>CM028341.1:40284090-40965846 GCA_016647705.1 Eucommia ulmoides | reverse complement strand
AAAAAAATAAAAAGAAATGTTGCAACTAAACGTGTTTCTTTGTTTCTGTTCTTGTAAATTAAAGGAAACAATTTCAGGACAATGGTCATTGCCAAACATCTTTCTATTCCGGAATACGCCAAAATAAAAACAGAATTCGCATCTTAATTTATTGAAAGTAGAAACAGAAAACCAAAAATACTAACGAAATGTCACCTTAGTTTATTATCTTTGTCAAGTTTTTTTTTTTTTTTTTTTTTTTAATGAATATTTTATGTAAAATCAATTAAATATCAAACGCGAATTTCAACTCAGTAGATTTTTGCCAACTATTATTAACTCTTGTAGATGAAAAACCCACTGCCAAATGTTGATGCCCACAGCAGAGTATTACTGAACTATTATGGTCTAACCGAAGCAAGATATGCCCCCTTTTTTTGCTGCTTTACTTTTTAACCGCGACACGCTTCTCTTAGGTGGTGTTTGTTTGGGGTTTCTTGTTCTTATTTCAAAATTTATGAGCATAACACAAACAATTTTATTTTATTTTTTAATAAAAAAATTGTTTTTCTGTTTCCGATCCCCACTCCTGAGTACGTTAAAGTTAATAACAAGAAATAAAAATCTAATCAAATGTCACCTTAGGGCCCGTTTGATTGTCCTTGGCAAATTTTATTATTTTCCAATTAATAAATTTAGAAATTGTCATAATTTAGTATTTGGTTGTAAAAATTAGACACTTAAATTAGCTAATGAATCATTTTAGTTCTAATTTAGATGTTATTTTTTTTTATTATTAGACTAATTAAATTAAAACAATGGTTGGTTTCTTTTCTTTTTTTAAACGAACGCATGTAAAGTTTGAATCATATGTAAAATAGAGAAATATTCTTTCCCAAATTGTTCTTGTGCAGATACTTCACTGTTCTATTCTGCGTGTCAAGGTCTACCAGGATTTGAGGTTCTATCCTCTTGCTCCTTTTTACGTCCCTCTACACCGGTCATGTTTTAATTTAACCCCTCTACTTTAAAAAAACTAAAAGTTACTCCCTTCTACTCGACTTTGACTAATGGGAGAATCTCACATTTCATTCAAAAAATAAAATAGAACAAAATAAAATGACTTAATTTCTCTTTATTTTGTAAATTTAAATTTAATATGTAAAGGTAATTAAAAAAATAAAAATTGACATTTTCTCTCTAGCTCTTTTTTCCTCTCTCTCTCTCTCTCTCTTTTTTTTTAATGAAGACAAAATAAAATATTTAAAATAAATGGTAGTTTTCCCCATTTTATTTCAAATTTTAGATAGAAATTTTTATTTTACCAATTTTTTTTTAAACATATAAAGTTAATAACTTAAACAAACAAAAAAGAAAAAAAATGGTTTCATAAGTAGAAGGTGGTAAAATGAAAGTTTTTTAAAGTAGAGGGACAAAATGAAACAAGATCAAAGTAAGCCGAATCATATCATCTCTATGTTGTTAATCTTTATAATTGATTTCCAATCTATGCTTATCATTACTAGTTTTAGACACACTTGGGCTCAAAAAAATTATAGTAAACCCTTAATATGGAGGCATGGAACACATGTATCATTTGATTGTTCTGGTAGCAATACTAAGAGTGGATATATAAATTTTAATTAGTAATGTCATTTTATGAATATTTAATATAAGGGTTAATAGTACTTTACTCTTCCTGTAGTTTGGCCCATTTACACTTTACCCTCTGTGATTAAAGGTGGCGTTTGGTAACCGTTTCTGTTTCCATTCCAGCAGTGGGATGGAATGGGATGGAAATTTTGTTTTCTTTTTGGGAGTAGAATCGCGTTTAGTAACGATAATTTTTTTTTTTTTTTGTTTTGGAAAGGGAATTGTGTTTGGTAACCATTTTATCCTAAAATCTTTTTTTTTTTTTTTTTTTCTTTTCTGTTTTGGCCAGACGGCGGTGGCGCCGTCGCCGGCGCCGGCGACAGCAGTGCTCTGGCGTCGGAAACGGCGGTGCTCCGGCGTCGGAGACGGCGGTGGCCCCCCGCCGGCGATGACCGGACGGCGGTGGCGCCAGTGACGTCGGCCGAAAGACAATGGCGCCGTCGCCGGCGACGGCCGGAAGTGGCCGGGAAATTTTCGGTCGGACGGTGGCCGGCGGCGACGGTGGCTGGCGGCGGCGACGGTGGTCGGCCGGTAGGTAAATAGTAACCATGTATTTTGGGAATGGAATGGGAATAATGAGAAATAACTTTTTTTTGTTTCTCATTTCTTGAGAAAAAAGTGGGCACAATTCTCAAATGGAAACGGAAACAAAAATTACCAAACGCTATTCCCAAACAGAATTCCCAAAAATCTGGGAATAGAATGGAAATTTCTGGGATGGGATGGGTTACCAAACGGGGCCTAAATGTTGCCACTTACCTCCTGTGGTCTTGGACCTAAGTGCAAATCTAACATTTTCTGTCAAACTTGACAGATGTATTGCTCACACACCATTTATGAAGATGGACATTGTTTTTGTGTTTTTTCCCTTCGAATTACCTATTTGATGTTCCCATTTTACCTTTGTGTAATTATTAACACTTTTTAGGGTGTAAAGCACAATTAACCCAAATGCCTGAGGCCCCTCCTTCGCATACCCAAATGCCTGAGGCCCTCCTCTCTCCTACCTCCAACGTTGCCGCGCAATTTGCGATGCCATTTTTGGTCTGAATCTTCCTGTAACCCATTTCCTGCTAATGTTTGAGTGATGCACGGTTAGTGTTTGACAAAATGCCACTGTCACACCCCACCCTGGGTACTCGTCACCCGAGGCCGAGCGTGACGTCAACCTGACGTTACCGGACCAATCCATGAATATCCAAACAAACACACTCGCCTACTTGTAAATTTTTCTTATAAAATATATATATATATATCTGAATTTTCCACGGTTCACGTCTAACCGACTCACCTCCAATACGACACTACCTCCAGACTTTTCCTAGTGCCAGTAGTGGACCACTCCTAGCTGCGGTACTTGCACCCAAAAACTTTTATCGGTGTACTGTCTTCATAATAAAAAAAATATTTGATGGATCAAGTATAAATAATAAACACCATACTTCGAAATATAAAATAATATAATCACATAGCCAATTCTACTGCCACCAATGAAAAGAAATAATATAACGATAAAACCACATATCGCACACCACATTTCAGAACCAATTCCTCTCTGTCCACAATGTAAGAAATAATGTATTTAAAACACCCAATATAAATATAATAAAATCACACACCGTACGAAAATCCAGTTTCCTTATCCCTAATGAAATAAACCAATATATATATATATATATATATATGGCAAATATCCAATCCAAACATTATAAATTAATCAACCCGATTATTTTAGATCAATTAATCCAGATATTTTAAAACAGCCAATTGAAAATATTTTAAATCGACCCGTCCAAGTATTTTAGACCCACTAATCCAACATCTCGTCACATGATAAAATATCTCCCCAATCAACCAAAATAATAAATATATCAATATATATATATATGGATACACCAATCCAGTGTGAAGTAATATATATAAATTTATCCAACTGGTTCACCATATACGACAAAACATCACACCACCCTCTGACGACCCATAGGATCGTTTTAACCTCACGATCAAGAGTTGCAATGGTACCATACCACCCGTAGGATTTGCCTTCCTAACGGGTCACAACAACGCTCTGCCGGACTTTACCTAATAGATAATCAATGCTCTGCAGGATCATGCCTAACAAATAATCAACGCTTTGCAGGACTATGCCTAGCAAATAAATAACGCTCTGCAGGACTATGCCTAGCAGATAATCAATGCTCTGTAGGACTATGATTAGTAGATAAATAACTCTCTACAAGACTATACCTAGCAGATAAATAACGCTCTCCAAGACTATGTCTAGCAGATAATTAACGCTCTACAGGACTATGCAAAGCAGATAATCCACATCCCTTTCGAGAAGCAATATTATGGCATAATCGAACCAAACATCAATTTCCACCTCAAAAACAAACGACTCGGTCTACAATCATTTTTTCATATTTTTAGAAACCAACTAGATTCAACAAATCATTTTCCACCCATTTAAAACCAACGTAATCCACAAAACATTTTTCCACAAACACCCAAAACCGATTGATCCATATAGGTTGCAAATTTGTCCAATTTTTAAATAAACACGTTTTTCAGAATATATACAAAAATATAATTTGTAATTTACGTAGAAGACAGTACACTTACCTCGATATTCGCTCTGCAAAATTGCTACTAACCACACTCTATCGGTACACCGGTGCCTATGAACCTAATAGTGATAGGGCCTAAATTAATATTTTATTCCACATAATCTAATCATGTAATGCAGGCCCTAAATTTCACTAATTTCCCATTCCCCACATTTTATTATGAAAAATTATTATTTGGTTAATTTTTCCTCTGTTAAAAATTACTGTATACAATTTCTAAATATGAACGGTCACAAGATTTATTATCCCAGTTACAAAATTTTGATGTTAGTAGTTAAATTTAACAAAATTAAAAATCGGTCAAAGTTTTTCCCTTTTTTGAATTGTCAACGTTCTACAGTTTTCCTATTTCTGGTTCACCGCCGCGGTGACATGCTTCTTCTTTCTAACACTTCACCGCCTAGGCAAAGCTTTCACCGCCTAAGCAACGATGCAGCAGTTTCCCGTTTCTGCTTCGTTTTCAATCGACCATTTTGCTCTGTTTTCCTTACAGCTCCAACAACCTCTCGCCGCCCTACCTCATGACCAAAACACACATACACAGTAGCCCATCCTACCAACAACACCCCCCACAAGTTTGATCAAATCACCCTACAACACAATACCTACACACCCACGAAACACAAAACACGACGATCACTCCCGCCGACGAACTTCCCTCTCTCTCTACTCACTCCGGTGAATGAACACACACCAAACACAGCAGCACACACACACTCACAGCCAGATCAACCACACACAACGAAACACACCTACCTACACACCTATCACCCACACCCATACAGGAAACAAACACACAGTAGTAGCAGTGGCATTGAACAGAGCACACCCACGCCGTCACTGCCTGGATCAGAGCAATAAACATACACACCCACACACCTAAATACGACAACGACGATCACACCCTCTTATATTCCCATAATCGTCGGCCGATCAGAATAGAACCCACTCCTACCGGCGATCACGAACAGTTCGACGAACCCCTCTCCGATCCTCTCTTTCTCATCTGTGTTTTCTAGATTTTTCTGTTGAGATTCATCATCATACTATGCATGGGGTATTTATATGCATGAAAATGGTGGTTTGAGAATGGATCTCCCACTACCACATCGTCACTCTCCCTTTCTCTCCTGTCTCCGGCTGATCTCACGGCACACACACGCATCTATATATATATATATAAAGTATTTTGTTTTAATTATTCTTTTCTCCTTCTAAATTTCTTTAACTCTTTAATTTAGTCAAATTCGACATTTATGTTTTCTTAAATCGTAATTTCACCCCTAAAAATTTAAATTTAGATATTAAATAACAATTTGAATCCCAAAGTTTGGAATGAATATTTCCAAATTTGTAAATTGGCCCCTAAACTTTTAATTTGGATACTAAATGACACATTTCCACCCCGTATTTTTAAACGTTCTAAAATGCAACTCATGATTATGCATATGCAACGATCCGGGTCTTACAGCCACAGAGAAATGTTTTCTCGTGGACCGTTATGATTTCTTCATCTACATGATGGATCTGGTGCAGATCTATCGCTGCGACGACGGATCTGGGACATCAACCGTCCAGATTCGTCATTGCCACAACGGATCTGGTCTCTCCCTCCCAGATCTGAACATACAATCAAGATAATTGAACCCACACTGTGTATCACATATTTGAATGTAAGACCCCGATTTAGCATGTACGTCATTTTAGTTATATTTTACAGCAATTGGAAAAATATGAGCTAGAATTGTATTAATCATTATCCGAATTAAAAGTTTAGGGGGCGAATTGTAAATTTGTATACATTAAATCCAACCTTTAGGATTCAAATTGTATTTCAATTGATAACGTTTAAATTTTTTAGGGGTGAAATTACAATTTAAAACAATTATAAATGGTGAATTGGGCTAAAATAAGGAATTAAAGAAATTTGTGGGAGAAAAGAGTAATTAGAACAAAATATTTTTATATAAATCTCTATATATATGAATATGGGGTGTGTGTGTGTGCCAAGAGATCAACCGGAGACAGGGAGATCGGGACGTGGGCGACGTGGCAAACTAGGATCAATCTTTACTACTTGAATCATGCATATATATGGATTTCAGAGAAGAAGAAATCAATCAGGAAATCAGAAAAATAGAGAGAGAGGGAAGGTTCGCTGGTGGTGGGTGTCTCGTCGCCGATGGAGTGGGTTCCGACGGCGTTTGTGGGGGAGTGATTGGACTGTGTGTACGTTCATACATGGTTTTGTATGTGTGCTAATCAGTCGACAATGATCGTGTGTGTGTGTGGCGTCGCCGATCGCTCTGGCGGTGTGTGGGTCGTTGATCGCCGGCGTTGTGGGTATGGGGAAATCAGTCGCTGTTCGGTTTGGTGTGTGTGAGTGTGTAGGGGTGTTGATCTGACAATTGTATTTGTATGTTTAATTGTGTGTATCTGTCGGTCATTTGAAACCCAGCGCCGACAGTGTGTGCGTGTCACCGACCAGGTCATGTGCGTATGTGATCGGTGCTTTGTGTGTGTGTGTGTGTGTGTGCGCGCGCGCGCGCGCGCGATCGTTGCTATTTGTTTGGTGATTGCATGTGCATGTCATCATCGGTAGAGTGTATCGGTGTGGGTCATTGGTCGGTCGGCGTTGTCTGAGCGAGGGGTCGCTGCCGTGTGGGTGTGTATTCGGCTGTTTGGTTGTCGACAGGGTTTGTGTGTGTGTTGTGTCAACTGAAACCAATCAGAAAACAAGGGAGAGAGAAAGAGAGAGAGAGAGAGAGAGAGAGAGAGAGAGATGACCGAACTCAACGAAAGCAGGAAACAAAACGGGAAAAAGGAAAAGAAAGAAGAAGGGGGAAAAAAGAAGAAACTACACAAATAACCCCAACAAATTCAAAATTCGTCTCACGATCCGTGAACGATTCGGAATGGGTAACGTTTTTCGTTAAGTTTATTTTAGTTTTATTAAATTAAATTCTAGCATAAAAATATTTAATCGGAATAATAAATTTGGTACAGCTCATATTACAAATTTTATGCAGTAATTTTTATTGAAAATGAAAAATTAACCGAATAATAATTTTACAAAATAAAATGTGGAGACGGGGAAATTGTGAAACTTAGGGCCTGCATTGCTTGATTAGGTTATTTTTGCATAAAATATTAATTTAGGCCCTGTCACTATTAGGTTCGCAGGCACCGGAGTCTCGGTAAGGAAGAGTTAATGAAAGTTTTGTAGAGCGGATAGTCAGGTAATTGTACTGTCTTCTTGTCAAACTATTTATATATATATATATATATATATATGATGAAAAATGGTTGTAGTTAAATTAAATAATTTCAAAATGATATGGATCAAGCAGGTTTCTAGATAAGTTGAGAAAATGAATTTTCGATGAATTGTGTTGGTTTCGAAAGGAAGTTGAAAATGATTTTTCGCTGAAATTTGGGGGTTTTAAAAGAGTAAAAAATACATAGTTTTCTGAAAATAAAGGGTGAAAAAATAGTTTTGGTAAAATCAGACGTTTCCTTTTAAAAGAAAGTGAGAAATATGATTTTCAGATAAAAAATCAATTTTTGGAAAAGAGAGGTGGATGTGTAATCTGACGATGTTAATTAGACGATATCATTACGTTGTGATTTGATGATGGTGTTATTAATTTGACGATATTGTTGATTAGACGATGCTATTGATTCGTAATTTGACGACGTTATTGACTTTATGATACTATAGTATTTATCTGTTTCAGTAAAGTGATGATTATCTGTTTCGACAGAGTGATGGTATTGATTTGACGATGTTATTGATTTGACGATGCCATAGTATTATCTGCTTCGCTGGAGTGATGTTTATCTGCTTCGGTAGAGTAATGTTAAATGTTTATACTGCGCAGTGATTATCCGCTTTGGCGGAGTGATGGGTGTCCGTTAGGAAGGCAAATCCTATGGGTGGTACGGTACCGTTGCAACTCCCGATCGTGAGGTTAAAACGATCACTAGGGCTAGCCAGTGTGTGCTTGAATTGTGTGCTTAAAAAGTGTATTTGAGATGTGTGCTTGAGATGTGATGTTTTATGCATATTGGCTGATTTGATATTTATTATCATGGTGATTAGTATGATTTTTATATTAGTTGGATTTGAATGAAACTTAATTATATCTCTTTATTTTCCCTGCTTTTATACTGGGGATTTTACGAGTTGTGTGGTATTTATAAACTTATACTTGATCCATTTAGATGTTGTAGAATGATTTTTTTGTTATTAGATATGTTTTTACTAAGAAGGCAGTACACTCGCAGGTCAAGCAGTTAGGAGTCAGTCCCCTATTGGCGCTAGGTAAAGTCCTATGATGGAGTCGTGTGGAGGGTTGAGATGAGCTTACTGAGGCGAACCTGTGAGGGGTTCATGGTATTATATTTTGCTGTTAGTATATTTGGAGAATGGGTGTGTTCCCATAACAGAATATGTATAGCTTCATATAGATGATGATTTATTTATATATATGCATATTGTCGTGTAATAGATGGTTGGTTGGTTGTTTTCGGTGATATCATGTTGTCGTCACGCCAACCCGGGATGTCGTGATTTCTAGACAGGTCGTGACAATTTTTGTATCAGAATCTAGGTTATAGGTTTTATAGACTTGCCAATAGTTGTGTCAATAAAGGATCATGAGATAGAAAGACGTGCCAATCGTCTAGTCAGTAGGGGACTTTGAGATAGAGTGTTGATAGGTGGTGTCGAGCCAGTGGTGGACCATGAGATAGGATGTCGATAGGTGGGTTCGGCACGTGAGTGATAGGTATTACATTGCATTAAATAGTGCATTGGCATCGTGCATGGTTATTTGTCTAATTGGCAATTAGTGGGTGCAACGACGTTGTGATACTGCCAGTTGGTGGTTCGGGTAGTGTTGTTGGTAGTGATAATGGATGGATCACGATTGTAGGGGTGCTAGTGGTTGGGAATATTAGATTATAACTTATAGACAATCATATTCGTATTACTTAACGTTAGGATTCACTATCAGTAGCACCTAATATTTTAGTTGTTAAAACATTAGATAGTGTGACAGAGCACACTTAAGTTAGATTATTAAACGACATCCAAGGTGTGTATAAAACTGTCTTCTAAGCAATACTAAGGAAACCTTGTAATGCTATTGAAGGGGGAGTTCATATTATTGGAATATGAAAGGATGATTGTTTTGTAGTATGGAAGTAAAATTCAATGTTTAGTTCTGATTTGGTAAAAATGGAAGAGGCAAGATGTAGACTAATCTAGAAAAGATTTAATTGGAAATACGTTTTAGGTTGACAAGTTATACGAAATGGGCAAATGCAGCACGAATTAATAGAGAATGATGTGTAGGAAGTAGCCGAGAACTATGAGTCCGTGTTATTAGTTAGTGCGTATAAATATAGTTCACTTCGTATTAGTGGTAGGAAGTTGTCGGTAGATCTATTACCCTTGAATATTTACGATATTGATGTAATAGTGGATATGGATTTGTTGTTTGGCTATCATGTCACGATGGATTATTTTAAGAAGTAAGTGATCTTTCAAATCTCAGGCGAGCCAGAATTTGTATTCTCGAGAGACAGAATTATCACTCCTGTTAGTCTGATTTCAGCCCTAGAAGCCAGGAAATTATTACAGAAAGGACGTCAGGGATACCTTGTGCACGTGATTGACACCAATCAGAGAGAAGTTTCAATAGCAGATATTCCAGTAGTCAGAGATTTTTCCCGATGTGTTTCCAGATGAATTGCCAGGGTTGCCAGTAGATAGGGTGTCACACCCCACCCCGGACTCTCGTCACCATGGGGCCGGCGTGACGTAGTTATGACATCACCTAATTGACTAGACAACCACAATATGACAAATATACAAAAAATGATCTATACCACATATACATAATTCCAACTGATAGGGACACACCGTCCCAAATATAAGAACAACCCAACGACTCCCACGAATCTCACTTAGATTCGTCTTTTAAACCTCGTCTCAAAATTTTCTCCCAAATGACTCAATCGCATGACCCGCATAACTCTATTTAGCGCCAGTAGGAGACCGACTGACTCCTAGCCATTTCACCTACGAGTGTACTGCCTTCTTAGTAAAATATTTTTATAATAATAATAATTTATTATGCAATATCTAAATGAATCAAGCTTAAATATGTAAACATTTCGTAGCTCGTAAAAGTTTCCATAATATTAGCAGTGAGAATAAAGCACTATATATAAGTCCCATGCAAAATCATTTAGTATAAGAAACATGTCAATTACCATAATAAATAATAAATCACCCAGTATAAGCAAAATACCACATCTCAAAACATCCTCTCAAACACACACATGCTGGCCAGCCCTAGTGATCGTTTTAACCTCACGATCGGGAGTTTGCAACGGTATCGTACCATCCGCAGGATATGCCTTCCTACGAACACCCATCACTCCGCCGAAGCAGATAATCACTGCGCAGTATAACGTCTAACATCACTCTGCCGAAGCAGATAAATATCACTCCGCCGAAGCGGATAACATCACTCCGCCGAAGCGGATAACCTCACTCTACCGAAACAGATAAATGTATGACATAGTCAAATCAAATACAGCATCATCGAATCACAACTCAATAAATATTGTCTACTCAACCTCGTCAAATCACCACGTCTATCTCTTTTCCTCAAAACCAACTTTTAAATTCAAAAAAAGTCCTATTTCACACTTTCTTTTAAAGAAAACGTCTGATTTTATCAAAACTACTTTTCCACCCTTTATTTTTAGAAAATCATGTATTTTTAGAAAAAAAACAGATGTTTTCTATTCTTTTTAAAAAACACCGTCTGATTTCACCAAATCCATCAAAAATTCATTTTCAACTTCCTTTCAAAAACCACCGAAATCTTCCGAAAATCCAGTTTACCAACTCACCCAAATCTTGCTTGATCCATATCATTTATAAATTCATACAGTTTAAGTAAAGACATATTCCATCATATAGATACATAGAAAAATAGTTTCGCAAGAAGACAGTACACTCACCTCGTTATCCGCTCTCCCAAACCTTCCCTAACCATACTCTATCGGGACACTGGTGCCTGCGAACCTAATAGTAACAGAGCCTAAATTAATATCTTCTCTAAAACATCATAATCGTGCAATGCAGACTCTATATTTCGAATCGTTACTATTTTATGCACCACATAATTAAAAATAATTAATCGTTACGAAATTATTAAAATTTTAGGATTTGTAACGCTAGAGAAAATTTAATTTCATGAAAATTATTCATCGATTGAAATTTCACCTGTTTCCAAGTCGTTTGGTGATTATGTGATCGGTTTTAGATTTCCCTGGGGTGGTTTCTGCAAATTCCCCCTTTTTCTTTTTTTTTTCTCTTCTTCCCCGTTTCCTGTTTCTACTTCCCGTTTCGGTTTGCTGTTTTGGGTGTCCACCGGCTGGCCACGCACCACACGTCAGCATGGCAGTACCCACCTACGCACACCGTCACAGACAGCCGACGGCCGCCCACCCACACATCCACCGACCGAACAAAATCGACGAACGCCCCTCTACACAGACCTCTCTTTCTCTCTCTCTCTCTCTCCTCTGCTCCTGGTTCTGGGTTTACTACCAATACTCTCACACCTCCAACAATACCCACGATCAACAACCTACATACGCCGGCAACACCCCCACGCCACCAAACGAGCAGCGACATATACACAGGCATGCGATCGCCGGCCGAATAGAACAGAGCACCCACGATGGATGAACGATGCACTGCCGGTGAACAGAACACACATGCATACTCCGGCTGAACGACGGGCTAAACGACAGACAAAGCACATGCACGCCCGATGAACGGACAGCCTACACACACACACGATCGTCGGCGATCAGAACAGCACACCCACGTGAGACACACACATACACCCGTCCGATCATATACACACTGAAGAATTCTCACATACCCACTACAGCAGCAACACACACCACTGGCCTGAACAGCGACACCCCCTCCGGCGACGATCGGAGCACCGGCCGAACCCTCTCTCTCTCTAGATTTTCTATCTCTTTTCATTTCTCGATGTTTCTTCGGGAATTTCGATCATTAATCTATGCATGAAATTAGTGGGTTAAAGCTCAATCGTTTGGTTGCCACGTCCCTCGTCTCACTCTGCTCCGTCTTCGGCACCGTGCACACACTTACTGCCGTGTATATATATATATATATATATTAAAATAAATTTTAGTTAAATTGCACTTTCCTCCCCCCTAACTTCTTCCAATCCTTATTTTAATCCATTCAACTTTTAAAAGTTTCTGAAATCACAATTTCATCCTTAATATTTTCAAATTTTTTATTTTTACTTATCAACTTGATTCTCAAGTTTAAATTTATTATTTTTTTAAATTTGCCAATTTGACCCCTAAAGGTTTGATTTGAATTTTAATTAATCCAATTCCACCCCGAATTTTCTCAGGCTCTAGAATGAAATTATTAATGACGTACTTGCTAAGTCAGGGTCCTACATAGGGAAATGGAATTCACGATCGAGTTACTTCCCAGAACTGCTCCTATATCGATTCCACCCTATCATATGGTGCCTACTGAGTTGAAAGAATTGAAGGTGCAATTACAAGATTTGTTAGATCATGGGTTTATAAGACCTAGTGTTTTCCCATGGGGAACCCCAGTGTTGTTCATGAAGAAGAAGAAGGATGTCACGTTGAGAATGTATATCGACCATCGACAGCTGAATAGGGTGACCATTCGTAATAAATATTCGTTGCCTAGGATTGACGATTTATTTGACCAGCTCCAAAAGGTTAAAGCGTTTTCCAAAATAGATCTTTGATTGGGGTATCACCAATTGAAAGTTAGAGACAGTGATGTGGCAAAAACGGCATTCCGTACGAGATATGGACACTATGAATTTTTGGTTATGCCCTTCGGATTGATAAATGCCCCTACTGCCTTCATGGACTTGATGAATCGAATCTTTCAACCTATCGGGATCAATTTATTGTCATATTTATTGACGATATATTGATATATTCCCAAAGCAGAGATAAGAATGCAGAGCATCTTCAGATTGTGTTGCAGACATTGCGAGAGAAACGATTGTAGGCGAAATTCAGTAAATGTGAATTTTGGCTAGATCATGTAGTATCTTTGGGGCATGTTATTTCAGGAGATGGTATTCAGGTAGACCCAAAGAAAGTGGAAGTTGTTGTTCAGTGGGAAAGGTCGAGAAATGTGACTGAAGTTCGAAGCTTTTTAGGATTGGCGGGTCACCATCGACGATTTGTGCAGAGATTCTCTGTTATAGCGGCCCCGTTGACTCGTTTGACCCGCAAAGAATCCAAATTTGAGTAGACTGATAAATGCGAATAGAGTTTCCAGGAGTTGAAGAGTAGATTGATATCGGTACCAATACTATCCCTCCTGACGGAAGAGATGGTTTTGTGATTTATAGTGATACGTCCCACCAAGGGCTAGGATATGTTCTGATGTAGCATAGTCATGTAATCACATACGCATCTCAACAAGTGAAGAATCATGAGCAAAATTACCCGACGCAAGATCTGGAGTTGGAAGTGATTATAATTGCCTTAAAGATTTGGAGGCACTATCTGTATGGCGAGACGTGTGAAATATGCACCGACCACCAGAGTTTAAAATACTGGTTTACTCAGAAGGAATTAAAATTGGAGGCAAATGTGTTGGATATAGTTGATTAAAGATTACGATTGCACCATCCACTATCATTCAGGGAAGGTTAATGTTGTAGCGGATGCGTTGAGTCGGAAATCGACGAGTTTGATCGCACACATTCGAGTCGTTCATACTAATCTGTATACCGAGTTGAGATCGTTGCGAGTTCAATTAGCGGTTGTTCAGACGGCAGCATTGCTTACGACTTTGACTTTGAGGCCAACTGTCACAACCCGTCCCAGACTCTCATCATTTCGAGACTGGCGTGACTACAGCATGATATCCCCAAAATCCAAACAACTTAATAAATATGACAATATACACCCACTCTATAATACATACATCTATTATGGGGGCGCACCTGGCCCGAAGTTTTTCTAACTAAAAGTATTTATCCCTGAACCTTCTTAGATTCGCCTCTGACAGCTTCTCTCAATCATCCACAAGACTCCATCACATAGCTCTACCTAGTGCCAGTAAGGGACCGACTCCTAGCCATTGTACCTGCGAGTGTACTGCCTTCTTAGTAAAACATTTCGAAAATATTAATACTTTCTAAATATTTTCACAATCTAGTATGGATCAAGCACAAGTATATAAGCAATGATAATAAAGCGATATAGATAAGTTCCATCTAGTATAAAGTCCTACCAATCATTATAATAAATAATATCAAATCAACCAATATACGTAAAACACCACACTTTAAGCACCAATCTCAAACACACACCTCCAACACACACACACTGGCCAGTCCTAGTGATCGTTTTAACCTCACGATCGGGAGTTTGCAACGGTATCGTACCATCCGTAGGATATGCCTTCCTACGAACACCCATCACTCCGCCGAAGCGGATAATCACTGCGCAGTATAAACGTCTAACATCACTCTGCCGAAGCAGATAAACATCACTCCGCCGAAGCGGATAAATACTATGGCATCGTCAAATCAAATACAGTATCATCGAATCACAACTCAATAAATATCGTCTAATTACCACGTCTATCTCTTTGTCTCAAAATCAACTTTTAAATCCAAAAATCATATATCACACTTTTTTTTTTTAAGAAAACGTCTGATTTTATTAAAACCACTTTTTCACCCTTTATTTTTAGAAAACCAGGCATTTCTAGGAAACAGATGTTTTCTATTTTCTTTTAAAAACACCATTTGATTTCACCAAATCCAACAAAAAATCATTTTCAACTTCATTTCGAAAACCACCGAAATCTTTCGGAAATCCAATTTACCAACTCACCCACCTCCCACTTGATCCATATAATTTATAAAATCGTACGGTTTAAGTAAACCAATATTTTATCATATATACATACAAAAATAATTTCGCAAGAAGACAGTACACTCACCTCAATATCCGTTTGCAAAACTGACACTGACCGCACTTTATCTGGACGCCAGTGCCTGCGAACCTAATAGTGGCAGATTCTAAATTAATATCTTATCTAAAACATCCTAATCATGCAATGCGGACCCTATATTTCGAATCGTTACTAATTTTATGTACTACATACTTAAAATTAATTAATCGTCACGAAATTATTATGATTTTAGGATTTATAACACTAAATAAAATTTAATTTAACGAGAATTAATAATCGATTGAAGTTTCACCTGTTTTCGAAACGTTTGGCGACCATGAGATGGGTTTTGGATTCTCCTGTGGTGGTTTCTGCAATTTTCCCTTTCTTTTTTTTCCTCTTTTTCTTTCCTTTTTTTTTTTTTTTTTTTTTTTTTTTTTCTCTTCTTCTTCCCCGTTTCCTATTTCTGCTTCCCGGCTCTATTCACTGTTTGCTATTTTTGGGGTGTCCACCGGCCGACCACGCACCACCCGTCGGCAAGGCGATACCCACCTACGCATATCGTCACAGACAGACGACGGTCGTCGGCCGTCCACCCGTATATCCACCGACCAACCGAACCGACGAACGCCCCTCCGTGCCGATTTCTCTCTCTCACCAACTCCGGCCACCTCACTAAATATACACACCCACATACACACAAACACGTTTAAAAACACTCATACCCACAGACAATAACTCAAAGCGGAGCACACACGCACGGCCGAACATATTACCGAACACTTACCAGACGACCGGCGACGATCACCCACCACCTATGCTGAACCACCCTCTCTGTCCCTCCTGAAATTTGACAACGACACACCCACGAAGCTCCCCGTCGACCACCGAATACCCACGCACACCCACAACCCTGCAACCGGAACACCCTGCCTTCGCCAGAGAACCCTCCGATCTTCTCTCTTTCTCTAGATTTCCTCTCTTTTCCTTCTCCGGTTTGTGGTTCCTGTTTCGAGAATTGTTTCTTCGTGATCATTACATGCATAGGTCAGTATTTATATGCATGTAGCTAGTGGATTAAGCGGTAACCTCCTCCTGCCACGTCATCCATGCACTGCTCCGGCCGGTGGCTCCCGATCACCTATATATATATATTTTTTGTGAAATTACCTTTTTCTCCCCTTAACTTCTTAAAATCTTCATTTTAGTTTAGGTCCACTTTTAAGATTTTTTTCTTAAATTGCAGTTGCACCCCTAAAAGTTTTAATTTTAAGTTAAATGTCAATTTACCTTTCTAAATTGGGATTTACTGTTTTCATATTTTTAATTTGACCCCTAGACTTTTTATTTGAATTTTTAATTGTCCCAATTCCACCTCGAATTTTCACAATTACTCTAAAATACCACTAAAATGACGCACATGCTACAATTGGGATCTTACACCAACATTGATTTACCATATTATTGAAGCGCAAAAGTCAGACGTTCAATTGGAGATGATTCGAGATGATGTGATAAATAGTCGTAGAGCTGACTATCATATCAGAGATAGTGATGAAGTTTTGATGATGGGGGATAGGCTGTGTGTGCTTGACGACGCCAGTTTGAAGAAGGATATCTTGGAAGAAGCGCATAGCTCAGCGTACGCGATACATTCAGGCGGTACCAAAATGTATCGAGATTTTTGGGAACATTTTTGGTGGATCGGAATGAAGTGGGAAAATGCAGAGTTTGTTGCCAGGTGTCTTATTGGTCAGCAAGTGAAGATTGAGCATCAACGTCCAAGTGGGTTGTTGCAACCTCTACTTATTCCAGAGTGAAAGTGGGAGCATATCACGATGGATTTCGTTTCGGGATTACCCTGTACTAAAAAAAGGCATAATTCCATCTGGGTGATCGTTGATAGGCTTACCAAGTCCGCTCATTTTCTGGCCGTGAAGATGATGTATCCTCTTAAAAAGTATGCCCTATTGTATATCGATGAGATTGTTAGGTTGCATGGCGCACCGGTTTCTATAGTGTCGGATAGAGATCCGAGATTTACCTTGAGGTTCTGGCCGAGTCTCCAGACTGCTTTAGGTACCAAGCTGAAATTTAGCACCACTTTTCATCCTCGGACAGACGGTCAATCAGAGTGTATGTTTCAGACGTTGGAGGATATGTTGAGGGGATGTGTTCTGGAATTCCCTGGTAGCTGGGATGATCATTTGTCGTTGATGGAGTTCGCTTACAACAACAACTACCATTCGGTAATCAAGATGGCCTTGTTTGAAGCATTATATGGTAGGAGATGCAGAACCCCAGTCTGTTGGACTGAGGTGGGTGAGCGAAAATTGTTGGCGTCGAACATAGCTCAGATGACAGCAGACAAAATGAAGGTGATTCGGAAAAAAAAAATTAAAAATTGCTCAGAGTCGACAAAAGAGCTATGCAGACAAGTGCCGGCATGAGTTGAAATTCGAAGTGAGAGATCATGTATTCTTGCGAATTTCTTCGTGGAAAGGCATAATGAGGTTCGGAAAGAAAGGAAAGTTAAGTCCAAGATACATCGGACCATATAAAATTCTAGAACGGATTAGCACGACAGCGTATAGACTTGCGTTACCGCCAGAGTTGTCTCAACTACACAACGTTTTTCATGTATCAATGCTCCGGAAATATGTGCCAGACCTTTCTCATATGTTGACTTCGCAACCGATCGATTTGGAAGCAGATTTGACCTACATTGAGGAGCCAGTCCAAATTCTAAGTCGTAAAGACCAGGTGTTGCGAACAAAAATGATTCTGTTAGTCAAAATGTTATGGCACAGTCATGCAGTGGAAGAGGCGACGTGGGAGCGAGAGAACGAGACAAAAAACAAATACCCACATTTGTTCAATTAGGTAATAAAATTTTGGGACGAAATTTCTTTTAGGGGGAAAGGGTTGTAAGACCCCGATTTAGCACGTACGTCATTTTATTTGCATTTTAGAGCAATTGAAAATATATGAGCTAGAATTGTATTAATCATTATCCAAATTAAAAATTTAGGGGGCGAATTGTAAATTTGTATACATTAAATCCAACCTTTAGGATTCAAATTGTCTTTCAATTGATAACATTTAAATTTTTTAGGGGTGAAATTACAATTTAAGAAAATTATAAATGGTGAATTGGGCTAAAATAAGGAATTAAAGAAATTTGGGGGAGAAAAGAGTGATTAGAACAAAAGATTTTTATATAAATCTCTATATATATGCATATGGTGTATGTGTGCCGAGAGATCAACTGGAGACAGGGAGATCGGGACGTGGGCGACGTGGCAAGCTAGGATCAATCTTTACCACTTGAATCATGCATATAAATGGATCCATGCAAGATTATCTTGATCCAGAATTTCAGAGAAGAAGAAATCACTCAGAAAATCAGAAAAATAGAGAGAGAGGGAAGGTTCGGCGGTGGTGGGTGTCTCGTCGCTGATGAAGTGGGTTCTGAAGGCGTATATGGGGGAGTGATTGGACTGTGTGTGGATTCATACGTGGTTTTGTATATGTGCTGATCAATCGACAGTGATCGTGCGTGTGTATGGCGTCGTCAATCGCTCCGGCAGTGTGTGGGTCGTTGATTGCCGGCGGTGTGGGTATGGGGCAATCAGTCGCCGTTTGGTCTGGTGTGTATGAGTGTGTGGGGGTGTTCATCTAACGATTGTATTTGTGTTTAATTGTGTGTATGTGTCGGTCAGTTGAAACAAGGAGTGTGTGTGTATGTGTGCGATCGTTGCCGTTTGTTCGGTGATTGCTTGTGCATGTCGTCATCGGTAGCGTGCATCGGTGTGGGTCGTTGGTCGGTCGGCGTTGTCTGGGTAAGAGGTCGCTGCTGTGAGGGTATGTATTCGGTTGTTTGGTTGTCGGCATGATGTCTGTGTGTTTTGTGTCAACTGAAACCAATCAGAAAATAGGAGAGAGAGAGAGAGACGGCCGAACTCAACAGAAGCAGGAAACAGAACGAGAAAAAGGAAAAGAAAGAAGAAGGGGAAAAAAAGAAAAAAAAAAAAAAAAAAGAAACTACACAAATAACCCCAACAAATTCAAAATTCGTCTCGCGACCCGTGAATGATTCGGAATGAGTAACGTTTTTCGTTAAGTTTATTTTAGTTTTGTTAAATTAAATTCTAGCATAAAAATATTTAACTGGAATAAAAAATTTGGGACTGTTCGTATTACAAATTTTATGCAGTAATTTTTATTGAAAATGAAAAATTAACCGAATAATAATTTTACATAATAAAATGTGGAGACGGAAAAATTGTGAAACTTAGGGCCTACATTGCTTGATTAGGTTATTTTTGCATAAAATATTAATTTAGACCCTGTCACTATTAGGTTCGTAGGCACCGGAGTCTTGGTAGGGAGGAGTCAGTGAAAGTTTTGCGGAGCATATAGTCAGGTAAGTGTACTGTTTTCTTGCCAAACTATTTATATATATTTATATATATATATATATATATGATGGGAAATGGTTGTAGTTAAATTAAATGATTTCAAAATGATATGAATCAATCAGGTTTCTAAATGAGTTGAGAAAATAGATTTTCGATGAATTGTGTTGGTTTTGAAAGGAAGTTCAAAATGGTTTTTCGCTGAAATTTGGGAGTTTTAAAAGAGAGTGAAAAATACCTAGTTTTATAAAAATAAAGGGTGGAAAAATGGTTTTGGTAAAATCAGACGTTTTCTTTCAAAAGAAAGTGAGAAATATGATTTTCGGATAAAAAGTCGATTTTTGGAAAAGAGAAGTGGATGTGTGATCTGACGATGTTAATTAGACGATAACATTACGTTGTGATTTGATGATGATGTTATTAATTTGACGATGTTGTTGATTAGACGATGCTATTGATTCGTAATTTGACGACGTTATTGACTTCACGATACTATAGTATTTATCTGTTTCAGTAAAGTGATGATTATCTGTTTCGGCAGAGTGATGGTATTGATTTGACGATGTTATTGATTTGACGATGCCATAGTATTATCCGCTTCGACGGAGTGATGTTATCCGCTTCGGCGAAGTGATGTTTATCTGCTTCGGCAGAGTGATGTTAGACGTTTATATTGCGCAGTGATTATCCGCTTTGGCGGAGTGATGGGTGTCCGTTAGGAAGGCAAATCCTATGGGTGGTACGGTACCGTTGCAACTCCCGATCGTGAGGTTAAAACGATCACTAAGGCTGACCAGTGTGTGTTTGAGTTGTGTGCTTAAAAAGTGTATTTGAGATGTGTGCTTGAGATGTGGTGTTTTACGTATATTGGCTGATTTGATATTTATTATCATGGTGATTAGTATGATTTTTATATTAGTTGAATTTGAATGAAACTTAATTATGTCGCTTTATTTTCCCTACTTTTATACTGGGGATTTTACAAGCTATGTGGTATTTATAAACTTATGCTTGATCCATTTAGATGTTGTAGAATGATTTTATTATTATTAGAGATGTTTTTACTAAGAAGGCAGTACACTCGCAGGTGAAGCAGCTAGGAGTCGGTCCCCTACTGGCGCTAGGTAGAGTCCTACGATGGAGTCGTGTGGAGGGTTGAAATGAGTTTATTGAGGCGAACCTGTGAGGGGTTCATGGTATTATATTTTGCTGTTAGTATATTTGGGGAACGGGTGTGTTCTCATAACAGAATATGTATAATTTCATATAGATGATGGTTTATTTATATATATGCATATTATCATGTAATATATGGTTGATTGGTTGTTTTCAGTGATGTCATGTCGTCGTCACATCAGCCAGAGATGTCGGGATTTCGGGACAGGTCGTAACATTGAACCTCAAATCAAAAAAAAAAATTTCCCTAACTTTGAAGAATATTTGGGGGTTTGGTGAAATTGAGAATCAAGAGAGAGAAATCAACCTTTCTGTGATGGCAATGGCGCAGTGATGATGACTCTACTACGGTGGTGTTCGTAGGTGTGCGACGAGGTGTTGGTACGTATGGTAGAAAGAGAACATGGCAAAGGAGAGGGGAAGAGATCGAATGCGAGGATGGTGAGGCAAAGACGTTGTCGATGGCATCGCAACGGCGTCACCAATTGTTTGGCAACGTGGTGGACCGGAGGTGGCGGTGGCAAGGGGATGGCGGAGGAAAATAGAAGAGGGCGTGGTGAAAAATTATTTGGTCAAAGGTGAAGAATTGAACTGTGGGAGCGATGGGAGAATTTGTACACCGGCGACGAATCGGGGAGAGAGAAATAGAGGGTGGCCGGCGAGTTCAATGGGAGTCGGAGGAAGAAGATGATGATAATAGAGAAAATACATTTATGTCCCTCTAAGTTTCTAAATAGTATTAAAATAGTCCTCATAAAAATATTTTAAGTGTATAAATTGACAAAAAGTGTTAATAATTACATAAGGGTAAAATTGACATTTTAATCTTTCCGTCAACGGAGTTGGCGTTGCACTTAAGTCCACAAACCACAAGGCGACATTTAAAGCATAGGGAAATAAAGTGCAAATGGGCCAAACTACATGGGGATAAAGTGCTATTAACCCTTAATATAATTTATAAATAATATTTTTATAAATCAATTTATACTAATATACTATAAAATAATAAATAATCATAAATTAGGATTGATTTAATCAATGTTTGCATGTCGGTGAATTTTAACTTAATTAATTTATATCGTTTTTAGTTTCTTTTTGATAAAAAATATTTTTTGAATAATTTAAAATGTGCCCAAGAATAATTAATGATGACATTATATTAGTGCATTAATCAGGAAAAAAAAGTAAAATATACCAAAAACAAAAAAAGAGAAAATTTGAGTGGCGTCTCTAGTTTATATATATACTAGTGTATAACCCGTGCAGGAAGGCACAAATGTAAAATAAATAAATAATTTGAACATTATATACCTATTTCAATTAAATATCAATAATAACTAACAATTGAATATCAATAATTACTCATAATCAATAAGAAGAATTATAGGCTAGTAACAAGTTTATTATATTATAAATAATAAAAAAAAAAAAAAAAACCAATTTCACCCATATTTTATGTGGTGCGGGTTTAAAAATTAAATTAAATTTATATTAATAGATATTTAACTTTTGACAATTATATATGAAATATTTAGTATTGTTTCTTTTTAATTTAATGTTAAATAATTTTATTTTATTTTAAAATAAAAAAAAATTAATACATTTGAAAAAAATGTCATTTTCAATCACTCTAATTTATTTCTACACATCAAAATAATAAGCGAAAGAGAAACATAAATTTAAGTATTAAATTCCAAGAGGAGAAATATAATTTTTAAAATTGTTAATGTGTGTTTGAATAGAAATTTTATTTATTTATTTATTTATAGTTTTTTTAATTTTATTTTTGAGGCTAACTTTTAAACAAAATAATTGCTCTCACTTTGTGTTGTTTAGTAGTTATTATTATTAGAAATTTTAATAGTGATTATCAATAAAAAAAAAAATCACAACAAAAGTGAAAAAAAAAATATAATTATTTTGGCCAATTTAATATGTCATATTTATTAAAAACAAATAGACATTTATTTTGAAATGGAAGAAAATCATTGAATTATTTGAGTAATTAATTAGAATGAAAAGAATTAATTTAAATATGAAGGATTCAATTAATTTACATTAAAATGTTATTATAAAATTATACTATCTTTAAAAGCAAAAAATATGAAATGTCATAATATTATTGTGGAGAGTTAATATCATGATGGTTAACAAATCTTAACCATTCATTCATTCAAATGAATAGAAATTGAGATATGAGCAATATTTGAATATAAGGTCATGTCTTCTGCTTTTATATATAACGTATAGATTAACTCCTTATTGAAAAATCACTCACTAAATCACAACTTTCTCAATCGAACACTCCACTACATACATATATCTAAGTCCTTTCTTTATCACTCTAATATATCTACAATGCTAGATAAAAACATCCTCCATAAAGATAAAATAATAAACAAAACATTTAAATCCTTGAGAGACCATCAAGAACCGAAATTCTCAAAAAAATATACACAACTAACATGACAATAACAAAGAGATTCATTTTTTGGAGAGGAAGATACAAAAGAAACCCTCGCATTTAAGTTGAAATAAACCTCCCATACAAAAGAATAACTAAATTCCATCAAAATCTCAACAAAAGTTACCAAAAGACCTAAAACTACTTCACAAACCATATAAAAGTTACTCAAAAAATGGAAATAAACAAAAAATACATACTGCCAATTGTTAACATTCTATCAATATTACATTCATCTAGGGATGACAAAAAAAAAAGTAACCAAGAGAAATCGAACCGAATAGTCGGGGTTGAAACCGACTAAATGGTTTTAATTTTTAAATTTAACAACCAAAGCAATTTTTGTTTTGATTTTGGGATAGTAATCGCGTGACCGAACCATGAGTCGAACCGTGTAACCGATGTATAGATATATACACATATATGCTTATAGGCGAGCGACTGCTATGATTTTGGAGAATATTTTTATGTAGTTAGATTTTAGTTATTTTGAAGACTATATGATTAGAGAATGTTACAATTATTATGACTTGGTTTTTATTTTTGGAATTTATATTTTATATTTTAGAAATACTTTTGTTCATATATAAGAAACAAGGGTTAATTACATTTTGCCCCTTTGTGGTTTTGGTTTTGGTTATGGTTAAAAATTGAAAATTTTAAGCGGTTTCGCGGTTTTGGTTAAAATTAAATGGTCTGATTTTAAAATCATTTAAAAAAACTGGCGGTTTCGGTTTTGGTTTTAGTTTTGGTTTTATATATGTTGAATGGTTTTAGTTTTAATTTTGTTTAAAACCGAGCCAAACCGAAACCGTTGACATCCCTACATTCAACATAATTGAATCTAGACATCACAACAGAACTATGAGAGAAGAATAAGAGCAAGTAACATCAATTAAGGAAATAATACCCATATTTTAACAACATTAATTAAGGAAATAATAATTGAGCACGTGGGAACAAACGAAAACAATAAATATGGGAACAAACGAACGAAAAAAAACAAAAACGCAGAGCATAATAGAAACAAATTTCTTGGAATAATCTATATTCATAAATGACGGGCAATCAAATTTAAAAGATAAATGAAAGAGGATATATTGTCAAACATGGAGACTAATCAAGGCAGAAGACATTAATATTACATGGGGTCATATCATTATAATATCATATAGGGTTAATTACACTCTACCCCCTGTAGTTTGTGGACTTGAGTGCAACACTAACTCCGTTGACGGAAAGGTTAAAATGTCGATTTTATCCTTATGTAATTATTAATACGTTTTGGGGGTGTAAAGTGCAATTAACCCAAATGCCTGAGTCCTCTCCTTCATACCAACATGAGAGCATTTCTCTGCCATTCCCATGGTGAGTAAATTTGATCCATGGTGATTCAAAAGGACAGGGTTAAATTCAATGTCAGAGCTAAATTGGCGAATGCGGGCCGAGATTCGTTGTTCAGAGCGATGTTCGACGATGACTAGGACCTTTGAATGGCCATCCATGGGGCCTCACCATCGCTCGGTTGGCCAAATCTGGCCATTCTCAGATATCCTCGCCGTCACCTCCTTCCTCTAGCTCGAATTCTCCCAACCGATTCAGGTACTCACGATTTTATTCGCGACCTTTGTCTTTGTCACGGTTTACGCCTTCTGGTTTGCAATTGAGATCGGATTGGTGAGGGATTGCTCCGGATTCATGACATACTTCCTATTTCTATTGATGATATGTAATTTTATCGGCCATGTCGGAGTGATTTGGATGCATTTCATGAAAGGTGATTACAGCAGAATTAGGGCATAAATCTTCAATTTGGTGCTCAACGAATTTGTACTTTTACTGTTCTTGAAGTTTCACATGAAAATAGAGAAGTTGTCGGTGTGTGGGGGTGGTTCGTGTTAGAGTGGTGGTGGCGGTTCATCGTTGCAGTGGCGGTGGTTGTTGGTGGGTTGTTCTGTTTCGATTTTTTTTTCTTTTGTGGTAGTGGCCGTCGGTGGTGGATATGGTGTTCAAATATATATATATATTAGCGTATAACCCGTGCCTTGAAGGCACGGGAGTAAAAAATATTGAACTTAAAAAAAAAATTGCCATAATTTTTCTATTTGTACAACATTTTACACCAGTTTTATTAAAATATCAACAAAAATTAATATTTAAATATTATCATCGACTAACAACAAATATTACAAATACGACATAATTAATATCCAATAACTTACATGTTCAGCTATCAAATAATACCATAATTATGCATAAGTTCAACCAAAACAAATCAAACTGAAAAATACTTACTACTTATTCAAATCTCAGTACTTCAATACTACATTTTACCTAAACAACTAAATAATTAATTGTTAGAATCCCACATTGGACGAATGAAACTTCCCAAAGTGCTATATATGAGAAATGAGTTACTCCTCTTAGCACCATATGGTTTTAAGATGGAACCTCCTAACATGGTATCAGAGCCAAGTTTGGGAAGTTTTGTTTGTTTGTCCCCGATTGTTTGCATCACGTGTAAGGCGGGGTTGCACGTGGTAGGTGTTAGAATCCTCCGATTGCATTGCTTCACGTGCAAGCGGGGTTGCACGTGAGGGTGGGTGTTAGAATCCCACATCGGACAAATGAGACTTCCCAAAGTACTATATATGAGAAATGAGTTACTCCTCTTGGCACCATATGGTTTTAAGATGGAATCTCCTAACATTAATAAGTGAAAAATCAAAATATAGTTTCATGGGAAATGATTAAAATTAAAAAAATAAAAATAAAAATAGAAAAAGAACTTTATAATTTAAAATGGGAAAGAAACTTGCATTACTTTCTCTATGATCTCACTTTAGTCTTCACTAGCAAAAGTTTACCTTAACTTCTTTGATTTAAACTTTTAAAAATAAAAAATATAAAAATTTATTGGGTATATAGAAAATGAACAATCGGAAAACAAAAGAATATAAAACAAAAAACTAATTAAATATATATCAAGCAATCCAAAAAAAAATAAAAAATCATAAAATAGAAAATATGGGTTAAATAGATAATAATCACCATTTCATATCCTAAAATAAAAATGTTTGACATATACTTATTACTCACAATCCACATAGTACTTAACTTTCAAAGTTTTTAGAGGTTACAACATTTATAGAAGATAACAATTCATTAATAGTAGCAAATTAGTCCACGAAATGTCAGTAGGAGTAATCGGTGCAAAAAAAAAAAAAAAAAAAAAATCAATTGCGTTCATTTGGTAGTTTCCACATCAATTCGGAAATTGGTGATAAGCGTCCCTAAATATAATTATATTGATGCAAAATAAAATTAATTTTTTTTATGTATAATCATATCACACAGTCAAACTAAAAATTAAACCAAATTAAAAATAAATATTAAATCTATATAATCTCATCAATAATTAAAAAATAACATGACAAATAAACTCATTCCATAAATTAGTAACAAAAAAAAAAAAACTCTTAGTTACACTTTGGCACAAATAGCCCAATTACTCAAGAACATCTTTATGAATATAAAGAAACCTAAACAAAATCAAATCAAAGTCATTACATCTAAAAGTACAAGACTAAAAAAAGTGTGCCAAACAAATCACACCAGAAATAACAAAAAAAAAAAAAAAAAAACATAATATAAGTCATCACAACTAAAATAAAATTAAAAGACTAAAAAAAGAAGAAAATATAAAACTTCAACAACTAAATATTGTTAATTGTCACAACAATGAGATATAACTGAAAACCTTTTATTCAAGATAAAACCAATAATTCTATACAGCTACTTCTTCAGTTTCACCTGTACAACCTAAACTAATTTTATACAATTAAAATTGTAACTTTAATAATTTTTAAATTGACTTTAGGTTAGAATCCTTACCATACAAACAAAACATACAGTTGATTTGGGTGGGTGATTCAATCCGTCATGCACCCAAATCAATTTTTGTAACCTTATGATCATCTCCATGATCATCAAGATAATTTTGGTACAAATAAGAGATGAATCCCTAAATTTCCATTAACATGGCCACAACCTTAACCCCATTGATCTCCTCACCATATAAAACAACAATACCAACAGGAGCTAACGACAAACTCAACATACTGATAACATTATAAAACAGCGAAGACAACCAATAAATTAGACCCTAAACACCCACAGAGCTAACCTGTCAAGCCAAAGCCGCACCCGACAAAGAAATGGTTGTGGCCGGTAATGGTAGCAACAATGGTCAGAAGAGGAGCAGTAGAGGAGAGACAGAGAGAAAGTGAGAGCTAGCTTTGTAGGGAGAGGCGTGAGTAGCAATTGACAGAAATAGACGGAATAATCGGTGGGAAAAAAAAAAGAGTTAAAAAATTGTGAGAGTCAGAGAGTAAATTAGTGTTTAATTAATTTGATTAAAAAAATAGATTAAAGACAATTGTAAAATTGACCGAATTATAATATCATTTTCTATTATATCATATATAACTAATTAATATATATAACCTTATTTCCATTTTGAAAAACTCAATTTCCTTTAAATTATCTAATTTATATTATAAATACCAATATCACCAAATTCTTAACTAAAATATATAAGTAATCAATATTATATTAATTTAAGTTCCTAAAATATATAACTAATTAATATGCATATCCTTATAAACCATTTTATATATAATGATATACCATTATTTCCATTTCGGCAAACTCAATTTCTTTCATGGTCTTTAACTAATATCGCCAAAATGTCCTAGTCAGCATTTATTTGTCATAATCATATTTTTATTTGTCCTAGTCAACAAAAATAGTCATATTTTATATAATAGATACTATAATATAATAAATTAAAAAATGACTAAATTTTTTGATTAATTTTGGTGTCTCTATTTAAGGTCATGAAAGAGAGAATTAAGAGATAGAGAGAGAAAATTAAGTAATTAAGAAATTATATATCTTTTTATCATTCTATATATTTTCATAAGCCAAAAATAATATTAATATAACTTTATTTCCTTTTAGATAAATTTAATTTCCTTATATATTCTTTAACTTAAGACCGCAAAATATCCTACTCAATAAAAACCATCATGTTTTATTTGTCCAAATCATAAGTTTATCCTAATCAGTAATAACTGTCATGTTTTATATAATATACTATAACATAATAAATTAAAAATGACTAATTTTTTTAATTAATTTTGGTCTCTCTATTTAAGGCCATGAGAGAGAGAATTAAGAGATAGAGAGAGGAAATTAAGTAATTAAGAAATTATGTATATTTTTATCATTATATATATTTTTATAAGTCAAAAATAATATTAATATAACTTTATTTCCTTTTAGACAAATTTAATTTTCTTATATATTCCTTAACTTAAAACTGCAAAATGTCATACTCAATAAATTTGTTTATCCTAGTCAACAATTTTGTTTGTCCTAGTCATAATTTTTTGTCCTATTCATAAACTTGTCATAATCAACCAAAAAACCGTCCTATTTTATATAATAGATATACTTCCTATTTCTATTGATGATTTGCAATTTTATCGGCCATGTCGGAGTGATTTGGATGCATTTCGTGAAAGGCGATTACAGCAGAATTAGGGCATAGATCTTCAATTTGGTGCTCAACGAATTTGTACTTTTACTGTTCCTGAAGTTTCACATGAAAATAGAGAAGTTGTCGGTATGTGGGGGTGGTTCGCGTTAGAGTGGTGGTGGCGGTTCATCGTTGCAGTGGCGGTGGTTGTTTGTGGGTTGTTTTGTTTCGATTTTTTTTTCTTTTGTGGTGGTGGCCGTCGGTGGTGGATATGGTGTTCAAATATATATATATATATATATATATATATATATATATATATATATATTATGAGAGAGAGATCGAGAAAGTTCGCCGGTGAGGGAATTAACCGGCGCAGCTCCTTTGTTACAAGGAAGAAGAAAGAAGGTTAAATAAATAAAATATACAATAACCCCTCAAGTATGTACTTATTGATGTGAGAAAATTAGATATTATATAAAGAAACATGAAGGGTAAAATGGGAACAAGAAATCAATATTTTGGTGGAAAAAAATACAAAAAACACGTCCATCTACATAATTGGCGCGTGAACCGCACATCTATCAACTTTGACAAAAAATGTTAGATTTGCACTTAGGCCCAAGACCACAAGAGGGGTAAGTGGCGACGTTTGAACCACAAAAGGGTAAAGTGTAAATGGGACAAACAACAGGGGATAAAGTGTAATTAACCCTATTATATATATAAATTATGGTTTTTTGATGCGATATCCAATTGCACAACACAGGAGGAAGAACGCATTATTTGTTTTAGGCCCCTCCTTACCAATAAAACACACCCAACTTTTGAAATTCAATCAAAATGATTTTTATTTAATAATTGACATAAGATTAAAAAAAACAGAAATGTGGGAACAGAAGAAAAAAAAATCCATGCGTTTACATCAACTGATGCGTGCATCTTCGCTCCATTCCCTTTTAACATAAATCATAATAGTTTGCTGTTCTTGAAAATTCAACAAGAAATTGTAATAGTCTGTTGTTCAATGAATTCAACCTGAAATATAAACTTTTTTTTTTTTTTTTAGGAACAGTTTCTTGAACAATAAATTCAATGGAAAAATACTAAATAGTCTAACTTAAAAAGGCTAAATCTACAAGATGACCCTACTTTTTTTTTGTGCACCAAATAGTGTTGTACTTGTTACCAAACAGTCCTTATTTTTAAATAGACTTTTTCGTTAGACGGTTTTACCCTTCCGTATATATATAAGGCAACTTCAAATATGGACTCTTCTGAAAGAGTTTCCATATTCGGTGAAGATTTCCGTTGAGCTCGACAAAGATTTTGCATATTTTGACTCGACGAAAATTTTGCATCAAGATTTTGACTAGACGAACACATTGTATCAAGTTTTTTGACTGCATGAACACGGATTGAGTGTGCAACAACCTTTTTTGGCAAGAACGAAGGAGAAATAATTGAACGTAAGTAATTTGAACTGTTTGTAATGTGTTTTTGTAATTGTTTTTTATGAGTTTCAATAATGCAGTAAATCGATTTTATTTGAGTAGATCTGATTGATATATTTTTAAGAAGAACTTATTAGAACCTAATTAATTATAAATGTAGATTTGATTTGATTATTGATTAAATCGTGTTTTGGATCGTAGCATAATGAGAATAGACGATATAAATTGATTGATACTTTTAATAGAAGACTTTGAGTTAATTGTGTCTACATTTAGGTTATCATGAAAACTACGTCCATCACTACCACGTTAGAATTTTGGGTTCCTATTTTTATTTGTTCTTTCTTTCTTTTTGGTCAAAAAGCAAAAAAAAAATAATAATAAAATAATAATAATAATAATTATTATTATTATTAATTATTATTATTATAAAGCAATGCCGTTAAATTACACTTTTTTAGTGTCCCATTTAAAAATAAATAAAAATAAATAACACTTTGAGTTAATTGTGACTACGCGTAGCGGCGTAGGTTATCATGAAAACTACGTCCATCACTACCACATTAGAATTTTGGAGTCTTATTTTTATTTGTTCTTTCATCTCTTTTTGGTCAAAAAAATAAAAATAAAATAAAATAAATAAATAAATAAAATAATAATAATAATAATAATTATTATTATTATTATTATTATTATAAAGCAATGCCTTTAAATTACACTTTTTTAGTGTCCCATTTAAAAAAAAGAAAGAAATAACACTTTGAGTTAATTGTGTCTACCATCACCGACCACATTAGAATTTTGGGTTCTTATTTTTATTTGTTCTTTCATCTTTGTTTGGTCAAAAAGCAAATAATAATAACGACATGTTTAGTTGGATGGAATCGGGGCGGAATGGAATCGCATTTCGGCCTCGATTCTTATTTCGTTGTTTGGTTCTTCAATAGAATCACTTTTGTGATTCCATTAGAATGAAATAGGATGGAATGAGATTCCATTTGAGATAGGGGTAGAATGAGATTCCAACCCAATAAAATCAATAACCTAAATTACATAATAGCCCTTGTATTTAAACCCTTGAAAATTGAGAACAAAAATTAAAAATTAAGAACAGAAACAAAAATTAGAAAACATAAATAGAAATTTGAGAACAAAAAATTGGGAATAGAAATAGAAAATTGAGAACAAAAAATTGAGAACAGAAACAGAAAATTAAGAACATAAACTGAAAATTGAGAACAAAAATATAAAATTAGATAACAAAAAATTGAGAACGGAAACTGAAAATTGAGAACAAAAAAATAAAAATTAAGAATAAAAACAGAAAATTGAGAATATAAATTAAAAATTGAGAACAAAAATAGAAATTTAGACAACAGAAAATTGAGAACGGAAATTGAAAATTGAAAACAAAAAGCTGAAAATTAATAACAGAAACAGAAAATTGAGAATAGAAACAAAAAATTTAGAACATAAACTGAAAATTAAGAACGAAAACAGAAAATTAGAAAACAGAAACTGAAAATTGCGAACATAAACAGAAATTAGAGAATAGAAACTGAAAATTGAGAACAGAAACAGAAATTAGAGAACATAAATTTAAAATTGAATGAAATAATGAAATATAATAAAATGAAGAAAGGGCATAACGAGAATTTTATTATATTTCATTTCATTTCTTCACTCATTTCATACCCACCAAACAAGATAATAGAATAATAATTTTATAAGGATATAATGGTAATTTTACTATATTTCACTATTCCATTCTTACTCTCATTCCATACCAACCAAACAAGATAATGGAATAGTGATTCCATTGATAATTCCATTTTATTCCTTCTCTCATTTCATTTCTTCTTCCATTTCATTTTACCCTCATTCCATTCCGTCCAACCAAACGAGTTATAATAGTTATTATTATTATTATTATTATAAAACAATGCCTTTAAATTACACTTTTTTAGTGCCCCATTTAAAAAAAAAAAAAAAGAAATAACACTTTGAGTTAATTGTGTCTACGCGTAGGTTATCATGAAAACTACGTCCATCACTACCACATTAGAACTTTCGTCTTTTTTTGGTCAAAAAGCTAATAATAATAATAATAATAATATTATTATTATTATTATAATAATAATAATAATAAAGCAATGCCTTTAAATTACACTTTTTTAGTGTCCCATTTTAAAAGAAAAAAGAAATAACACTTTGAGTTAATTGTGTCTTCCACGCGTATCATGAAAACTACGTCCATCACTACCACATTAGAATTTTGGGTTCTTATTTAAATTTGTTCTTTCATCTTTTTCTGGTCAAAAAGCAAATAATAATAATAATAATAATAATAATAATAATATTATTATTATTATAAAACAATGCCTTTAAATTACACTTTTTTAGGTGCCGTTTGGTTAATGTTCTCACCTTTCTCAACCCAATTGGGATGAGTTGGATTGAGTTGAGTTGAGAATTTTGTTTTCTTTTGAAAACATAATTGTACTTGGTAACGAATTTATTCTAAAACTTTTTTTTTTTTTTTTGAGATTTTTTTTTTTTTTTGGCGGCGGCGGTGGTGGCCGGACGGCTGGGCGCGGCCGGTCATCGGAGGTGGCTGGCGGATGGCGGTGGCGGAGCTGGCCGGCGGTGGCGGTTGGTGTTCGGCCGGCGGATGAAGACGGAAGTTGAGAACTTTAGATTGAGTTTTTTGGACACAAAAAAAATAATTTTCTTTTGTTTTTAGTTTCTTTAGAATTTTAAAAATCAATTCTTATTTTTTGGGTTGAGTTGGGTTGAGTTTTGTGTTTACCAAATACGTTTCTAAAAATCAAACCCAAAATTTTTAGATTGAGTTAGGTTGTAATGAAATGGAAACACTAACCAGACAGGTAGTGTCCCATTTTTTTTAAAAAAAAAAAGAAATAACACTTTGAGTTAATTGTGTCTACGCGTAGGTTATCATGAAAACTACATCCATCACTACCACATTAGAATTTTGAGTTCTTATTTTTATTTGTTCTTTCATTTTATTTTTTTGGTCAAAGAGAGAGAAAAAAAAATAATTATAAAGCAAGGCCTTTAAATGACAGCTTTTATTGTCCCTGTTAAAAAAAAAAAAAATTAACACTGGAGTTAATTGTGTCTACGTGTAGGTTATCGTGAAAACTACGTCCATCAATACCACATTAGAATTTTGAGTGGGTTAATACTACTTTATCCCACCTAGTTTGACCAATTTATAATTTACTCCATGTGTTTTGGAAATTATCACTTATTTTCCTGTAGTCAGATATTTATTGTACTTATCCCCCATATTAGAGATAAATAATTTGAAAATCTAACCACAAGAGGGATAAATAGCGATTTTTAAACTATAAGGGAGTAAGTGCAAATCGGTCAAATTACATGGGGTAAAGTTTAATTAGCCCAATTTTAAGTTCTTATTTTTATTCGTTATTTCATTTTTTATTTTTTTGTTCAAAAAGCAAATAATAATAATAATTATTATTATTATAAAGCAATGCCTTTAAATTACACCGTTTTAGTGTCCCTTTTTAAAAAATAAAAATAAAAATGACATAACACTTTGAGTTAATTGTGTCTACATGTAGGTTATCATGAAAACCACGTCCATCAGTACCACATTAGAATTTTGAGTTCTTATTTTTATTTGTTATTTCATTTTTTATTTTTTTATTTATTTTGGTCAAAAAGCAAAAAAAAAAAAAAAATTATTAATTATAAATCAAGGCCTTTAAATTACACCTTTTTAGTGTCCCTTTTTTTTTTTTTAAAAAAAAAAAAAAGAAATAACACTTTGAGTTAATTGTGTCTACATGCATGAAAACTTCGTCCATCAATACCACAATTGAATTTTGAGTTCTTATTTTTATTTATTATTTCATTTTTTATTTATTTTTATTTTTTTGGTCAAAAGGCAAAAAAAATAATAATTATTAATTATAAAGCATTGCCTTTAAATTACACCTTTTTAGTGTCCCTTTTGTTTAAAAAAAGAAATAACACTTCGAGTTAATTGTGTCTACATTTAGGTTATCATGAAAACGACGTCCATCAATACCACATTAGAATTTTGAGTTCTTATTTTTATTTGTTATTTCATTTTTTATTTTTTTGGTCAAAAAGCCAATAAATAAATAATAATAATAATAATAATAATATTAAAGCAATGCCTTTAAATTACACCTTTTTAGTGTCCCTTTTTTTTTTTAAAAAAAAAGAAGGGTTAATTAAAGTTTATCCCATGTAGTTTGACCCATTTACATTTTATGCCCCTGTGATTTGAACGTCGTCACTTACCTCCATGTGGTTAGGTTTTATTGTAATTTACCACTTGATGCAGGCATAACCACATGGGGCAAAGTGCTTATGAGGGGATAAAGTGCAACAAATGTCTAACCACAGAGGGGTAAGTGACGACGTTCAAACTACAGAGAAGTAAAATGCAAATGGGTCAAACCACAAGGTATAAACTTTAATTAACCCAAAAAAGAAATAACACTTTGAGTTAATTGTGTCTACATGTAGGTTATCATGAGACCTACGTCCATCACTACCACGTTAGAATTTTGAGTTAAATTAAAAAAATACATTTGACCAAAATAGATAAATAAATATGGAAAGTAAAAAAGGGTTAATAGCACTTTACCCTTGTAGTTTGACCGATTTGCACTTACCCTTCTGTGTTTTTCTTTGGCATTTATCCCATTTGGTTGTGGACTAAAGTCCAACAGTTAAAATTAAGGGTAAACTTGTCATCCCACTTTAAAATTAAGAGTAATTTAGTAATTTTACCCCTGTCATTCTGGGTGTACCCTCAACGGCCACTACCGATCCATATCTCCCACACCCATCTCACCTTAATGCGAGGCCTTATGAATCGAGGGTGTAAAGGTAATCGAGGCATTTTGGATTTGGATCTCTTCTTTTGGGAGCATCATCCCTTTCGGGCTCTCGCTTCTCTCTCTATGTTTTGTGATGGATTTCTTCAAAGGCGAAAGGAATAATGCACCTTTTCGAGCTCTCTCTCTCTTCTCTCTATGTTTTTCTAGCTCTCTTTCTTCTATGTGGTTGCGGTGGAAGATGGAGTGGTAGGTAGTGGAACTTGGGCAGCAACAACGGTCTAGTGGGAAGATAGTGAAAGATCAAAAAAGAAGGAATTGAAAAAAGAAAGAAAATGACAAATGACAATTAGATCATTCACTAAGTTGGATTATTTTATCAATGAGTAAAAGTAATATAGTCATTTCTTTAAAAATTACTCAGGCGGGGATTCCCACAGTAATTTGGGAATTTAGTGGGATATCGGTGGAGTTTTAAAAAATATTAGGGGATATAAATGGCATTAACCGAAAGTGTGGGTAAATTAAGACGGGTGTCTCATTTTATTTTTATTTATTTATTAATTATTATTTTTTTTTTTTTGGACTAGTGGTGTCTGATTCGCTACTCTCTCATCTTCCACTATCAACCAAAACGACAAAAAATACAAAGTCAATTCAATAATATAAACAAATCAAAATAGACCCATAAGTTTTTGTTTTTTCTTAATTTTCTTTATCATAAAAAAATTAAAAATAGAAGCAAAAGTAATAATAATAATATATTTGTGATATTTTTTAGTTTTTTATCATTAAATAGTTCAACATAATTCTAATGTTTTGTTAGATTTTGTTGAGAAATTAAAGTGGCATTTGGTTAATGTTTTTGTTTTTCTATTTCTACTTCTAATAAAGTGGGATAATAATTCTGTTTTTATTTTGGAGTATTCCGAGAATAAAAATATATTTGGTAACAATCAACTATCCTGAAATTATTTCTTTTAATTTATGAGAATAGGAAAAGAAACACAGTCGGTTGGAACATTTGTCTTTTTTTTTTTTTTTTTCTTAACGTATTATAGTGGCTGGCATGGTGGTGGTGACCAACGGGGTGCTGACGGGAATAATTTTGTGGGAGTAAATATGAATCAACAATTTTTTGTTTCTTACATGAATTCAGGAAACACTTCGAAAATACTTCCAAAAATTGAGAACAGACACAGATTTACTAATCACATTTCCACACATTAATCCCAAAATTTTGAGAGCGAGAATAGAAAATTAGAGAACAAAAACGGTAGTTAAACTGGCCTTAAATAACACTTTCTCAATAAAATGTATTTTTTTATTAAATATATTATTTTGAAAGTTAATATATTGAATTAAAATTGATGTCCGTAAAGAATGGTCTATTTTATAAATCAAAACAGTTGTAGTTTTTTTGACAAATTGAAAATATTTTTAATTGTCGATTTAAACAATCTCTCGACAAGATGTGTCCTCATAATTAGTGCATTTGAAGTAATTATTATTGAATATTCAAAATGAATGCACGAGGATTTAAACAAACTCTCGACAAGATGTGCCTCATAATTAGTGCATTTGAAGTAATTATCATTGAATATTCAAAATGAATGCTCGAGATGACAAGTTTATTTTATAAATCGTGAAATACTTTATATTTTAGATATTTTCAGTCGTTGATTTAAATTTCACTGAACAATTAAATTATGCATATTTTTTAAATTAATTTAATTAAAATCATTATAATAAAAATTAGTATATAAATTAAAATTAATATCTTGAGACATTGTGTATATATTAGGGACAGTTACCAAGTAATCATGTTTTGCGGAAGAAACTAATTAATGATCCCAAGAGGTTTAGTTTGTATCAATCAGTCCTCTTGATAATTTTGAACAAATTTGTCTCTATTAAATGAGTGATTAAATTTAATATCTTGCGATTTGATCCTATTAATGAATATGCATATTCCATACGCGTTATCACCCCTAAAAACATGAAACAAAATATGATAATAAACTATCAATGAAACTAAAAAATAAAACCTATAATGTCTCTTAATTGTGATTGTTGTTCAATGTTTTTTTTACACCATAATGATTTAAAAATCATAATCTTCAAAATGAGATATTAATATTTTTTTATTTGGGAATTATGAATTATGATACATGTGAATGTTATATATAAAATATTAACTGTAATGTTAATGTTAATGTTATATATAACCTCCATATAATTTGTGTGGTCTGTGAGTATTGAATGTAATATTCAAAATTATAAAAATAACATCAATGAATATTGATAATAATACAAATCATATGAACATGTTGAATGTGAGAAAATGTGGTTTGGATGTTAAATGTAACACTCAAATGTGTTTTAATAATGTATAAGACCGTGTCAATTGTAGCATGAATATGAAAATAAATTTTTTTAGAAGTATCGTGTTGAATGTAACATGAATGTACGAATGTAAAATTAATAAAAAAATAATGTATATGATATCATTTTGAAGATCATATTTTTCTAAATATATAATTTAATAGTTATTTTGATTTTAATAAAATAATTTTGTGTGTAACTTAAATATAAAAATTTCAATCTCACAAATCATACAAGGACAAATTAGGCGGTATCCTCCTAATTTCATTTTCGTATCCCTTGCTCTTAGCCCGCGTTGCTTTCTTTACCTTTTAAGTATCGCCTTCTCAATTGTCACTCTCTCCTTTGTCTCTCTGAGTACACACACACACACACCTACTCCTGGTAATCCTCTTACTGTTTACACTGCTACATAACCTGAATTCAAATAATTTTAGTGAAATTTGGCTGAATTATACTCGAACAGAATGTTGTCTTGCATTACTTATCAAGATTTTAAAAGATCATCCACCTTTTACTGCATACATCTCCCCTGTTTTCTCAAAAATCAAACAGGGGATTCGACTGTTTGGAGTTCGAAACAAGGGTTTCTCATGGAGATGTATTTTGTTTTCTTCCGATTGAAATCGATTTTTTGCAGGTGATTTTAGGGGAGTTAAAAACCCTTTAAAGTTCGGTGGAAGGGTTTTTGAAAATAAAAAAATGGCTTACCGAAGAAGAGGGTCGGATCAGCAGCCACCGAGGCGGATTCTTCGGACACAAACAGCTGGTATTTTGGTGGACAGCGAGGTGGTTCCTTCGTCGCTGGTTGATATTGCCCCTATTCTTCGTGTTGCTAATGAAGTTGAGCCCATTAATCCTAGGGTTGCTTACCTCTGTAAGTCCAATCAAAACTATCATCATAATATGATCCATCTTCTCCTTATATATTTGTTTTTAAGTTTAATTATACTTTATCCCCTCATGATTATGATTAGGGTACAAAATTGTGACGAAAATACCATATAGATATAAAGTGCAAAATGTTCTAACTACAAAGGAATAAAGTGTAATTAACCCTTGTTTCTACCTTCATATTTTATTAAAAAACTACCATATATACGGGTGTTAAATACCAAAAAAAAAATAAAAAATGACATAATTTTCTCCGTATATACAATATTCTAAATCTATTTCATTTGAAAATTAATAATAATTAATAATTGAACATCAATAATAGAATTTTCAATAGATTCTCTTCTTTGTTTTATCTACACCCAATGACACTTTATTCGTAACAATTTTATTAAACAACAATCGGTTAAAAAAATGAAATAAAAAAATTAGTATAATCTCTTCCATTTATACACCTATTTTATTAAGAAATCAACTATAATTAACATTTAAATGTTATTAACAACCAACAATGAACATTACAAATACAACCCAATTAGTATAATAACGTAAATATACAGCTATTACACACAAAAATAGGATACAATATATTACACTGATGCATTATAATATTCAATGGCTAAAGATGATTAGGCACAAAGAAAGCAGCTAGTCGATCATAGTTAGAGATCACCAAAATTATAAATACAAACATGCAAACCAAGAGTTTTGAGAAAATAGATCATAACTGCAGAGGCGTTGAACAGGTGCCTAGATCCAAACTTTATAAAGCTACCCATGAAATTTCATAAAGGGAACATGCACTGTTAAAGAAAATCAAGAAAGAAATTGTTTCTTTGGACCACCACCACTATCATATGGAAAAACAAAAGATTTAATCTGAGATTAAAAGATAACCGAAAAAACTGTTGCATTGAGAACCAATTAAGAAGCAGAGTTCATTGAATATCGCGAAACTTAATCGACTCAAATTGAAACACTTGGCGCAACGGTACAATAATAAATTATGATATAAAAGCCTATTATTATTTTTTTGAAAAAATGGTTGGGGGAAGAGGTGTTGAACACTAGATTTTCTACTAGAGAGACACACTAGATAACCGTTAGACTTTAAGCCTTGGGTGAATGCCTATTGTATTAATAATAAGAATTTTCTTGTACCGCAAAAAAAATAATTTTGACATTTATAAAATTCATAAGTTGAAATTCCTTGTTTGGCTACCCTGAAAAGGAATTTGGAAAATTACTTGGAATTTTGAAATGGGATTTAAGGGTAAAATGACATCTCTAAATACCTCTTTATTTTTTTAATCTTTCTAAATCAGGTATATCTCTCATATGAAACACGGACACGGCAACACTACAATTTCTCAAAAATTCTGACACGGACACGGACACGGCGAAGACACATCAATAAATAAATATATATTTTTATATATCTTAGCCTAATTAAAGAAAGACGTGCCATTAAGCAAATTCATCCAACAAAAATTATTAAGTTAATAATTATAAATTTCTAAAGTTTAAATAAACATTCACATTTAAAAAAGAATTCCCATAGACAAAAGCAAGAAAGGCACAAGAAAATTTACTTGAGATTAATTGATTGATTATCATCTTTACATCCTTCATCTGTGAATAAGACAGTTGGCTTTTTGTCTTTCTCATTTCTCGTTTTTCCAATTGTTAAAGATCCATTTAATAGGATTATCTAATATCAAATTACAAGATACACCCCTTAAATAATAATGTAATTGCAGTAAATTAATAAGAAAATTACAAAACTAACCCTCCAAAAAATTTAGACATGGGCTTCCAAAGTGTCCAACATGTTCATTTCGCATGTTGGACACCGACATTCGACCTCCGACGGAGTGTCGATGCTTCCTACAATCTCAAGGAAAAATTAAATCAATAAAATTTAAATTTAAATTTCAATAAAAAAAAATATATCCAAATAGTGAATTTGCAAATGTTGGAGTTTAAAATTCAAAAATTTCAAAATTCCATCAACCGATCAAATTCATTAGAGTAGCTTCTTGCTTGGACAATTTTTAATGTTAGGTCCTTATAAGGGCAATGTTAGGGGCCTTAGGGCTTCTTAACTTTTATATTGTAAGAAACCATTAAAAAAGATACTACTAATGCTTGTGGTGGAATCAGGTTGGTTTTATGCGTTTGAGAAAGCTCATGCACTAGATCCTACATCAAGTGGACGCGGAGTTCGCCAGTTCAAAAATGCCCTTCTTCAACTCCTAAAAAGGGTATGCAATTTATTATTATTATTTATTTATTTTTATTTTTATTTTTTTCACTATCTAAAGAATAATGTCTTCGATTCCTCCAAACATATTTAGTTAGTTTTACATACGGTTAAGAAACAAGTTTTACTTTTAACGTAGTCTAATGAATATATGTTGTGGGAAAATAGTTTTACTATGTTCTAACAACTTTTTTCCCGATTGATCATAAAATAGTTTCTTCTTCTTGTTGCAATCACATTTTTTGTTTTCTTGGTTGTTTTTCTGGTTTTCAACTTCCCAGAAAAATCTATTCTATAAACGAGGATATATTTAAAATTTGAGACATTTTTTATCATTCAATGGTTGGAGACATTTTCAACCGTTAGTTTAGATTTTATTGAAAAATTAAATAACAAAGTCTAAACAAATTTTTTTTTCGTGATTAATGTATTTGAACTAACTATAGAAAATTCAAGATTAATGGATTGAACTAAAATTCGTGGCTTAGGCACAAGATATGGGAGTTTACATAAAGGAAGATGATTACACTTGTACCTCTGTTTATTTTTTGTTGAACGACCTTCTATTGCATTGCATGACAAATTTGCCAAAAAATGAAATTTAAACCTTTCCAGGGAAACGAAACGACATTAGCAGGAAGGAATAAAAGTGATGCTTGGGAAATGCAAAAATTTTATCGACACTACTATGAAAAGTACATTAAGGATTTGCAAAATGCTTCTGATAAAGCTGATTGGTAATTATCAGCACCACTATTGAAAGTATTTTTTATTTTATTTTATTTTTTGTATCCTTGTTATTTTCATTTAATAAATGATACATTTTTGTTGAAATTCAGTGCGCGGCTTACAAAAGCGTGTCAAACTGCTGCCGTAATATTTGATGTCTTGAGGGCTGTTAATTTGACAGAGTGTGTTGAAATTGCCAACGAGGTGATACATATAGTTAATTTTTGTTTGAATATGAATACAAAGGGCAGGATCCTTCAAAATATATAATCCAGTTGATGAAAATTTATTGAAATGGTTGAGATTTACTCTTCATCTTTTATAATAAATCTCAACCGTTTATTGACAAAAGCGGAGTCCACACGGTCCAGATTTATAATATAGATAGTATGTTGAAATTTTTCTATTTCATTTCCATTTGTTTTCAAAATAAATATATGTTAATATATGCTCATGTAGATTTTGGAAGCTCAAAAGAATGTCGAAGAGCAAACTAAGATATATGTACCCTATAACATACTTCCTCTTTACCCTGCCAGTGCCACTCAGGCAATCATGAGATACCCCGAGGTTTGGTTTCAATTTTTTTTTTTTTTATTCTCAGATATTGTTCCTTAAGGCATGTTTGGTTGAAGGTAATAGAATCGAATTTTCAGTGTGTTAATGTAATAATGAGCTTGGCCCACAAGGCCCATTAGGGCAAATCCTAACTCCTATTTTCCCTTATAAATACATGTGTATAACTTGTAGTCTTTGTACCATATTTTCATAATACAATTCATGATTCATTTTCCACTTACCAATTATCTTAACATGGTATTAAAAGCAAGTCTTTCCTAGACATGTTCTCAATAAAATTTTCGCAACCCTAATGCTTCCGCCGCCGCCGCCCATATTCTTCCGAGACTTTTGTCGCTACTGCAGGCTTTATCCCTTTTCCGATATCAACACAAATCATACCACCGACTTCATCTTACATAGATGAACATAACGCCACCAAAATCACTGCCATCAGAGTTCAAATACACCCTCACGCGCCTCCAATAGCTAGCCGCACCACCATTTTACGCCGTCTCGAATTTTGAGCTCTACCACCTCAATCAGGGCTCCAAATTTAACTCACGATATACCATTGGAACCATATCTACGAGACGATTCCAAAAACGTAAGGCTCATCACTGGGTTAATGTTCACGCGCCCTCACGCACGTAAAACAAGTGACGCGTCAGATCCACGCGTAGCCACCCTTTGCTTTCTGCTCACCAGCGGCCACGTCAGCCCTAAGTCCAGTCAGCAACCCAATCAGCAGCTAAGTCAGCGCCACATCATCGTTGACCACCTGCCACGTCGTCGCCACGTGTATGCCACCTCAGCGACACATAAGCGGGTCAGTCAATGCCACGTCAGTTTTGACTGTGCCACATCGCCATTGACCAGATGCCACGTCATCGTTGACTGACACGTCAGCGCCCTATCATCAGTCACTTGCCATGTCATCGGTTCAACACAACAATTTGCTTCGGATCGGTTCAGGGCTTTTTATACCGATTTTCTAAATATTTGGACCAGTTCCTGGGGTTTTTCGACGTTCTGATTCTGTTTCCGGCCTCCGTTTTGTGATTTGAGACTCACAGAATATACTTTCCTATATATTCATGTCGTTTCTACGCCGGTTCACCCGTTTCTCGTCTGGTTCTTGGAAATTTAATATCGGTTCACAGATATTTTTGGCATGATGAATCCATCCGTGACACCTTCTCCAGGTTTAATGACAATGTCTATGGGTTCTTCGCTCATTTTCAAAAAGGGTTCGGACCCTACCTCCTCTACTTTCACCATGTTTATTGTAGATTTGACCTCATTCATCCTTCATATATTCTTCAAAATTGGTAGTGGTACAAATCTTTCCCCTGCTCTCTCACTTATTACAGGTAATTCTTTTTGATTCTTTGATTCTTCCTATTGTAATCATATGACATCTGATCCCAATATTTTTTCAATCAAACTATCCGCTATGAATATCCCTAGTATTCATACTGCTGATGGTTCTAAAATGCCTGTTACACATACTGGTCGGGTTTCTACTTCCCATCTTTCTATTCCCGAAACGTATTTGATTCCAAACCTTACCTTAAATCTCTTATCTATTGGGAAACTTTGTGAATTGGGATTTGAAGTTATATTTTCTAATAGTGGTTATCGTGTGCAGGATCCTCGGACAAGAGAAACTCGTGAGACTGGTCGTAAGGTTGAACGCCTATTTGAACTTACCAGTTTATACCTTTCATCTCGAACTCCACCATCACCCCAACCAAATATTCATTCATCAACCTGTACAACCTCACCACCATTGCCAGTATCATCTTCCTCATCCTTATCTCCACAACCACTAGTGTCTCTCTCACCATCCCAACTTTGGCATGCTCGTTTAGGCCACACTTCATCTAACCGCCTCCAATCGCTTATCTCTAGCGGTCAGCTAGGTTCAATTCAGCATGAGTTCTTAAAGTGTATTAATTGCCAACTTGGAAAATAACCAGCCCTACCTTCAAAGAGAGTCAGTCCATTTCTCTTGTACTCTTTGATCTAATTCATTATGATATTTGGGGACCCTCTCTCATGCCTCAATGGGTGGCCTTCGTTACTTTGTTATCTTTGTGGACGACTACTCTCGATATACATGGTTGTTTCTTATGAGACATCGATCCGAACTATTCTAAATATATTCTGAGTTTTCTTCTATGGTTTAAACCCAATTTTTTAGAAATATCAAAGTTTTTCGCTTAGATAATGCAATGGAATACAAGGGTTGTGCCTTTCTTAACCTGCTTCGCCAAAATGGCACGCTCTCCCATCGCTCGTGTCCTAGTACATCCCAACAAAATGGACGAGCCGAACGCAAACATAGACATATTCTTGACACAGTTCGCGCTCTTCTCATTTCTTCATCACGTCCTGAGCGTTTTTGGGGTGAGGCTGCCTTCATCGCCGCCTATACCATAAACCATGTCTCTTCCGCTACAATCCAAAATCAGTCTCCATTTGAATGCCTTTTCGGTAAAACTCCCTATTATTCTGAACTCAGAGCCTTTGGTTGTGCCTGCTTTATTATTCTAAAACTACATGAACACAACAAACTGGAACCAATGGCTCGTTTGTGTTGTTTTCTTGGATATGACATTGAACATAAAAGGGTATCGGTGCTAGGACATCAATTGCTTTCTTCCTTATAGTCATTTGACATGTCAACCCTCACCAACTCCAGATTCTTTACTGATCCATCCATTGAGTTATTTCCAAATGATACTGTTCCAATTACTGTTGAGTCCATTCCAGCACTGCCAGTTGAGCCTAACCCTACACCTTATGCCGAATCCATCCTAGAACCACTAGTTGAACCCACTCCAGAATCACTAGTTGATCTCCCCCTTCCAACTCTAGTGACCATGCCTGAGATTTCTCATGTGGTTGATGATCCTGTACCACTTTCCGTTGACACCCACGCCTCAGGTCACCTTCGCCACTCTACCAGGGTAACTCATCCTCCACATCACCTTTCTAATTTTCATTATTTTTCCACTATACTTCATCTGCATGAGCCTCAATCCTATAAGGAGGCTAGTACTAATTCTCTTTGGTAGAAAGCAATGGATAAAGAACTTCAGGCCCTCTCAAAAACTCATACCTGGGATATTGTAGATCTGCCCCCTAGAAAAACTTTTATTGGGTGCAAATGGGTGTTTAAGATCAAGACGCTCTCTGATGGCTCTGTTGAACGATATAAAGGCTGACTTGTTGCCAAGGGATTTGCTCAGGAATATGGTATTGACTATGAAGAGACATTTGCTCCCGTGGCGAGGCTAACATCTGTCCGTACACTTCTTGCCGTCGCTGCCATTCGAAAATTGATTCTCTTTCAAATGGATGTCAAAAATGCATTTCTCAATGACAATCTTCTTGAGGAAGTATATATGCATACCCCTCCTGGTCTGGTTGCCCCTCGAAATAAAGTTTGTCACCTCTACCGTGCTCTATATGGTTTGAAACAAGCTCCACGTACCTGGTTTGCAAAATTCAGCACTATAATTCATCAGTTTGGGTTCACACCTAGTACTCATGATCCGGCTCTGTTTATTCGCCATACTGCCAACGGTATTATCCTTCTTTCGTTGTATGTGGATGATATGGTTATTACTGGAGATAATCTACGAGGCATTTCTGAACTCAAAAAGTTTCTCAGTGGCCAATTCAAGATGAAAGATCTTGGCGTGCTCACCTATTTTCTTAGCCTTGAAGTCTCATTGGGTTCTGATGGATATTTTCTCTCTCAGGCCAAATATGCCTCGGATATTTTTTCCAAGGCTGGGATCATTGACTCAACTATTGCCACTACTCCTCTCGAGCCTAATGTCAGACTTACCCCACTTGATGGTTCACCTCTTCATGATGCCACTCTATATCGCCAATTGGTTGGAAGTCTTGTATACCTCACTGTCACTCGCCCTGATATTACTTATGCCGTTCATCAGGTCAGCCAATTCTTGTCCGCTTTTTGGACCACTCATTACTCGGTTGTTCTTCGCATTCTTCGGTATGTCAAAGGTACATTATTTCATGGGCTTCATTTCTCAGTTCAGTCTGCTCCCGTTTTACAAGCTTATTCTGATGCCTATTGGGTCGGTGACCCCACTGACAGACGTTCCACCACTGCTTACTGTTTCTTTTTGGGTAATTCTCTCATTTTCTAGCATAGCAAGAAATAAACTGTGGTTGCTCACTTCAGTACTGAAGCTTAATATCGTGCCATGGTTGATACAACTTAAGAACTTCTTTGGCTTTGATGGCTCCTCGCTGACATGGGCATTTCTTCTCCTACTGCCACTACCCTACACTGTGACAACAGGAGTGCTATTCAGATCGCTCACAATGATGTATTCCACAAGCATACAAAATACATCGAAACTGATTGTCACTTCATCCGTCATCACATTCTCTAGAATACGGTTCGTCTACAATCCGTTAGTTCAACCGATTAAATTGCAGACATTTTTACTAAGACTCATCCATCTGGACGCTTTCACTTTTTGGTTTCCAAACTCAAGTTCATCTCCCACTTACCGCCTTGAATTTGAGGGGGGATGTTAATGTAATAATGGGCTTGACCCACGTGGCCCATTAGGGCAAACCTAACCCCTATTTTTCCTTATAAATACATGTGTATAACTTGTAATCTTTGTACCATATTTTCATAATACAATTCATGATTCCTCTTCCACTTACCAATTATCTTAACACAGTGGATGTTCCTTCAAATTTTAATTTCATTCTATCAGAATTCAATTCCATTACTTCAAAAAGAGCACGCCGTAAGTTCTGTCTTTGTTTAAAGCATTGTGTTCTAATCCATTGTTGTTGAAGTACAGATTCAAGCTTCTGCATCTGCCCTCCGCAATACAACGGGTCTACCTTGGCCTATGGGCCACGAGGAAAAGGTAGATGAAGACATTCTAGATTGGCTTCAGGCTATGTTTGGTTTCCAGGTATGAAGAATGACGTTAGTTATAGATAAAAAAAACGGCCAATTGCAAATGAAAACACCCAAAAAAAAAAAAAAAAAACAGAATGGTTTTGATCTCTCTCTCACTTAAAATTGATGTGCAGAAGGACAATGTGGCAAATCAAAGGGAGCACTTGATTTTACTGCTGGCAAATGTGCACATTCGTCAATTTCCAACGCCTCATCAACAACCCAAGGTTTCTTTCTAGAAATTCCGTCTATACTTGGTGAAACTACTATTTGTTCTTAAAAGTTTTTCATAACATTTTCCTCTATCGATCTTGTTCAGTTGGATGAACGTGCATTGTCATCAGTTATGATGAAACTTTTCAAAAACTACAAAATGTGGTGCAAGTATATTGGTCGCACAAGTAGTCTTTGGTGAGTAAAACGTTTTTTATAAATACGAGTGCTATGGTGCCTGCATCGATTTCTTATGCTTTGAAATTTGTCATGTAATTTATTTTACTTTTTCTTGTTCATGTCATCGTTCTTTACTTTCAGGTTGCCAATTATTCAACGGGAAGTGCAGCAAAGGAAACTTCTACTCGTGGGTTTATATCTTTTGATTTGGGGGGAAGCTGCAAATTTAAGATTTATGCCCGAATGCCTGTGCTACATTTATCATCATGTATGCATTGACTCGTTTTCTCATTTTTCTCTATGATTGACATGAATGAACTAAAATCTTTTGTTGAATCCGATATCAATGTTGGGCCCTTCCCCCAATATCCGTTCGTAGTGGTTTGTCAAAAGTCCACCCTATGCGTGAGGAGGCGTGTTGAATCCTACATCGTTTATGTTACCTGGTCCTGAGCTATATATAAAGCCTAGGGCAATACTCATCTAACAGGATGTCTTTTAAGAGTGAGTTAGGCTCATTGGGTTTCTACATGGTATTAGAGTCAGGACTCTTGTCTAATGTTTTGTGTGTTGAATCCCACATCGATGTTGGGCACCAATATCCATTCGCAGTTATTTGTCAAAAAGTCCACCCTTCATGAAGGGGCATGTTGAATCACACATTGATGTTGGGTCCTTCCCCCAATGTCCATTCGCAGTGGTTTGTCAAAAGTCCACCTTAAGTGTGAGGGAGCGTGATGAATCCTCATCTCGTGTTACCTGATCCTGAGCTATATATAAAGCCTAGCTCTTGGGGGAAGGATTTGGAAGTATCATTTTAGGCCCTTAAAATTCTATTTTGAAACCCTTCGGAATTTCATGAGTCCCTTTTAAGGGTAGCCAAACAACGAATTTTAATGGAGAAATTTTAGAAGTCTCTTGCCCCCAAATGAAATCTCTCCATCAAATCTCTTATCCAAACAAACCCTAAGGTCTCTCCATCAGTTAATGGAGTTTCACAATAGTTCAAAGTTTCCCTATTTTTGTTGTTAATTATTTGTTTTGATGTAGTTCTTATATATTTTTCTTCAATTTTTTCCCTCTTAATAGATGGCATCTGAACTTGTTGGTATGGTGTCTGGGGAAGTTTGTCCCACGACAGGTGAAAATATTAAGCCTGCTTACGGTGGTGAAAAAGAAGCTTTCTTAAAGAAAGTAGTGACTCCAATCTATAACACGATAGCAAAGGTGTTGGTTCCACCCTTATATATATATATATATATATATATATATATATGTTATGAGTCTCCCCCCCACCCTAAAAAAAAAGAATCTACTTGTTGGCATCTAACTCACAAGTCAGGTTCTTAGTACCGGTTGTAATTCTCAGGAAGCCAAAAGATGCAACGGGGGGAAATTAAAACATTCTCAATGGAGGAACTACGATGATTTAAATGAGTATTTTTGGTAACCTTCTCTTTTTTTTTTGGTTATATATATATATATAAATATTTGTAACTTGTGAAAAGTAATTTTTTTTTTGTAAAAATTGTAGGTCACCCAATTGTTTTCGGTTAGAATGGCCTATGCGTGCTGATGCTGATTTTTTTTGCCTGCCCATTGAACAAATAATTGGTGAAAAAAATGAGGTAAGAAATTCAAGCTGACGAGGCAAGGCCATCTTTTTTAATTCATTTCCACTGGCCAAGGCAAACTATCAAGTACCCTTTTTTCATTTTTGATTTTTGACGATGAGTACCACCATTTTTACTTTGAATTTTGATGATATCCAGCAAAAAGAACCATCTAGAGGGGATCCAGGGGTAGGAAAAATTAATTTTGTTGAGATACGCTCGTATGTGCATATTTTCCGGAGTTTTGATAGAATGTGGAGCTTCTTTATCTTGTCTTTGCAGGTAGCTATTTTTCTTATTATTTTCAATTGATCTCTCTCTCTCCCCCTCCCCCCCCCCCCCCCCCTCCTCTCTCTATATATATCTTCAATTATTATTATTTTAATTCAAAATGTGTTATTATCTGACGAAGGCAATGATCTTTATTGCTTGGAATGGATCGGGACAACTAAGTGGTATATTTGATGGAAATGTTTTTCAGAGAGTCTTGAGCATTTTCGTAACAGCTGCAGTACTTAAACTTACACAAGGCAAGTAAACCCGGTGTTTGTCTTCTTAATTCTACATTGCCGATCTTCTTTATTTCTAATTTTTCTCCCTCGATTTTTTTTTTCATTTATTTACATTAATTCATAGTATGATGTTTATTTCACTACTCCATGCTGAGAATTTACATTTCAATCCTAAGTTTATTAGGAAAAGTAGCCATGTCCTTTGTACCATACGGAGATATTTTTGAAGTGAAAATAGGATTACTCAATTACCAATGGTTGATAGCTTGGTTATAAAAATCTATATAATGAAATGCTGGATAATTAACTAAATACATTATTTCTGAGTCCCAGAACAATTTTTTTTTCACTCACCATACCCGTTTTAAATTAAACTTTTTACTCAACAAATTAAAATTATGAAGCGAGTATGATTTCAAGTTATTTCTCTACTAATTAATAATTTGAGTAACTTACTAAAACTAATGAATTAATTATGGCGAAAAAAATACTTCATAGTTTAAAGTAGAACAACCCAAATCTATAAATTTTGATAAACAAAATAATTTTCAATTATTTATCCAATTTCACTAAATTATATTTTTACGAACATTATAATTTGATTATTTAAAAGTAAAATTTATAAATTTATAATAGTGAAAATTTGAAGACAGACACATATAAACTCATTTAATTATATATATTATCTACTAATACATGTGTATACATATTACATAACATGGACGAGAGATAAATGGAGAGAGAGAGACACTTAGCCGAGAGAGAAGAGGATCAAACTTTGCTAGTGAAGTAAGGAGGAGAAAGAGTGTGTTTTGTAAATATATATAGAGAGAGAGAGAAAACGAATGTTATTATTATTATTATTATTATTATTATTATGGTTTCTTTTTCAAAGATCCTAAAAGTCTAAAAAAACAACTTTTTAAGGACTATTTAAAATTAAACTTGTATCATTCCAATATTACCCTTCTTTAATTTATATACACAAATTCTACTTAAATTTTAAAATTTCACTTAATTTTTAAAACTTCCATTTAATTTTTAAAAATCCACAGAAATTCTATTTTTCAATAAAAAATTTAATTAAGTTTATTTTTATTAAAAATATATTTTTAAAATATCATAAATACTCTTTTGTACATTTTTTTTATATCCACTATTTTAATTTTCAATTGAATTTCACTCAATTTTATTTTTTTATTCATAGTATGTAACTTTTTTAAAATACTCTAAATACTCATAAAAATCACTTACATAAATTCAGGAAATCCACTAAAAAAACCATGTGAAAATCCATTAAAATCTATAAAAATAAAAAAATTTAAGTTACTAATTGAGACATTAAAAAACCAAACCATTATCAAACAAGTCATCACCTTAGAACATTCTCATGAATAAATCCATTGAAAATCAAATGGAGAATCTAAACTCAATGAATTCGAAAATCAAAAAATCAAAAATTAATAAAAAAATCTGTAAAACTATTAAGTAGATATTCACTAAAAAAAAATAAAAAATGAAAAAGTAACAAATCAATTCATTTCCTGATAATTCTTCAAAAAAAAAAAAAGGGACATATCTCAAAATATATTCAAACTTTTGACGGTAGAACCCCGCCTTCAATTTGAACAATATCCTGCTCAACGAAAAATGAGGAACAACGAAAATAAACAAGTGGATATCCACTCAATCAGTGGATATCCATTGTGCTTTATTAGCTATGTTTGATGAACTGTAATACAAACAATTGGACATAGAAATAATGACAACGGCGAGTAATGGATAAAAACGACAAATGAATTTGCTAAATATTCCGCTCAATGAATCCTCAATGAGGAACACTAAAAATAAATCAATTCCAACAATTTAGCAAAAAAAAATATAAAAGCGCACAAAACATTTCAAATTTATCTACATAAATCAACAATTCAATATATGTAGCATTTTTAAAAAAAAATTACCCAATCAAAGTGAAAATCCACTTGAACATGAGCGAAATATACTAAACGTCTGCAAAATTTTAAATTTGACCTAAAATTACACAATCAGTCGACATCCACTAACAATCAATCAGTGGATATCCTCTAACAATCAACTAGTGGATATCCATTTAACTTTATTAGTTATGTTTGATGAACCATAACACAAACAATTGCACATAGAAATGATGACCACGGCGAACAAGGAATAAAACGGCAAATAAATTCGCTAAATCAAATAGTTAAGAACTTACTTGAATCCAATTGGCTTTCCTAAACAATAGCAAAATTCTAATTCAATTTCATTTATCTTTTACCACCTCTCAAGCAATCAAACAATTGAAATGCATAATTATCCCATCTATCAAAATTCAAAGCAAATTCAAATCCAAAAAAGAAAAAAAGAAGAAAAAAATACCTAAAACCGTTCAATTCTCAAGCAGTGATGGCTATGGTGGAGACAATGGAAATGATCAGAGAGAACATCGAGGCCTATGGTGGAACACAACAACATAGAGAATAGGGAGGGGTGGTAGAACAGAGAATGGCGAGGTCAGAGGAAGTAAACGAGATCTAGGCTAATTCTAATTCGATTGGCTGAAAAGTCAACACATGTGAAGAATTTGACACGCATTTTCTGAGTATCGAAACATGGAAAACATCATGCAATCTAGATAACCCTGACGGTAGGGCTAGTTAATACCCCGTTGTACCTATCCTTTCTAGAATCTCATACGATTCGATGTACCTTGGACTTAGTTTTCATTTTTCTCCCAAATCTAATTATACATTTCCATGGAGATATACATAAAAATAGGTAATCACCTACTTCAAACTCCAATTCACGCCCAAATTTATCAGCATAATTTTTTTGTCGATTCTGAGCAATCTTTAGTTTTTTATGAATCACCTTCATTTTTTCTACTGTCATTTGAGCTATGTTAGGCATCAATATTTTTTATTCACCAACTCTAGTCCAACATACTGGAGTTCTATATCTTCTGTTATACAATGCTTCATACGATGTCATTTTAATTGTCCAGTGATAACTATTACTATAAGCAAACTTCATCAAAGCCAAATGGTCATCCTAGCTTCCAGGAAATTCTAAAATGCAACCCCTCAGCATATTTTTCAATGTCTGAATTGTTCGCTCTGATTGACCATCGGTCTGAGGATGAAAAACTATATTGGATTTTAATTTAGTACCAAGTGCAGACTGAAGACTAGGCCAGAATTTTGACGTAAAACTCGAATCTCTATTTGATACTATAGAAACTAGCACGCCATGCAACCTAGTAATCGCGTCAATATACAATTGTGCATATTTGTCTATCGAATATGTGGTTTTTACAATAAAAAAATGAGCAGGCTCTGTAAGTCTATCAACAATCACCCAAATAGAATTATGTCCTTTTTTAGTAGGAGCAGTCCCAAATAAAATCCATCTTGATGTGTTCCCGCTTCCATTCTGCTATAGGCACAGGCTGCAATAACCCATTTGGACGTTGGTGCTCAATCTTGACTTGCTGACAGATAAGACATCTAGCAACAAATTGTGTAATTTCTCATTTCATTCCATTCCACTAATAATGTTCTCACAATTCCCGATACATTTTGGTGCTCCTTGGATGCATCGCATACGCTGAGCCGTGCGCTTCCTCCAAGATATGTTTATTCAAATCAATATTATTAGGCACACGCAATTTATTCCCTAATATCAAGACTTCATCATTATCTCTAGCGCGATAGTCGGTTCTCTGATCATTTTTCACTTCATCCTTGATTCTTTCTAATTGGGAATTTGACTTTTGCGCTTCTATAATATGGTCAATTAACGTTGGTCTCAATGTCAAAGTTTCAAGCAACGATGCAGTCTGACCTACTGCCAACTAGACTCACAGGGATCTCAGGTCGGCATATAGATTAGTGCGAATGACTTGAACGTGCTCAACTGAACTTGCTAATTTTCAACTTAATACATCTGCTACAACATTACCTTTTCCAAGGTGATAATGGATAGTACAATCGTAATCTTTTATTAATTCCATCCACTGTACAATCATAATCTTTAATCAATTCAATCCAACGTCTTCTGTCTCAGATTTGATCATTTCTGAGTAATTAAATATTTTAAACTATGGTGATTAGTGTATATCTCGCAGGTCTCACTGTAAAAATAATGTCTCTAGAGTTTCAAGGCAAACGTTGTTGCCTCCAATTCTAAGTCATGCGTCGGCTAGTTACAATCATGATTCTTTAATTGTCATGAGGCATACGCAATCACATGTCCGAAGTAATTGGAGATGACCCCCAAACATCTGAATAAAGAACTTGGAAAGGCTCATGACATTAAATAGAAGAAACTTTAAATGACAATTTGTGGCTTTTATTACAAGCACAAGAAGCATAATGAATTTGACAAGAAGAAGAGTTCTAACAAGAGATTTGTTGACTCGCAAAATGTTTTTGTTAGATGGGAAGAGAAGGGTGACTGAATCGTTAATGCCATAAGGTGGATGTCTCGGTGAGATGAGCAGAGGGAGGTGGGGTAGCTGATGTAGGCCATTCATATAGATTGTTCCTATTCCGACCTCTTGCCAAGGATGCCCCCGTTCTCAAATCTTGCATAAGAAAATGATGGAAAAAGAATTCAATATGTATTGGTTACAGAATTGAGAAACAAAGACAAGATTTTTCTTAATGGAAGGAGCACACAATATTATTTAAAATAAAGGTAGAAGTGGGTGTATAAATCGTAGAAGATCCAGTATGAGAGATAGAAATACCAGTGTCATTGTCAACAATAATGTCATTAGTCCCTACATAGTCTGAATGCATCGAGAGATTTTGCAGACCAGAGGTAATGTGATGGGTTGCACCAAAGACAAGTATCTATTTGCCATTTGAAGTGCCACCAGTGGTGGTGATCATGTTAGCCTGCGGCGAAGATTGGTCAAGTACCCATTTCTCATTTGAGTGACAAACTTCAATGGTATGAACTATTTTGTCACACTTGACAAAAAACTTTTCAAAGTTAGGCCTCCGAGAGTTGTAGGTAGTACCTTGATAAAAAAAAAAAAAATAAATAAATAAAAAAAAAAAAAAAAAAAAATTGATCTTGGTTGGAATTTGATCGAGGAGAGAAAGGAGTAGACATTTTTAAAGATAAAATAGGAGAGAGAAAAAAATTATGTTCAAAGGACAGAAACGCTCTGATACCATAAAAGATAAAAGAGAGATTAAAAAGCCAACCTACTTTTTATCATTATATAATTACATGATTTATACTAGTATTTGCTATACAAGGTTTACACAGTTTTGATCAATACAAGGAACACGCGGTTCATGCAACATGTGAGACATGAGTGGACAACATGGAAGAGAGAGTGGACAACGTGAGCACCTGGACGTGAGACGTGGGAGACGTTACATGGCCGTATGTGGAGAGCATCACTTGGACGTGAGACGTTGCATGGCCGTAAGTGGAGAGCATCACATCGTGGAGCATTACCTTTTTTTTTTTTCCTAAAAGAAATACAAAAACAGTAATTAAAGAAAAGAAAAATAGACAAACCTATCCAGAGTCTAGGCCAAAACTGATAGAAATGACAATTTAAAATCTAAATCAAAATCACTCATCTCAATACAAAAAATCATCCATATAACTAGAGTGATAATTTCTTCCCAATGATCTTCCCACCGATCTTTTTGAAACACCTTTGATTGGGAGTTGTAGCTTCTTTTTGTTTCTCCCTCTTTTATAAGTAACTACCTGAAAATCATATTCATTGAGACTTTCATCTTCACGAACTCGCCTAGGAGAAAGATTGAGATTCAAAATTGGTTGGTTATCTGCCTCCAAAATCAATCCTTGTGATAAAACTTCCTCCTCTTCCACATCCACATTTCTGACTCCTTTCAACATGATTTCTCCATCCAGATCTATAGGTCATAGATATACCCTCTCGTGGCCTTTTTTTTCCTAATTTCCATCGCATCTTGGCTTCATAATTTGCCGTGCCGTTACTGTGAAGGAGTCTCCTTCGGGTTTCTCTTTCAAAAAGTATCAGTGTGTCCGTTTGTGCGTAGATCTTCGAATTGGCTCTAATAAATGGCTCGGTGAATTAATTGTAAGATGTCTTGACAAGTAATCAATTTTGTCTCTGTTTTCACCAATCCACATCCATCAAGCAGGGATTTATATCAAGCTCATTCGGATATGTCATTTTGGTACCAATTTTTTCTCTATCCAGATCTATAGGTCATAGATCTAATATCTCTTGGCTTTTCTATTCATTTCTTTGGCATCGCGCTTCATATTCTGCGGTGTTGCTACTGTGAAGGAGACTCCTTCAGTTTGGTTCGAATCTATCTTATTTGTTAAGAAGAATAGTGAGCTCGAAAATATACTCTGCGGATTAATCAGAAATACTCTCTCCCTAATGCTATGTTTGGTACGCTCGAATGGAATAGAATGAGTGTGGTATTGGAATGAATGTGGTATTGGAATGGAATGGTCATTACCATTCCTATGTTTGGTGACAAACGTGATTAAACATGGTATTGGAATGGTCATTACCATTATTACGTTTGGTTGCAAAATACATTAAACATGATATTAGAATGACCAATAAAAACATAAATATGGGAACAAAATCTGGGAACAAAAATAGAAATCTGGGAATAAAAGCAGAAATCTGGGAACAAAATAAAAACAGAAATATGGGAACAAAACAAAAACAGAAATATGGGAACAAAAACAAAAACAAAAATATGGGAACAAAAACAGAAATCGGGAAGAAAAACAGAAATATGAGAACAAAAACAGAAATCTGGGAACAAAAACAAAACTAAAATCTGGGAACATATTTCTGTTTTTGTTCCCATATTTTTGTTTTTGTTTTTGTTCCCATATTTTTGTTTTTTGTTTTGTTCCCAGATTTCTGTTTTTGTTCCCATATTTCTGTTTTTGTTTTGTTCCCAGATTTCTGTTTTTATGTTGTTCCCAGTTTTCTGTTTTTGTTCCCATATTTCTGTTTTTGTTTTGTTCATAAATTTCTGTTTTTGTTTTTGTTCCCAGATTTTGTTCCCATATTTCGATTTCTGTTTTTGTTCTCATATTTCTGCTTTTGTTCCCAGATTTCTGTTTTTGTTTTTGTTCCCATATTTCTATTTTTGTTTTGTTACCAAATTTTTGTTTTTGTTTTTGTTCCTAGATTTCGTTCCCATATTTTTGTTTCTGTTCCATGTTTTTTGGGAACAGAAATATAAAAGTAACACCACCATATTTTTGTTTTTGTTCTCAGAATTTTATTTCCTATTATGAAAAATACGGAAACACAAGTATAGATCATTCTTATTACCTAATATTTCATTTCATTTGGAATTAGGCAATCCCGGGATTACCTAATACCTCATTTCACTTGGGATTGACTAATCCCAAGAATTGTGGGATTAGTCATTACTTGGGAATGGGAATGAAAATCAATCCCACCAACCAAACATAGGAATGGAATGACCATTCCAATCCCATTTTGAATCCCACGTACCAAACGTCACATAAGTGGTTGAGTTAAAAAGTATTCAGTTTTTTTCTTGGTTTGTCGCCTATTTTTTTTTTTTTTTTCTCTCCTTGGTTGTTTTAGTCCTCTTTGGTGTGTTTTCCTTTTGGTGATTCTTGTTGTTAGGACCATCTCTTTTAGAGCATGAAAATATCGATAAATATATTGTTCAAAGTAAGGGCATTTACATTACACTACTGAACCATTTTAAACTCCATTATGACAGATTCTCTATAGGTTACATAGTGTAATTGCTATTTACCTATATACTACAATATCATTTATTTATTTTTTCATACTTTTAATGGTTGACGGTTTTGTCCTTTTATTATTTTTGATGCTTTGTCTTTGTTGTTATTAATCCTTTGAGGTGTTACAGATTTGTTTTTCGATATAATTTTGGATTTTGTGTTCTCTTTCTCCGTGTTTTCTTTTTAGTAGATTTCTTTGGGTGAATTATCTTCTATTAGATATCGAGTGTGGTAGGAATTATTAAGAGATTTTGATAAAGTTAAAGGTCTTTACAGTTCATCTATGATTTATTATTGAACTACCTTATGGTAGTTTCTTTATAGGTTTGAAGGTGTAACTGTTTTGTACCCCTACCGTTCTACTTCTTTAATGGGTTCCTTTCATATTTCGTTTCTATTAGTTGATGGTTTTTTCTTTATTATTTTGTGTTATTGTTCTGTTTCCTTTTGAAAAGTTGAGTTGTTGGAATAATTTCATATTAGATTTTGACATCATAGAGGAGAATATAACGTTTGTAGTTTCGTGTGATCGGGGTACTTGTTCAGTCCATAAAATAGGACAGTCTGGTCTTACAAAACTCCTGCTATGTGCGGGATATAGAGCAACAAAGCTCCTATTGTGATGGGGGTACTTGTTCAGTCCATATGATTGATCTTTTGGGTGTATGATGTAGAGTTCTTTTGGAGGTGATTTGGATAGTCCCCTTGTCTCTTTTCTCTAACTCAATATCTCCTTCTTAGTTCTTGTCTCCTATATGTTGATTGATTTTGTTGCCTTGATTTTTTGCCATTTTGCATTTTTGTTTGACCAGCTCTAGTTTCTTTTTTCATTGGTGGTATTTGACATTGCCCAGTTGTTATTTTAGTTGTTTTAGTATTTCGGTGTTGTTACTTGGTTATTCTGTTCTCTTTTCGAGCGTTTTCTTTATAATAGGTTTTTTTTTTTAGTTTATTATCTTCTAATAGATCTCGAATGTGGTAGGAATTTTTAAGAGATTTTAATAGAGTTAGAGGCACTTACAATTCATCGTTGATTTATTTATTGAACTACCTTATGGTAGTTTCTTTATACGTTCGAAGGTGTAACTGTTTTGTACTCCTACCGTTCTACTTCTTTAATGGATTCCTCTCATATTTCGTTTCTATTAGTTGATGGATTTTTATTTATTTATTTATTTTTATTTTTTTGAAAAGTTGCGTTGTCGGAATAATCTCATATTAGATTTTGACAATGTGGAGAAGATTATAAAGTTTGTAGTTTCGTGTGATGGGGGTACTTATTTAGTCCATATGAATAATCTTTGGGGTGGATGGTGTAGAGTTCTTTTGGAGGTGTTTTGGATAGTACCCTTTCTCTGTGCTCTAACTCGATATGTTCTCCTACTTGTCCCACTTGTCTCTATATGTTGATTGATTTCGGTGCGTTTTTTTTCTTTTTTTCTTCTTTGTTTTTTTTTTTTTTTTTGGGCATTTTTGTTTGATTAGTTTTGGTTTGTTTTCCCTTCAAATTGGTGGTGTATAACATTGCTCAGTGGTTGTATTAGGAGTTGATTTAGTAGTTCGGTGTTGCTAGTTGATTGCTTTGATTTTTAGCCTTGTATTGTTGGGGACTTTGTCCTATTGTATTTCTTGACTTTGTCTCATATTAATAAAAATTTTCTTGACTTTGTCTCATATTAATAAAAATTTCTTTACCTTTAACTCACTTTCTTAAACGACTCATTGAGATTCTTCTACGTTAGGAGAATTATCCTTTTGATTGGGGGTAACGTCCAAATGTGGCCCATCTTCTACATTAGGAGAATTTTCCTTTTGATTAAGGGTAACTTCCAAATGATGCCCATCTTGGACTTGAACTTCACACAAAATTTTCTTTAATTTCCTTGTCTGAAGTATTTTCCTCATTAATTGTAGCCACTTTATCCTCCCCAACTTTTTCAACTACATCCTGATTTCCTTTTGGCTGAGGTTGATTAATAACTTCATCAATCATAGTATCAACAAAATTTTAAGATTCCCTTTGGTCTTGAACTTGGTTGCTCTCTCTCTTTTTTTTTTTTTTTTGGAGCGTTTCTCGTTTGCAGGAAACTTTTTCATGACCTTGATGACAACAATGAGTGCAAAATGAGGGAACCTTCTCAAAATGAATTGATTGGCAAAATCCACTCCTAGTCTCTCATTCACCAATCAAAACTCTATTAGGCTGAGGCTTTAGTAGATCAATTTCAGCACATACTTGGGCTAAATGTGACCGAGCTAACTCCGCAGTTGTTGAGACTAGGAATAGCAAATGATTGAATGATGGAAAAAAATACTCCACATTTGACTCCAAATGAGATCAAAAGGAGGGAGTCCATTTAAACATAAGCATCGGAAAACCCAAAATAGACCAATTTCCTTTCAACCACACCCTTTGAAAATCTAAGAAAATCTTCTTCTTTAGGAAATCGAATAAGAACCTGTTTGTAATCGAGAAATCCAATTTTGACATTGCCAATCATGCCCAACTTCAAAAAGAATTTTTCGAAACCAAAATAGGAAGGTTTTCCATGAGCAAACTAACCTACAAGGGAGCATCGAAATGGTTTGGCCAAACCTTCGATATCTCGATCGGAGAAGAAAACCGGTGAATCACTCTTATAAGTTACAGGCGGTTTCAGATCAACGATTGGATTTGCTTCCGAAGAGAGAATGGATGCAAAGGGTTTTTGAGCAAACGAAAGTAGGATTTGGAGGCCTGATCCATCGAAATTTTATCAAACAACGGGCGCCATGCCCGAAACCTCGACCATCGTGAAATGGCCCAACCCGGACTAGCAACACCTCCAAACCACGAACCGAATCTCTCCAAGATTCAGAAGATTCGATCTAGATCTGATCGGCACAGATCTGAAAACCGACGAAAAAGCAGAAGCGATCGCTACTCCGATCTGAACCAAATCGACGAAATCTCCTTCGATCTTCAGCCACAACGCCGACTGAGAACCGTCGGCTACTCGCGACGGTGAAACGGCGCAGAAGAAGGAGCACAGCAGTCCGATCCGAACAAACCAAAAATTATCTTGAAAAGCTGCTCAACAAAAATCAAGATCAATGATTCCCCTTGCCAGAGAGAAGGATAACTGATAGGCAACGGCGGAAAGATCCCTCTCCGGCAGAGAAGGATGAAATTTCAAAGATGGCACATATCCCGAGTCAGAGTTTCTCTCCCTAGAATTTCCTTTTTCTTTTGACTGTGGAGCATCACATTTTATCAGAGTTCTTAACAAAATAAATGTTTATTAAAAAAATAATTTTTGAAAACAGTGTGCTTCAAACTTATTTACGGAACAAGTGTAAAACGCAATACCGAAATACGTTTTTCAAAAAACATATTTTAAAAATGCTTTTTCAAAAGGACACAGTGATCGGTTAAAAACGCAAAACCGGTTTGCGTTTTTCAAAAACGCAAATCGGTTTTGCGTTTTTCAAAACCCAAAAAAAAGAAAAAAAAAAAAAAGTTAAAAACGCGAAATAAAAAAGAAAAAACGCAAAACCGATTTGCGTTTTTTAAAAATGCAAATCGGTTTTGCGTTTCTTAAAATAAAAAAAAAAAAAAAAAGTTTGAAAAACACAGAAGCTTTCTGCGTTTTTCAAAAAAAAAAAAAAAAAAAACCGTTTGAAAAACGCATAAAGCTTCTGCGTTTTTAAAAAAAATAAATAAAAAAAAGATAAAAGAGAGTAACAATCAGTGTGGTTTTTTTTTTCTTCAGCAGTGTGCGTTTTCCTGTTTTTTTTTTTTTTTTTTTTTTTTTTTTTTTTCAAGAGCTTGTTTTTTTTTTTTTTTCAAGAGCGTTTTGTTTTTTTTCGCCATTTTCCCACCGTTTTCTTCATTCATATTTGACTTAGAAGAACCATTTTTTGATTAGTATAAATGATTCCAAAAAAAACAAAAATAATATATGCGTTTTTTTTTTAAAAAATTACACTAATTGAAATTAAAATAAAATTACATGTGAATATATAATATATTTTTACAAATTATAATACATGTCGTCATTAAGTTTCTATGTACCACACCCCCTACGTCTGATGTTTCTCCGTTGCCACCGTAAAGGAAGTGAAAGATCTTCGGTGTCCTCTGTCTGGAGATGATCAACTTGAGTAATGTGTCCCAAGTCCATAGTAGATGGATATGTTGGTTCTTCCACGATGGGCAACAAATATTCATCATTTCGCTCCCATGGGACTGGTGACACGTGTCTTCCAATTCCTCTGGGTACACCATGTGTCACACGAGGAACAGATACTGAACTCGATGATGGAACATCCATCATCGGGGTGACAAATGTGTTACCTACTGACCATCCGGAACTGACGCCCAGTTCGGTACCATAATCTGAAAAGAAATTATCAATCCCGTAGGTAGATGGTTCGGCACTGGCGTCGTCATCCAACGGCTGATCTCGCGTATCCAACGGCGGCGTCGGCATCAGGTGTCCCGGACTCGGCATCTGGTGTCCCGGACTAGGCATCTGGTGTGGCAACTGCCGACGATAGGCACGGGAACAAATGTCGCGCGATAAGTATGTAACCCGTTCAAAATCCCCTGGTTGTCTTGTTTGAATTGCAAGTTCACTCATTCGCATCAGGTTTGAAATATCGGGTTCCTGCAACATAAAGTTAATTACACCTAAGTAAATGAACATTATACAAAATAATAAATATATGTTCTAATTAAATTATACCTCTATCGTCGGACGACCTCCTACTGCATGATAGCCGAAGTTCGGTCGGTAAGATGGGTTCACTATGAACCGCCTTGTGACTCTCCAATACCAAGGCATGTAATCATCAAATACATCTGTACCAACCTGAAGGTTACTTAAATCTGGTGGTCGCCGGCTATCCCACGCTCGTATATGTGCCCCGTGCACTATCGACCAGTCTGTGCCAAATTTTCCCCTCCGGCTATTGAAATGCATATCTTTATATGTGTCGCTCAGCCAGAGAATTCCTTGGCAAAAACCAAACTGTCGTAGTGTGCGATGGGAGTAATGATACTCTACAATTTCGTAGCATATCAGGGGCACAGACGCCATCCAAATTTCTTCGCCATCACGACAATATTGTGGTAATTGGTCCAAGAGATCAGTTGGATACAGCATCCAAATAACCTTGCAAACAACATACAAATAAATTAATTAAATAATAAATATAATCATATATAAAACATTAGTAACATCTTACGTAAATATATAACCGACCTCATAATCTTGTAAACGATCTAACTGATCACGATACAAAATCAATACGTGCATCGGCTCGCTATCTAAGTTGAATGATACTTTCCAACTGTATGCAGCCATAAAAATTAATTATTACTACATGAAATGAAATATTTGAATTGCGTAAACATTTATTATATAATAACGTACCGAGACCCCCAAGGGGCACCTGGGAACCTTATGTCCCCTATCTGTAGGTCACCCATCCAATCGCCGGTAGTAGAGAGAGACACGTGCCGTAGTCTCAGGAGTCGTTCCCATGCCCAACACTGTAATAAAAATAAGGGCCCTGAAATTTTTTTCGTCTCCTTACGACATCCCTTGCACAGCTCTCGATACAGTGCCGCTAAAGTTGCACTGCCCCAACTATACTGATGCGACCCAGACATATCGCGCAACAGTGGTAAGTACGCTAACTTAACCAAATTATTAGATTTATCTGGCATCAATATTGTCCCGATCAATATCAGGCAGTACGCCCTAGCGTAACACTGCATAATGTCCTCATCGGCGTCGGCGGGTACTCGATCGAAAGTGGACTGTAACCATTTCAGTTTTAGACAATCTCTTTTGATTTTGTCCTCCGGCGGTGTGTGACCGAGTAGGATTTGGCAAAGTTCCTGCCAACGTACGGTCGGTAATATGTCATCAGACCCGGTAACTGGTCGTCCGTTCACGGGCAGCCCAAATAACACTGCTACGTCTTGCAGTGTCACTGTCATCTCACCAATCGGCAGATGAAACGTATGCGTCTCTTGACGCCATCTCTCAACCAACGCCGTAATCAATGCATGGTCTAACTGCTTTTTCTTTAACCGAAAGGCTCTATAAAGTCCCACGGCTTCTATTAATTGTACCACACGACCAGGTACATGGTTCGTCCATTCCCCTGGAAACCGTTCGGCTCCGGAGCAGTCAAGCCGAGAAGAATGCTGAAATATAAATTAAAAGACAATTAATTTAAAAATTACTAAATAAAAAAAATAAAAAAAATTGAATAGACTGGGTAAATATTTTTTTAATATGACCTGCACTCCGCGTTCTTCCCAGACAGTCCCAGATCTGTGGTCTCTCTGTAAATAAAGCAACGACTGATCGACGGGACCAGGCTCAGCCATAGCAGCAATAATCTGAAACTAAAATATGAAGTAGTAATATACGAAATATATTACAACACAATATACTAAATGACAATATACTAAACGACAATATACTAAACAACAATATACTAAACAACAATATACTACAACACAATATACTAAAATTGTTCCAACCATAAAGTAAATTAAAAATAAAAAATAAAAATTGTTGTCTCCATTACAATTGTTATCTCATTGGGGTCGGGATGGACATGTTCGCCTATCATGGCCAGTTTGAGAACACAACCCACACCGATTTGTCATTGTCTGCTGCGACACATCCATTTCGTTTCGAATGCGAGTGGATTTAGGTCGTCCGCGCTTCACAACTCGAAGTCTATTCTTGTTAGGAAGAAGGATCGGAAAGTTAACCATCGGCCAATAGTCCTCGTGAATGATCGCTTCAAATGATGACTCCCAAACTTTCAACAAGTTTGCTATTGTGTACTCATCAGCGATGTAGCGAAACGCATCTGTGCCACAATACTCCGTCACCGCAAGCATGTGTGAGCATGGATATCTGAAAGTCTTATATTTCCCACAAGTACAATCAGGGTTATCACCTAAAGTAACTTTATGTGTAACAATACCACCGGACAACGTCTTTCTCGTTTTCACGTGGTAACGTGCATTCTCCCTATTATTAAATATATTTATAAATCAAATTAGATGATCAGTTAAAAAATATATATTACTAATTAATAAATTGCAAGTTAAAAAACCTTGCCGATTGAATATTTGGACGTCGTATGTTTTAGACTTCGCTTGGGATTTCTGAATTTTCTCAACAACATGTTTTACGTATCCCAAACCCATGCCCATATCCTTTAGAGCTTCCTGTCGACCGAGATCAAAGTATTTGACCAACCTATAGAAAGTTATTGAAACGGCAGCTGTAATTGGGACATTCCTTGCACCTTTCAAACAATTGTTGAATACTTCGGCATAATTGGTTGTCAACACGCCCCAACGTTTACCATTATCGTGTGACTTGGTCCATTTATCTTTGGCTACGTTATCCAACCATGTATACGCCCCCATTTTTATTTTCGCAATCTCTTCCATGATAGCGTTGTACTTTCGAACTTGTATGGCAGCACCGGCATTCCACGCAAGATCTTTTAGTTGTTGATTTTTAAAGATGTTATTAAAATTACTACAAAGATGCCGCAAACAAAATCGATGATACCGAGCGGGCTCGTTCGGTTGATTAAGCCATAAAGTTCTTACTGCACTAAGAATGCCAATCTGTCTGTCAGATATCAACATGACCTCCGGCCGGTCTTTGACAATATGGCGCTTCAGCATCAAAATAAACCAGGACCAACAGCGGTGGTCCTCCGTCGGTACCACCGCGAACGCCATAGGATAACACTTATTGGACGGTGTCATCCCAATAGCGATCAAGATCTTTCCTTCGTACTTACCATACAGATGAGTCCCGTCAATCGTGAGGACAGGTCGACAATATCTCCATCCGACCACCGAAGGTTCGAATGCCCAAAAGACCATGTCGAATGTCGAATAACCAACTGCAGTAGTCAGAACAATACTCCATTCGACAATTGTCCCAGGATTAAAGTGCTGCAATGCCGACATGAATTTCGGCAACTTTCGATACGATTCATCCCAATCGCCGAACAAGGTCTCGATGGATTTAGATCTAGCCAACCAAGCTTTTCGGTAGGAGATAGTGAATCCCCGAGACTCTTTCACGGACGCAACGATAACACCCATCTTCACTTCTGGATCCTCTTCGACCTGTCCAAGTATCATGTCAGAAATGACACCCGAATCCAAGTTTCCATGATCCAATGCCGTATGATTATAGAAACACGTGTGTCGCCCGTTGTACTGCGTAATTTGGAACATTCCGTGACTCTGTTTTAGAGTCGCCCGCATCCGCCACCCACAACCATGCTTGCATTTAATCGACCAAATTTTCTGGTTCGTCTCTACCACACGATACTCTTTATTTTTCATAACATGATAATATTTCACGGCATTCTGAATATGTTTCTTGTCCTTAAAGACCATGCCACAATTAAATTCGTCCATTTCCGGGGTCCAAAAATTCTTTCGCAACTTTGGCTCATACTTTGCCAGATCATCATCATCACCCCATTCCAACTGATTATAGAATGAAGGAACCTTGTGTAACGGTAATTGTTCACTCCCATCCATTGTCGGCTCAACATCCATATCTTCATCTTCATCTTTATCCCCACCATTCTCATCTTCCTCTAACGCAAAAGCACCATCTAACTCTGTTTGTTCAACATCGTGAAAACTATCGACTGTATTCGTCCCACCCTTCACATTCTCGTGCGGTGGAGCGGCAGAACTGGTGTCTGAATCATGATCAGTCACTATATGGGGATGATATTCTTCAGGAATGTAAGGCGACTGGTGAGTGTAACTGGATTGAACAACTTGAGGGTCAAACATAGGAGATAACGCGGTAACATGAGGATTGGAATTTTGACTTAAAAATTGGGTAAAAAGACCAGGTTGAGAAGAAAATATTGGAGCGTGATTAAAAGCTCGTTCTACCTCCACATACACCTCAACACCAAGTAGTGAGGGCACCCTAAGAGGTAATTGAAGCACTTGGTCTAATGCCGCATCGTCACTGATTGAATACAACATGTGTCTATAATTCTCAGGACCAATAGTAGCTATCGGCAACCTACATTGTAACTTTAAAGTTTCATCAACTCCATCCTCGAAGATATATGGTCGTAACATCGCAATTAATTCGTTTAACGTAATCCCCCGACAAACATCCAATGATTTGACCGTAGACATGCTATATGACACTCCAAACTCAGTTCCTTCCAATATCTTTCCACCCCAATACAAATATAATGTAACATTCTCCATTTCAAACAACTACAATTTCACAAATCAAAATAAAACATGTAACGTATTATTATGATTATCAATTATATTACTAAAAAAAATTAAATTGTCCAATCTACCTTATAAAAACCGAAATACTTATATATACACACACACACACACATACACACAAAATAAAACCAAAAAAATCGGGAAAAAAAAAAAAAAAAAAAACCGAAACCCATAAAAGAAAAAAATTGTTTTACATCTACATTTCTAGATCTAGATTTACATTACCAAAAAACTATTTTCAAATTATATAAATCTAGATCTACATTATGAAAAAATCGAAAAAAAAAATAAAAATTGGTTTGCTCACCAAAATGAGACGAACAGCCTTGAAGAAGCTAGATCGGCGGCGGAAGAGTGGGTGACGGCGACGGAGGGCCGATATATCTACATTTTCGAAAAAAATAAATAAAAAAAAAAAACAGAACAAAAAAAAATATATATCTCGTATACACACACATACCCGACAGACGACGAAAACGGCGGCGGCGGCGGCAGCAGATCGGCTGACGGCAGTTTCCTTCTTCTTCTTCTTCTGTGTTTTTACCCGTAGCGGTGAAAACGGCAGTGAAAACTATGAGGAAGAAGAAGCTGTCGGTGGAGTAGGGTAAGTGAGAAACGCATAACTGTTCTGCGTTTTAAAAAACGCAGAACAGTTCTGCGTTTTTCCTTTTCAGATTCTCTTTTTTTTTTTTTTTTTTGGTTTTAAGAAACGCAAAACCAATTTGCGTTTCTTTAAAAACGCAAATCGGTTTTGCGTTTTTCCTTTTTTATTTTACGTTTTACTTTTTTTTTTTTTTTTTGGGTTTTGAAAAACGCAAAACCGATTTGCGTTTTTTAAAAACGTAAATCGGTTTTGCGTTTTTAACCCCACAAACAGCCCCTTTAAAAACACATTTTCAAAATGCGTTTTTCGAAAAACGCATTTCACTTCTGCGTTTTACACTGGTCAAGTAAATAAGTTTGGACTACACTATTTTTAGAAATTATTTTTTTAATACACATTTATTTGGTTAAGAACTCCATTTTATCACATTTCCCCTTGCCAGTGAGAAAATATGACTTGAATATATGACTTAGTTCAAGTACGGTTTACGAAAAGAAGAGGTATGTTTAAGGAGACTTAGGTTAAGATTATTAAAATTGATTCAAACATATTATATTTGACTGAGAGAATAACTCTTGATCGATCATTATGGTGTGTAAACTGATTCAATGTAATCGACCCTACCTAAATAAGACAAAGACTTATGACATGTTTGGTCGGACGGAAATGAGAGCGGAATAGAATCGCATTCCGTCCTTGATTCTTATTCCGTTGTTTGGTTTTTTAATAAAATCACTTTTATAATTCCATTAGAATGAAATTCAAAGGAATGAGATAGAATCAAATCCAACCTAATGGAATCAAAACTAAAATTATAAAAAAAAAATTATCGTTGATCTAACTCAATCCAGAAATTAGAGAACATAAGCAGAAATTAAAGAACAGAAATTAAAGAATAGAAAATTTAGAACAAAAATAAAAAATTGAGAACAAAAATAGAAAATTGAGAACAAAAAATTAGATAACAGAAACAGAAAATTGATAATAGAAACTGAAAATTGATAATAAAAACAGAGAGAACTGAAAATTGAGAACAGAAAAAGAAAATTGAGAACAGAAAATTAGAGAACAAAAAATTGAGAATACAAACTGAAAATTGAGAACAGAAACAGAAATTAAAGAACGGAAACTGAAAATTGAGAACAGAATTTAGAGAACAGAAACTAAAAATTGAATGAAACAGTGAAATATAATAAAATGAGAGAATGAATGAAATAGTGAAATATAATAAAAATTTATTATAAGGGCATAATAAGAATTTTATTATATTTCAATATTTCATTACTTCTCTCATTCCATATCAACCAAACAAGTGAATGAAATAGTGATTCTTTTGACAATTCCATTCCATTCCGTCCAATCAAATCAGTCGTTAGTTGTTATTGTAAGTCTCACAATTATATTTTATTGATCAATTTTTTATTTTATTTTTTATTTACTATCTTTTTACAATTATAAAACAAAAAAAAAATCAATATTTTGCATTCAGGTTTGGTGAATCCCTAGTGTTTTTATGATTTGGCTTACTTACGGTGCAGCTGTTCTTGATGTAATTATGAGCTGGAAAGCACGGCGCAGCATGTCATTGCATTTGAAGCTAAGGCGTATCTTAAAGGTTGCTTCTGCAGCGACTTGGGTGATTGTTTTGCCCGTAACCTATGCACATAGCCGGAATAATCCTTCCGGTTCTTCTGCATTCATTGTGGCCGTCCTCGTTTATTTATCTCCAAATATGCTCTCTGGTTTGTTGTTTTTCTTTCCATTCATCCGAAGGTTTCTTGAACGTTCACACTATAAATGCGTGAGGCGTATGATGTGGTGGTCTCAGGTAATATGTCACATTTATTTATTTTTCAAATTTGATTAATGCATTGTGGTCCAAGTCTAGAAAATTGTTTTTTTTTGGGGTCATAATCGTTATGTTCCTTGCTATCCTGCAGTCTAGACTCTACATAGGAAGTGGAATGCACGAGAGTGTGTTCTATCTTTTCAAGTAAGTTTGCAAGGGTGAATTACATTCAGAAATGACTATTCACTTAGGTGGCGTTTGGTAACCATTTCTGTTCCTATCCCAGCAGTGAAATTGGATGAGATGAGAATTTTGTTTTCTTCTTGGGAGTAGAATCGCGTTTGGTAACAATAATTTTTAATTTTTTTTTTGGAATTTGGTAATAATTTTATCCTAAAACCATTTTTTATTTTTGAGATTTTTTTTTTGTTTTGGCTGGACAACGGCGGCAGCTACCGGACAGTGACTGCTGGTGGGTGACGGTGGCCAGAAGGCCGGCGGCTGACGGTGGCCAAAGATGGCTTGGGGGGGGGGGGGCAACGGTGGTCGGCCGGCGGATGAACAGTGACAATGATTTTGTGAAGGGTGAATTACATTCAAAAATGACTATTCACTTAGTGTCTGATAAGACTGAATATTAAGTGCCGAAAAGTTTTAAATGCTAAAATTATAAGTTATGAACTTATAAGTATTTTTTTTTTTTATGTACTTTTAACTTCAAAAAATTGATGTTTGTACAAATTTTTGTCCCTAAAATAATTTTTATAACCGTTTCCCCCTCTCCCTAAAATATTCACTCTACAACTCTGTCTTTATTTTTTATTTTCAATTTAACACTTTCTCTGTCTATAATTATTTGCATATAACTTTTGTTTTGCAAGATTTTATAGTATTGATGTTAAATGGTAGTTGTGGTAAATAGATGTTTGATGGTTTTAAGTGAGAAAGGCTAAAAAAATAACTAAGGTACACGTCACTTAAAATTTCGAATAATTTTTAAGTGCTACTTATATTTTAAGTGGTTGTTTCATTTTATTATCAAACGCACTTAATTTGATAAGTATTTAATGTATTCGATTCTAATTATTGAATTGTGTTTTCAAACATGCTCTAATAGTTTATTTGTTTAGTAACAAACGGTTTCTCTTTCAGGTACACTATGTTTTGGGTTCTCCTCATAGCGGCCAAATTGGCATTCAGTTTCTATGTGGAGGTGCTTGTCTCGTTCATTTTTTTTAATTTCCATAGTGCAGTTAGCTGAAGTTTCAACTGTCTAATATAGAGGCAAAAATGACACTAAAATTTTCTCGATTGCAGATAAGGCCTCTTGTGGGACTAACAAATGAAATTATGCAGGTTCACATAAGAACTTACCGATGGCATGATTTGTTCCCTTGGGGTAATTTTTTAATAATTGTATTATGCTTTTCACATGTATTTTAGAGAGATGTTTGTAATTCTTCTTTTTTTTTTTCAGTGAACAGCAATATCGGCGTTATCATTGCACTATGGGCTCCAATAATTCTTGTAGGATCATTTTCATCTTGGTGGTGATGTTCTCCTCTGGATGTTTTCCTCTTTGTTGATTGATTGTTGGCGTTATGATTATTTACAGGTCTATTTCATGGACACCCAAATTTGGTATGCTATTTTTACGACCATATTTGGTGGTATATATGGTGCATTTCGCCGACTTGGTGAGGTTGGTGGAGATTCCTATCCTCTAGGTTAAGTTCTTTGGTGTTATGATCTCTTACATTGTAGTCGTCCTTAGTTTTGAGAGACACGCGCATACAAAAATGTAAAGGGTAGCCCAATGCAGGAAACTTTCTGTCATTGCAAAATCTAGGTAAAGTTAAATGCACGCAGCCTTACATCCGGTTGCCAAGATTTGAACTCGGGACTTCTATGTCAAAATGTAGTAACCTTAGCATTGTCCAAGCCTTATCCTGTGAGCGTTGTAACGCCCCCTACACATTGGCCTTCCTACTAGAGTAATTCTCTAAATAGAGAAGGTAAGTCTTGTATATATAGGGTAGGAGAAGAGGGTACTCTTGGAGACTTCAAATTTTTTAGAATATTCTAGGATATTATAGAGAAATATGGAGCATCTTAGACGCTTCCTTTTCTAGAATTATCTTTTGTAAATATCTAGTAGAATTCTTGAGATGATTGATTGTAGTCATTAGATTAAAATGATCTCGCCCGTCCATTGTAAGGCCCTTGGCCTATATAAAGGGGAGGAAACTCATTTGCTCCTTACCAAGTTGGGAATCAAGTAATACAAGCTCTTATCCTCCCAAGCTCTTTCTTACTCTCCTACTCTTGTAAGCTCTCTAGCTCTCCTTCCGTTCTTCCTTCTCAAAGTTTGTTTGGTTGTTTGTTTTGGTAAGGCTTACTTAGTACTTCCAAGAGGTTGGAATCGAGACTAAGTGTCGCACGGTTACTTCGAAAAAAGTAAGTCCGTGACAGCTGGTATCAGAGCTCGAGGCATCAAGCTTGAACTGTGGCGATGGCATCAACCGGAATATCAAACTTGGAGGAATCTGTGATGGAACGCGGCCGGGAGGAGAGTCGCCCCGTTACCCGCCAAGGTAAGAGAGGCAAGTCCAAAGACCTTATCTCAAGCCTTGATGAAAGGGTGGCTAGCTTGGAGAAAACAATGGCGAAAGTGACGTCCGACTTTGAGGACATGGGGCAACATCTTGATGGCTTCGAAGCAGAGGAACAAGCCATTAACGAAGCTATAAAAATATCCCTTTGCGAACTTGTTGAATCCCTACGGGATGACGTATGTGCTCTTCGAGATCAAGCCTTCTTAGAGCTGAACAACATAAGGAAACATTTCGAAGGCGAAATCTCCAATGTTCGGGTAGAATCGGAGAAAATCCTTAGAAGTTACTATGGAAGTGAACTCTCCAAAATCCAGGTGGAATTGGAGAAGGCCCGATCGGATTGGGCTCTGTGCAAACTGGCGGTATCATTGGGAATTACTACCACTCACGAGGTCTCGGATATCGACATTTCCAAACCGAATACTTTCTCAGGCAAACGGAACGCTCGAGAACTGGACAACTTTTTTTGGGGACTGGAACGATACTTCGCTGCCAAGGGGACGGTACACGAATCCTCAAAAATCAACAATGTGGTAATATACCTTACCGATATTGCTCTACTACGGTGGCGCCAGAAAGAAGTAGAAATTTCCAAAGATACGTGTGTGGTTAATACATTTGATGATTTCAAAAGAGAAATCAAGAAACAATTTTATCATGAGAATGCCGAAGCCGAAGCAAGGGGCAAGCTTTGCCGGCTAAAACAAACAGGGTCTATCTCGGACTATGTGAAATAATTCACAATTCTAACACTAGAAATCCTTGATATGGCCAACAAGGATAAATTATTCTACTTCCTTGATGGGTTACAAAATTAGGCCAAGACAGAATTGACACGCCGAGGTATGCAAGACCTCTTTACCGCTATAGCCATAGCCGAATTGCTAATCGACTATAGTCTAAGGGGAGAAACCATTAAGGCGAAAGACCGGCCCAGAAGGTATAATCAAGGCCAAGGTAGGGGAGACCATGGATCCTCCCAAGGTAGCCATGGAAATCAGGATGCTCGGAGACACAAACCCTTGTCCTCGTCTTGAAAGGAAAGGTCATGGACTGCTAGAGACAAGGATTGTTCTCAACCTAAATCCAATTGTTTCATTTGCGACGGACCACATTGGGTTCAAGAATGTCCCAAACGAAAAGTGCTAAGTGCCATGACAATGGAGTACAAAGAAACACACAAGCAACAAGAGGACGAGGTACATATGGGCTCTCTTCGCCTACTGAACACTATCAAGGTGAAGAGCTCCATGCTAGAAACTTCTCCCAAGGGGCTGATGTTTGTTGAAGCCAAGATTAATGGGGTGCTCACTAAGGCCCTTATCGATACCGGGGCAAGCCACAACTTTGTCTCCTTGGAGGAGACAAAAAGATTGAAGCTCAGATTCATCAAGGAAGGAGGAACGTTGAAGACTGTAAGCTCGGCGGCCCAACCGCTACAGGGAGTGGTACGAGGAGTACGTGCCAACATCGGACGATGGGAAGGAACAATGGACATGTCAGTAGTACCCATGGACAACTTCAAGGTCGTGATCAGCATGAAATTCCTCAATAAGGGAAACGCTTTCCCCATTCCTTTCGCTAATTCAGTATGCATCATGGATAGAGGCAAGGCTTGCATGGTCCCTGCGGAACGTGCTGACAAAATTGAAAAGCAAGCTTTGTCCGCTATGCAGTTCAAGAAGGTATTCAAGAAGGGGAAAACCAGTTACCTCGCAGTGTTGAAAGAAACGCCGAACTACCCCTTAGTACCCAACATGCCTAATGTTACCGGAGATATCAAAATAGTCCTTGAGGACTTCAAGGACGTCATGCCAAAGGAGTTGCCAAAGAGGTTACCACCCCATAGAGAGATGGATCACAAAATCGAGCTGGAACCGGGTGTCAAACCTCCGGCCATGGCGCCATATCGTATGTCACCTCCTGAGCTCGAAGAATTAAGGAGGCAACTGAAGGAGTTACTAGATGCCGGACACTTGAGAGTATCTAAGGCACCGTACGAGGCACCGCTGTTATTTTAGAAGAAGAAGGACGGCTCATTACGTATGTGCATCGATTATCGGACGCTCAACAAGATCACAATCAAAAACAAGTACCCAATTCCTTTGATCATTGATCTCTTTGATCAACTCGCTAAAGCCCGGTACTTCACGAGGTTGGACTTGCACTTAGGGTATTATCAAGTCCGAATCGCAGAGGGAGACGAGTCCAAAACAACGTGTGTTATAAGGTACAGTTCTTTCGAATTCCTGATTATGCCTTTCGGTCTCACCAATGCACCGGCCACATTTTGTACTTTAATTAACAAAATTTTCCACCCGTTCCTTGATCGGTTCGTCGTAGTTTACTTGGATGATATCCTCATTTATAGCGAGACTTTGAACGAATATATCCAACATCTCAAACAAGTCATCCAAGTACTGCGCGAAAATGAGCTCTACATCAAGGTGGAAAAATGTTCATTTGTGCAAGAGGAAGTATCTTTTCTTGGCCACAAGGTGCGACAAGGAAATATTATGATGGAAACATGTAAGGTGAAGGCGATTCAAGACTGGGAACCGCCTACAAAAGTGAAGGAGTTACGCTCATTCTTGGGACTTGTCAATTATTACCGGCGCTTCATCCAGAGTTATTCTGCCTGAGCTGCCCCTTTTACCAACCTCTTAAAGAAAGGCAAGGCATGAGAATGGTCCAAAAAAATGCCAAAATGCCTTTGCAGACTTGAAGAAGGCTGTCTCAGAAGAGCCAGTCTTATGTTTGCCCGATTACTCCAAACCTTACGAGGTTTACACGGATGCCTCCGACTTTGTAATTGGAGGGGTTCTTATGCAGGAAGGACATCTCGTGGCTTACGAAAGTCAAAAATTGAACGACATAGAAAAGTGCTATACGGTCCAAGAGAAAGAAATTACGACTGTGGTTCACTGCCTAAGAACATGGAGGCACTATCTCTTGGGGTCTCAATTTGTCATTATGACCAAAAATGTTGTCACTAGCTACTTCCAGACACAAAAGAAACTAAGTCCAAAGCAAGCACGGTGGCAGGATTTTCTTGTTGAATTTGACTATCGGCTGGAGTACAAGCCCGGACGAGTGAACATCGTAGCCGATGCCTTAAGTCGTAAGGCAAAACTGGCATCTATCTGTAGTCCCAAATGCCCATTATTGGAATGCATCAAGGAGGGACTTCAACATGATCCTATAGCCAAAAGTCTCGTTAGCATGGCCAACGAAGGGAAGATGCGATGCTTTTGGCTAAGGGACAACCTTTTGTATACAAAAGGGGATCGGATCTACATCCCTAATAGGCAAAACTTTCGAAAGAAGTTGATGAAGGAAAGCCACGATTCAAAGTGGGTTGGACGCCCCGGCATGAGGCGTACCATGGCATTAATGGTTGATGCTTATTATTGGCCTCGTATGCGGGACGATATAGAAGCCTACGTCAGAATTTGTCTTGTCTGTCAGCAAGACAAGGTGGAGCAACAACACCCAGCGGGAATGCTAGAACCGCTGCCCATACCAGAGAGATCGTGGGAGACCGTCTCCATGGACTTCATATCGGCGTTACCAAAGTCAGAAGGCTATGGGAGTATTGTGGTGGTAGTCGATCGATTTAGTAAGTATGCCACTTTCATCCCTGCACCAGCTGACTGTACTGCAGATAAGACAAGCCGACTCTTATTGAAGAATGTGGTGAAGCTATGGGGAGTTCCTCAACATATTGTCAGTGATTGAGATCCTCGATTCACTGGCTGATTCTGGACGGAGTTGTTCAAGCTACTAGGGACGAACTTGGACTTCTCAACAATTTTCATCCACAAACCGACGGGCAGACGGAGAGGATCAATGCATTGTTGGAGCTATACTTACGGCACTACGGGAGTGCCAACCAAACATATTGAGCCAAGGTTTTAAATCGCGGTATCGGGTTACGTAACAGTAACGATCGCGGTGTAACGGTATCGGGAGTATCGGCTTGTCCGTAACGGGAATCGACCGTAACGGTCGTGAATTTATTAAAATCACCAGAACATTCTCAAAAACTCAATAAGAATAATTGTTTTATTCATTTAACCTTTAATAAACACATTATAATAGGTATTATGACATTTTAGGGTTATATACAACACAATAAAGACAAAAAAAAAAACGAAAAACAGTCGTACTTAACAATCTTAAAAGAATAAGATGATGCACACAATACTTAATAAAAATATATTACACAAACATAATAAAAGAGTAAATTATACTGTTACATCATATTACAAAAACAATACACTCATATAAAATTATCAATATCAAAACAAATTGCGCTTAAGCTCTTCATAGTCGGCGTCGGCATAATTCATACTATTTACTAAAATCATAATTAAAGCTAATTAACACTAAATTAACCATTATATATATAGTTATACATATAATGTCATAAATAATAATGACAAAAAAAAATGCTATAAAAATAAAAGTTAGAAAATTTTAGGACTAAATTGTAAACAAGTATCATTTTATAAATCAATATTATTTCCAAACCCCCCTAATTATCAACCGAACACACCTATGACCCACCCAAATCAACCGACACACTTACTCACATGCCCAAATGAGATGGAGAGAGAGAGAGACGGACGAATGGAGTGAGGCGAAGATGAGGAGCTGCGACGCGACGGAGAGAGCTGCGACTATGATGTCTCCAGCAACGGCGAGAGTTATGTTTGGCGACGAGTTGTTTCTATTAGGGTTTGGCGACGCCGCGATTGATATCAGCTTTTTGATTTTCTGCTAATTGGTAAGGTTTTTTTTGTCTTCTACTATTTTTTTCTTCACCTCTGCTCAATGATATGGAAGGTTCTCTGAAGAAAGCTAAAAAACTAGAACTCACATGGATGTCGGACCTGAAAATAGAGTTGTATAGGCCGTAACGGCTGTAACGGCCGTAACGGCCTCAGTAACGGCCGTAATAGCCGTTACAGCACCGTATTGGTCCGTAACGGCCCGATACGGTGCGAATCGTCCCTAGACTCCGGAATCGGCCGTGTAACGGTATCGGAGGGTTCGATTTCCGATACGAATCGGCCGTTACGGTACGTAACGGCCGATATTTAAAACCTTGGATTGAGCCAAACTGCTCGATGTGGCATAATTCTCGTACAATTTGCAAAAGAGCGAAGCAACTAGTCAAAGCCCTTTTGAGATTGTTGTTGAAAGGCAACCTTTGACGCCCAATGCCTTAGCAACAAGTTATGATGGGAAGAGTCCAACAACGTACAAATTTTCAAAGGCATGGAACAAACAAACCGATATGGCTATGGCGTACCTAGACAAAGCGGCCAAGAGAATGAAAAAATGGGCGGACAAGTCTAGACGGCTGTTGGAGTTTAACGAAGGGGACTTGGTTCTCGTGAAACTTTTGCCACAACAATTCAAATCTCTAAGGAAAGTTCACAAGGGCCTTGTTCGGTGCTACAAGGGCCCGTTTCCAGTGATTAAACATGTGGGGAAGGTCTCCTACAAACTCCATCTCCCACCCAAGCTAAAGATGCATCATGTCTTCCACGTTAGTTTCTTAAAGCCATATCATGAAGACACAGAAGTACCTGGATGCGGGGTATCAAAACGGGCACCAACTGCTATAGTCACCCCTTTCGACAAAGAGGTTGATTGTATACTAGCCGATCAGGTTATACGAAGGAGAGGCGTGCCAAATTACCACGAGTATTTGGTCAAGTAGAAGAACCTGCCTGATAGTGAAGCGAGCTGGAAACATGAAGACCAACTTTGGAAATTCGCAGAACACATCCAGAGGTTCAAGGATGAAGGCGCGACGAGGACGTTGCGAGAATAGGTGGGGGAGAATGTAACGCTCCCTACACATTAGCCTTCCTACTAGAGTAATTCTCTAAGTAAGGAAGGTAAATCTTGTAGATATAGGATAGGAGAAGAGGGTACTCTTGGAGGCTTCAAATTTTCTAGAATATTCTAGGATATTGAAGAGAAATGTGGAGCATCCTATACACCTAATTTTCTAGAATTCTCTTTTGTAAATATCTAGTAGAATTCTCTAGATGATTGACTGTAACCGTTAGATCAAAATGATATCGGCCGTCTATTGTAAGGCTCTTGGCCTATATAAAGGAGAGAAAACTCATTTGCTCCTCACCAAGTTGAGAATCAAGTCATACAAGCTCTCATTCTCCCAAGCTCTCTCTTGCTTTCCTACTCTTGTAAGCTCTCTAGCTTTCCTTCCTTTCTTCCTTCTCAAAGTTTGTTTGGTTGTTTGTCTTAATAAGTCTTACTTGGTATTTCCAAGAGGTTGGAATCAAGGTTAAGTGCTGCACAGTTATTTTGGGAAAAGGGAAAAGTAAGTCCATGACAGCGCACACGCTCCTACTTCATGCTTGTTGGCCTTACTACATGCTTTTCAACTAGAATTGCATCTTTCAACCATTTGATGCACTTAGCAAGGACATCACTCTAGCATGTTAAAGCATTAACTTTAATTCACATTAAACAGCTTTAAGAACGGTGTTTAAACATTATTTAAAAAAAAAGGTTTTCGGGTTAAATTCACCGTTTTTGTGTTTTGCTTTCAGATTCGAACGTTGGGAATGTGGAGGTCCAGGTTTCAGTCATTACCAGGGGCTTTTAGTGCGTGCTTAATTCCCTTAGAAAAGAATGAAACGCGTAAGAAGGGACTGAGGGCCATATTTTCTCGCAAAGATCCAGAGGTTCGGTTAAAGTTAGTTTGTAGTAATCACAATGCCATGCTGATACTGTTGCGTTCTGATGATGTTTTAGTGAATGTATGCAGATCGTAGCAAATAAAGAGAAGGAATCGGCTAGGTTTGCTCAATTATGGAACAAAATTATTGAAAGTTTCAGAGATGAGGATCTGATAAATAATAGGTATCGTGGGATGCTGATTGAAAAAAATGAAATTATGGACTGTTTGATAACATTGAAAATTAAGTGTTGAAATTATAAGTGCTGAATTTATTAAATATTTATTTTTTTAATATTTTTAATTTCAAAAAATTCATCTATGTACAATTTTTTGTCCCTAAAATAGTTTTTACACTTTTTTTTTCCACTAAAATATTATCTCTGCTACTTTCACTATATTTTTTTCTCAATTTAGTACATTCTCTATCTGTAATTGGTTGTATATTTTTTTTTTTTTGCAAGATTTTATAATATTGATGTTGAATGGTGGTGGTTTTGGTAGATAAATGTTTGATGGTTTTGAGTGATAAGTGTTAAAAAGTTTGAACAATTTTTAAATATTGTGCAAAGTGTTTCGCAATTTAGTACTTTAAATGGTTACTTCATTTTGTTATCAAATATATTTAATTTGATAAGTATTTACTGCATTTTGTTTCTTATGTTGTCTTACTTTGTTTTATGATGTCTTCCCCCCCTTCTCATTTTTCACCTTTGTAGAGAAATGAACCTTTTGCTGATGCCATACTGGGCTGACCGTGATCTAGACCTTATCCAGTGGCCTCCATTTTTACTTGCTGGCAAGGTCTCTCTCTCTCTCACACTCACACACACACACACACACAAGCAGCAAGGTTGTTAACCTTAGTCATATCACTGTGGTTTTTCTTATCTCCATTGCAGCTTCCTATTGCGTTGGATATGGCCAAAGATAGTAATGGCGGAGACCGTGAGCTGAAGAAAAGATTGAATGCTGATATTTATATGCGGTGTGCCGTTATTGAGTGCTACGCTTCATGTAAAAATATTATCAATATTTTGGTTTTGGGCGAACATGAGAAAAAGTAAGTCATTTTTATCTCAAATAGATGGTTCATCACGGATTTGTCCATTGTATCTTCTCATTTTCCTTTTGATTCCCCATTTGCAGAGTTATAAAGGAGATTTTCACCAAGGTTGATCATCATATAAACCAGGACAATCTCATAAGTGAATTCAACATGAGTGCTCTTCCTAACCTCTACGACCATTTTGTGCAACTTATTGTACATCTGGCAAGTATCCACCTCTAAAATATTAGAATCCCGCATTGAATTTGTGAGATTTCTCAAAATAGTCTATATACGAAGTGTTGTTACTCCACCTACTACCATATGGCTTTAGGTTGGAATCTCCTAAAATGGTATCAGCTCTTTTGGAATGTCTTGTTTGTTTATTCTTGATTGTTTGTCCGTCTTCTGATGTTTGTTTTCTCTCTTTCAATGTTTGTTTGATTGTTGGGGTTGCACCTTAGAGTGGGTATTAGAATCCCAAATCAAATTTGTGACGTTTCTCAAAGTAGTCTCTATATGAAAGGAGCTGTTATTCCTACCATATGGTTTTTATGTTGGAATCTCCTAACATGGTATCAAAACTGGTTTTGAAGTCTTGTTTATTTGTCTATTCCCGATTATTTGTCTGTTTTTTGATGGCCATTTTCTCTTTTCTGATTTTTGTCCGATTGCATCACGTGCAAGACTGGGGGTTACACGTGAGTGCGGGTGTCAAAATCTCACCTATTATCATATGGTTTTAGGCTGTAACCTCCTTGCTAAACAAACATTGATGATGTGTATGCAGACACGGCATTTTGCCGCCCTTAAAAAAATATTGCATTTTATTCTTCATTTTATTATTTTTTAAGTGAAAAAAAAAAGAAAGAAAAAAAAAGTAAAGGAATTCAATCCTGCCCAAATTTTTTTAAATTTTTTTAAGGCGCATTTAAGCCCTTTAAGAAAAATTAAAAAAATAATTCTGAAGTTCACTCGCGTCACTTCCCTACGAAGATAGGAGGATTTTTTTTTTTTTTGTTTGTTTGGGATTTTTGGGGGCACATCTGTGTACTAATTGAATCTTTTCACAATTTCTACAGAAGGATAACAAGCAAGAGGATAAGGATCAGGTTGCAATCGTCTTGCTCAACATGCTCGAGGTTGTGACCAGAGACATAATAATGAATTCGTTTCCTAGGTAAAATAAAATCATTAAATTTTTGGTGCAGTGACTACTTAAATCTTCACATGCTAATTATATTGCTCAAGCAGTTTGTTAGATTCTGGCCATGGTGGATCGTACAGTGTGCATGAGGGCATGACCCCCCTTGATCAACAGTATCAGTTCTTTGGTGCACTTAAGTTCCCGATTGCAGAAACAGAAGCTTGGAACGAAAAAGTATGTTTTTCTATACCATATGAATTCGTCTATTTTACGTGATAAAAAAATGGGACGTTTATCATGTTACATGTTCGCTATTATTAGAGTTTGAGAGAGCATCTTCTATAGGAACTTCTATTCCTTCAAGATGAAAATCAATGAGAATTTTATTCCATTCAACTTTTTTGCATTTCTATCTTTTAGTATGGTATTAGATGATTTTTTTATTTTTTTTTCTGCTTTCTTTGATCTGCTGACGAACAACTCATTTTTTCCCATATACTCATGGCTCGTGGAGGTGGTAATCAACCACCCACTGCCATCAACAACCGTTTTTGGCCCCTTACACCTCCCTCTTCTTCTACTACCACCCAATCTCAACTAGATTTTTTTATCTATGGACAATAATCACAGTCCATTCTTCTTACATAGTGGAGATCATCCCGGATTAACCCTTGTTTCTCATGTTCTTAATGGTTCTAATTACAATACCTGGAACCGAGCAATGCGTATGGCACTCAATGCCAAGAACAAACTCGGTTTTATTGATGGCACTCTTCGATAGCCTCCTCCGGACGATCCTTCTTCAGGTGCTTGGTCCCGATATAATAGCATGGTTACTTCTTGGATTCTCAATTCCGTTGACAAAGAAATCAACCATAGTCTCTACATGGCCACTGCCGAAGATGTTTGGACTGATCTTCATGCTCAATTTCACCAAAGCAATGCTCTCAGAATTTTTCAGCTCAAACAACAATTGACTGCCCTCTCTCAAAGTTCTCTTGATGTCAATCTCCATTTTACAAAATTAAAAACTCTTTGGGATGAATTAAAGGATTATCAGCCGATTCCCGTATGCACTTCTCGAGGGATGAAATTTTGGACTGATTTTCAGCAGCACGAATACCTTATGCGATTTCTTATGGGTCTCAATGATTCCCTTGCTCCTGTGCGTGCCCAGATCTTGATGATCGATCATCTTCCTAATGTGAGCAAGGCTTTCAATCTTATTATCCAAGAGGAACGCCAACGATCCATTGGATCTACCCTTCTGACGACGAACTCCATGGCTTTCCACACTTCCTCTCCACCAATCGCTGTCGTCGTTGCTTCAAACCCACGCCGGAATCGCTCTATTTGTTCTCATTGTGGTCGGTTAGGGCACACTAACTCACTAGAGATTGATTGTCATATCATCCGTGAGAGGATTCAAGCTGGCCTTACGAAAACTTTACATGTTACCAATCACAACCAACTTGCTCACATATTCACAAATGATCTTTATCCACATCAGTTCCGATTTCTTCTCGGCAAGATGAAAGTTCATAATATTTACTCTCCATCTTTAGGGGGAGTTTCTTAGCTTGTTACAACTTGTTGAAGTTTATTAGTTTAGTTTTCTTATGCCTATAAATAGATGTTTCTTTGTATTTGAAAATCAATGAGATCTTTTCTCTATATCTATCTTATAATAGCCATGGATTGATACTATTGCGTATTTCGTTATTCCTCTCCAGATTGAAAGGCTTCATCTTTTGCTGACGGAAAAGGAGTCAGCCATGGATGTACCGTCCAATTTAGAAGCTAAAAGGCGTATTTCTTTCTTCTCAAATTCATTGTTTATGGAAATGCCTGCTGCACCAAAAGTTCGCAATATGCTTTCCTTCTCGTAAGTGCTCTTCATTTCTGTCCCCTTCTTTTATTTTTTATTTTGAAAGCTGCATATTTTGGAGCACTTAAAGGCCCTGTACTGTGATTTTGGTGCCAATTATTTATATCTTTCAATTATAAGGCCGCCTGGAATGTTAATAGAATATGAAGGACTACTTGCGGCAGATCTAGAAAATTGGTAGAGTACTAAATTTTTTAGGGATTTAATTACATGTTTTTATAATTCCCTTGATCGATCACTATGGCGTAAACGAATTCATGTAACTGACCCTACATAAATGGGACAAAGGTTTAGTTGTTGTTGTTGTAGCCGACCTTACATAAGTGGGACAAAAACTTAGTTGTTGTTATTATAATTACATGTTTTTATAATTCCCACGGGGGGCTTGTATAAAATTTAGAGAAATTCTTCCAAAAATTTCATCTCATAAAAATATTATTTTATGGAGTCCTGTATCAGTGATTTTTTTACACATGAGATGAGACTTAAAAAGTGATTTTTGGAACCATGGACCTCTCAAAAAATTTCCCTAAAATTTAAGGGATTTTAAAGGATTGGGGTAATAGTGGAAATTTCAAGGGAGCTGAGTCCTCCCTAGCATTAAGTAGCTTTGCCGCTGAGTACTACTAATCATTACCTGTGCCTCCTAAAGGGATGCTTTCGTAATATTCTAATAAAATTAATTTTATGTAATTGAAAATTATAAATTTCAAATTTAGTTAATTAATTATCTTAAATTATCTGATCTTATATTATAAATGGTATCGGCTAGACAAAAGAGATGTCTCCAAATATATAATCCAATGGAAGAAAATACATCTTCAATTAGACGGTTGACATTTGTTAGGAGGTTCCAATTTAAAATTATATAGTGTCAAGTGGAGTAACTTCTTTCATATATAGATCACTTTGGGAAGCCTCACAGGTTCGATGTGGGATTTTAACACCCATCCTCAGATGCAACCCTGCCTTGCACGTGATGCAATCAAACAGACAGAAGAGAAAAGACAAACATTCAACCAATCGATGATGAACGAACGAGGTTTCCCAAACCTAGCTCTGATACCATGTTAGGAGATTCCGACTTAAAACCATATAGTGTCAAGTGAAGTAACTCTTTTCACATATGGACTACTTTGGGAAGCCTCATAAATTCGTTGTGGGATTCTAATAAGATTTACTTTATATGTCCTTTAATAGATCTTAGCCGTTTTATTGACAAAAAATAATGTGTGAAGTCTACACCGTCTTGGTTTATGATATATACTTTCATGCTGTAGTTACTTGAAAGATCTGTATGTTTTGCAGCATCTTAACCCCTTACTTTGATGAAGAAGTTCTTTTCTCTATTAATGGCTTGGAAAAGCCGAACGAAGATGGTGTTTCTATCCTTTTCTACTTGCAAAAGATTTTTCCAGGTAATTTCAATATGATTTCTTCTTTGGTTAATTCCTCTTTGTCCCCTTGTACTTTGGTCTTGTTTCATTTAACAGCTCTATTTTAAAAACCCACACATCATCCCATCTACTCTTGGCTAAAGGGAAAATCCCACATTTTATTCAAAAAATGTAAAAATAAATTATTTATCTTTGATGTTTTTAATTTAAATTGAATGTTTAAAGGTAATAAACGAGATAAATTAATATTTTCTCTCACTAGCTCTGTTTCTCTATCTATTTCTATTTTTTTTAATGGAGACAAAATAAAATTAAAACAAAGGATAAGTTTGTCCATTTCATGTAAAAATTTAGATAAAAAAAAAAAATCACTTATTTTTTAGCATCTTCAGAAGAAAAGTGTCAATTTTTCAATTTATTAGAAGTAAAAAGGGATAAAGTGTAAGTTTTTAAAGTGGAGGGTATGAAATGAAATAAGATCAAAGTACAAGGGTGTAAAAGACAAATAACCCTTTCTTCTTCAAAATGAAGTCCTTTTGTTTATGAATAGAAATTTAAATTTAATTTACAGATGAATGGGACAACTTTCTTGAACGGGTTGGTTGCGGCAGCGAAGAAGAACTTAAAATGAACCCAAATTTTGAAGAGGATCTCCGTTTGTGGGCATCATATCGGGGCCAAACATTGACTAAAACCGGTATATCATTGATTTATTTATTTTTATTTTTTTCTTCATGTTTCTTTTGAAGTTCTTCAACTAGTGAGAATTTTTTTTTGGACATATGTTTGTTTAAGTACGAGGTATGATGTATTATCGGCAAGCATTGGAGCTTCAGGCATTCCTAGATATGGCAAAGGATGAAGGTGCTTAAAGTGTAATTATGGCTATGACTTCCTTATCTCTGTAATGTAGTTGCAGTTAGTGATTATCCTTTTTTTTTTTTTTTTTTCTGGGTTTGAGGCAGAGCTAATTAGAGGGTATAAGGCAGTTGAATCGGTTACCGAAGAACACCTGAGGAATGAAAGGTCGTTAATGACGCAATGTCAAGCACTAGCGGACATGAAGTTCACATTTGTGGTCTCATGCCAGCAATATGGGATACAGAAAAGATCTGGGGATCATCGTGCTCCAGATATCTTGAGGCTTATGACGAAGTATGCCTTAAAATCCTTTCTTTTGACATTATTTCACTTTAGTCTTCATAGTTGTAATTTGAACATGTGACACCCTAATCATTCCACTTCAGTACAAATTAATAACTCCATTACAATTTTGAACAACAAATAGTCAATCGCTGCTATTTTTTGTTATAAACTTTTCAGTTTTTTATTTTTTTTAAATACATTAATTAAAAATTTCAAAACCTCCATTTTATTTATTAAAATTTCAGTTTTTATTTGACAATTATTATTATTGATTTTCAGTTTTTGTTTTTGTATTTATTATCAATTATTGTGGTTATTATTATTATTCTTGTAACTCCTATAATTTTTTACACTATATAAAGGGGTTGTCTACTTTTTGAGAGATATAGAAAAGTATCCTAAGAGTTCTTCCTCCTACTAAATCTCTATATATTATATTCACGGGCAATTCAATAAAGACAATTTTTTAGTCTTCCGGTGGACGTGAACCCCGAGAGGGCGTGCTTGTGAGCAATGTTTGTATTTGGAGTAGCTATTACCGTCAGAACCTTCACTTATGGAGGTAATCGTTACTTTAGGTCAACAATAATTCGTGCCTCCTTAAACTCACAGACCAGATTTCTTTTTACTTATTTTATTATTTAAATTTTGGAGAAGTTTATGATTTATATCCTAATAATAGTTTTAATATTTATTTAAATTATTGTCAATATTCATAAGATTCTAAAGTAACGACCATTTGGTATATTTTAGAAACTTGACCGTTTTGATAAATAACGGTTTAAAAAAAAATTAGAAGTGTTTTTTATATTTTAATCTATTTATTTATATTGCAATATTTTTTTTCCCATTATCTCTTTAATCTTAAATAACAAAATTGATAAGATTTATAATTATATAAATTAGGAATAAAATAATTTATTATTTATTGAATGTGCAAATTGAGTTACTATCTATATCAATATTGCAAAACAATTATGTGTTTTAACTAAATTAGTTATTAAAAAAAATTGTGCATTTTATTTAATACTTTTTTAATTTGTTTAAATCGTTTATTTATTATCATTGTTCATGGTTCTTACTATCTTTATGTTTAATTATCACAGAATAATAATTCAATTTTTCTATAACTTTTTGTATCTATATCGTTGTCATGGCTCATTCTGATGAAGCCGATAGTGTTAAACCATGAAAAATTAGTGACCAATACTTTCGTAGATGACAAAATCAACTTTGCTATTGGCGTACCATACTAGGTTTAATATTAGTCATAGATGATTCATTTTCTGCTCAAGAAGTATCTTCTCCTTCTTGGCTTATTACCCCTGAAAAAATTAATTACCATTATCTTCATAGAATCTTAAGTGTTTTGTTTGATCATCTTTATGATGTTTATCAAATTTCAACATCTTCTGCTAAAGAACTTTGAAAATTTTAGAAGATGAGTATGGTATTGATGATGCTAGAATTAAAAGATTTGATAGTTCTACGTTCAATAATTATAAAATATTGGACAATGAGTCACTAGGAGACCAAATTCACATGTTTAAAGAATATTTGAGAGGAGTGGAAATGAATGGTACTGTTCTTAGTGAAGACTTTAAGGTTTCATGCCTTATAGGTAAATTACCACCTTCTTGGTCCGACTTTGCCAAAACTCTTAGGCATAAGCAAGGTGAATTGACTTTGTCTCTAACCATCAACTCTATCAAGGTTGAAGAAAAGCATCGTTTCTCAACTTTTAAACATCAACATGAGAGACCTCCTCGTATCAACTTGGTAAAAAATGACAAAAATAACGAAGCTCAAAATTTCAACAATAGGAATAATTTTCGCCTTATGCTTAACAATTTTAAGCCCAATAAATCATTCAATCGCTCAAGTCAACGAACAAACCACCTTAATCCTGCTTATAGATCAAAAGACAGAGAAAGGGAAAATGCATTGCTTTGTTTGCAGTCAGGTCAACCACAAGGCAAGAGATTGCTTCTATAAGAAAATTGATCCTTTCAAGCCTCAACTCAAACAAAATAATAATTAACGTGGTCCAAGAGCTCAAGTCAATATGCTTGTAAATCGTGAAAACCTTGGCGAACCTTCCTTTAGGTATGATTTTTCTAGAATCAATTTAATAAAGATTGGTGGTTAGATTCTGAAGCTAATATACATGTTTGTTTTGATCATGGTATTTTAAAAAATTATCAGAAATCAAGTGGAGGAAATGTAACTCTAGGAATCGCATAAGTATGTAATGTAGGAGATATTAATTTGAAGATGACATCTAGAAAGATTTTAAGTCTAACCGGAATGTGACATGTTCCCGACGTGAGAAGAAATTTAATTATTGTGTCAACCTTAGTCAAGCAAGGTTATCAAATTGTTATGGAGTCCAATAAGGTAACCAAGAATAATATTTTTTATTGCGAAAGGTTATGTGTCGGAAGATTTATTTAAATTAAATGTATTTTTTGAGAATAATAAAAGTTGTCAAGTTTTGAATGTTGAGATTTCTAATATATGGCATAGCAGATTAGGTCATATAAGTCTGAAAAAGGTTAAGAGATTGATATATCTTGATCTTATTCCTAATTCTTATGTAGAGTACAAACATAAATGTGATGTATTCAAGCAACACAACCTAGAAAGCCTTTTAGAAGTGTTAATAGGAATACACAACTCTTAGCTTATACATAGTGACGTATGTGATTCAAATAGATCACCGACTAGAGCTGGAAATAAATTTTTGCTGACGATAATTGATGATTGTTCGAGGTTTTGTTCTATTTATCTTTTGAAAAATAAAGACGAGGTGTTCAATAAGTTTATAATATATAAGAATAGAGTAGAAAATCAACTTGGTCGGAAGATTAAGAAACTTAGGTCTGATAAAAGGGGTGAGTATGCTTTGGGAGATCTTAAGACCTTTTGTGAAGAGTGTAGTATCATACATGAACTTACTCTACCATATTCACCTTAATCAAATGGAATTGCAAAAAGGAAAAATAGAACTTTGACAAATATGGTGAATTAAATGTTGATAAGTTCGGGTTTACCCGAAAATTTATGGGGAGAGACTATACTTACTACATGTTTCATATTAAATCGTATTACGACAAAAGATAATGAAAAGTCCCCGTATGAAATTTTGGAGAATAGAAAACCTATTATGAGAATCTTAAAAGTGTGGGGGTGTTTAGCAAATGTGGCTATACTCGAACCAAAAAGAAAACAAATAAGACCTTAGACAATAAAAACTGTTTTCTTAGGTTATGCACAAGATAGTAGTGCAAATAGATTTTTAGTTATAGAATCTCAAATTAGTGGTATCTCCACAAATTCGATAGTTGAATCAAGAGATGCAACTTTTTTTGAAGATATATTTTCTTATAAAACTAGAATTCCTAACTAGTTAGCAAACATAGATTCCACACTAACTCATGATAGATCTTCTACTAGCTATAGCCTTCTTGCCGAGACAGAATTAGATTTTTCTGTAGAACCAAAACGATGTACGAAACATAGAATTGAAAGGAATTTTGGGGAAGATTTCTATACTTAGTAGAAGAAGATCCGAAAACTTACAAGGAAGCGTTATCTTCTATAGATGCACTTTTTGGAAAGAGGCAATAAATAACGAGATTGAATAAGTCATCTAAAATAATACTTAGGAGTTAGTAGATTTACCTCCATGAAACAAAGCTATAGATTATAAGTGGATTTTTAAGAAGTTAAAGCGTGATAGAAGTATAGATAAGTATAAGGCTAGATTGGTAGCAAAAGGATTTACACAAAAGAAAGGAAGAAAGGGATTGACTATTTTGATACTCATTCTCCTGTAACTAGTATTACAACTGTTAGAATCCTAATAGCTTTAGCTTTTATTCATAACTTAGTGATATATCAAATAGATGTAAAGATTGTTTTTTCTAAATAGGGATTTAGAAGAGAAAATTTATATGGATCAATCTAAGGGCTTTATTGTTAACGGTCAAGAACGTAAGTTTTGTAAGTTAGTAAAATCTTCATATGGTCTCAAGCAAGTCCTTAAGCAATGGCATGAAATATTTAATAGGGTGATTTTAGAATATGCTTCAGAATTAATGGTCATGACAAGTGTCTATATTAAAAAGAAAATAGTGGGGGTAGTGTTATTTTATGTCTTTATGTAGATGATATAGTTATTTTTGGAACTAATATAAAGATTTAGAGGATGTTAAGTTATACCTATCTAAGAATTTTGACATGAAAGATTTGGGAGAAGCATATGCAATTTTAGGAATGAAATAGAGAAAACCTCTAACGCTATAACCCTTAATCAGTCAAGTACAGTGGAGAAAATGTTGAAGAAGTTTGAGTATTTTGATATAAAATCTGTTAGCACATCTTATGATTCTAGTGTACATCTGAAAAAGAACAAAGGTCAACCAATATCTCAACTGAAGTATTCCTAGATGATCGAATCATTTTTGTATCTATCTAATAAGTCTAGACTTGATATCTCTTATGCTGTTGGAAGATTGAGTAGATATACTCACAACCCTAGTAAAGAACATTGGATAGCATTAGAAAGGATTTGTAAGTATCTTAGAGGAACTTTATATTACACCTTATGCTACAAAGATTATCCTAGTGAAGTTAACGATTTTAGGGATGCAAATTGGATTTCAGACATTCTAGATGTGAAATCCACCACTAGGTTTATATTTTTATTATGAGGCTCTAAGAAACAAACTATTAGGAGGCTGCTATATCTTGGGGCTCTAAGAAACAAACTATTATTTCAAGAAGTACAATGGAAGCAAAACTTATAGCACTTGATGCCACATGTGCGAAAGTAGAATGGATTAAAAACTTAATTTTAGATTTACCTTTATTTAGTAAACCTATTCCTGCTATATCCATTCGTTGTGATAATAGAGCTGTTATTGACTTAGTTAAACAAGCTCATACAAATAAGAAATGAATAGGCATATACAAGTAAGGTACAAATCTGTTAAAAGTGTGTTGAAAAAAGATATAATATCACTAAATTTTGTGAGATCAGAAAGTAATATTGCTGATCATTTGACCAAAGGTCGATTTAGGAATGCAGTCCTAGATTTATCAAGGGGGATAGGTCTAAGCCCACAAGGAAGTCACTTGGGGAAATAACCCAACCTCAGTGATTGGAAACCCCATGAAGAAGGTCCAATGGGTAGAAACAATTTGTACTGCGTGACTTATTGACTAGCACCTAATATTAGAAGGATATTCTCAAGAGATATTCTTATGTTCATCCCTATGGCAATAGTGCTGATGAAGTGTGATGTTAAAGAAGGGTTTTAACGTTGAATGAGACCAAGGCAGGAAAACTCCTGTAGGGTAAAGGTCACTTATACCCTTGGAGGACTCACCAAAGTGAAAGTTGTCGTGAGGCCCCGATTATGGAAATAGGGTTGTTCCCTAATAACTTTCATGAGAATGAAGATCAAAGTGCATGGCCATTAATAGCACTAACACATGAACCATGTCCAAATATCGATGTTGTGTGTGTAACAGTTGAACTTTGAATTAAAAGGGTAGTTCAAGACATAGTTCATTATGATTCTTCAAAGGGAAAATTGTTAACACAAAGTGAGATTCAAGTCCCGAAGACATCTTTACCTATTCCACAGTATAAAGTTACCCATATTTTCTATATACGTTGAATAATGGTTTTGAAATTTGTGGGGGATTTTTATAAACTTTTCAGTTTAAAAAAAACAATAATTAAAAATTTCAAAAGCTCTATTTTATTTATTAAAAATTCAGTTTTTATTTAACAATTATTATTATTAATTTTTCAATTTTTGCTTTTGTGCTTATTATCAATTATTGTGGTTATTATTATTCTTGTAACTCCTATAATTTTTTACATTATATAAAGGGGTTGCCTACTCTTTGAGAGGTATAGAAAAGTATCCTAAGAGTTCTTCTTCCTATTAAATCTCTATATATTATATTCACGGGCAATTCGATAAAGATGGTTCTTTAGTCTTCCGGTGGACGTGAACCCCGAGAGAGTGTGCTTGTGAGCAACAGTTTGTATCTGGGAGTATCCATTACCGTCAGAACCTTCACGTGGGAAGGTAATCGTTACTTTAGGTCAACGATCATTCTACCTCCTTGAACTCACAGGCTAGTTTTCTTTTTACTTATTTTATTATTTATATTTTAGAGAAGTTTATTATTTATATCCTAATAATAGTTTTGATATTTATTTAAATTATATTCATAACATTTTTAAGGGAATTTTATGGGCATTTTCATCATTTTCCTTTTTTCGTTTCCGTATATTTTACAAGAATACATATGTGTGTGTACTTCTGAGTATTTTGATGGGAAGGAGGAGGTTGAAATTTTCCATAATGCCTCTTAAAAACACTCCCCCACAATTTGTTGATTTTCTCAAGTGTATGATAATATGATTGTGGTGGTTCTATATATATAATATATGTATTTTTGAAATTTTTGTGGTATAGGTATCCATCTCTTCGTGTGGCTTACATTGATGAGGTTGAAGAAACTAGCAAAGATAAGAAGGCAGTTGAAAAGGTTTATTATTCGGCTCTTGCGAAAGCCGTACCGACCTCTGTTGATTCTTCCGAGCCAGATCAAAAGTTGGATCAGGTACTATTCTTAATAGATAACTCTAAATAACATGGACCTTAACGTTAACCATCTAGAAATCAGATACTTTCTTCCAATACCTCATCCAAATTGAAGGATTCAAAATGACTTGGTAAAAGAAGTTATTTGAAAGCCACTAACTTTTATAGTAGTGTTTTCTTTTCTTTCTCCAAACTTACTTTTATTGTATGTTCGGATGAGGTATTTGAAAGAGGTGTCTAATTTAAATTACTTCTCGAAGTCACATACCTCCTCTAAATACCTCATCCAAATGGATCCTTAGGTGGCATTTAGTTAGTGTTTTTGTTTTTATGTTTCTACTTCCTGTAAATTGGGATGAAATTCTGTTTCTATTCTGGAGTATTCCGGAAATAAAAGCATGTTTGGTATTGACCATTGTCCTGAAATTGGTTATTTTAATTTATGAAGACAGAAATAAGAAATATGTTCGGTTGTATTAGCACTTTGTAAACTTCCTTCTTCTTTTTTTCTAATTCTATTTGTTGGGTTTAATCATCACTCCCAATTTGGGTAGATGCATTGAACTCACAAAAGTCAAAGTTAGTAGGAGAAACAAAAAGAAGACAAAGAAACAGCTAAGAAAATGGAAACGTGAAGAAACATGTAGAAGGAATTGAAGTCAACAAATACTACATATGGTAGGAAATAAGAAAAATGATCCAGAGGATAAGCTTACCAAATTGAGGGGCTGCACAGACAAATATTTTGGCACCCACACTGAATTTTCTTCTGTTCAAACTGTCAAGAAGCTCAAATCCTCCTCTATAAATAGAGGAGATGAGCTGAAGAGAAAAATAATCCTTTGTAGAGAAAGATTGTAGAGAGGAAGAAAGAGAAATCCCATTTGTGGGAAAATATTAGTGAGAGCTAATTTGTGAAGTTTTATCCACAAATTAAAGACAATATTTTTGTGTATTATTTGAGTGATCCACCAAATTGTAAGGTTTGTAATCCCATTATTTATTATAGTGGAAGATTTAAGCCGGCTACGGGTCTTTGTGGTTTTTATCTTCAATTGAGGAGGGTTTTCCATGCTAAAATCCATTGTGTTATTTCTGTTCTATTTTGGTTTGAGAAAATGTTCTGGGATCAACAAAATTATCTTGTCATATTTCCTAACAAAGTGGCATCAGAGCTTGGATCCCAGTAGAAGAGGATATCATATATGTAGTATACTACACTAGTATATACGTATATACACACACTGTACATACATACGTACGCATACGATACTATTCATAGTATTTATACGGACGTATACGGTGTGTATACAGTATCTATACGGTACTGTTCATATGGCACTATTCATAGTATTTATACAGGACGTTTACGATGTGTATACGGTACTGTTCATACAACATTATTCATACATACAGGTACTATTCACATAGTATTGTACGCAGTACTATTCATCGACAGCAAAGTACCAGACCCTGTGAAACCTGCTAATTCAGACATGTGATCGAGATGGAGGAGAGCACAGACAACATGATCAAATTGATTGCGTTTAACTATGCAATTTGGAAGCCGAAAATGGAGGATCTTTTGTACATAAAATATCTGTGGAAGCCCATTGTAATGCCGACACAGGAGGCGGTATCTACAACGAATGATAGAGCCGACAAAACAACAACAACATCAATCATGAGCACATCGACAATTTCATCAAACGATGACTAGACTGTGCAAAATCGAAAATGTGCTGCCCAAATCCGGCAATGGATTGACAAGAACATTTTTTAAAATTTTGCTAATGAACATAATGCTTATGTTCTTTGGCGAAAGTTGAAGAAAATGTATGCGATGACAACCGCACAAAATAAAACAAATCTGATGTGACGATTAGTCAATCTGAAATACAAATATGGAAGCAGTGTATCGGAACATATGTGCGAGTTCCAAGGCATTGGTAACCAACTCAATTATATGAAAATGACCGTAGATGACGAGTTGCAAGTATTACTAATGTTGAGTTCTTTACCGAATAGTTGGGACACATTAGTTGTGTTAGTTAGCAACTCTGCTCCAAATAGAAAGTTTACCATGGATATGGTAAAAGACAGAATGCTGAACGAAGGGTCCAGACGAAAAGACGAATGATACACTCCTAAGTCTGAAGCGCTTGTCTCAGGAAAGCAAGGCAGGCAAGAGAGGCATGGTAGAAACAGACGTCGAAATCCCCATGGTCAAGAAAGAGGACGATCTAAATTCAAATTTAGATCTGACAAGAAGTGCTACCACTGTGGCAAATCGGACATTTCATTCGAGAATGTCGGAAGTTGAAGGCGGAGCAATCTCAAAATCAAGAAGCCGGAACCCGAATAAATGACACCGCTACTATCATTAATGAAGTTGTCATCGTTCGAGATGATAAATGTCAATCTTGTATCCCAAGATTCAATCTGAGTTGTTGACTCAGATGCCTCCTTCCATGTCACGCCATGACTAGATTTTTTCTCATCTTACACTCAAGAAGAATTCGGACGTGTGAAGATGGGAAATGATGGTGCATCTGAAATTATTAGTATCGATAATGTTTATCTCGAAATCAATCTCGGATGCAAACTACTTTTGAAAGACGTGAGACATGTCCCTGATATCCATCTCAACTTAATCTCTACCGGGAAGCTTGACGACGAAGGCTACAACAATTACTTTGGTGAAGGCAGATGAAAACTTACCAAAGGTAATTTGATGATAGCAAAAGGCAAGAAGGACACCTCTCTCTATGTCATGGAAGCCAAGTTATGCAAATGAGAAGTAAATACAACCAAGAAAGAAGTCCCCACCAAGCTATGGCATAAGCGGCTCGGACACAAGTGAGAAATGTCTTAAAATCCTTTCCAAGAAAGAGCTTTTTCCAGGAATGAAAGGTACACCCTTGCAAACATGTATTGATTGTGTTATGGGAAAACAACACAGAGTTACATTTCAAACTCATCCACCATTTAGAAGGAAGAATATTTTAAATCTGATACACACATATGTCTGCTCAATGAGTCATAAGTCACTGGGAGATGCTCTTTACTTCGTGACTTTCATTGACGACCACTCTAGAAAAGTGTCGACCTTTGCCTTGAAAACTAAAAATCAAGTGGTGGAAATTTTCAAGCAGTTTCATGTAAAAGTTGAGAGGGAAACTAGCAGATATTTGCAGTGTATACGTGCAGACAATGGAGGCAAATACCGTGGACCACTCGAAGAGTACTGCAGGAACTTTAGCATCAGACTGGAAAAGTCAATACCAAAGACACCTCAGCATAACGGTGTCACAGAGAGGATGAACAAAACCATTTGTGAAAAAGTCAGATGTATGCTCTCAGCTGCAAAACTGTTGAACTCCTTTTGGTGGGAGGCAATGAGGATAGCAGTTGATTTAATCAATCTTTCTCCATTAGTTCCACTGAACTATGATGTACCAGAAAGAGTCTGGACAGGGAAAGACGTTTCGTACAAACATCTAAAAGTGTTTGGCTGCAAAGCGCTTGTTCACATCCCAAAATATGAGAGGTCCAAGCTGAATGGAAAGGCAAAACAATGCATCTTTATGGGATACGCCCATGAAGAGTTCGACTACAGACTCTAGGATCTTGTCAGCAAAAGGATCACAGAAGTAGAGATGTGGTATTTCTTGAAGATTAGATAGTTTGAGACTTTAAGAAACCAGAAAATCCAAACCCAGATGAATTTCTAGTAGATCTCAGACCTAACTCTTCACCAACGAATTCTGGTGACGGGGGAATGGTACCAGATCCTGATGATGTAACTCCACCAGTTAGCAATTTGGAATCAGAATTGATTTCGGAAATAAGTCCAACAAGAACCGAAAAGATCTACCAGAGAGTGACAATCGAGTTGCAGATATTCTCCTCATGAGTATGTGATGCTCACTGAATGGGGAGAACCTGAGAGCTATGAAGAAGCTATTGCAAATCAACATAAGGGTAAGTGGTTAAAAACCATGTAAGAAGAGATGAAATCTTTTCATAAGAACTACACATTTGATTTGGTGAAACTACCGCAGGATAGAAAAACTCTCAAGAACAAGTGGGTATACAGGATCAAAAATGAAGAACACAGCTCACAACCACGTTATAAAGCAAGATTGGTTGTGAAAGGATTCGGGCAAAAAAATGGTGTTGATTTTGACAAAATAATTTTACCTGTGGTGAAAATGTCTTCAATCCGAGTTGTTCTTGGCCTTGCAGCTAGTCTTAATCTGGAGGTTGAACAACTTAACGTAAAAACTGCATTTTTGCATAGAGATCTTGACGAGAAAATTTACATGGAGCAGCCCGAAGGTTTCCTAGTCAAAGAAAAAAAGAAACTGATGTGTAGATTAAAGAAAAGCTTATCTGGTTTGAAACAGGCACCAAGGCAGTGGTACAAAAAGTTTGATTCATTTATGGAGAAAAATGAGTACAACCGAACAATTGTGAATCACTGCGTCTTTATCAAGAAATTTTCTGATGGTGATTTTATCATTCTTCTACTTTATGTTGATAACTCGTTGGCCGTGACAACGCCAAAATTAACAAGCTGAAGAAGGAGTTGAGCAAGTCCTTTGCAATGAAGGATTTAGGGGCAGTAAAACAGATTCTTGGCATGACAATTACCCGTAACAGGCATAATCGCAAAATTTGGCTATCTGAAGAACGTTATGTTGAAAAGGTTCTTGAAGGATTTAATATGAGTAAAGTTAAAGTTGTTAGTTCTTCACTTGCAAGCCACTTCAAGTTTAGTGCGAGACAATGTCCTTCAAGTAAGAAGAAAAAATAAAAAATGGATAGGGTGCTTTATGCATTGGCGGTTGGCAGTTTGATGTACGCCATGGTTTGCACGAGACCAGACATCGCTCACGCAGTTGGTGTAGTGAGTTGTTTCCTTTCAAATCCTGGAAAAGAACATTGGAAAGCAGTCAAATGGGTACTCAGGTGTCTCAGGGGAACATCCAGTCATTGTTTATGTTTCGGCAATGGTAAACCTATATTGGAAGGACAAACAGATGCAGATATGGTTGGCGATGTGGATTCGAGAAAATCCATATCGGGATACTTGATTACATTTGTTGGAGGAGCTGTTTCATGGCAATCACGATTACAGAAGTGTGTTGCCTTATCTATCACAGAAGCATAATACATCGCAATTACGAAAGGATGTAAGGAGATCTTGTGGATGAAGAAGTTCCTACAAGAGTTGGGTTAGAATCAAGAAAAGTATGCACTCCACTGCGATAGTCAGAGTGCTATCCACCTCAGTAAGAACCCGATTTTTCACTCGAAGTCTAAACACATTGACGTAAGATATCACTGGATTCGTGATGTGTTAGAAAACAAGTTGCTACAACTTGAGAAGATTCATACCAATGATAACGGACCGACATGATGACGAAAGTTCTACCCAAAGAAAATTTCGAAATTTGCAAAGAAGTTGCAGGCTTGACTTCAACTCCAAATTGGTCGTGAGAGGAAGATTTGTTGAGTTTAATCATCACTCCCAATTTGGGTAGATGCATTGAACTCAAAAAAGTCAAAGATAGTAGGAGAAAACAAAAAGAAGACAAAGAAATAGCTAAGGAAATGGAAACATAAAGAAGCAGGTAGAAGGAATTGAAGTCAACAAATATTGCATATGGTAGAAAATAAGAAAAATGATCCAGAGGATAAGCTCACCAAATTGAGGGGCTGTGCAGACAAATATTTCGGCACCCACACTGAATTTTCTTTTGTTCAGACTGTCAAGAAGCTCAAATCCTCCTCTATAAATAGAGGAGGTGAGCTGAAGAGAAAAATAATCCTCTACAGAGAAAGATCGCAGAGAGGAAGAGAGAGAAACTCCATTTGTGGGAAGATATTAGTAAGATCCAATCTGTGAAGTTTTATCCACAAATTGAAGACAATATTTTTGTGTATTGTTTGAGTAATCCACCAAAGTGTGAGGTTTGTAATCCTATTATTTATTATAGTGGAAGATTTAAGCAACCTACGGGTCCCGTGGATTTTACCTTCAATTGAGGAAGGTTTTCCACGCTGAAATCCGTTGTGTTATTTCTATTATATTTTGGTTTGGGAAAATATTCTGGGACCGACAAAATTATCCTGTCATCTTTCCCAACACTATTTTCAGGTAATTTATCGCATAAAGCTTCCTGGACCGGCTATATTGGGGGAAGGTAAACCGGAAAACCAAAATCACGCCATTATCTTCACTCGAGGGGAAGGTTTGCAAGCGATAGATATGAACCAGGTAAATTTCTTAGATTCTATATTGTGAAAATCATAATGCTGCTGTATTTAAGCCTTAGACCAAACGTTATGGACAGGATAACTACATGGAAGAAGCTTTCAAAATGAGGAACTTGCTGCAAGAATTTATTAAGAAAGATGGTGTGGGGTATCCAACAATTCTTGGATTTAGGGAGCATATATTCACTGGCAGGTACTACTGAAAAATGTTCTTTTGTTTCGTTTTAACCGATATTTTAAAAATTAATATATCACCTCCTTTTACTTTTGACTAAAAAGAGGAACTCACATTTTATTCAAAAGAATGTAAAAACAAATTATTATTTTTAGTTTAATTTGACATTTAAAGGAAATAAACGGAAAAAAATAACCTTTTTCATTTTTTTTTGTTGGTGTCTGAGTGTATTATTGCAGTGTTTCGTCACTTGCGTGGTTCATGTCAAATCAGGAGACAAGTTTCGTGACAATCGGGCAGAGATTGCTAGCAAATCTATTGAAGTAAGATTTTAAAATGATTTATTTCGATCAACATTTAGTCATACGGAAAAAAAAAGAAGATTTGAAAAAAGAATGTTTATCCAACCCGACTAGTGTACCGCTTTTTCTCCCCTATCGATATATTTGTACATAAGTCTAAAGTTTCTTTAAAGTCTTTAATCGAAAGGTGGGACCATCCGGCTTTTAGCTTTTATATAATTTGAGGCCCTACATAGTTGTAGATTTGTGGGGTATGCAAAAGAATTTGAGCTCAGCTTCCAAACCGGTGCAATTATCAATACTAGTAACATACCCCAGCTTCCAAGCTCTCCGATGATCTCTGAGGAGATCTCCCAAACCTTTTTTACTAGGATTACCTTTAGATATTCGATAAAAGGAAGTGGCATGAAACTATGAAATCTAAAATGAATTTCATGTACACTAGTCGAGTTTATACACTTGTAAAGGGAATAAATTCACGAGGACTATTAATGTCATTATTGAGTTAAACTATATTATACTTTTGGCTAATATCTAAAACTTTTGATGGCTTTGTCAAATCAGGGTTCGATTCCACTATGGTCATCCGGATGTGTTTGATAGACTGTTTCACCTATGTAGGGGTGGTGTCAGCAAAGCTTCAAAAGTCATCAATTTAAGTGAAGACATTTTTGCAGGTATGACATTTAGCACAAAACTTTGTGATCATTTAGTATATAAATAAACATGGGGTTAATTGCCTTTTACCCCCTTGTATTTTAATCTTGTTTTATTTTAACTCTTCTACTTTAAAAATTTACATATCAATCCCTTCTACTATGGACTAAAGGGAGAAATTCATGTTTTATTAAAAAAAAAAAAAAAAAAAAGACTTAGTTGCCTTTGATTTTTATTTTAAATTTAAATGTAATATTTGCTGATAATAAAAGGATAAAATTAACATTTTTTCTCTTCATATTTTGATTTCTTTTTTAATAAAAACAAACTATAAATTAAAATAAAAAAGGATAATTTTGCCCATTTCATATAAAATTTAGATGAGATATTTTCACAAATTTTTTAATTTATCTTGTTAATTTAAACAAAAAAAATATTTTTTCACTTTATTAAAAGTAGAAGGGTAAAGTTGAGGGTACAAAGTGAAACAAAATCAAAGTACAAGGAAGTAAAAGACAATTAATCCTAATAATAAACATTTGGTAAATAGTTTGAAATTTAAAATTTTTGTCCATACAATATACACGCTACAATTATGTTTTCAGAAGTCTAAATTTATTGCACTATATGAAAGTTAATGCAATTTTTCCATGTCAAAAATTACAATGACTTTTACGTAGTGCAATAATTTTGGATTTTTTGAAAAAAAAAATATTAGATTTCTCAAAAAAGTTAATGTACTGAGTAACTTGGATGGATACTGAGTTGTAAAATTTGAGGTCCATGAAAAAAAGAAAAGAAAAGAAAAGTATGGACGATACATTGATATATATCTCATGATGTGCAGGTTTCAATTCGACTCTACGTGGAGGTAATGTCACTTATCATGAATACATACAAGTGGGAAAAGGGAGAGACGTCGGCCTCAATCAAATCATGTTGTTTGAGGCGAAGATAGCGAACGGGAGTGGAGAGCAAACGATGAGTCGCGACATATATAGGCTTGGACATCGCTTTGATTTCTTCCGAATGTTGTCGTGTTACTTCACCACTGTCGGATTCTATTTTAGTACACTGGTAATCTAAATGATCACTCTCCTTTACTTAAGGTCTGTTTGGTCGTCTAAATTATCTTATTATATTTTGAATAACGAGAATATCTAAACCAAAATCAAAATCAAAATCAAATGGTTAAGTTGAAAATTTGTGTTTTCTTAAAGTGGTCTAATTTGCAAAGCTAAGGACAACCAATCAAGCCTTTAGTAATTTTTTTTAGTCCACGGTCTTCTAAAAGGAAAGTTATTATACTATCTTTAAAATATTTACTTATTATTTTCTTGTAATTCAGTCAATATTAACTAGATTGATTCTGTCTAGTGGCTATCCACTATATATTGAATTTGTAATAGTTTAACTAAAATGTCGATTATCACTAAAAATCGAGGCATCTCTTGCTAATGCTAAAAATGTTGACGAAGGCTAAAAGTTGTTATATTATCTTGAAAATAATCCACTTAAAATGTTGACGAAGGCTAAAAGTTGTTATATTATCCTGAAAATAATCCACTTATTATTTTTATCTTTATTATTATTATTATTAATTTTTTAGTGTTTCGAATAAGTTTTTAGTGATTCGGTTAATATCAATTAGAGTGGGTTCTTCTAGTAAATATCAATTATATGTTAAATTTGTTTTCTTAAAATTTAAAACCTTGTAATCGAAAACTTTTCTTTTCTTTTAAATTGTTTTTTTTTTTTTTTTTAAATTAATTATTCAAAAGTTTGTAGTGATTCAGTTAATATGAGTATCGGGTTAAATATTAGCCCTTTGTTGAATTTATGTGATTAGTTAAAGTTAACTAACGGCTAACAATCGAGATTATGAATTGTCATTTTGTTTTTGCAGCTAACTGTTCTTACAGTGTATGCATTTCTTTACGGCCGCCTGTATCTCGTTCTAAGCGGGCTTGAGGAAGGATTGAGCAGTCAACCAGCTATTCGCGACAACAAGCCTCTTCAAGTAGCCCTAGCTTCACAATCATTTGTTCAGATCGGTTTTCTAATGGCGTTGCCGATGGTCATGGAGATCGGCCTCGAGAGAGGCTTCCGCAACGCACTCACCGATTTCGTCGTCATGCAACTCCAATTGGCTTCTGTCTTCTTCGCCTTCTCTATCGGCACCAAAACACATTACTACGGCAGAACTCTACTTCACGGCGGCGCTCAATACCGCGGCACCGGCCGTGGATTCGTCGTCTTCCACGCCAAATTCGCCGAGAATTACCGATTATACTCTCGCAGCCACTTCGTGAAGGGGATCGAATTGATGATTCTGCTCCTCGTTTACCACATATTCGGTCGGGCGTACAGAGGGGTGGTGGGGTACCTGTTCATCACGATTTCAATCTGGTTCATGGTGGGGTCGTGGCTGTTTGCGCCTTTTCTGTTCAATCCGTCGGGATTCGAGTGGCAGAGGATAGTGGACGATTGGACGCATTGGAACAAGTGGATACACAACAGCGGCGGGATTGGAGTTCCTCCGGAGAAGAGTTGGGAATCGTGGTGGGAGAAAGAGCAGGAGCATCTTCGTTATTCGGGGAAACTTGGCATTGTTGTGGAGATATTGTTGGCTTTGAGATTCTTCATATACCAGTACGGGCTCGTGTATCATCTCAGCTTCACCAGGAGCACCATTCTGGTAAATCGAATTATGAGTTAATTCCTTTTCACTCCCCTGTACTTTTGTTTTCTTTTATTTTGCCCCTTCTACTTTAAAAACCTACACATATATCCCTTCTATGTATGGTGAATTGCAAAACTAAGTTCAATTTTTGCATATTTAATTGAGTTAAACAAAAAACAAAACTTACTTTTTCAATTTATTATAAGTAGAAGGGGGTAAAGGGTAAGATTTTTGTGACACAAAATGAAACAATATGAAAATACAAAAAAGGTAATCAACCTTTTTTTTTAAACTTTTTTTTATTAAATTATTGGTGTTTTTTCGACGATACATTTGAAGTTTGTGTTATGACTTGATTCTCGTGGAAATTTTTGCAGGTTTATGGCATGTCGTGGCTTGTAGTCATACTAATGTTGTGTATTATGAAGGTGAGTTTTCAAAGTTTATTTAATTATTTGAGTAAGTATTTAGTTCTTTATCAACTAACAAGTAGCTTGAATATATCGAGTTAATCTTAACTAGATGTTGAATTTATATTTGGCAATCATAGTTAATATTCACTAAAATATCTATAAGGACTAAAAAATAATGCTCATTTATTATTTCTTCAAGTTCTTAGTCATTTATCAATTGATATAAACTAGATTGAATATATCGAAATAAAAACTAGATTGAATATATCGAAATAAGGACTAAACAAAGTTGCTCAATAAATAGGTGAAAAAAAACAAAACAAAAAATACAGACTGTATACTAAGTGCATTTTTTGTTTCATTTTTTTTTTCTTTTTTAATTATTATTTCTTCAAGTTCTTAGTCATTTATCAACTGACATAACCTAGATTGAATATATCGAGTTTGTTAATGTGATAATGGACCTAGCCCACTTAGACCCATTAGGGTACAACCCTAGCCCCATTTCCCTATAAATACATGTGTAAATGTTGTATTCAAAAATAACTTCTTAATATGTATTCTAGCATCCATTTATACTATCAATATAATACTTCTCAATTCTCTCAACATGGTATCAAGAGGAAGTTGTCGCCGCCACTCTCAATTCTCTCAATTCTCTCCATTTATACTATCAATATAATCCATTTCTGCAACCCTAACGTTGTCGCCGCCACTTTTATTCTCTCGAGACTTTCGTCGCTACTGTAGGCTTTATCTCCACTCCGATATCAACAATAATCACACTACCATCTTCGTCTTGAAGATACGAACACAAAGCCATCAAAATCACCCCCATTGGAGTCCAAACGCGCTATCACGCGCCTCCAACAACCAGTAGCGCTACCACCCTTCGCCGTCTCAGATTTTGGGCTCTACCGCCTCCACCAGGTCTCCAAATCTATCTTACGATATACCATCAGAACCGTCTCAATGATTAGATTCCAACGACGCAAAAATAAGCCCCATACAACATCACACGTTCTCTGACGCGCCTCAAAGCAGTGGCGCGTCAGATCTACTCGCAGGCATAACATTTAGAGCCACGTCAGCATCCAGTCAGGGTCACGTCAGCACCTAGTCAGCGACACGTCAACGTTGACCAATGCACATCAGCGTTGACTGAGTTCCACGTCATTGCCATGTTAGTATCCAAATCAACGCCACATCAGATTCGACTCTTGCCACGTCATCGTTGATCGTGCCATGTCAGCCTTATGATCAGTGCTACGTCAGCTTTTACTTTTGCCACGTCGGCGTTGACCATTTCCACGTCAGCGCCTGCATCAGCCCATTACCACGTCATCGGTTCAGCACATAATTTATTTTTGGACCGGTTCAGGGCTTTTTAAACCGGTTCTTTGCATATTTGGACCGGTTCCTGGGGTTTTTCGACGTTCTGATTCTATTTCCGACCTCCGTTTTGTTATTTGAGACTCACATGATATACTTTCTTTTATAATTGTGTGGTTTTTACGTGTCGGTTCACCCATTTTTTGCCCGGTTCTTGGAGATTTCATATCGGTTCATGAATAATTTTGGCATTCTAAATCGATCAGTGACAACAGTTTCTCCAGGTTCAACAGTAATGCCTATAGGTTCTTCGCTCATTTTCAATGCCAAAAAGGGTTCAAACCTTACTTCCTCTACTGTCACCATGTCTATTGCAAATTTGGCCTCATTCCTCCTTCATATGTTCTCCAAAATTGGTACTGGTACAAATCTTTCCCCTGCTCTCTCACTTACTACAGGTAATTCTTCTTGGTTCTTTAATTCTGCCTATTGTAATCACATGACATCTGATCCCAATATTTTTTCAACCAAACTATCCGCTATGAATATCCCTAGTATTCATACTGCTAATGGTTCTAAAATGCCTATTACACATACTGGTCAGGTTTCTACTTCCCATCTTTTTGTTCCTAACACGTACTTGATTCCAAACCGTACCTTAAATCTCTTATCTTTTAGACAACTTTGTGAATTGGGATTTGAAGTCATATTTTCTAATAGTAGTTGTTGTGTGCAGGATCCTCGGACAGGAGAAACTCTTGGGACTGGTCGTAAAGTTGAACGTCTATTTGAACTTATCAGTTTACACCTTTCATCTCCCACTCCACCATGACCACAACCAAATATCTCTTCATCAACCTGTGCAACCTTACCACCACCGCCAGTATTCTCTTCATCCTTATCTCCACAACCACCAATGTCTCTCTCACCATCCCAACTTTGGTATGCTCGTTTAGGCCACACTTTATCTAACCGACTTCAATCGTTTATCTCTAGTGGTCAGCTAGATTCAGTTCAGCATGAGTCCTTTAAATGTATTCATTGCCAACTTACAAAACAACCAGCCCTGCCTTTCAAAGAGAGTCAGTTTATTTCTCTTACACCCTTTGATCTAATTCATTCTGATATTTGGGGGTCGTCTCCTCATGCCTCGATAGGTGGTTATCGTTACTTTGTTATCTTTGTGGACGACTACTCTCGATATACATGGTTATTTCTTATGAAACATCGATCTGAACCATTCCAAATATATTCTGAGTTTTCTTCTATGATTCAAACCCAATTTTCTAAAAATATCAAAGTTTTTCACTTAGATAATGCAATGGAATACAAGGATCGTGTTTTTTTTAACCTGCTTCGCAAAAATGGAACACTCTCCCATCGCTCATGCCCTAGTACATCCCAACAAAATGGAGGAGCCGAACGCAAAAATAGACATATTTTTGACATAGTTCGTGCTCTCCTCATTTCTTCATCATGTCCTGAGCGTTTTTGGGAAGATGCTGCCTTCACAACTGTCTACACCGTAAACCGTGTCCTTTCTACTACAATCTAGAACCAGTCTCCATTTGAGCACTTTTTTGGTAAACCTCCCAATTACTCTAAGCTTAGAGTCTTTGGTTGCGCCTGTTTTGTTCTTCTCAAACCATATGAACACAACAAGCTGGAACCAAGGGCTCGCCTGTGTTGTTTTATTGGATATGGCATTGAACATAAAGGGTATCGGTGCTGGGACCCCATTTCTAAAACCCTTCGTATTTCACAACATGTTATTTTTTGGGAATATCAAATATTATCTTCCTTACGGTCATTTGACATGTCAACCCTCACCAACTACTGATTTTTCACTGATCCATCCATTGAGTTATTTCCAGATGATCCTGTTCCAGTTACTGTTGAGTCCATCCCAGCACCACTAGTTGAGCCTAGCCCTGCACCTTATACTGAACCCCATCCCAGAACCACCAGTTGAACCCACTCTAGAACCACTAGCTGATCTCACCCTTCCAACTCCAGCGACCATGCCTGAGACTTCTTCTGTGGTCGATGATCCTGTGCCGCCTTCCGTTGACACCCACACCCCAAATCACCCTCGCCGCTCTACCAAGGTAACTTATCATCCACATTATCTTTCTGATTTCCATTGTTTTTCCACTGTACTCCATCTGCATGAGCCTCAATCCTATAAGGAGGCTAATACTAATCCTCTTTGGCAGAAAGTAATGGACGAAGAACTTCAGACCCTCACCAAAACCCAAACCTGGGATATTGTTGATTTGCCCCCTAGAAAGACTCTTATTGGGTGCAAAATGAGTGTTTAAGATTAAGACACTTTCTAATGGTTCTGTCGAACGATATAAAGCCCGACTTGTTGCCAAGGGATTTGCTCAGGAATATGGCCTTGACTATGAAGAGACATTTGCTCCTATGGCAAGGCTAACATCTGTTCGTACACTTCTTGCCGTCGTCGCCATTCGAAAATGGACACTTTTTCAAATGGATGTCAAAAATGTATTTCTCAATGGAGATCTTCTTGAGGAAGTATCTATGCATACCCCTCCTGGCCTGGCTGCTCCTCAAAATAAAGTTTGTCGCCTTCGTCGTGCTCTATATGGTTTGAAACAAGCTCCATAGGCCCGGTTTGCAAAATTCAGCACTACTATTCATCAGTTTGGGTTCACACCAAGTGCTCATGATTCAGCTCTGTTTATTCATCATACTACCAATGGTATTATCCTTCTTTTACTGTACGTGGACGATATGGTTATCACTGGAGATGATATACACTGTATTTCTGAACTCAAAAAGTTTCTAAGTGGCCAATTCGAGATGAAAGACTTTGGTGTGCTCACCTATTTTCTTGGCCTTGAAGTCTCATCGGGTTTTGATGGATATTTTCTCTCTCAGGCCAAATATGTCTCGGATCTTCTTTCCAAAGCTAGGATCACTGACTCAACCACTGTCACCACTCCTGTTGAATCGAATGTCAGACTTACCCCACTTGATGGTTCACCTCTTCAGGATGCAACTCTATATCGCTAATTGGTTGGAAGTCTTGTATACCTCATTGTTACTCGCCCTAACATTGCTTATGCCGTTTATCAGGTCAGTCAGTTTTTATCCGCTCCTCGGACCACCCATTACTCGATTGTTCTTCGCATTCTTCGGTATGTCAAGGGTACATTATTTAATGGACTTCATTTCTCAGCTCAATCAGCTCCCATCTCACAAGTTTATTCTGATGCCGATTGGGCCAGAGACTCCACCAACAGACGTTCAACCACTGGTTACTGTTTCTTTTTAGGCAATTCTCTCATTTCCTGACGTAGTAAGAAACAATCTGTAGTTGCTCGCTCCAGTATTGAAGTTGAATATAGTGCCATGGCTGATGCAACTCAAGAACTTCTCTGGCTTCGATGGCTTCTCGCTAACATGGACATCTCTTCTCCTGCTGCCACTACCCTACACTGTAACAACATGAGTGCTATTCAGATCGCTCACAATGATGTATTCCACGAGCATACAAAACATATCGAGACTGATTGTCACTTCATCTGTCATCACATTCTCCAGAATATGGTCCGTCTACAATCTGTCAGTTCAGCCAATCAGACAGCAGATATTTTCACCAAGACCCATCCACCCGGACGCTTTTACTCTTTAGTTTCCAAACTCAAGTTCACCTCCCACTTACCGCCTTGAGTTTAAGGGGGGATGTTAATGTGATAATGGGACTAGCCCACTTAGGCCCATTAGGGCACAACCCTAGCCCCATTTCCCTATAAATACCTGTGTAAATGTTGTATTCAAAAATAACTTCTTAATATGTATTCTAGCATCCATTTATACTATCAATATAATATTTCTCAATTCTCTCAACAGAGTTAATGTTAACTAAAACATCGATAGGGACTTAGAAAAAACTTGCTTAATAAACAGGAAAAACACTTAAAAGAAAAAATTAGAGGACGGTATATTAAGAGCCCTTTATAGTTGGTTAATTTGTTGATGCATTTTATTTTATTGTAAATGTGTGTGGATGATGCACAGGCTATATCGGTTGGAAAGAGAAGGCTTAGTGCAGAGTTTCAACTAGTATTTAGACTGTTAAAGGCCCTTGTCTTCCTCTCATTTGTTGTGGTATTGATTACATTGATAGCAGTTCATTGCATGACATTGCAAGACATCACACTCTGCATTCTTGCTTTTATGCCTACTGGATGGGGATTACTTCTGGTTAGCTATCTCTCTCTGATTATCTTTCTGTCGGTTTGGATGTGAAATTTAACAGAATGACCTTTTAAAACTATGTTCATACTTAGAGAATTTAATCTGAAACGCAATTAAGTTATTAGATTATATAGAAATGTGTTGATAGGGTGTAAAATGGAATTTGTCCTTTTATTATTGTTTCATTTTTCCTTTCCCTCTATTTTCCCATCCGACTAACAATTACCATGGTCTTTATCTCTAGATTGCACAAGCCTTGAAGCCTCTGGTTCAAAAAACAGGTATCTGGGGATCGGTCCGTGCTCTTGCTCGCGGCTACGAAATAGTGATGGGTTTGCTTCTATTCACGCCAGTTGCCTTCTTGGCTTGGTTCCCCTTTGTTTCGGAGTCCCAAACGCGTATGCTCTTCAACCACGCCTTCAGTCGTGGTCTTCAGATTTCTCGTATTCTTGGTGGACCGAAAAAGGACAAGGGCCGCTCTTCTTCCACCACCAAAGACTAGAACTCAATGGTTTTTTCTTTTGCATCCAAACAACCCTTTTATTGTTGTTGAGAAAATATTTTGTATTTTGCGGGATTGAGTTATTTAAATATAATTTTATATTTATAATTAAGAATGTAATTATCAATTGATTCCAAGTGTTTGAGTTTGAATCAAACGATTCTGTTGTCTAGAAAGTTCGAACTATTTAGTTCCAATTTCAAAAAACGCAAAAATTGGTATATCTAATTTGCCCATGCGTGATTTGCGGGATTGAATTTTTCATATTTAAGTTTCACATAAAATCATTTTATTAAAATAAAAATAACTATTGTTTTACATTTTTTTTTTCACGATCTAATTATATATTTAGATTTGTTTAAATAAAATATTAAAAATGATATCATATTCACTATTTTTTTCATTAGTTTCATATTCGTACATTCATGTTACATTCAACATGATATTTTCAGAATTTTTAGTTTTCACATTCATATTACATTCAACATGCTATTTTTAGTTTTCATATTCGTGTTACAATTAATACGGTATTAACATTATCAAAACACAGTTGGATGTTACATTAAAGATCCAAACCACATTTATCATTTAGTCAACATTCAACGAAATATATAAGTTGAGCTATTATCAATATTAATTGATGTTATTTTTATTACTTTGGATATTATATTCAATATTCACGGGGCACACAAATTATAGTAATGGTATATATAATAATAACATTACAGTTAATATTATCTATAACATTCACATGTATCCTAATCTAGAACTCAAAAAAAAAAAAATTAATAGCTCATTTTGAAAATCATGATTTATAGATCATTGTGGTGTAAAAAAAAAAAAAAAAAAAAAAAAAAAAAATCATCGACCAACAATCACAATTGGGAAAGATTTTCATTTTCACTTTTAGTAGTAATTTATTACCATATTTTGTTCCGCGATTTTAGGGGTGACAACACGTATTAAAGGTGCATATTCATTAATAAAATCAAATCGTAAGATATGGAATGTAACAACTCATTTAACAAGGGCAATTTTGTCCACAAATTATCAAGAGGACTGATCAGCACAAACTAAACCTCTTGGGTTCATCTGGTAGTTTCCAACCCAAAACATGATTGCACGATAACTACCCCTATCTTATTTTTATTTTTATTTCAATGGGCAAATTGATGTGGAGGAATTTCGTCACATACAACACATAGAGGATATCGCGACAAGTGTAGAAAAACAGTAGACCTGAGAGTCGGGATTCCCTCTCATGGGGCCTCTCGTATTCTCCTTAAAGTCCTTCGGTCCGAGCTGAAAGTCATTGTGCCGATCTGAGGTGTTCTTAGCCGAGACGATGTAGTTCGAGCTGAACTAACGAACTCGAGCAGTCTCTGCTCGGATTCTCCGCCCTCGGTGCCTCTCTGGGCCGTGTAGAAGCTCCAACCCCTACAGATGGGCCAAAAAGCCCAAACCATATATTAGAGTATTAATTCACCTGCTCATTGGCTGCCTGGCGAGTTAGGTTGGTTAACCCGAGCTTAGCTCCTTGATCTCGCGGCGTTAATCAAGTCCAACGCCTATAAATACACCATGGCATCCAATGCCTAATGTATGTCTTCTCTACTGACACTAGAGCATTCTTAGCTCTTCTCTCCCAGATACTTACTCTCACGCCGGAGGGACCTTACCGAGCATAACTCCGGTAAGTCTGTGTACAAGTGTTCGGAGTAAAGGAGTGGAACTTAACTCAGATATCGGGACAGAGTCTAGAGAAGCATTCATCTCGGAGTCTGAAACATGATCTTAGGTTGGGACGAGGACTTCAGGTAGGATTGCGATCACCTCGAGGTCGTCAGCACCCCCGAATTCATCAGTTAATCACGTCATCAACAATCTTATAAGTTTACTGCCTTTCCGAACCATACTGTTGGTCGCTCACCACTTTTGGATATCAGCACAAACTATGTATTATTTTGTAGTATTTGAAATATTTTTTATTTTTTTATTTTGTAATATTTGTTTTCAATGAGTATTATGAATATTTTACTTTTGGATGTTGAAATTAAAAGTATTGTTTAACATAATTTTAATTTTAAAGAAATGTGCGCGTTTAAATTATTTAAAATAACACTTATTAACAGATACTCTTAATAATTTAAATATACTCAAAATGTTGAGAAAGAAGGAATATGTGTTGATGAGCTCACAAAAAGTTGGGATGTTATAGAAGGAAGAGGAAGAGACAATAAACAATTAAAACTCAATTTTAAAAACTAAATTTAATTAGTGGAATTATGAGAATAAAATTAATTAAAAAAATACTTTTAATAATTTAAATATACTCAAAATCTTAAGAAAGAAGGAAAATAGTGTTTGAGAACTCTCATTTATTTGAAGGTTTGAGCTTCCACTTTTAGGGTTTTTTATATGATATGATATGAAATTGGTTGCATAAACATATTTTTTGATATGAAATTGATTGCATAAACAAATATTTTTTTAATTACTCTTGTCAACACTTATATAAGAAACGAAGAATATAAAAATATGAAGTTTTTTCTTTTTTTTTTTTTCTTTTTTTTTTTTATATAAATGAAAAATCTAGTAAGCGAGTCATTCATAATTTTTTGTTATTTATTATAAAAAATTATCTTTTATTTAAATAGAAAATTTCACTATTTCAAATACCAGTTTTTTTTTTTTTTTTTAAATTCTTTGAACCCACTATAATAATAATAAATAATAATTAAATTCACTAAAATTATTATATTAATGATAAATAATATTTAAAAGGAAAAATCAGTGAAAAGTCTATTTTTTTAAGTCTAATTGGTGAAAAATCATTTTGTGATATTAGGTTTTGATTTAGTCATTTAAATTAGATTTCACTTGTATTTTAATTCCACATTACATGAATTGTAGAGATATTGCAGGGATTGTAGGGAGCCTTTTAGTAAGTACATTTGATTTTTATAGTGAATTCTGTTACATGTAACTAATATTAGTTATAATTTCATAATTGTTACTTTTCACACATATTTGGCTATTTTTAGTTATATGTACTTATATAATATCAGTTACATGCTATAATTACATATATATATGTATAATATTTTGTGACGTAATTGAAAAAATATCAAATTTTTTAGTTACATATCAGAGACATGTAACTAAAAAGTTACATATTATTGAAACATGTAATTGAAAAATATCAAATTTTTTAGTTACATATCAGAATATGTAACTAAAAAGTTACATATTATTGAAACATGTAACTGAAAAAAAAATAAAAAAAAAAAAATAAATAAAATTAGTTACCTGTAACTAATATAGTAATATTATACAGAAAGTAGTTACACGTAACTAACGCGTGGTTATCACGTGAGTAAGGTTTCTGCCTTTTTAAAAGAGGTGGGATTAAAAAATCAAAAGTTTTTACCACATGTAGGAGTTTTGACCAATTAGAGTTTAAATGTAAGACCTCCTACTCATTATCCCTATTTAAAACTCATTTAAACAAAATATATTATAGAGAAATTTATTATTTAGTCCTTTAAAGATAGTAAAATTATAAAAAAGACTTTTGACTCAAATAATTAAATTTATAGTTCTCAAAGAAATTATAGAAGAAAGTCCCCAACAAATGCCCTCCTTACTTATTCTTATTTACGAACCGTGTCATTGTAACTTTTGTGTAAATATTCACTCAGAATTTTTGAACAATATTTTAATTCACTCAATATATCACTCAATAATAGTCCACACACTCTGTGTGAATATTCACTCAATATTTCAAAACAAATATTTCAGTTAACTCAATATTTCACTCAACAATAGTTCTCACGTTCTGTGTGAATATTCACTTAATATTTCTAAACAATAAAAAATAAATCGGTGAATAAACAAAAACTCTAAAAAAATCAACAAAAAAATTTACATAAACATTCACTAATCTGAAAATATATTTCACTCAATAATAGTTCACACGTTCTGTGTGAATATTCATTTAGTATTTTTGAACAATCAAAAATAAATCGGTGAATAAACAAAAACTCCAAAAAAATCAACAAAAAAATTTACATGAACATTCACTGATTTGAAAATATATCGGTGTGAACATTTACCAAACCGTGTGAAGAAATCGACAAAAATCAAATCACCGAATGAATCTTGAAAACGAATTTGGAAAACAGATATGTAAAAATCAAAAATCAAATCGGCAAAAATCAAACCAAATCTGGGAGAACAGATCACCTTCTTTATCATCTCGTCCGATGTATAGTGAGAACAACGAGCACGACAAAAGGCAAGCACGAAGACAAGAAGAACTGGAACGACGAACTCGGCGTTGGGCAGATCTGGAACGACAGCGACGAGCACTGCGATGGTTCGTGGCGACGATACAGGAAAATGTAAAATAAAACTAAGAAATTAAAACTAAAACAAAAAAATGGGATAAAAATGTAATTACTTGTCCCAATTGAACCCAAACACCAGTGCCTTGCCATGTGATTGAAATTGTAGGCTAATGTAGGCGAATGAGGCGGCTGCGGCTTGACATTAGTTGGATCCTTACCATATTGTAGGCCTTACCATTGATTGAAATTGTTATCCCAATTGAACCCAAACCTCCGTTGAAGATCTGGACCCACGCTTGATGGAGAAAGTTGCGGCGGCCGCAAGAGAGGAGAGAGAGAGAGAATGAACCTTAAAAATAGGATTTCTAATATATATATATATATATATATATATATATATATATATATATATATATAAGGGTATAATTGTCTATTCATCAAATTGATCATTGATCAAAGGACTAAACACTAACAAAAGGGTTACATTACAATATAATTTTGTAAAATGATTTTTTTCTAGATCAACTCTTAAAGAAGGGCCATTAAATAAAAATCTCTATATTATATTAATGATAAATATTATTTAAAACTCATTTAAACAAAATAAATGTTAAAGAAGAGAGAAATTAAAGAGAATTAAGAGAATTAATTTTGTTATATATAAACTATTCCATTTAACTATTTTTTTTAATTATTTGGTGAAGTACAATTTTAGTTTCTTATATATAGATAGATATAGATCGATAAAAAAACATGTTTTTATTAATGAGTACTTACAACCTTTTCCCATTGTTGTTGAGGGTTATCTACTTGTGTACTATAACATTAATATCCAATTAAGGTCAAATACTTTCATTTAAACAATAATTAAATAATATAATTATTTAATAAATAAAAAATTGGAAAGATTTCAATGCCATTTGGATTGTTAATAAATGCATAAAATGAAAACAACCTTCACCTAAACAATCAAAAATATATTCTATTGCCTTTGTATGTTTTGATTCCCTTTGCCTTGAATATAAATAAAGGTTAATGTTTTGTTATTCCCCAGTACTTTTGTAAGCCTCTACCGTATCTGATTCAAGCAACAGTTAAATAATTAATGAAATTATGTAAAATGATAATTTTGTTTTTATACTCGATCCGACTTGACAAAAAAAAAAAAAAAAGAAAAAGAAAAAAACCAATATTATTCGGCTTGAACTAGAAGTATAAATATCAATTAATACTAAATAATTCATTAATTTTTACTTTTAAAATTTACTCATTAACTTTAATTGAAAATCTAATTGTTACACTTTATTTGAACCACACACGAATAAATACTAAAAATATAATTTGATCAATAAAGTGCCAATGTGCCATTAACCCTATAAATAATAATTCAAGTAATAATTCAATTTTCACTCCATTTGTTTTCTAATTTTTGCAAGATTTTGTCTTCACTATCCTACTTGATTAGGTACCAAATTTTGTTACAATATTATTATTATACGGTAAGGTGTGTACGGATCAGTTTATACACACTTCGATTAATCGCTTCTCTAGATAATCTTAAGGGTTTAATTACTCTTCCATATTGACCTGCTGTATTTTGGATTAAATTTCAAATTTAATTTATGCAGTATTGTTCAGGAGAGCTGAATCCTGGTTGGCAAGGAACAAAGAGGAATATTTTCCTGCCAACTAGAATAAGCATTGCTACATAATGTGTGTATATATATACACATAATGGCTCAAAGAGGATACTCACACTAAAGAAGAAGGAAGTGAAAGGAAAATGGCGACAACACCAGGCTTCCTCACTGATTGGCCATGGAAGAGAGTTGGAAGCTTTAAGGTACTCTCTCTCTCTCTCTCTCTCTCTCTCTCTCTCTCTCTCTCTATATATATATATATATATATATATATACGCGCGTATATCTATATATCTATATATATACAGTTAACAATCTTTTTCCTTTTTTCTTAACCTAAATGTGCATTGTTTTTTACAACATTTTTCACTAATATTTAATAACCCTACGGCTTAATATATTGTCCTATGAATTATGATAATATATGACATATATGATAATATACACGATATATATATATATATATATATATATATATATATATATATATATATATATATATATATATATAAATGCATGTATAATATACACACTATATGCTATTACCATCTATCTTGACATATATTTTCTTGAATATATCTATATTATTATTATTATTATCACAATATATCTTCTTCTTTTTTTATATATTCATTACTTAAAAAGCATTTTTTTGGCAAATTAATAATAACCCTATATATAAATACACGGGCACAAAAAAAAAAAAAAAAAAAAACCTTATTAATTACACTGTCAGTCCTTAAAATTTAATTGTAGTGTCATTTTGTGTCTTTTAGATATTATTTATATTAATTAAGCCCCTAAAATTAAAAAATAAAAAAAAAATAAAAAAAAATAAAATTGTTTACCTTCTGTTGTATCCATTAACGAAAATTAAAATGCGCGAGTCTCGCATGAACCAGAGACCCAATTTGAACGACGTTGAAATTTTAAGGACTTAATTGAAAAAAAAATTAAAATATCAAGTGTTGATCCCTGGGTTTTGATGTACAATTAAGTGTTGATATTTTTTGTGGAACTAACGTATTTGTTGAGTGTTTCGGTTTAAGATTCCATTAAAGATGATATCATGACGTAAATATTCAAGATGCAGAGATAGATATTAAAGAGTTGAAGAGATTGAAGATTCTAAAGAAATTAGGTGAAAACAACTTAACACTTTTTTACTCTTAATGTATCCCAATTAGTATCACATACGACACAAATTAATGAGTTATATTTATGTGTTTAATTTAATGTAATTAGGATCCTAATTAGTATCCAAATATTTGCTCCAATATGAAATTAAAAAATAAAAATTGATCTAATTAGAAAGATTAGTGTTTAAAATTGAATATTAGTGTTATAAGTTAACCAAGAAAAGAAATCGGTTAAAGGGTTTAAATTGATGAAGTTTGGAGTTGAAATATATAAAGAATGGGTGTTCCAGCAACAGTTGGTCAACCGACGAGTGAAGGTTTGGTCAACCGATGGGCGTGGGCTGAAAATTTGAAACTCTCTGTATCGATCGGTCAACCAACTAGGGCCAAATTTTGACCTAGAAAAGTATCCTAAATCGATCGGTCAACCGACCCATAGGGGGGGGGTGTGTGTGTGATTGTTGCAGTCCGACCAACAGTGTGTGCGTGTGTGTGTCGCTGTTCGTCTGGTGGTGTGTGGGTGTGTGTTGATTGGTCGGTTGTGTGTGTATGTGTGTAGTTTAACTGCATGTGTGTTGATCGTCGGTATATTGTGTGTGTGTGTGTGTGTGTCGTTCGGTCATTAGTTGTGTATGTGTGTGTTCGGTTGTTTGGTCGCCGGTGGGGTGTGTGTATGTGCGGTCGACTGAAACCCAGCAAAAAAAAAAGTAATAAAAACAAAAACCAAACACCTACCTCTCGGCCGGTAGAGGATTCGGAACAGGTAACGATTCCGTCGATTAATATTTTCTTCAAATCAAATTATTAGCATTACATTTTCATAATCGTGATGATAATAATGATTGCAACCGTTAGTTTTAATAATATTATACAGTGAATATTAATATAGTGAATTGGGGTAAATAATAATTTTTCATAATTAAATTTGGGGAATGGAAAATTGTGCACTTTAGGGCCACGCATTTCATATTAGGGTTATTTTAAATAAAATGTTAATTTAGGCACTATCGCTGTTAGGTTCACTGGCGCCAGCATCTCGGTAGTTTTGATGAGGGTATTTTTTTGAAGTGCAAAAATCGAGGTAAGTGTACTGTCTTCTATGTAAATTTACAAATTATATTTTTTTGTATAAGTTGTGGAAAAAAAGTGTTTATTAAAATTGAATGACTTTATGACTTATGTGGATTAAGTAGATTTTAAATGTGGAAAGTGATTTTTGTCCAACTATGCCATAGTTTGATCCTGTCAAGAGAGTGTGTCTTGCAGAATGGTATTGACCTGTTAGGAAGGCGCGTCCTGCAGGTGGTTGGTTTATGTTGTGATATATTATGACTTGTCAGGAGTGTCAGTCCTTCAAGTGGTTGATTATTTTGACCTGTTAGAAGGATTAGTCCTGCAGGTGGTTGATTGACCGTCAGGAGTGCAAATCATACGGGTGTATCCTTACTATTGGGGATATTAAATGACTTTGACATTGATAGTAACGTGAGATAACACAGTTGTACAGGTTACGGTACCGTCGTAACTCCCGATCATGAGGTAAAACGATCCTATGGCTAGTAGGAAATGATGTGTGCGGTATTTTATTATACGATGAACTGCTTGGATTAGTTGATTTAAATTTATTATTTTATTACATTGATGACAATGAAAATTTAGTCTAGTATGATATTTTGTTATATGATATTATATTTTGAAACATGGTGTTTAATAATTATGCTTGATCCATAAAATATTTTGGTATTAAGAAGACAGTACACCGATTAAATATTTAGTTTCAGGTGCCGCAGTTAGGAGTGAGTCTACTACTGGCACTAGGTAGAGTCTAGAGGTAGTGTCATTTTGGAGGTGGGCCAGTCAGATGCGAACCGTGAGAGGTTTAGCCTTTTTGTGGTTTTTGTTGTAAATAGTTGGGACCGGGGTGTTCCCAATTTTTTTGAATGTGTATATATATATATATATATATATATATATATATATATATATATATATATATATATATATATATATATATATATATATATATATATATATATATATATATATATATATATATATATATATATATATTTTTGGAGAAAAAAAATTGATAGTGGTACACGTGCGTATAAATATATATATATATAGTTGTTTGGTCAGGTTGGATTGAGGGGACGTCACGCTCGGCCTTGGGCAGTAGGGGCCTAGGGTGGGGGTGTGACATATTATTCTGAGATATATTCGACAGATTAATTGTATGAAAAGTTTTTGAATTAAAGCGTTGACTGTTTTGGCGTCATCTATTTGAGCTGTCTAGCGATTCAATTTACAATTTTTTGGTGTTATCTTGGTAAGATCTTTTCAAGCTATTATTCTTTATTATGAATTCATATTTTTATATTTTTTTGGTTGATAAGATCTTGATAAAATCATTTTTTAAACTTTAAAGAGTATAAATTTTCTTTTGAAACGATTTTTGTGATTATCTGATCATATGCTCAATGTTTTGCTATCCACATCTATTATAATCAAATATTGAATTCCTCACGTAAATTCTATCACTAGTAATTTTGGGACATTAATTGAGTTTAATTGTGTTAAGGTGGTAAAGCTCTGAGTAGGAAAAAACTCATTGATATTTGTATTTGGTGAGTGTGTGCAAATTAGATACTACTGGGAGTATCTAGTTTGTGTTTCAATTTTTTCCGAAAAAAATATTGAGATTTGATCTTTATCTAAAGTATAAAAATGTTAGATTATTATTTTCTCTTTAAAAGAGTTAGACTTGATTCTTCCTGATTAGAATTAGTTTGAAGTGATTTGTAACGGTTTCATCCTTACCGGTGAAAAAGATATTTGGAGAGTTTGTGAGGTTTGATCCTTAGCCTATGAAAGGATTATGTTAGTTTTGAGCTTGGTAAAAAGATAAGATTATAATTCTTACGCTTGGGAAAATGATTAAGTGGTGATTCCTCCTGTAATAGAATTAAGTTAGTCTTTAATCTAGTAAAAAGATAATGTTCTTCTTTGGTCTGGGAAAAGGAAAATTGTCTTTCCGTCGGTTTGGATGTGAAATTTAACAGAATGACCTTTTAAAATTATGTTCATACTTAGAGAATTTAATCAGAAACACCATAAAATTATTGGATTATATAAAAATGTGTTAATAGGGTGTAAAATGGAATTTGTCCTTTTATTATTGTTTCATTTTTCCTTTCCTCTATTTTCCCATCTGACTAACAATTACCATGGTCTTTATCTCTAGATTGCACAAGCCCTGAAGCCTCAGGTTCAAAAATCAGGTATCTGGGGATCGGTCCGTGCTCTTGCTCTCGGCTACGAAATAGTGATGGGTTTGCTTCTATTCACGTCTGTCGCCTTCTTGGCTTGGTTCCCCTTTGTTTCGGGGTCCCAAACGCGTATGCTCTTCAACCACGCCTTCAGTCGTGGTCTTCAAATTTCTCGTATTCTTGGTGGACCGAAAAAGGACAAGGGCCGCTGTTCTTCCACCACCAAAGACTAAACTCAGTGGTTTTCTTTTGCATCCAAAAAGCCCCCTCACTGTATCTTCTCACTATTACATACATATAGAAATTGTGTATATGTAATATAGCTTCTTGGTTATGGTCTGATAGTTTATATGTATGTATAAGCCATAGACCAAACAGGGGTAGAAAATTGAGTTGAGGTTCAGGGTACTGTGCTGAATCAATGTGATTATCTAGATCTTGTATTTGCAGATTTCACAGTTAAGGCTGTACCTACATAAGTTTGTGTGGTTAAAAGCTTATTCCAAAAGAAACGTGGGGTGTTTAGTGTAAAAATCTATTTATTGGGTCAGACTTGTGAAATTTTAGGCTGTATGTAGAGTTTTGTACAATTCTTGTCACATGCTTAGAATTTTCTCCTAAAATTTGGACTGGAGTGACGATCCAATTGCTACCAGTCAGTCAATCAAATGTGTTTTTGTTTTCCCATAAATTTGGAAACAAGTTTACTAAATATATTTTTATTTTTAAAATATTTCATGATGGAAACAGTATTCTTATCATTTCAATTTATATATATATATATATATATATATATATATAGAAACGCTAACCAAATGTCAACATAATTATTTGACATTCTCAACTGCTCGGTAGAATGAACATATACTTGCTTGGATGGTAGGGATACCTGTCGGTTTGATTTTTTTGGGCATCGCTATTGGATAGATGTCAACACTTGATAGATTCACTTGACAAATTCAAATAATTAAAATTTAAAATTCAGTCTTAAAATTTGATCCTATCAAACATGCTCCAATTTTGAAAAGGACAACTTAAAATAATAATCCCACATATTTTTTCTTGAAATAAAGAATGAATATCTCTTTTTAATACTTAATTAATTTATATATTTTTGTTTTAAAAAGTAGATAATGTAATTAATTGTAATTATTTTTTTATTTTTTATTTTTGCAGCCTTCAACCACTGAATTAGTGTAAAATATAACTTCAACCAAATATATACAATAATTATCATAAATTACAAGAAAACCTCACTCAATCCAGAGACCGGAGTGTCTTTTTCCGGCCACCGTTGCCGGCGTCGTCCTCCAACCACTGAACCGCCCTCCTAAAATCCTCCAACTCTGTCTCCATTATAAACAGCCTCTCCTTCAAAATCATATTCTCTTCTTTTAGCTTTCCGGAGTATCTTGATAATCCATCGGATTCTCCAACCCGAATTCGACCCGATTAGTGTTTGGATACACCATTTTGAACCGGCTGAGGCGTGATCCAACCGCCTCTCCACCACTTCCACGTCGCTTTTGCTCGAGTTAAATCCGTCGTCGTGGTCCTCATCGGACTCCTGTCCCGGTGACCGCAGCCATATTAGTCCGTTCATCGCCCCGTACCCGTCGACTCCCCACTCTTCTCTGGCCATGTCCACCAGAGCCTCATGCGACGGTGAGAGTATCAGCGTCCGCAGTGTCGTCGAAGTCACCGGATACGGCAACACCAACGGTGCGATGTCACCGGATTTCTTTGCCCTCATTAGTAACGACATCGTGTTGCAGGGCGCGAAAGGGGCGAAACGACAGTTGAATCTCTACTTCGGGTGAAATCGGCGGAACTCGAGGAGCGGTGGACTTCGCCGGGATTTTTCAGATTCCAGGTGGATCGTTGGGAGTAAAATTAGGCTTTTGAGAGGTCTGAAAACTGGTTTGGTTTGCCGGAGGAGGTGGCCATGGTGTCAGGCTAGGCCTAGTATTTTTAATGATACCCTAAACTAAAGTCCGGTCTGGCCCAGCCTCTGACCACCCCTAGTAAGAATCAATCTGCAACTCAATTATTATTTGAAGGGTATGAAATGTAAAATTTGATCAAACAAATTGTAAAATTGAAAGTTTCCTCCTTTTTCTCTAAAAATGGCAGGCCGGTGCTACAAAGCTCCCATTATATGGAAGAATCGTCTCTGAAAACCATAAATCCAAGACGATCGATCTCGCAAATTTTCACAGCAAGAAGAACAATCGTACACTCCATCGGTCGGGTTTCGAATCTCTTTTTCTCCAGTTCTTAAATCCAGTATTTTGCATATGTTCATGAAGAGAATTGGGTTTTCTTTAGGTTAAAATTCTTGAATGGATTTCGATTTGAATTCCAGTGATGGGTGCTTCTTTGATTGCAATGTGTGCCTTAAAATGGCGAGGCAACCGGTATTGACTTGTTGCCGGCACTTATTTTGTTGGCGATATTTCTAGAATTTGGCTTCTCCTTATGCCTATTCGACGGCGAAAGTGTATCCGGTATGTAAAGGGGAGGTCACGACTAGCGATATCACTCCAATTTATATCAATGGAGAGAATTCTAGTGTTTCTAAAACGGGTGTTCCTCCAAGGCCTGGGGTTTGTCGAGTTAGAAGGCGGTTTTCCCCGCACGATCTGCCTCATGTTCATGATCAGAGGAGTAAGTAAAAACAATGTAATTTGACCAGCAACATCAAAAACCCAAACAAAAATATGAAAAAGATCGAAATTTTGCCTTCTGAAGACCAGCTATAGAGAGAGATAGGGGGTTGTCCTTCATTGATAGTGGGAGGGAGCTCTTGAGTGCTATCTTGTTTGGATGACATGAAATCTAAAAAAAGAACAAAAGAGTAAAATATAATAAAAAATTTATTGTTAATATAATATATGAGTTTGACCCACTTAACCCATTAGAATAAAACCCTAACCCCACTTCTCCTATAAATAGTTGTATATACTATTGTATTAATTGAAACATTTTCACGTAAATCAATATATTGTTCATGTTGTCCACTTCTAAATTATCTTAATATGGTATTAGAGCAAATCTTTCTTGAATCTGTTCTGCCTAAAAATTTCGCAACCCTAATCATATCACAGCTTCCGTCGCCGCCACCGCCAACTTTTTTTTTCTACTCCCCATGGTATTCGTAGTTGCTTCAGGCCTCACCATCGCTCCAGTATTCACAAACATTATACAACCATCATCGTCTTGTAGAGACGAGCACAACGCTATCAAAATCACCGCCATTGGAGCTTCCACGCACTCGCACGCGCCTCCCAAAGTCTGTAGTTCCTCCGAACCTTGCCGTATCGGATTTGAGCTCTACGGAAACAACCAGTACACAAAATTCATCAACGGATATACCATCAGAACCGTCTCGACAAGACGATTCCAACTCAAGAAACAAAAGTACAAAACCACAACATATGCTCTCTCACGCGTGGTCTCAACTCCCCAGCTTGCGAGCCTCTCAAATTCACGTGCCTGCTCAGAATAACCCTAGCTGCCACGTCAGCCACAAAAGCCCAACTAGCGCCCAGTCAGATGCCAAATCAGCGCCACATCACCGCCACGTCAGCCTTTGACGCCACGCCAAGACCCAATCAATCCCCTGCTGCCACGTCACCGGTTTTTTAAGGTAATACTTTTCGAACTGGTTCAGGCCTCTTTTGACCGGTTTTCTGCAAATTTGGACTGGTTCCTAGGGTTTCTGGGTTTTTTTTTTTTTTTTTTTTTTTTTTTTTTTTTTTTTTTTTTTGTGATTTGAGACTCATCGAATATACTTTCCTTTATATTAGTGTAGTTTTTATGCCAGTTCACCCATTCTTCACCCGCTTCTTGGAGATTTAATATCGGTTCTTGGATAATTTCAACATTCCAAACTTATAGTGATATCTGTTTAATCAAATTTAGTTCATACAGTATAGTTCTCTCTATATTGTTGATTTGGTTTAGCACTGAGATTTGTTCAATTCAAGAGGTTCTTAATTAGTTCTTCATGAGTATAAACCGGTTCCTAGAGAATTTCAGCGTTCCGAATCCATCTGGGGCAGCAGTTTCTCCATATTTATATCCTACAATATACTTTGTTGTATATTGTTGACCCAATTCAAAAGCAATGTTTGTGGGTTCTTCAATCATTCTCAATGCCAAAGAGGGTTCAGATCATACCTCCAATACTGTTACTATGTCTATAACAGATATGACCTCACTCCTCCGTCATATTTTCTTCATAAATGGTACAAACTTTTTTCCTGCTCTCTCACTTACTACATGTAACTCTTTTTGGTAATCATATGACATATGATCCCAATATTTTCTCCACCAAACTCTCCGCTATGAATATTTCTAGTATTCATACCGCTGATGGTTCTCAAATGCATGTTATTCATACTGGTCAGGTTTTATTTCCCATCTTTCTATTCTTGACATATATTTGATTTCGAAACTCACCTTAAATCTCTTATATGTTGGGTAACTTTGTGAATTGGGATTTGAAATCATATTTTCTAATAGTGGTTGTCGTGTGCAGGATCTTCGAATAGGAGAAATCCTTGGGACGGGTCGTAAAATTGGAAGTCTATTTGAAGTCAGCAGCTTGCAACTTCCATCTCAAACTCCACTACCACCACAACCATATGTCCCTTCATCAACCTGTGCAACCTCAACATCACCACCAGTATCTTCATCCTCATCATTATCTCCACAACCACCGAAGTTCCTATCACCATACCAAATTTGGCATTCTTGGTTAGGTCACACTTCATCTAGCCGACTCCAATCGCTTATCGCTAGTGGTCAGTTAGGTTTAGTTCAGCATAAATCCTTCAAATGTATTCGTTGCCAACTTGCAAAATAACTAGCCCTACCTTTCAAAGAGAGTCAGTCTATTTTTTTCGCACCCTTTGATTTTATTCATTCTAATATTTGGGGGCCTTCTCCTCATGCCTCTATAGGTGGTTCTCGTTACTTATTTATCTTTGTGAATAACTATTCTCGATATACATGGTTGTTTCTTATGAAACATCGATCCAAACTATTTCAAATATATTCTAAGTTTCCTCTATGGTTCAAACCCAATTTTCTAAGAATATCAAAGTTTTTCGCTCAGATAATAAAATGGAATACAAGGAGTGTGTCTTTCTTAACTTGCTTTGTAGAAATGACATGCTCTCCCATTACTCGTGTCTTAGTACATCCCAACAAAATGGACGAGCTGAACACTAACATAGACATATTCTTAACACAGTTCGTACTGTCCTCATTTCTTCATATGTCCTGAGCATTTTGGGGTTGATATTGCCTTCACAGCCGTCTATACCATAAACCACATCCATTCCCCTACAATCTAGTACCAGTCTCTATTTGAGTGTCTTTTCGGTAAACCTACCGATGACTCTAAACTCAGAGTCTTTGGTTGTGTTTATTTTGTTCTTCTCAAACCACATGAACACAATAAATTGGAACCAAGGGCCCGCTTGTATTGTTTTATTGGATATGACATTGAACATAAAGGGAATCGGTGTTGGAATCCAATTTCTAAAACTCTTCGTATTCCTTTACATGTCGTTTTTTGGGAACAACAAAGGTTTTCTTCCTTATGGTCATTTGAGATGTTAACCATTACTACCTTCAGATTTTTTACTGATCCATCTATTGAGTTATTTATTTGGGATACAATACCACTAGTTGAGCCCATTCTTGCACCTTACGATGAGTCCACTCCAGAACCACCAGCTGAACCCACTCTAGAACTACCAGCAGATCTTACCTCTCTAGCTGAACCCACTCCAGAACCACCAGCTGATCTCACCCCTCCAGCTCTAACGACCATGCGCTTGAGACTTTTCCTGTGGTCGATGATTTTGTATTGACTACCTCTGAGACCCACAGTCCAAAGCACCCCCGCCGCTCTATTGAGGTAACTCATCTTCCACATTAACTTAATGATTTTCATTGTTTTTCTACTATACTTCATCTTCATGATCTTTAATCCAATAAAAAGGCTAGTACTAATCCTATTTGGTAGAAAGCAATGGACGAAAAACTTCAAGCTCTCGCTAAAACTCATACTTGGGATATTGTTGATATGCCCCCTAGAAAAATTCCTATTGGGTGCAAATGAATGTTTAAGATCAAGACACTTTCTGATAACTCTGATGACTGATATAAAGCTCGACTTGTTGCTAAGGGCTTTCTTGAAGAATATGACATTGACTATAAAGAGACATTTGCTCTGGTGGCGAGGCTCACATCTGTTCGTATACTTCTTGTCGTTACCACCATTCGAAAATGAACTCTCTTTCAAATGGATGTCAAAAATACATTTCTCAGTTGCAACCTACTTGAGAAAGTCTATATGCATCCACCTCCCGGCCTAGTTGCCCCTCAAAATAAAGTTTGCCACCTTCGTTGTGCCTTGTATGGATTGAAACAAGTTCCACGTGCTTGGTTTGTCAAATTCAGCACTATTATTCATCAGTTTGGGATCACATCTAGTGCTTATGATTTGACTCTATTTATTCTCCATACTACCAACGGTATTATCCTTCTTTTAGTATACGTGGATGACATGGTTATTACTGGAGATGATCTATGCGGTATTTCTAAACTCAAAAAGTTTCTCAGTGAATAACTCGAGATGAAAGATCTTGGCGTACTCACCTATTTTTTTGGCCTTGAAGTCTTACTCGGTTCAGATGAATATTTTCTTTCTCAAGCCAAATATGTCTCAGATCTTATTTCTAAAGCTAGAATCACTGACTCTACCACTGCCACTATTCTTCTTGAGCCGAACATTAGACTTACTCCACTCGATAGTTCACCTCTTCTAGAGGTCTCTTTATATCGCCAACTGGTTGGAAGTCTTGTATACATCACTGTCACTCGCCTCGACATTGCCTATGTTGTTCATTATGTCAACCAGTTCTTGTTCGCTCCTCGGACCACTCATTACTCGGTTGTTCTTCGTATCCTTCAGTATGTTATGGGTACTTTATTTCATAAACTTCATTTTTCAGCTCAATTTTCTCTCATCTTACAAACCTATTCTGATGCCGATTGGGCCGGAAATCCCACCGACAAATGTTCAACCACTGATTACTGTTTTTTCTTTTTCTCTCATTTCCTAATGTAGTAAGAAACAAACAGTAGTTGTTCGTTCCAACACTGAAATTGAATATCGTGTCATGGCTGATACAACTCAAAAACTTATTTGGCTTCGGTGGGTACTCGCTGACAAGAGCATTTTTTCTTCTACTGCTACTACCCTACATTGTGACAATAAGAGTGTTATTTAGATCGCCCATAATGATATCTCTCACAAGCGTATAAAGCACATCGAGACTGATTGCTACTTCATCTATCATCACATTCTCCAGAATATTGTTCGTTTACAATACGTTTGTTCAACTGATCAGGCAGCAGACATTTTCACTGAGACTCATCCACCCGGACGTTTTCACTTTCTAGTTTCCAAACTCAAGTTCACCTCTCACTTACCGTTTTGAGTTTGAGGGGGAATGTTAATGCAACATATGGGCTCGGCCTATTTGGCTCATTAGGACAAAACCCTAACCCCCACTTCTCCTATAAATAGTTGTGTATGTTATTTTATTAATTGTAACCTTTTCACGTAAATCAATATATCGTTCATATTCCCCACTTCTCAATTATCTTAACATTCATTATACCCTTATGAAATCACTATTCTATTCATTTGTTTGGTTGGTATGGAATGAGTGAAGAAATAAAATAGTAAAATATAATGAAAATCCCATAATGCCTTTTTAGATTTCAATTTGAATATATATTATTTAAAAATTAATAATTATAAAATATTAGTAATATCATATATAAAAAATATTCAATATCTATTATTTTTTAACATACAACTGCTATTTTTTAAAAGAAAATTATTACCTAAAAACTATCATTCATGCCAAATAAATAAATAATACACAATTGCTATTTTTTAAATAAACAAATAAATAAACAAATAAATAAGCAAATAAATAAATGAATTGGATTAGGCTGCTCAATTTTGAATAAGATGGAATGGGTTGCTCAAGTTGATCTAAAAGAAAAAATGGAATGGGTTGCTCAAGTTGATCTGAAATGAAAAAATATTGGGTTGAAGAAGGTTAATTGAATTTGGACCAAATGGGTTTAATCAAGTACTTTTGTATAATTTGAGGTTTGATTCCATTGGGATGGATTTGATTTCAACTCATTTAAGGTGGAATCTCATTTCTTAATTTTTCATTCCAATGGAATCAAAAAACTGATTTCATTGGATAACCAAACGTCAGAATCGGAATTGAGGGCGGAATGACAATTTCATTCCATCCTGATTCCGTCTAACCAAACACACCGCATTAGTCTTCTATTTTTCCTCTTCTTACAACTTCATAAAATGTCACACAGAGACGTGATCCCCAAGTTTTCTCCTAACAGTGATAGTCTCTTTTCTCTACTTGCACGTCGAATGCAAGATGAGCGTGGAAACGTGATCCCCAAGTTTTACTCCTAACAGTAATAGTCTCCTTTCTCTACTTGCACGTCCTATGCAAGATGATCACTGGCATGTCGTGGTTGATGCCGGCACCATTGTTGTCTGTCTCGTCTTCACCTACCACCTGTTGCCGCAATTCATCCTAGATTTTCTCATGAATTACCTTCTAAATCTAAAGAAAAGAGCCATGGATTACTTCTTCCCGTACGTCACAATCACATTCCATGAATATTCTAGCAAGTCCCGTTACCGTTACAAGCGCAGCCTAGCGTACACCTCCATCGAGACCTACCTCGGTTCAAAGTCGACCCAGCAGTCCCGGAGGCTGAAAGTCGATCTCCTCCGGAAGCAGCAGTAGTCTCTATTCATGACCATGGATGACAGCGAGGAAATCACTGACGTTTTTGCCGGCGTCGAGGTGAAGTGGCTCTTAACAAAAAAAGACCCAGAAACCCCAATGTTTTCATGGTATCCCAAAATGGACAACGAGAAATGGTGGTACACTCTCACTTTTTCTAATAAGCATCATGAAATCATGACGAAGAATTACTTAGAGTTCGTGATGAAGGAGGAGAAAGAAATTGGCCTGAGGAACCGGCAGAGGAGACTCTACACCAACACTCCCGACTATGGTGGAGTAATGTCGTCTTTGAGCACCCCAACGATTTTTCAGACGCTGGCAATCGATACCAAAACAAAACAGGAAATCATTGACAATATCGTCGCGTTCGCGAAGGGAAAAAAGTATTACGCCAAGATCAGAAAGCCGTGGAAACGTGGCTACCTTCCCTACGAACCTTCGGGAACCAAAAAATCGTCGATGATCGCAACGATGGCCAATTTCTTGAAATACGACATCTACGACATCGAACTTGCGTCTGTTAAGGACAATATCGAATTGAGGACGCTCCTCACCGATATATCCTCCAGATCCATAATCGTCATCGAGGACATCGACTGCTCCCTCGATCTCACCGGGAAGAGAAAAACGGAGAAAGGGGCTGAAGACGAAGAATCAAACACAGGTCCAACACCGAACGACAAAGAAACACGCAAAATCACACTATCAGGCATACTGAACTTCATCGACGGGATCTGGTCGGAGACGGCGGAGAGAGAATCGGCGTGTTCACCACTAACCACATGGAGAAGCTGGATCCGACGCTAATTAGGAGAGGACGAATGGACAAGCACATTGATAGGTATAAATTACTTATATATTTTCAAACCGAAATTGTTAGTTTTCAAGTACGTCTAGTATGTTTTTATTAAGTTTTAATATATTTTTATTCTTTTTTGTATTAAAACAGGTGTATGGGTGAAAAAGTATGAAATCGGAGTGCAAACGATCAATTTGAACCAAAAACGGTTGGAGAACGGTTGAAACCAAGCAAGAAGACAAAATTCTGAAAACAGCAGCCCACTGCCTAGGCGGTGAAGATGCAGAGTGTACCAATTCTTGCTGAACGTCCATCACCACGGCGTTGAGATCCACCGCCGCGACGGTGACAATGCAGGATGTCACCTAGTCCACCGCCTACTCTACCGCTTAGGTGAACAGTGAACTGACATACCCACCGCCGCGGTGGTGAATCCCACCACTGCGGCGGTCACTCCGCACAGTTTTAAATATTTATTTTAGATATTTTGCCTATTTAAACCCCTCTCCTTGATCTCTCTCCAACCATTAGAGCCCTTAGGGCTTAGTATAGAATATAGAGAGAGTATAGAAAGTGCTCAAACAAATCCGAATGAAAAGATTACCACACGGAGAAGGAGAATTGATCGGTGGACGGTTTTAGCGACTAATCTTCGGATATCGGCTAAGTTCATCCGTTTTTTTCGTTTATTTCTTATCTTCTATGTTTGTTTGAGCATGTTTAACCTAGTTTCAATTGTATAAATGGTTATGACCATAGGTTAAACATGGATTATGTATGAGATTAACATATTGTTTATAAAAACGTAGTTTTGGTTGAGTTGTGTTTATTTGATGATTGTTCTTCAATGTTTGAGTGTGTTTATCATATTGTTTGTTTATTATGCTTAGAATGATAAATGAAAAATACAGGGTTTGACAAATCTCGGATTTGGATTAGAATAAACAAACGCCACGATCCAATAACCCGGTCGGGGTTAGGATTGTGGACAATCTATGACGTTGGGGTAATACTCACGTGACCTAGGGTCATTAAGACATTAATAGGGACTTCTCCATTGACTCGAAGTCATTTATTCCCCCGTCTTGCACTCGGGAGAGGTGACGGGGGAGTTTTAGAACTGAGATTGTCGATAGGATAAATACAACGCATGAAATCAATGACGTTGGGGCGAGACTCACATGACCCAGGGTCTTTAAGACGTTGAGGGGGACTTCTTCGTCGACACAAATTCGCGTTATATCCCTCGTCTTACACTCGGGAGAGGTGGCGATGGAGTTTACGAACTTAGGTTTTGTGTGCAATCGATAACCTTGGGGCAAGACTCACACAACCTAAGGTCGCTAAGACGTTGAGGGGGACTTCTTCGTTGACACGAAATTGTGTATTCCCCCGTCATACACTTGAGAGAGCTGGCAGAGGAGTTTTAAATATCGAGATTGTCGAATAGGTAGAACATCATTATTGTAGACTAAATGAAATTAAACGCGTTTAAGTAAATAAAGTTAATCCATGGATAATCCATGTAAGACCCCAATCGTAGTATGTACGTTATTTTAGTTGCATTTTAGAGTAATTGGGAGTTTGGGGTGAAATTGGGCCAATTAAAAATTCAAATTAAAAGTTTATGGGTCAAATTTGCAAGTTTAGAAAAATTTGTTTTAAACTTTGAAACACAAATTGTCACCTAATTTATATAAAAAAAATTAAATGTACAAAAGATATGTTCTACATATATATATATATATATATATATATATATATATATATATAGGTAAGCATGGGAAATCACAAGTGTTCTAGAGAAACCGAAGAGGGAGAGAGAGAAAGAGAGAGAGAGAGAACCGGAGGAAGAAGACATCGGAGAGGTTGATCGCCGGAGAAGGTAAGGTTATTTTCAGCATAAAAAGGAAGTTTCAAGGGCTGTTTGTCATCTTGTTGGTGGGATATGTATGTATACCGTCTATTTGGTTCATTTGAAGGTTTGATTGTGTGAACTGGTTTGTGTGTGCTTTATTTTACTCTTTTGGGTGTAACAGGTGTGTGTGTGTGGGTTGTTGTATTGTGGAGTTTTGTTTTGGTTTGAAGGGGTGCGGTTGGTAGAATGAATGGGGTTATTGGTGTGGTTGATCGTGGAGGTTGGGTGGTGAAATGAGCTGCCGGTGCTAGTAAGAAAAAGAGATGGAGGAGCGGCTGGTTTTTCAGAAATAAAAACAGAAATGGGAAGAGTTCGCCTAGGTGGTGGTAAGTTCGCCGAGGCGGTACAGAAGTAGTGTGTAAAACAGGCAAAAAAAAAAAAAAAAGGCGCAAGTTCGCCTAAGCGAAAAATTGTTCGCCTAAGCGGAGGGCCGTCAGTGTGTAATTCAAAACAGTGAAGGCACTTGTTCGCCTAGGCGGTGGGTTTTTGCTTAGGCGGTGGAAGCAGGATCATATATTAAGAAAATTCTAAGAGGATCGACAACCGTTTCGGAACATGTAACGTTTCTCATTAGCTTTTATGATTACTAAATTAGTTTTCTAACCTTAAAATGTCAAAATTAGGATAATAACTAATGAGACCGTTTATTATGAACTAAGTTTAAATAGTAAACTTTAACGGCCCTATATTAGTCGAATAATATTTTTACATGACAAATGTGGGGAATGAGAAATTAATGGGTGTAGGGTTGTACTGCATGATTAGGTTATTTTATCTCAAATAATAATATAGGCCCTGTCATAAATAGGTTCGCAATTACCAGAGGATCGATAGCATAGAGGCGGTAAAACGTTTGAGAGCGGATCATCAGGTGAGTGTACTGTCTTCTAGAAAATTTATTTTTAATTATATTATGAAATGTGTTTCCTTAAAATGGGACGAATTTATAACTTGTATGGATTAAGCGGATTTTACGTAATGTTTGTGGTTTGACGATGTTGTTATTTGGGTTATGCCATAGCTTATGTCCTATCCGGAGGGTAGTCCGGCTGGAGGTTATTGATATTATGTCATGTCTGGAGGATAGTCCGACTGGAGGTTACTGATATTATCTTCTGTCCCGAGGGTAATCCGGCCGGAGATTATTGATATTATGTCCTGTCTGGAGGGTAGTTCGACTGGAGGTTATTGATATTATGTCCTACGGAGATGTCCGGTAGGTGATTATTTGCGTAGTTAGGTCCGCTAGGAAGACATATCCTACGGATGGTACGGTATCGTTACAACTCCCGATCGTGAAGTTAAAACGATCACTATGGCTAGTCGGTGGATGTGTGGTGTTTTATTATATATGGGGAATCGGGTGGATGCATATTTAAATATAAAGTTTTACAACTAAATGGATGTGTGTGTGTGTGTGTGTGTGTGTGTGTGTGTATATATATATATATTGTTGGTGCATAAAACTGGTACACACTTCGAGTATGGTCCAGTCGAATAATGGGTGAGTCCTCTTGCTGAGGTGGAGTCGTCGGTTGAAAAGTCCTTGCGTGAGCTGTGTTGGGTCCTGGGAGGATTGACCTGCTATGACCAGAGTCCTGCTCCTCAGGGAGTGTACTGCAGAAGGCTCAGACCGGGGTTTGTCCCAGTAAAACCCCTCCGGCATAGTAATTAGTGCTTAGAGAGAAAATGTACAGAATATAGTAAACAAACAAATGAACTCACGTGTAATGTAAAGCATTAAAGCGTACATCGGGCTTACATTGCCCCTGATATATATAGGCGTTGGAGATGATTATTCGGGCCTAAACAAGGTTAAGTAGTCAAAACCCTGTATTTAGCCGATAATCCAAGGTGTTTAGGAGATAATCGTTGGGCTTGGGATTTTGAGCCCATTTGGTGAAGCCCGCGGGCCTTTGTCAGGCCTGCAGCAGTAAGATGGTGGAGGAGAGTGGAGATTTGTGGAGTCTTGAAAAAGAAACAAATTGAAAGGGAGAGTTGGTCGAGATGAATGGTTAAGTCCCTGAAACTGACTACCCAAGGCACGGCGCAGAGCGCAGAGCTCAGAGCGACATGTTCCAGCGGGGCTCCTTACTCCTCCTTGGATACAAATAAGGTTCCAGAGAGGAGCCGTGGTCGGCATATGCTCCAGTGTGGTGTTTGTGGATTTCGGAATGCATCCCTGTCACTACAATGACGGACACGTAACTGGGTCTCAAGTGCTGACTCGGAGAAGCCCAAAAATCCCCTCATCATATATATATATGGGTTTGATTCGGTGATGACAGGAAAGGGAGTTTTATACTATTCTTTCGAAATGTGTTGTTTACATATGTTGTGCTTGATCCATTTAAAAGTTGTATTTTTTTTAGAATGTGCTATTATTTTAAAATATTTTTATTAAGAAGACAGTACACTCGCAGGTGCAATAGCTAGGCATCGGTCCCATACTAGCACTAGGTCGAATCTAGAAATGCGATAGAAATGGAGTATTTTGGAGGTGCTACTTGAGGAGAAACAATGAAAGATCCAGGGTTGTGTATCTTTGTTATTATATTAATTTTTGTAGGGACAGGTGTGTCCCCAATTAGTATGCATATATATATATATATATATATATATATATATATATATATATATATGATCTGTTTTGTGATTGCGTATTTATGCATATACTTGGTCGTCTCTAATTGGTTGGACATTCAGGTGTTGCCGTATCGGCGTCATGTCGGCCCCAGGGTGATGGGTGTCTAGGGTGGAATGTGACAATCCATCCCATAAACTATTTCGTATTAGTAATTAGTATAGTTAAATTAGTATTTTAGTATTAGTATTTAATTATAAATATAATTTTTGTTGCCTAGATAAAGTTAGGTTATGACAATCGCGATACTCGATAATAATCTCAACCAATCCTTATGGATACGATACCCGACCGAAATGTCCATTATACTAAAATTTGATCCGTACGCTTGCGGTGAAAGTGAAAATGCTTAAATTAGCGGCCACCAAATTTTTGGCGCCATTGCCGGGGATTGGTCGTTAGGCAAATTCAGTTTTTGGCGATCGTCACCAACTTTTTGGTAACGATTGTCGGGGATTGTTTTGTTCGTTATTGTCGATATTATGAGTAAATGATCCTATTTTACATTAGGCATTTCTTTTGTATATAATTTTTGTTTTGTAGTTTTGTTTTTATTTTTTATGCAGGGTACTTGACGATGTTAGATCGACGGGTATTGATGTATCCCTTTTGATGAGATTCGAAGCAATTTATTGTGCGGGGCCATGCACATTAGCCGGTGAGGTATTTCGTTGAAAGATCGAGTCGATCAAAACAAAACCTCCCCAAGCTTGAGGGCGATCTGAATATCGGGTCGAGGATATTAAACCACGCTCTTCTTGGGAGGCAACCCAAGTCAAATAAATTAAATTCGTCACAGCCAAATTTATTTGGAGGCGAGATTCTCTCGCCTCCCAGGTACGTGTTCTAAACCCCCTTCGTCAGCATGCTTAAATTTTATATGTTGAGAATGATGATTAGGTTCGCTGAGGACATTATCCGTTTTGAGTTTGGAAGTGATGTGTAGTATGTAGTATGTTAGTTATGTGTTACTATTTTTCTTGTATTGCATGTGTGTTTAGGTTAGAATGTGTTTATTTTTATGTTATTGTTGTGTGTATGCTGAGTTTTGCGTTCATCTGGGCCGTTACCCGATGATGAGATTATCCCCTGATTGTTTTCGAGGTTAAGGGTAATACCCATGCATGTGTATTCTGTGTGCTTGACTATGTTTTTTGGTAAAAAAATTTGTAGATCTTAATTTGCACGAGCACATAGACTCAATATATTTCTATTCAATTGATTTGAGAACGATTATCAATTAGCCAAATTCATGACACATTAAGGATTCTAGAACTTGATTGAGGGGATGCTTGAGGCAAAATCCTAGGCGAGGTTGTTCGGAAGATATGATTTAGGCATTCATTTTCTCGCTTGAGCCTTTTTAAGCCTACCTTGTTATATCATTATCCCTTGTTACCCTGTCGAAGCTTAAAAACAAATTCAATTTTGAACACGTAAACAAATACCCTGGCCAGTTGATCTTTTTCCAAACCTTAATCGTTGAATTTAAAGGCACATTTGAGTGAATCAAGTTAGCAGTTGCAAATGCTTCTTGATATGAGTGGTCGGGTTTAGGGAGAACTTCGAATTGGTTTAGTATTCGAGTACTCACTTGTTGTTTTTCTTTTGTTTTAACCACACTCGTGAGTACGTCGGTCTTAAATACTTATTCAGAATTGTTTCCAATTTATCTATGGGGTTCGAGAGTGAATGTGCCAAGCGTTGAGTCTTGGGTAACGTTAAGTTAACAACGTTAACCCGTTTTCAATTCCGAAATACCCTTGGCCAAATGTTTCATAACTGAACCAAGTCCTTCTGATCTTTTTGAACTACTGAACCTACATTAGTGGAGAGTGGACCCCAATCAGGCGTATGGAAATCCTAATCCTATACGGTCTAAGTCATGAATTTCGTTGGGGGATAATCCAATCCGATCGTTGTATAGCCATATTATTGAGTCTCGCACTAATACGTTTACAGGACCTAAAATAGCGTTCACCATTATTGCATCTCGAAATTCTAGAACCACATGATGTGTTTTACCGCCTGAACTCGATATGACTGGCGGTTGTTGAGGGAAAAATAAATAGGTCGTTCGAAGAAGTCAAAATTCGCATGTCGTTATATTTAGATTGTTTTTAGGTTTTTTGTTATTTAATTCAGTTGTGTTTTTCATTTTCCTCTGTGTGTTTTGCTCGAGAACTAACAAAATTCCAAGTTTGAGGGTATTTGATATGTGTGATCTACCTACATATTTTCAAACCGATTTTGTTAGTTTTAGAGTATTTTTATAGTTATTTTTATTATGTTTTAATTAGTTTTTACACTTTTTGTATAAATCAGGTGTTTGGGGCAAATATTTATGAAACTGGAGCAAAAATGATGAGATCGAACCAAAAACGGTCGAAGAACGGTGTAAAAACAAGCTCGAAGGCAAGATTGTGAAAGAAGCCCACCGCCGCAGCGTCCAGACCTCCATCGCGGCAGTAAAGATGCAGAGACTGATCTATTCTTGCTGGACACTCACCGCCTAGGCGGTGAAACTACAGAATGTCATTCAAATCCACCGTTGTCCTTACCGCCGCGGTGATCAACCAACCAACATACCCACCGCCTAGGCGGTGACCTCTGCACAGCTTAGATATTTTTATTAGATATTTTGAGATATTTTGTCTATAAATACCTTTCTCATCTCCCTTCCTCTTGGATGTTCCGGCCATTAGAGCCCCTTAGGGCTTAGTATAGTATAGATAGATGAGTTTTAGAAGGAGAACTCACATTCCGAAGAAGGAGAAGACGACGAAGCGATCATTGAACGTTTCTTAGCGGCTAAACTTCGGACAAGGCTAAGTTCTTTGATTTATTCCCTTGTTTCTTTAACTTAGGATTTTGTGAGCATGTTTAGCTTGATTTCAATGTTTATACAGTTATGACCACGAGTTAAATGTGGATTGTATAGGGATTAACAATAAATTTATAAATATGTGTTTGAATGATTTTGGTGTTGCGTTTATATTTATTCTTCGTAGTTTGATTGTGTTTATCGTATAGTTTGTTTATCATGCTTAGTTAGATAAATGGGGAATACGGGATTTTGACAATCCTAACCCCGACCAGGTTATTGGATCATGGTGTTTGTTTACCCTAATTCGAATCTGGGGTTTGTCAAATTCCGTATTCTCCATTTATCTAACTAAACATAATAAACAAACTATACGATAAACATAATCAAACTACGAAGAACAAACATAAACGCAACACCGAAATCATCCAAACACATATTTATAAATTTATTGTTAATCCCTATACAATCCATATTTAACTCGTGGTCATAACCGTAGAAACATTGAAATCGAGCTAAACATGCTCATAAAATCCTAAGTTAAAGAAACAAGGGAAGAAATCGAAGAACTTAGCCTTGTCCAAAGTTTAGCCGCTAAGAACTATTCAACGATCGCTTCCCCATCTTCTCCTCTTTCGAAATGTGAGCTCTCCTTCTAAAACTCCTCTATCTATATTATACTAAACCCTAAAGCTCGTTTGGTTGGATGGAATGGAATGAGGGTGGAATGGAATGGAAGAAGGAATGGAATGAAATCATCAATGGAATCACTATTCCATTATCTTGTTTGGTTGATATGGAATGAGAGAAGGAATGGAATAATGAAATATAGTAAAATTACTATTATGCTCTTATGAAATTATTATTTCATTCTTTTGTTTGGTTGGTATGAAATGAGTGAAACAATGGAATAAAGTATAATAAAATTCTCATTATACCCTTTTTACAAAATTTTATTATATTTCACTATTCCATTCCTTCCTTCATTTTATTATATTTCACTATTTCATTCAATTTTAAGTTTCGGTTCTCCAATTTCTGTTTCTGTTATCAATTTTCAGTTTCTATTCTCTAATTTCTGTTTCTGTTCGCAATTTTCAATTTCCGTTCTCTCATTTTCTGTTTTTCTTCTCAATTTTCAGTTTATGTTCTAAATTTTTTGTTTCTGTTCTCAATTTTCTGTTTCTGTTTTTAATTTTCAGTTTTTGTTCTCAATTTTTAGTTTCTATTCTCTAATTTCTGTTTCTGTTCGCAATTTTCAGTTTCCGTTCTCTAATTTTTTGTTTTTATTCTCAATTTTCAGTTTATGTTCTAAATTTTTTGTTTCTGTTCTCAATTTTTTATTTCTGTTCTTAATTTTCAGTTTTTGTTCTCAATTTTCAGTTTCTGTTTTTAATTTTCATTTTTTATTCTCAATTTTCAGTTTCCGTTCTCAATTTTATATTCTCTAATTTTATATTTTTATTCTCAATTTTCTGTTTTGTTTTCAATTTTTTGTTTCTATTCCTAATTTTTTGTTCTCTAATTTCTATTTTTGTTTTCTAATTTTTGTTTCTATTCTTAATTTTTAATTTTTGTTCTCAATTTTCAAGAGTTTAAATACAAGGGTTATTATGTAATTTAGGTTGTTGGTTTCTTTGGGTTGGAATCTCATTCCACCCTATTTCAAATGGAATCACATTCCACCATATTTTATTCCAATGGAATCACTTTTGTGATTCCATTGGAGAACCAAACAACGGAATAGGAATCGAGGGCAGAATGCGATTCCATTTCGCCCCCGATTCCGTCCAACCAAATATGCCGTAAGGGGCTCTAATGGCCGGAACATCCAAGAGGAATGGAGAGGAAATGGGTATTTATAGACAAAATATTTAATAAAAATATCTATGTTGTGCAAGAGGCCACCACCTAGGCGGTGGTGGGTATGTCGGTTGGTTGATCGCCGTGGCGGTGAGGACAGCGGTGGATTTGGATGACATCCTGCAATTTCACCACCTAAGCAGTGAATCTCACAGCCTAGGCAGTGAGTGTCCAGCAAGAACAGATCAGTCTCTGCATCTTTACCGTTGCGGCAGAGGTCTGGACGCCGCGGCGGTAGGCTTCTTTCACAATTTTGCCTCCAAGCTTGTTTTTCTACCGTTCTTCGACCGTTTTTGGTTCGATCTCATTGTTTTCACTCCAGTTTCATACATTTTTGCCCCACACACCTGATTTATACAAAAATTATAAAAACTAATTAAAACATAATAAAAATAATTATAAAAATACTCTAAAACTAACAAAATTAGTTCGAAAATATGTAGGTAGATCACACATATCACATATACACTTGTTCTACAGTGGATTCGAAGCGTTCAAGGTGTTGGCGAAGAACTAGCTGGATCTGGATGACCATGGCTCGTTCGAAACGATTCGTGCACTGTTGGAGGAAGTGAAGATGACACCGGCGGACGTCGTGGAACAATTGATGCCGAAATCATTGACGAAAGATGTGGATGATTGTTTGGGAAATTCGATTCGATTTCTAGAGAGTGCCAAGTATGAAGCAAATGAGGAAGCAGAGGTGAAGGCGAAGCAGAACAAGAGGTGGAGTCGATTGGGAATGCAAATTTTAAGAAGAGCACTATCATCTACTAAGAAATAACAAATCCATTTTTTTTTTTTAGTTTTATCATCGTTTATAAACTACTAGTAAGAAGCTTTAAAATGTGCTTTATCATGACTATAAAACCTTTTTTTTTTAATGGTCCATGAAATTAAAATTGTATCCTACATAGTCTGTGGATTACCAAAATATCATTTAAAACTACTGCAATTTTTAACTTCGAACTTCTAAAAATATTACATTCACCGAAAATCTTCAAAACAGTTCTGCAGGGTCAAGATAACGAGACACCGGGATGATAATCGATTCAAAATTGCTCTTTTTAAGTATGTTTGTGAAGGAAGAACAAAATTGGTGAATGACTTAGGAAAAACAAAGAGAGAACAGAGGACCATATGATAAAGGAAAAAGGGTTTAAAAGAATTCATATATAACCCTGGCTAATCGATGTCATTTAAAGTAAGAATTGAATGGGTCGGGCCAACCTGCTTCCAAAGGAAAAAAAAATCCGTCAACTGCCCACGCAATGCGTGGGTTCTAACTTCAACATTTGCGCAATGCGCAGGTTAATTTAGGCGGTTTGCTTTCGGTGTGGGTATTGCGGTTTAGGCGTGTTGAGGGTAGCAAAATGCACTTTCAACTATAGGGACAACCAGGCATATAACACTAACCATGTAATACATACATTCCGACAGCTAATCCTATCACTAATACAACATTGTAGAGAGAGTAAAGAAGACAAAACATCATATTGCAAATATTATCTTCACTTAGGAGAGAAGTAAACAAGGCAAAACATCATATGGAAGCATCCATAACTGTTGATTAGTTCTTACAATCACAATAATAAAAAAATTAATTAGAATTCCGAACGTATATGATTAAAAAGATACAACAATTTCAAGAACGATTATCGAAAACGTACATGTTTAAGCTATTGCAGATGATTAATCGTTGCAACGGATTACATACTAAGTCTTCTTTCCTATAATCTGGATTTTGTTGTGGCGACTCTAAATGAAAAAAAACATTTAATCTAGATTAGAAAGGAGACTTAATATTTCATTGAGCTATCTTATAATGGGCTTCAATGAGACCCAAACCTACACTTACCATTTAACTGGGTTTCTACACAAAAGATGCCACAATCCAAACCAAAATGTGATCACTATTTAATTGGATTGCCCATACAATAGACTATCAATTAACTCGCTTTTATAAAATAATTAATTCAATTACTGTTAACCTACAAAAAAAAAAAATCAATATTCTCCCACTTGGGATACATCAATTGAAATTTTAAGTACTTGTAAATTTAATTTTGAAAACAAGACTCCTAGATTAATAATAGGAAAAAATTATTTTGTATGGCCACATCTTTTAAAGAATTGATTGTCTATAAGTAACCTCTTAATAAACTTATTCGGTCTATTATGATCTTAATATTAGATTATGATTATCTATATGTTAATCTCAACAAACATAAGACTCTTCATACTCACAAATACTTATAGCCATATCGACATGGATCGTAAGCCCAGTAGTGTAATAAGAAACTAATGTCAACATGTGATCATTATCTATATATATTGTTTTTTATTAGTTCTCATTACAATTTCTCAATAAAATGAAATTGATTGACTTTAACAAATCATATGTCACTAACGATTTACCAGAGATCTCAAAATAGTGTTTTGTGACAACTAAAAGTATACAAATGTAATTCTTAAGGTACAATATCTTAAGATACTATATTGTATATTCAATTCAAATAATATAATATGTAATAAAATATATAACTGTAATTCTTAAAGCTCGCAATACTTGAAGATACTATATTATATATTCAATTCAAATAATAAGACATGCAATAATATAATACGCAATAATGATGATTATAAAAAAAAAATTCAATTTGTAAATCGCATAACAATAGTGATAAATGTTTACACAAAATAATCATCGCAATAAAAACAAAGTACAAAGGCTCCCACTAAACCAAAAAATCAAAATGCTCAAATAAGTACAAGTAACAGAATATAAGAATCAATTGTATTATCTTAAACTCCTCTTTGGATAAAGTATACAATAAATAACTATTCTATAAGCATGAAGATTAACATAATAAGAAAAATTTATAGATTTACACGACATAATCATTGAAATAAAAGAAATTATAAAAGCTTTCACTAAACCAAGGAATCAAAATGTTCAAATAAATTTAAGTAAAATAATATAAGAATCAATTGTATTATCATAAACTAACTTTTGGGTAGAGTCTACAACAAACAACTATTCTCTAAGCATGAAGATCAACAGAATAAAAAAAAAAAAAATAGATTTAAAAATCCATTCCCCTTTGGGCGGATTGACCTTCAAATCCACATGTTTAATTCAAAAAATAATGAAACAAATAATCCTTCAAAATTCATTCGCTTTGGGCAAACAAATTTATCAAATTATTTATCTCATACAACATTCTCATGCAATTAAAGTAATTTGCACAATAATTCCATTTGGGTAGGTAAATGTACAAATTAATCTAAATTTTTTTTTTCCATTAACAAAATAGGAACTCAAAAAAAAAACTTGCAAACTCTGGGAAAATTAAATAATATTACCCAATAATTAAATTAATTTTCACAATAATCCCCTTTGGGCAGATGAATATAAAAATTAATCTAAATTTTTTTCCATCAACAAAATAGGAATTCAAAATCTTGCACACTTTGGGAAAATAAAACAATATTGAAAAAATTAAACAATATTGCCCAACAATTAAATTAATCTACACAATAACACCTTTTGGGTAGGTGAATGTACAAATTAGTCTAAATTTTTTCCATCAGCAAAATAAGAACTAAAAAAAAACTTGCAAATTCTGTTAGTTAAATTAGTTTGGTGAAATAACTTCAACAATTCACAAGTAACTGTTCCAAAATGGAAAAATTAAATAATATTGTCCAACCACAACAGTGCATATTAGCAACATATATGCATATAATCAAAATAAGATGAAGTACCTCACAAAATTGTATTTTCAATGATCAACGATCAATTCTAGTTGCAAGAATTTGAACAAAAATTTTTACTATACTCTTAAACTAATTATTTAACTAGTCTCTATATAGAATAAAAAAAATTAAAAAATTAAAATTTTGAAAACTATAATTAATCATAATTAGTATTTTTATGAGCTCTTTAATATGAATCTCAAAAGTCAAAAGTTGTAGTTAAGAAACTCCAGTTGGTTGGATATTACATAGGCCCAAAGCTCAAAATTAATATCTATATAATGAGTCTAAACCGGAATTCTTACCAAGATATTCTAGTTACAGTGATAGTTTTCCAATTTAAGGCCATTTCACGTGTTCATGAACAATTTATCCATATTAGTAATTCCATCAGATTTGTTAATAAATAAACAATGGCCTAATAGGCCCATCAAAATATATGTGTGACCAATTAAAAACTTTTAATGCCCATTAGACCCAAAATTAGTTCTAGTCAAACTTTAAGCGGTTATACGCTTAAATTGAAACTATTTGGATCAAAATGAGATTCTAGTCAAATTTTTGGGGTATAAAGTGTCAAAACTCCTAACCCTAATTTCAATTATCTCTGCCATATCCCCAGAACATCGCCACCACCTCCTTGCCGCCCTTCAACTCCAGTAAATAAACATCAACATTCTTATAGGCGGTGACTTCGGTGAATACTAGCTTTCCGTCGTCATCGTCCTTGTACACATTATACGTGTGTGGGTCCGACAGGTCTGGCAGGAAAAATGTGAATTTTGCGACAACACTCGACATCTCGTTTCCCATCGAAAGAAAAAAAAAATCCCAATAAATCAAATTGATCGGAGAATGAAACTAAAGGGGTTTCATGCCATAGGAGATACCCGAGCATGCGAAATTTCTTCGACGACAGATATGTATAGAGAGAGAGAGAGTGTGTGTGTGTGTGTGTGTGTGTTTCGTTGATTTTTTAGGGTTCATGATCGAATCTGATTCTAAGGAACCAAAGCTCAATCAAAAAAAATTCCTTCGAGAAATAGATGACTGCATATACAGTCTAAACCCACAAAGAACATGTAAGAAACATATACGAATGAAAAGAATTACAAACAATGCTATTTTTATGATAAAAAAACAATCGGAAGACAGGAATCACAACAGTAAATCCAATAAAAAAACAAACTAAATATTATTGTTTGATCGGACTTTTACCCACAGAAAACAAAAAGGCGAAACTTTTGAGAAACTGTTATTTCAGCACTCTGGTGGCGCCACAATTGCATAGAGAGAGTTTTAAACTAATTGTTAACTAGTTTATGTGACTTAAAACTAAAAAAGAGAATACATATTAAAAAAATTAATTTCGAGAGAGTGAGTTCTGCACTCCTATTTCATATAAACTATAATAATTTTTGGTAAATTTTTAACAGAAAAACAAATCAAAAAATAATTTTAAACCAATTAAATCACATAAATAGGTAATAATTAACTAAAAAAAATATCTTTCATCCTCAAAATATCAAATAAATTATTTAGAAAAATAGAGAACATAAAAACAAGTGCACAGGAAAAAATGGAACCTAAAACGGGTCCCGATTGAATCTGCACACGCCCCACGCATTAAGGCCCACATGTGGGGCTTGCAAGGGCCAGATGGAGGTCTTCTTCAACCTCCAGCTGGGTTCTGAAAATGGGTCACGCGACCTGATTGTGACCCCCGAAGCACAAACCCTAAAATATAACATTTCTTGCATTTTTTTATGGGTTTATGTAGATCCACTAATTTCAAACATGTCTATAATGATTAATTGAAGAAAAAACAAGAGAATCATGTCAAAAATTGAAGAAAAAGTTTTGGTTTTTACACCTCCATTGCTAAAACCTAAAACTCGAATTTAACCATTATTTCTAGGGAATTTCATATGAGTTTTTACCTTAGACTAATTTGAAAGCTATCTACAACATTTAATTGAATCAAAAACTTGTCAATCTTCCTCAATTTGAAAAGTAAATATCGATTTTCTAGAGTTCGTGGCCGAAAATTCGATGTCAAGTGGAAAGTTGTTGCCTCCATGATCCTCTAGTATGTTTATTCTCTTTTTTTGACTAAATCTTATGAACATATATCTCTATTTTTGTAATCGATTTGCACTAATTTCCTTGTTTCAGCCAAATTGGTTTGATTTTGTTGCTCGTGATTTGGAATTGTTTCGTTTTTTAGAAAATTAATTCTAATATTTGATTCATCCTTGATTGATTGCCGAATTTGAATTTCTGATCTACAAAAAAGGGAATTTCATGGAATTGGAGCTTTAGGATTGGAATTAGAAGTGAACCCTGATTTGCGTTTGTTTGTAGTTCCAATTCCAAGGATTCAATTCCATGTTACCAAAATCTACATAAGATAAACTTGGGAACATACCAAAAAAATAACAGAAATTAAAGGGAAAAACTGAATAGACACCAAAAAGGAAAAAAACTCTGTCAAAAATTGCTCAAGGTACGCAGACTGTTGATCCGAACCCCACTAATGTGTATCAGGCAGGATTGATTAAAGGATTATCCCTTCAAGTATTTTTATCTATCTGCTCTCTTTCTACATTAGGTTTGATACAATCATAAACTATCCATGGTGCTGCATTTAACTTGAAGAAAATTCTTGAGATTTGTTGTTTGATTTCTCTTCAATGACCTTTCTAGTGTTTCGTGAATGTGATAAAATCATTGGTTGATTGGGAGAAAGCACAGAGGGAATCAGAAAAGCTCAATAATGACAAACAGTCTCTTAAGGAACATTGTTTGGTCGTTGTTCAATTCATTGTTGAATTTCTGTTCGTTGATTAAATTCCAATTGCTGAGATCTTTTAGTTCTCATGTGGAAATGATTTGGTACTCAATCGATTTTCAATTACTTCCAGATTCGGTTGAATGCGGTCGGAGTCTCTCTAGGGCATAAAGAAGTTATCGATAGTGAAGGAAATGATGAGGTCAGCGAAATGAAAATACGTTTGCTCTCTGCATATATTTCATTTCACAAGTCCACTAACTATTTTGATGAATGTGAAGTTCAACAAGTTGTTTTTCAATTCTATGTACATTAATTTATCTCCAATAGATAAAGTCAAAGACATCAGAAGATGATTTAGAAAAAGTGACCAACAGAATGTGCTTTGATATTCAGATTGGTGGAAAACATGCTCTTCTAAATTGATACTCGAGAAAGAATAGTTCATGTTCCAAGCTCCTGAATTGCTCATAAGCAGAAGAACCCTATTTCTCTTCCAATTGAGACTTTTAAATGCCATGTTTTTAGGGAGCCTGTAGGGATGGTTGGATCGATCACTCCATGGTATGGCTTGCGCGCGGTTATAGGTTGTGGTGTTATTGTATATTTTTGTGCATGAAGAGTTCTGTTGTACTCTTTATATAAAACGCCAATCACTTAAAGGAATACATACTTCTATTTTCTGTAAAGAAACTTCCATCTATACCTATTTTTTTAAAACAGAAACCAAAAAATAGAACAAAAAGAAAAACAAAACAAAACAAAAACAAATAAAAAATAAAAATCAGTAACTGAAAATTAAAAAAACTGAACTGAATTAAATAAAAAAAAATAACAGAGAAAAAAAAAACCAGGATAGAGAAATTGAAAAATAAATAAATTGGACTGAGAGAAAAAATGTAAATTTATCTCACTTTCATGGATTTGTTCTCTATTTTTTTGTTGGAAAGCTGACTAGAGTAAGATTGCGTGAATTATTTAAGTGAGAAGTAAGATATGAATTATTGATTTGTCTAATTTGTTTGTGATGGAGATTGTTGGCTCACCGATCTGAAATTACGAAGACTATATTTTTATGCAAGAGAAAATATTTAATACGACTATTTAACTGTTTTTCTTCCTTTTTAGGATTTGAAAGGGAAAAAAAAAACAAGTGCATGTACTTCAATACTTATACATTATGAGATTTAATTAAGACATATTTGTTTGTTATAGATGTTTTATTTAAATATGTTTAGAATGTATATTATTGTTATGAATTTTTTGAATTTTGGATGGGATAAATAGGTATTATGCTAAATATTTGTCCCAAATTATAGCGATGATGAATATATATGCTTTTAATGAAGAAATTTATTATTGTAGCTAAATGTTGTAATTCTAGTTTTAGCGAGGAATGACGTTTTGTTGCTAAATTTTTACACTTCCTTTAGTGAGAAATTTTGTTGGTTGCTAATTATTAGCGAGGAAATTATTCAAATAAATTTCGTTACAAAAGATAATTTTTAGTGACGAACTAGTTCATTTAATGAGGAAATTAGCGACAAAATAATTCCTTACTAAATACATATTTTTTAGCGAAGAATTCAAAATTCGTTACTAAAGACTTTTGTTGACAAGATTTCTACAACAACCATGGCGACGAACCCATTTCCTCGCTAAAAAGCTTTAGTGACGAATCCACTACTTTTAGCGTCAATTTTTTTTCTTGCTAAAAAACTTTTTTCTTGTAGTGACGGCTAACCCTGTTCTTGTGTGTAACACCGTATATCTTGTCAGCAACTTTCAAAAGCTCAAGCCGGAACGTCATTGTTATTAACTGCATGTTTTCCATGTTTACAAGACGACGTACCATGTCTACCACACAAATCAAGTCAAGGATATACCATTAACAACCCCAAATTTTTGGGATAATATCACCTCGCTTTTTCATAAACATCATTTACCTCCCCTATCCCTAATGGTGAATTTGTTTGGGTGGAAAAAAAAGATGGATAAAAAAATAAAAAGGAAAATATGATGGAAAATGAGAAAAAAAAAAAAAAAAAACTTGTTTTGTAAGGATGGAAAATAAAAGGAAAAAAAAATAAGAAAGAAAATATGCAGCTTCCTAAGCAAATTTTTTCCTCACTAATTTGGGAGGAAATTGAGGGAGAATTTTTAAAGAGGAGAAGAAAATTACAATTATATCCTTGATATAATTTTGCAATATATAAAGGTAAAATAGTAAATTATATTAGAATGAATTATTTTTCTTCCTTTCATTTTTCTTTACAAATCAAATAATACTAGAGAAAATAATTTTCCTTTTATAATGAATAAAAACATTATTGTTTCATTTTTTTTTTTCCTTTTTGTTTTCTTTCCTTCTAACCGAACATGCAATAAGAGAACATATAGACAGGCTACAAAAGCCAAATGATAAAGACAAAAAGATACTTCCATCGGTGGTTCTATACTGAGGATCCAATGCTGCATCAATCTCATCAAAGAGATAGATTGGAGATAGTTTTCAGACTGCTGGATAACTGTTTTATTGATTGTGTTTTCCCTTGCCCAGAAAAATATACCTGCGGTAATAAACCACACGTTCCAACAAATATATCATAGTTTGGAAAATTTAAATAGTTTTAACAGTTATGGCATGTTTGGTTGGACGGAATCGAGACGGAATGGAATTGTCATTTCACCCTCGATTCCCATTCCATTGTTTGGTTCTCTAATGGAATCAATTTTACGATTCCATTGGAATGAAAACCAAGGAAATAAGATTCTATTTGAAATGGGCTGGAATTAAGTTCAGCTCAATGGAATCAAAACTAAAATTACAAAAAAAAAACCATTGTTGATTCAACCCAATCTAGAAATTAGAAAATAGAAATAGAAAATAGTGAACAAAAACAAAACATTGAGAATAGAAACAGAAATTAAAGAACATGAACAGAAATTAGAGAACAAAAAATTGAGAACTGAAACAGAAAATTGAGAACAAAAATTGAAATTGAGAACATATATAGAAAATTAGGCCCCATTTGGTTAGTGTTCCCAACCAAACTCAACCCAAATCAACCCAAAAATTCTAAGTTTGATTTTTGGGAATGCGTTTGGCAAATATAAAATTCAACCCAACCCAACCCAAAAAATAGGAATTGATTCTCAAAATGTTAAGGAAATGAGAAACAAAAAAAACTTGTTTTTTTTTTTATGCATAAAAAACTCAACCCAAAATTCTCAACTCCGGCCACCGTCCGACGACCACCCACCGCTGGTCACCGTCCACCGCCGTCCGCTGCCACCGGCCACCGCCCACCACCCTCCTACCACCTTGCCTTCGCCGCCGTCCGGCCGTCCGACCACTGTCTGACACCACCGTCGTCGCCGCTGTCTGGCCGCCGCCAGCCGCCGCCAATCACAAAAAAAAAATCAAAAAAAATAATTAGTTTTAGGATAAAATTGTTACCAAACACATTCTGTTCTCAGCACAAAACAAAAATTATCGTTACCAAACGCAATTTTGTTCCCAAAATTCTCAACTCAACCCAATTCAACTCAAACCAACCCATTCCAGTTAGGTTCAGAAAAGTGGGAACACTAACCAAACGCCACCTTAGATAACAGAAAATTGAAAATAAAAACTAAAATTGAGAATAGAAACAGAAATTAGAGAACAAAAACAGAAATTAGAGGATAGAAACTAAAAATTGAATGGAATAGTGAAATATAATAAAATGAGGGGAGGACTGGAAATATAATAAAAATTTTATAATAAAATTTATTATATTTCACTATTTCATTCCTTCTCTTATTCCATACCAATCAAACAAGTGAATGAAATAATGATTCCATTGATAATTCTATTTTATTTTTTTTCTTATTCCATTACTTTTTTTATTCCGTTCCACCCTCGTTCTATTCCGTCCAACTCAACGAGCCATTAGTACATACCTTCACTTTCACACCGATGTACTTCCCAACTCTTCCGTCTGTTTCAGCTGCGTGAGGCCCATCCTCATCATGATCATCTTCGCCTTGATCGCCATCCTATAAATAACGCCAACAATAAACATTGAAATTTTTTTAATGGTAGCAAAGAGCCATAAATTGCCATCCACTAGCTCTAACATACTCGAATGATAATAAATGATTGCAGTAATGAATGGTAATAATATACTACTTGATAAATTGGAATTGGACAGACCTTTTTCTTCAGCATAACCGAAAACCCGTGACCACCTTGCACAAGTTCAGAGAACACTTCTTGAAAATGCTTCGCCATACCTTTAAACTTTAAAGGTACGTTCTATCGATTCATCCTTCCGTTGATCCAGAACCGATATAAGTTCTTTAATTTTCTGCCAAAAGATGCAATAAACGTCATTTATCATTATTATCTTAATCTCAACATTTCAGTACCAAGTGTAATTTTAGAAGGAAGAAAGAATGGACAACGAGTATAAGTAAAAATGCCTCATCCCCTGCATCCAATTCAGCTTGTCGTTTCTGTAGTTCTTCTCTTTGTTCTGTGAAGTTCACATACTGATCAAGTGCTTTTTTTTTTACATGGCTGAACTGTTGTAGTTGCTCATTGCATTTGTGCGTCTCTTTTATGCTCTTCCGCTCATACCTATTTTTGCATTTGTCAAAAGCAAAAATTCGAACAAATTACAACTATAAGAAAAATTAGACTCCATTACCATATTCAGGATATGATACCATGTTCGTATTGAAAAATGTGCATATCAAGCTAGCAACATCATTTGCATCAATTTAGTAAAATCAAAAGAATCCAAAAGTTAATCTAAGTATTTCACCTCGACAAGCTTATCGCCACCATTAAAGAACACGTCCTTATTTTTTTATTTTTTTTTAAATAATCAACAAAAGGAGAACAAAACAAAAAAAGTCAAAAATAAAATTCATATACTTCTTTAACTCTCCTAGGGCTGAAGCGTGAGGCGCATGGCGAGACGTGGGCTTCAATGAATCAAAAAACAGAGCAAACTCGTAAAGTACTTGATAAAGTAAAAAAGTGATACGAAAAGAATGAGAAGACTTAACCATTGTGTTAGTCTCTCCCTCTATTTATAATAGAGATTAGAAAACCATACAACAAACCTTAAACCGTACAGAAAAACCTAAATCATACAACAAACCCTAAACCGTACAGAAAACCCGAAGTAATACAAAAAACACATAAATACCCTTTAACACTCTCTCTCAAGTTAAAGCATATATATTGTATACTCCTAACTTGTTACAAATGTACTTTATCCTTAAATCTTCTAACGGTTTAGTAAATATATCAGCTAACTGATCAACTGAATTTACATGTTTAGCCTCAATCTGTTTCTGCAACAATTTTTCTCGAATAAAGTGACAGTCAACTTTAATGTGTTTTATTCTCTCATGGAAGATTGGGTTGGATGCAATGTAAAGTGCTGCTTGATTATCACATATCAGGTCTGTAAGACCTCAATCGTAGCACATAAGTCATTTTAGTTGCATTTTAGAATAATTGGAAAATTCGGAGTGAAATTGGGTCAATTAAAAATTCAAATTAAAAGTTTGGGGGTCAAATTGAAAATTTAGAAAACATTCAATCCAAAATTTTTACATTTAATTTTTGAAAATAAAAACTTTTGGGGTGAAATTACAATTTTAGAAAATCTTAAAAGTGTAAATTGACTAAGAAAAAGATTGTAAGAAATTAGGGAGAGAAAAGAGCAATTTAACAAAAGATATATATATATATATATATATATATATGCATGCATGCTTGTGCATGCGTGTGCCGTGAGCTCAGCCGGAGACAGGGGAATGGGAGAAGGGCGACGTGGCGTGAAGAAAACCCATAAACCAATCCACAAAAACCCATGCTATTTAATGATCCATAAAAATCTTGATTCAAGCTCGAAAAAAAGGGGAAAAATCAGAAAACCTAGAGAGAGAGACGGAAAAAGGAGGTCGTCGGAGGTTCATGATCGCCGGTGATGGTGGGTTTTTCAGTGTGAAGGTGTGTTTCGGTGTTGATCGTTGTTTAGTTTGACAAGATATGTGTGTGTTCCATCCATTTGTCTCGTCCAACGGCAGGGATGTGTGAGATAGTGTGTGTGTGTGTGTGCTCTGTTTCTTCTTCTGGTTCTGGGGGTATCAAGTGTGTGTGTGGGTGTGAAGGTGTTGCATTGTGGTGTTTTGATCAGGTTTGAGGGGGGTGTTGTTGGTAAAATGGACTATTGTGTAGGAGTGTGTTGGATCGTTGGTGAGGGGTGGTAAAAGAACTGCTAGAGTAGTGAAGAAGAGAAAGAGAAGAGGACTATTCTAATCAAAGAAGGAGTTGAACGAAGAAGAAGATCGTTCGCCTAGGCGATGACAAGCTTCGCGTAGGCGGTAGAGCATCAGTAAGCAAAACAGAAAGGAGGACAAGCGTGCTCGCCTAGGCATAGACGCGCTCACCTCGGCGGAGAATGATCAGTGTGCAAAAACAGAACAAAAAGGAGCGTGTTCGCTTAGGCGGAGAAACTACGGCCTAGGCAATGGAGCGTCAGTAAGTAAAATAGATAAGAGAAGAAGTGTGTTCGCTGCAGCGGTGGATCTTTCACCGAGGTGGTGGGAGCAGGAGCAAAAATTAAGAATTTTTTTAAGGAAATCGACAACCGTTTCGGAAAGGGTAACATTTCTCATTAAATTTTATAATTGTTAAATTAAATAACTAGCCTTAAAATGTCAAAATGGCGATAATAAACATTGAGACTGTTCACATGAATAAAGTTTATATAGTAAACTTTAACGGAGCAATACTAATCGAATAGTAATATTTCATAATAAAATGTGGGAAATGAGAAATTACGGAATGTAGGACTTGCATTGCATGATTAGGTTATTTTTACCGAAAATATTAATATAGGCCTTGTTACTAATAAGTTTGCAAGCACCGGAATATCGGTAGATGGTAGTCAGTAAAAGTTGTTCGGAGCAGATAGCCAGGTGAGTATACTATCTTCTAGTAAATTACAAAAATCTATTTTCATATATATGATGAAAAAATGTGGTTGCCTAAAATTGGACAAATTTGCAACTTATATGAATCAAGCGGTTTTGGGTATTTGTGGTGAAACGATTTTTGGAACAAGTTGGTTTTAAAGGTATTGAAAGAATTTTAGACGGAGTCGTTTGTTTTGAGGTAGATATTGATGTTTGGTCCGAATAGGCCATGGTATTCACCTGCTAGGCATAGTCCAGCAAAGCGTTGTTCACCTGCTAGGCATAGTCCAGCAGAGCGTTATTCACCTGTTAGGCAAAGTCCGGCAGAGCGTTGTTTCCCTACTAGGCAAAGTCTGGTAGAGCGTTGTTTATGACCCGTTAGGAACGCAAATCCTATGGGTGGTACGGTACCGTTGCAACTCCCGATCGTGAGGTTAAAACGATCATATGGCTAGTCGGAGGGTGTTGTGGTGTTTTGTCGTATACGAGGAACTGGTTGGATATATATATATATATATATATTACTTTAAAATGATTGGCGTATAAATATATATTATTTTGATTGATTGATGAGATATTTTACCATGTGTTGAGATGTTGGACTAGTGGGTCTAAAATACTTGGACGGATCGGTTTAAAATATTTGGATTGTTTAATCTAAAATAATCGGGTGGTTGATTTTCAAATGTTTGGATCGGATATTGGTTATATATATATATATATATATATATATATATATATATATATTGGTTTATTTCATTTGTAACAGGGGAAACTGAATTTCCGTTTGGTATGGGGGTATATTATATTTTTATTTGGTGCTTTTATGTACATTATTTCTTTACAATGTGGACAAAGGGGAATTGTGTCCGTATGTGGAATGCGGTATATATTATTAGTATATCATTTCATTTCATTGGTGAAAATGGAACCGGGTATGTGATTTCGTTATTTTATAATTCAAGGCATGATGTTTATTATTTATACTTGATCTATGTAATGTTTTTATTATGAAGACAGTACACCGATAAGAAATTTTGGGGTGCAGGTACTGCGGCTAGGAGTTTATCCACTACTGGCACTAGGTAGAATCCGGAGGTAGTGTCGTTTCTGGAGGTGAGTCGGTCGGATGTGAACCATGGAAAGTTCAGGTTTGTTTCGTGTTTTTCGGTTGTGAATATTTGGGACTGGTATATTCCCAAATTTTGGAACGAGTAATTATACATGTAGTTTTGGAAAGAAAGAAGAAAATTTTATAGTAACACGAGTAGGTATATATGAACATATGGATGGATATACGTCGATGGGTCAGGTGACGTCAGGTTGACGTGACCCGGCCTCAGGTGACGGGTGACGGGGTGGGTTGTGACAAGGTCTATCGGTGAAGAGTGTTCAAATCCAAATTCTTCTGGCAAATGTTTAAACTAAGTCAACTCACAAGTGTTATGGGCTACTGTCCTGTATTCTGATTCTACACTTGACCGCGCTACTACCGTCTGCTTTTTACTCTTCCAAGAGACAAGATTACCACCAATGAACACACAATGCCCAGTAGTAGACTTCTTATCTACGGGTGATCCAGCCAAGTCTGCATCTGTGTAGTATTTTATTTGAGTAGGACCGAAATTATGATATAGTAAACCGCAACTAGGAGCACCATTCAGATATCGAAGAATACGGATCACTACATGCCAGTGACAAGTCATTGGATGATCTAAGAACTAACTTATAACACTTACAGCAAATGAGATATTTTGGCCTGGTAACTGTCAGATAATTCAACTTCCCAACTAACCGTCAATATTGCGCTGAATCTGTCAGTGGTACACCCTGATCTTGCAATAATTTGGTGTTGGGATCCATAAGCGAGTCAATCAGTTTAGCTCCTAACATTCCTGTTTCACTCAATAAGTCAAGGACATATTTTCTTTGAGACAGATAAATGCATTGACTTGATCGATCAACTTCAATCCCCAAGAAATACTTTAGGTAACCCAAATCATTGGTTTGGAACTTACTATGCAAAAATATTTTGAGTTCTTGAATAGCACTATGATCATCCCCGGTAATCACGATGTCATCCATATACACAATCAACAATATTCTCCTGACTTTACTATGACTATAGAAGATGGAATGATTGACTCCATAACACCGAAAATCAAATTCAGTGACCACTTCACTAAATCTTTCAAATCATGCTCTAGGAGACTGCTTGAGGTTATAAATAGATTTCTTCAAATGACATACCAAATTAAACTCCCCCTGAGTAACAAACCCAAGAGGTTGCTCCATATATACTTCCTCAGTTAGATCACCATTTAAGAAAGTATTTTTGATATCGAGCTAATGTAATGGCCAACGAAAAGTGGCAGCCAGAGAGATGAACAAATGAACAGAAGCGAGCTTGGCAACATGAGAAAATGTCTCACAGTAATCAAGACCGTATACCTAAGTATAGCCTTTGACAGCCAAGCGAGCCTTGAGTCGATCAATGGTGCCATCTGGATGAACTTTGACAGCATACACCCATTTACATCCAACTATTGTTTGTCATTTTAATGTAAGGCAAATATATCTTCTTCCATTACTTTTGCCCAACTAGGGTGAGTAAAGGCCTTCAAAACAGACTTAGGAATAAAAACAGAAGACAAAGAAACAACAAAAGAGGAGTATGAAAGGGATAGGTGTGTATATGAGACAAAGTTAGAAATATGATGGTTAGTACATGTGCTCTTACCCTTCCGGATGGTAATAGGCATATCCAAATCAGACATGGATGGGTTAGTTGGAGAAGAATCTAAGGACATAGAATTGATGGGCACAATAGCGGAAACTACCTTCTGGCGACGAGAATATACCTGCAAATGAGCTGAAGAACGACTAAGTAGGATAGGATCTGGAGTAGAGGAGGATAGTGTAGGGTTTGGTACATTTGGCAAAGGAAGTGTAACATCTAGATCATCTTGAGAGGATGAGGCCGAAAAGTAAGGGGGTAGACTCGAAGAATGTAACATTTGCACACACAAATAAGTGACGTAATATTGGACTATAACAACGATAACCCTTTTGTGTGCGAGAATAGCCGAGAAAAACACATTTTAAAGCATGAGGATCTAACTTGTCCCTTCCGAGAGTCAACTGATGAACAAAACAAACACACCCAAATATTTGAGGAGGTAAACTAAATAAGGGTGAACGAGGAAAAAGAATAGAATAGGGAACCTTGCCATTTAGGGTAAATGACAACATCCAGTTGATTAGGAAGCAAGCTGTAAGAATTGCATCGACCCAGAAGTATTTGAAAACGTTCATCTCAAAATGAAGAGTATAGGACACTTCGAGTAGTTGTCGATTCTTACGCTATGCAACTTCATTTTGTTGTGGTGTGCGAGGACAAAAAGACTAATGTAAGATACTAGAGTGTGACATAAAGGAAGTGAATGGCTGAGAAAAGTATTCTTGAGCATTATCACTTCAAAGAATATGCACTGGTACATTAAATTGAGTTTTAATTTCGGCACAAAACACATGAAAAATAGAGAATAATTTTGAACGGTCTTTCATTAAATAAAGCCAATTAACTCTAGAAAAATCATCTACAAATGTGACAAAATAATGAAAACTTAATGTAGAAGTAACATGGGAAGAACCCTAAACATCTAAATGAACTAAACTAAAAGGACTCGATACTTGAACATGAGCTGGAGAAGCAAATGAAATACGATGCTTACCCAAATGACAAGACTCACACTCTAACAAAGACAAATGACTTAAATTAGGAACAAATAACTTGAGGTTGCTAAGACAGGGTTGACCGAGGCGACAATGGATTTGGTGAGCGGATGCAACAGCAGATTAAACAGTAGGTGGGATAGCAGGACTATCGTCATGATCATCAAGGTAATAAAGGTCATTTTCCTCACGCCCTGTGCCAATCGTCTTCCGTGTCCTCAAATCCTGAAGAATGACAAAATCAGGAAAAAATAATACAAAACAATTAAGATGTTTAGTAAGTTTACTGACTGACATCAAATTAAAAGAAAACGAAGGAATATACAAGACAGATGATAGAGATAAATAGGGTAAGTGTTCCAATATGCCAATGCCACGGATAGGGACAGTAGAACCATCAGCAACTGTAACATGAGACAACGAAAAGATGACTGAATATGGGTAAATAAGGAAAATGTACCTGACATGTGATCAGTGATAGCAGAATCTATGACCCAAGGTGTGGGAAGAGAAGAGCGAATGGAAAGACAAGCAGTAGAAGTACCTCGTTGAGCTAAAGAAGCAATGGGAAGAGATGCCTGTTGGGATGCCCTATACTGAAAGAATTAAACATATTCCTCATCAGAGATGTCTTTGGCCGCCTGAGATTCTAGAATAGTAGGATTATTTGGATCAGATGTCACTGCATTGGCGAATTTGGGTGGACAACCAACTAAATCCCAATATGTTTCTCTAGTATGATTCTCCTTTCCACAAAATGAGCACTAACAATGGAAGGCACAACCACGACTACTACGTCCACCCCGAGGGCCTCTACCTCGGCCACCATAAGAGAAACCACCACGACCACTGCTAAGTTGATCACATTGATCTCATGTAGGAATCTGAGTAACAAGCGTCGAATGCTCTAATGGCGCAGACGAATTCAAGCCAGAAACAATGTCCTTGGTAGTGCTACACGAGACGTGAGAATACATTTCAATGATAGTGGGAAGAACAACATTGGAAAGGATCTGAGATCGGACCGGTTCAAATTCTAAGCGTAATCCGACTAAGAACTTCATGACAGCCATCTGCTCACGTTACTTTTGCATTTCTTTTAGATCGATAGTCATCGGTAGAATAGTATTTAACTCTTCATAAAGGTTGTTGCATGTGGCAAAATAATCTGTAACGAATTGCGTGCCTTGCTGAAGTTGGAAGTATTTGACTGATGAATCATACATCCTTGTGAGATTACTTGAATACAACATACAGAGATACTCCTATATAGTTTTACTCGTATCTAGATGAGTACATAGATCAGCAACTTCAGACTCCATCGAATTCTACAACGATGCTACAATCTACGCATCAGCTTGAATCCATTCCTCATACTTTTTATCATCTTCTATCGAGGTGGATTCTGTGAGATGACGGTGTTTTCCTTGTCCGGTAAAGGCTATTTTCACAGCCTTAGACCAATTTAAATAATTGGTTCCGTTCAACTTACAGGTTGTTAACGGTTGAGGTGTAGCCATTGACATAAGTACCCGCCAATACAACAACTAACAAGTAATTTGCACAAGGGAAACAAACTAACAACACAAACAACTGTAGGGCTTCAATAAAGAACATTATAAGCAGAACAATACTCACAACAATACTTACCAACGTCCGGGACATTAGATCTGATCCAGAATACACTCTCAAATCTGGATAATCGAACGAACGTTACTCACGAACAATACTTTCTCAGATCTGGTTCAGAATACTCTCAAATCTGAACATAGGCAGCAATGCAAAGGCCGTGAGTTGCGATTTCGAGTAATCAACGGCCGGCGAGGCGCCAGTGATGGTCAACGAAGGTCGGCGACGTCAGAAAAGAAGGCGGCGATGTCGATGGTGGACGACAAGCGATGTCGATGGTGTAAGGCGATAGGGGATCTGGTTCATGATGATGGCGGCGATGTCGACGGTGGAAGGCAAGTAGGGGAGCTAGTTCGCAATGATGGTAGGGCTTTGTTTTGGTAGGCGGTAGCGAGGGCTTTGGGCTGACAGCTGCTAGGGTCTCAGGGGTTTTTTTTTCTCATACGAACAGTAGGGAGGGAAAAAAAATTAAAAGGAGTGTTTTGAACAGATCTATAGAATCAATCTCCCATAACCTGCTCTGAATACCATGACAAAATAAAAAGGTGATACGAAAAGAAGAAGAAGGTTTAACCATTGTGTTAACCTCTCCCTCTATTTATAATAGAGATTAGAAAACCATACATTAACCCCTAAACCATATAAGAAACTGTAAGTAATACCAAAAAAAACATAAATATCTTTTAACAATAATCTTCCTTTCTTGGGGTTGGGTGGGAGCGGCGCAGTTATTGCAACTAATCAACCCAACTACGACAATTGAATTAATACCATCTACGTGTTTTATGTGGTAATTCTTGACAAAAAAGACAAATAAATTGAAAGACGGAGGCTCCTTCTATCATTTATTTACCAAGAGAAAAATAATAAACAAACTGCCAAAATCAGTTCATATATCTATCAAGAGATTAGTGAAGTTTTAGAGAAGGGTAGTACGTGTCGAAAGCGTCAGAATATAAAGGACCCAATTCTCTGATTTTCTTCGAGTATTCTTCTTGTTTAGCTAAATTTTTGGTAGTCAGCAGTTGTTCCAATTCCTTTTGCTTCATCCTGAAGGGTTATCTGATAGTTATCCTCCAGGGTCTGCAACAGTAAGGCTCCATATTAGAATCAGCAACAATCACCGACGACAAGCTCTATGAAACAAGATTACCGTTAACTTATTCTTTTCATCTTTGATCATCTTGATTTTTTTTTCGTTCGGTCATCTATAGTTTTAGAGACTCCTGCTCAACAAAATGCTCTGTTAACACCATATTGAGAAGCAACATGAGGCCACAAGACTGAAAAGTTCATAGAAGCAATATGAGGCTCTCCCGTTTAAGCTGCTCCATCACTTCTTCAACATGTAATCTTGCATCATTTAGTTCTTAGCTTTTAGCTTCAGCTTCACCAAGTAACATGTCATTCTTTGCGGACGATTTTATAGCCTCCAATTCTTGTTTTCGCCTTACAAGATTGGTAGAGAGATTCTGTTGTTGCAGAAAATAAATAAAGAACGAGTTTACCAAAATTTTTTGGGATGAGTCGCGGACTAGGTCGCTCTCTTTAAGACGTTTCGCGGCTCTGCCCAAGAACGTGCAAGCAGTGTATTAGCGCCGTCGTCCCCAGGATAAAACAGCCCAGAATTCTCCTCTGTCTAGGACGTTCTTTGCACTGTAGAAGTCCCGAAAACCAAACACCCCCACACACTGTTCGCAAAACGAACAAACTGCTCGGAAACCAAAATCGGACTGAAAAAACAGTACCGGAACAGATCGGAACAATTCCGGAATATGAAACCGAAAATGTTTCGGAACAGAAACAGGAACAAAATCGAAACAGAAACAGAAATAAAGCCGGAACAGAAACAGAAACAGTGCAAAACTGGAGGGAACAGAACACTGTTTTTGTTGTGTGAAATTGAGAAAAAAAACCTTGTATTTATAGGGAAAAAAAAAAAACAAACCGTTTGGAAAAATTTTGAAACCGAAATTAATAATTAAAAAACGTTTAATTAATTTAATTCAAAACGTAAAAACGTTTTTTATTTCAGAATTAACGGTTCAATTTTTTTCAAACGGACAGTTTTTTTTTTTTTTTTTTTTTAATTATTTTAATTAAACTGTTTTTTTTTAAAAAAAATATTTTTAAACAAATTTTTTTCTAAAAAAAATAAATAAGTGCCACCTCATCACACGCGCGACTCGACTCGGCACGGCACGGCCCGGCCGGCGGCGGCGGCGCGCGCGTGTGTGGTAAACCGATAGGGATGTAACTCCTCTCCCCTCCACAAAATGTGGGTACCCCTTGGGGCACACCCCAAGTGTCTCACATACCCCTAGATATCCACTTTAATTTTACCTCTTCCAACCAATGTGGAACAAAAGGTTTTAAGGGAAAAACCAATTTGACACATTTGGCATTTTCTATAAAAAATTAACTTAAAATTCATTTGTTTCAACAATCCCCCACTTGAATTTTTAAAAACAATTTTTTCATCGAGCAATATAATTCAATATAAGATTGTGCATAAGAAAATGTGTCTATCGACTTGAACCTTTACATAGTGAAGATGCTTTAGATTATACTAGAGTAACTCGTAGTTTTGAACTCTATCTCTAACAACATCACACACACAACCCTATCAGGGTGTAGTCCAAAAGCCCGTGCGTTACGGCCATGCACGTGTATCCCAGTATAGTGAATGCTCTAGAGAATTTTGCCCAAAATTCCATAGAAAGCGGCCACACTTCCACATTCACATAGGTGAATCTATCAAGAGTACTCTTGTAGCTAGGTACTCCACTCTAAAATAGAGTATAGATCTCATTAAGAGTTAATAAAAAACTCAATCTTCTATCGCTTCAAGATATCATGCTTCAAACAGCACATTTATGAAATAGAACTCAAATTTATAGCATGATTTTTCTCATATCACTTCATGAGTTGTTATTACCCTTTGAACCTATTTCTTGGGATCTCTAGTCTATAGGTTGGGTTTCCCTCACAAGTGACTCGTCAATCTATGGGCTTGAGTCCCATTCCTTTCGAGGTTTTGTAAACCTTTTCTTGAGCTAATCCTTTCGTCAAAGAATCGGCTAAGTTATCATCAGACCATACATGATCCACTCTCACAGCCCCAGTAGAGATATACTCCCTAATAGTGCTGTGTTTGCGACGTATTTGTCGCTTTTTTCCGTTATAATAACGGTTCTGAATCTTTGCAATAGCCGCGGTACTATCACAATGGATCAAAACAGCTAGAATCGGTCTCTCCCATAAAGGGGTATCAGAAAGCAGGCTTCTTAACCACCCTGCTTCCTCGCTAGCCGAAGCTAGTGCAATAATCTCAGACTCCATAGTAGATTGAGCCAAAATAGTCTGTTTCTTAGACTTCCAAGAAACAGCTCCACCAGCTATACTAAATATATAGCCGCTAGTTGCCTTGGAGTCATCTGAAAGGGTATTCCAATCAGCATCGCTATATCTTTCCAGAACAGCGGGAAACTTCTAATAATGTAATCCAAGGTTCATAGTTCTCTTTAGATATCTCATAATCCTATCAATAGCATGCCAATGCTCAATACTAGGTTTACTTGTAAACCTGCATAGTAATCCCACAACATACGCTATGTCGGGCCTAGTGCAGTCAGTGGCATATCGGAGACTGCCTATGATGCTCGCATACTCAGTTTGTCTAACACCGTCACCGGTGTTCTTGAACAACTTCACACTAGGGTCATAAGGAGTACATGCTGGTTTACAATCAAAATAATTGTATTTCTTTAGAATCTTCTCTATATAATGAGATTGGTCCAAAGAAATTCCATGTTTAGACCTAGTTATTTTAATACCAAGGATTACACTTGCTTCACCAAGATCTTTCATATCAAAATTAGCACATAGCATGGATTTCACATTATTCACAACATGAATATTGGAACCAAAAATTAGCAAGTCATCCACATAAATACATATAATAGTGCAAACATCATTTTCAGATTTATAGTAAATGCATTTGTCACTTTCATTTACTTTAAAACCATGTGAAATGACTAGATTATCAAATTTCTCATGCCATTGCTTAAGTGCTTGTTTCAAACCATAAAGAGATTTATTTAATTTGCATACTTTGTTTTCTAGACCAGGAATAACAAATCCTTCAGGTTGGTCCATATAAATCTCTTCTTCTAATTCACCATTTAAAAAAGCAGTTTTAACATCCATTTGGTGCACAATAAGATCATGAATTGCAGCAAGAGATAAAAGTACACGAATAGATGTAATTCTAGAGACAGGTGAGAAAGTATCAAAGAAATCTACATTCTCTCTTTGTCTAAACCCTTTGGCTACAAGACGAGCTTTATATTTATCAATGGTTCCATCGGGATTCAATTTCTTTTTAAGAATCCATTTACATCCTATTGTTTTACAACCAGGAGGTAAATCTACCAAATGCCAAGTTCTATTTGACTCGAAAGAGTCTAACTCGTCATCTATAGCCTCTTGCCATAAATTGGCATCTATAGAGGATAATGCCTCTTGGAGGGTAAGTGGATCCTCCTCTAAGGTATATGCATAGAAATACGAACCAAAGTCTTTAGCTATACGAGGTCGTTTACTCCTTCTAGGTTCAATATCTAATTCCTTATTAGATTCATTAATCCTAAAGATAGGTTCATTACTAGAAGTCGAGCCCCCACTATTCTTCAATTTGAAAGGAAATTTATATTCATAAAAATCAGCATCATTTGATTCAATGATAACTTTATCTTTCAAATCATAAAATCTATAAGCTTTACTATTTACCGCATAACCAATAAAAACACATTCATAAGCTCTACTGGCAAGTTTTCTTCTTTTGGGGTCAGGAATTCGAACATATGCCAAACAACCCCAAGTTTTAAAATAAGACAAATTTGGTTTCTTATTTTTGAAAACTTCATAAGGTGAAATTTTACTTTTCGATTTGGGAACTCTATTAAGTACATAGCAAACCGTTAATAAAATTTCACCCCACCAGTGAGAAGCTGCACCAGAGTTAAGTAAAATAGCAACTACTGATTCAGCAAAAGTTCTATTTTTCCTTTCAGCCTTACCATTCATTTCAGGAGAATACGGTGCAGTTTTTTCATGAATAATCCCATGAGATTTATAAAAATCAATAAAAATATCGGAATCATATTCTGTTCCTCTATCACTACGTAATCTCTTAATTTTCTTATTGCATTGATTTTCAATCTCAGTTACAAAATTTTTAAACATTTCAAAAGTTTCACTTTTATTTTTCATGAGATAAACATAAGTAAAATCAGAACAATCATCTATGAATATAATAAAATACCGTTTACCATTCCTAGTCAAGACTCCATCAAATTCACAAATATCAGAATGTATCAAGTCAAGAGATTCCGATTCTCTAATTACTAATTTATGAGGGGTTTTAGTAATTTTAGCTTGACTACAAAATTCACATTTTTCAAAATCATTCAAAGACAATTTAGGAATTAGTTCTAAGTTGCTTAAGTTTTTAATAATGCGTTTGTTAACATGACAAAGTCTAGCATGCCAAATATTAAAAAACACAACATGTAAGCAGAAGAAGAAATTTTATTAATTTCAACATTCAGTTTGAACATTCCATCAGTTGCATATCCTTTCCCAACAAAAATATTATTTTTGGTTAAGGTGTACAAATCAGCCCCAATAGTTTGAGTGAACCCCGCCTTATTTAGAAGATAGCCCGAAACCAAATTATTTCTCATCTCTGGAGTATGCAGAACATCTTTAAGGATGACTGTCTTTCCAGAGGTAAACTTTAATTCCACTTCACCAGAACCGGCAACAATAGTGGAGTGGGAATCACCCAGCAACACTTTCTTGTCTTCACTTTCAGAATAAGATTTGAACATGGTACGATCATAGCAGACATGGCGTGAAGCACCAGTGTCTACCCACCACCCTTCGGATCCACCAACTATATTGATTTCAGAAATCATAGCTATAAGTTGGTCCTCAGTAAGATTCGCCTGTAGAACAGGACGACGTCTTTGCCGGCAGTTCCGAGCCAAATGGCCCGCCTTCCCACAGTTATAACAAGTAAACTGTTCAGAATTATTTCTTGAAGGGAGTTTGTTTCTATTCTGATTTTGATGCACATTTCTGTTCTGGTTGTTGTGGTTGCGATTCTGATTTTGATTTTTCATATTTTTCCCTTTAGGTTTCAAAATAGCGTAAGATGATTTTTTGTGAGCGTTGTTAGTAACAACAAGCACTTCATCTTTCTGATCTTGTTTTCGGGCCTCCTCCTCAATCCGAAGACGAGTGATCAAACTTTCTAAAGAAAACTCTTTAGTTTTATGTCTTAGAGTATTCTTAAAATCTTTCCAAGAGGGGGGTAATTTGTCAATTAAAACAGCAACTTGAAATTGTTCATCAAGGGACATACCTTCAGCAATTATTTCGTGAGCGATTTTCTGAAATTCATGAGACTGAACCTCCACTGATTTGTCGTCGGTCATTTGGTATTTCAGATACCGACTAACAACATATTTTTTACTTCCAGCCTCCTCAGTGTCGTATTTCTTCGAAAGAGCATCCCAAACTTCCTTTGCAGTTTTATTAGAGCAGTAATAATCATACAGATCATCAGACATACCATTAAGAATAAAATTCTTACAACGGAAATCATTTTCCTCCCAAGACTTAACTTCTTGAATCTGAGCGTCTGTAGGAACTTGAGGTAATTGAGGTTTTTCGGTTGTACAGATATATGCTACTTTTTCGATAGTAAGAAAAAATAACATTTTCTGTCTCCACCTTTTAAAATGAAACCCTTCGAAACGAAAGGGTTTGTTGAGATCAACAGTTACTTGTTTAAAATCGTGATCAGCAGACATCTTAGCAGATATTGAACGTCTTAAATTTGTTGTTGCAGAAAATAAATAAAGAACGAGTTTACCAAAATTTCTTGGGATGAGTCGCGGACTAGGTCGCTCTCTTTAAGACGTTTCGCGGCTCTGCCCAAGAACGTGCAAGCAGTGTATTAGCCCCGTCGTCCACAGGATAAAACAGCCCAGAATTCTCCTCTGTCTAGGACGTTCTTTGCACTGTAGAAGTCCCGAAAACCAAACATCCCCACACACTGTTCGCAAAACGAACAAACTGCTCGGAAACCAAAATCGGACTGAAAAAACAGTACCGGAACAGATCGGAACAATTCCGGAATATGAAACCGAAAATGTTTCGGAACAGAAACAGGAACAAAACCGAAACAGAAACAGAAATAAAGCCGGAACAAAAACAGAAACTAGAGGGAATAGAACACTGTTTTTGTTGTGTGAAATTGAGAAAAAAAACCTTGTATTTATAGGAAAAAAAAAAACCGTTTGGAAAAATTTTGAAACCGAAATTAATAATTAAAAAACGTTTAATTAATTTAATTCAAAACGTAAAAACGTTTTTTATTTCAGAATTAACGGTTTAAATTTTTTCAAACGGACAGTTTTTTTTTTTTTTAATTATTTTAATTAAACTGTTTTTTTTTTTAAAAAATATTTTTAAACAAATTTTTTTCTAAAAAAAATAAATAAGTGCCACCTCATCACATGCGCGACGCTACGCGACGCGACTCGGCATAGCCGCCGGCGGCGGCACGCGCGTGTGTGGTAAACCGATAGGGATGTAACTCCTCTCCCCTCCACAAAATGTGGGTACCCCTTGGGGCACACCCCAAGTGTCTCACATACCCCTAGATATCCACTTTAATTTTACCTCTCCCAACCAATGTGGGACAAAAGGTTTTAAGGGAAAAACCAATTTGACACATTTGGCATTTTCTATAAAAAATTAACTTAAAATTCATTTGTTTCAACAGATTCGTCTCAAGCTCTGCTTTTCTTGTTTCAATCTATTATATGGAATAAATCAAATAAATAAAAATATAAAGAACATGCAGTCATATAAGCAATACCTCTATGCGATTGGTCCTGCAGGTGATAAGCTTCTCTTTCAGATCTGTTGTTTCAGGGTTCAACCGCGACAGCATGTCCTTCTCCTCTGGCGTTAAGTGATCAACAAGTTCTGTGCCCATCTCATCTTTTTTTATTGCCATACTAGCTCTAAGCTGATCAATTTGATTCAACACATTCGCAAGTAACTTTTCCAACAGACATACATGAAGTACCAAACGTTTAGAAAATTCATATAATGAATTACCAGGCAATTTATAGTTGTGGCTCACCTTCTTCACGAGAGCTTTGGAAATGGCTTGTTTTCGCTTATTAGCTTAGAAATGTCCTGCTTATGCTGTTCCAGTTCAGATTTATCATGAGCCAGCTTAGCGTAATTTTTCTGCTGATTCGCAACAAGTTCATTAATTTTCTGGTCTATCCGTGGTGTAGACTAATGCGGAAACATTAAAATAGAAGCATATCTTTTGGATTTGGAAGACTCTTTTACAACCCATTCCTCGTTTCTTCTCTCGTCGGCAAGAAAAATACTACTAGAGTATTTTTCGATAATATCCACACATTCACTAGCCAAGACCACTCAAATTATCTGTAATCTGATCGAGATCGAAACCTTAGAGGTATCAACGCATATTTATTGAGAAAATCCCAAAGGATGTGTCCATTGCAATGGGTTTCTACCAAAAGGGTATGTCCATTTCAATGGGTGTTTATTGAATAAACGTGATCCTTAAGATCAAGAGGCGCACCTACATGGTGACTATCCATGAAACATGGGCTCATGTGGATGCTCCACGAGTCAACCAGACCCGTTCCATAATCTAACATCTCCCACTCGGACACAATGGGTACCAAATATTTTTCTCTCATTATATTCATGCATTATACTCTCTTCATACAGGTTAGTAGTGTGTGCGACCGATGAGTATCTTCAAATACTATGGGAGCACCATATTAAGTTTCTATCTAACTAACATGGTAATATATATCCCGCAGCAAAATAAAATACTCGTCCATGTCCTAGACCAATTCAGTCACATTAAATTAAGTATTTCTAACCTCTCTAGAATTTAAAATTGAGAACATGCTTAATTTCCTTTACAGTAGCGTGCTTATTTTAAAAAAAAATATATAATATAGAATATAATTTTGTAAAATAACTTTAGATGTTGTGGCAACCATTAAGCACCATACACTGCAATTTTAACAAGATGTGTTACTAAATTGTCTTCCTTTGATCCTCATGTTACTCAACTTCTATTTGACTGCTTTTCTAGACATGTCCCTTTAGACCGCATCAATCATGGCCATCAGATAACAAGTTAAAGTAGCTACATCAAATTTATGAATTATAACATAGTTCAAAGTCATAAGGGCACAATTAGATCATTATTGATGATCTACATATATAGGGCTCACACAGTGAAAAAGCAGGGATCCATTTCTCACTCCCTACGTGGTAGTCCTAAAGCACATGTAGTATGATTTACATGCTACGGTAATATACTCACACACACAAAATAAAAAATAAAAAATGAGGATGTCATTCTAAATTAATGTACGAATTTAAATCCAATCACTACATAAGTGATTAACTTGAGAACTTCAAGCTAATATCTCCTCGAGTATCTATTTGAAATCTCATATTTGGCTATTCTCAGACTACATGAAGTGTGGGAAACTTTCATGTTCGATTTTTCATAGACCTCATCTTGGCTCATCCAAGGCGACATTATAAAGAATTCTCTAATTCAATCTTTAAAATTCTAAAATCTCATCTCGCACGCTATCTTAGCATCGAGGTTGGTTGTTGTGTGAGTAACCAACCATTTAACCTAGTGACATATACCATCATGGTAATAATGTGTGCTATAACAAATATCCTAAATTATTCATCATACTTTTAATGAACGCAAATAAAGTATGAAATTGTAAATGTGCATCGTGATACTTAGGATCCTTATTATATGCGAGGGCAGCCATACTATCACAATGTATGGTTACAGGATTTGTAGAATGTGGTACTAAGTCAAGACTTTATCAAAATCTTTTTAACCAAACAACCTCTTGAATAGCTGAAGTACAAACAATATATTTTGCATACATAATGGATAGTATTATGCAAGATTGTTTTTTACTAAACAACGAAGTAGCACCATTATTGAATATGAAAACATATCCTGATGTCGAATTAAATTCGTTCAAGTCACGACTCCAATCTGCATCACTATATCCTTGTAAATGTACATTTCCACCACAATAGGAAAGCATATAGTCTGTAGTTTCACGAAGATATAACAAGATAATTTTAACTGTTCTCCAATAAACAATTCCTAGATTGCTCTAGAAGTGACTAACCAACCCCACAACATAACATATGTTTGGTCGTGTATACATTATGGCATACATTAAGCTTCCAATTTCACTTGCATATGGTATACGGAATATGTTTTCTTTTCCAACATTAGGACAAAGATCAAAACTCAAGGTACAACTCTTCTCAATAGGAGTGTCTATGGGCTTAGTATTATGCATTTGAAATCGATCAAGTACGTTCCTTATAAGTCTCTTAAGATAAAGCAAGAAGTTTCTTGGAATGGTGCTTAATAATTTTCAACACTAAGTACATAATTTTTTTTACCCATACCCTTCATATCAAAAGAAAAGAACAACCACTCTTTAGTGGAGACAATCTTCCCTATATCATTTTCAGCCAATAAAATGTCGTGTACGTATAGAGTATGGATAATAAAACCCTTCTTCGATCATTTTATATAATTACAATGATCTTCCTCAATCATGATAAAGCCAAAAATAATTATGGCTTGGTGAAATTTGAGGTACCATTGTCTAGATGATTGTTTTAGGCCATAAATATAATGTTTTAGCTTCTATACTTTGTGCTTTTGTCCCTTGGACATAAAACCAATAGGTTGATCCATATAGATCTCCTCATCTAGTTTACCGTTGAGAAAAATAGTCTTAATAACCATTTGAAAAAAATTCTAAATCCAAAAGGGCAATAATGGATAAGATTAGGCGAGGGAAGGCAAACCTAACAATAGGTGAAAAAGTAATCTCATAGTCTATACCCTCTTTTTTAGAGTAACCTTTCGCCATGAGATGGGCTTTGTACCTATCCATAGATCAATCTGCCTGACGTTTAATCTTTAAAACCCATTTTTTTCCAATATATTTTCGTCCAGGCGAAAGATCAACTAGTTCCCATACTTAATTCTTTTGCATAGAATTAATCTCATATTCCATTATAGTTATACATTCTTTAGCAACAGACGATGATAAAGCCTCTTGATAAGAGGAAGGCTCATCTTCTTCTAGTGAAGAACACATGAAAAATTTCTCATCCATCCCAAATAGACATCGAGGAATATTCCCATGTTGACTTCTACGCAGTTGAAGAGTTTGAGAATTATTATTTTGTGGTACGCTCTCATTATTTTCTAAATCTCTCCCACTATCCTCGGCAATCATTGGCGTGTTTTTAAAAATAAGATGATTAATTTCCCTACCCTTGCCGAGTGACGGTGTAGAGTTATCATTTGACTCGTTAAGCTCATAAAGTTCTTTACTACCTCGTAATTCACCTCTGCTTGGAAGTCTAATGAATGTGCATTTTTTTTAGCTCTAGGGCCTAATTTTCCATGTGCATGTTATGTAACACGAACATAACCTGCAGATCCCCATGGTTGCAAATGTTCTAATTTGGGTTTGAAATAAGTCTATAACTCATATGGTGTAGATGGTACTAACTTGGAGGGCACTCTATTAAAGATATAGGTTGTTGTCAATAAAGCATCTCACCAGAAATTGATTAATAGATTAACATGTGTCATCATTAACCTAACCATATCTAATAAAGTTCGATTCATTCGCCTAACTACTCGATTTTGTTATGGAGTACCAGGAATTGTCAACTGTCTAATGATAACTCTATTATCACACAAGTCCTTGAATTGTTCAGACAAATACTCACATCTTTGGTCAGTACGTAAAATCTTAAGATTTTTTCCTCTTTGATTCTCAACTAAATGAACAAATATTTGGAAGCAATCCAATGTCTCTGATTTGTGAGCAATGAGATAAACATAACCAAAATGCAAGTAATCATCAAAATATAAAGAATCATTATTACTAAAAGTTACTAGAAATTAAATATATATCAAAATATAAAGAATCGTCAACATCTAGTACATAAAATTCATCTACGATGTATGCACTACCATAAAACACAAAATCTTAATAAAATTGAACAGGCTCTATAGTGAAGCTGAAAGAAAAAACTAGTTCGGCCATGGCTACAATAAATATCAAGTTTCGTCAAACTCTAGGAGCATAGAGAACATTATAGAGAAGCACGATGGGTCCAGAATGCATCTTTAATAGATAGGTTTCAATTCCAATCACATATTCGCTAGTGTTATTCCCCATATAAATACGTTGACTTCCAATTAGAATTATGTGATACTCTATGAACTCTACTCGATCTTTTACGAAGTGTCTTGTTGCTCTATTATTTACAATCCAATCAAGATATAAATGAGAAACTAAGACATGACTGCACACATAGGCATCATTTCGAAAGATAGAGTTAGTTTGTACCTTATTCGGCTCAGTGCATTCACGAACGAAGTGATCAAGTTTATCACAGTTGTAATACTTCAACTTAGACTTGCCCTTCTTTCCTCCAAGCTTGCCTTTTGGATAGTTTCTGCCCTTTCTCTTTTTATAAACAGATTCTCCCATTCCTCATTGTCATGCTTTATCCTGCCACTTTCACTTGGACCTAATTGTCTGGAAATGGCTAAACTCAACGACAAATATAAAAGTATTGTCTTGTGCCTCCAATCTCTCTGCCTTCAATTCCAAATGACGCTGTAATTGGATAAAAGTTTTAATAGTTTCATTGTGCATCATTGTGAACTTCATTTGCTCTCGAGAATCAGACAAAAAGCGAAACACAACAAGAATTTGTTACTCATCAGATAAGTTGTTACCAACTGCCTTTTGGTCGCATATCATAGCCAACATTTTTGTGAAGATGTTCAACCATCTTTGTTTTGGGAGACATTTTATAAATTTCAAACTTAAGTGTTAAGGCTCGCAACCTAGTTACTGATGTACCGAAAAATGTCAACTTCAATGCATTCCACATCTCTAGTACGGTGGCATAACCTTCATAATCGTCAATCAGATCATCGTACATATAGCTTAACATAATGAGTCTTACACTACGATCTTTCTTGACCCAATTTTGATAGGTTTCCATCTCACGCCAATGTTGGGCAGAATTACCTTCGAGAGGTGATTCCATGTTTTGTGTCAGTGTTTCCAGAACCTCTCGCTCATTTAGGAGATACTGGATCTTACGATGCCAAATATCGAAGTTATTCCCTTCCAGTTTCTCAACTTTAGCAAGATCCACTACTATATTCGTAAAAGCCATTTTACTTCATTTTATGCATATTAGGATATTAGCACACATACTAATTCTTTTGCCGCAATAATCGAATTTAAAAAATAACACATATTTCTCTAGTACAAGATTGAAAATTTCGCGATGCTCATAATTATCTCTTGTATTTATGGATTTAAATATCATTTTTAGATACATTATGCGCAAAATAAAAATGAAAAAAACATATTTCAACTCATTATTACTCACAAATTTTAATTTTATACTTTTTTAAATAAACATGATATGTATATTAAATTAACTAATATAAAAATTTTACATATAATTTATGCTCATAAGTAACAAAATCAAGTTTCATGTTATGCTATACAGCTAACTATGTGGTTGGTGCTATAAATACGTGTATCTATATTGAAACAGTTTTACTTACGGATCTTTGTCTTGTCCTAGTGGCTATGAGGCATTGTTAATATTAAGAAGTGTGGGGGTTCGAACTCCCTTAGACTAAAAAAAAAAAAATCTCACAATGATAAATTAAAAGACGACACAAACAAAACGGCGTCATCTTCTTCCCTCAATCAGAATCAGTACATTGGCCATGAATAGTGTTTACGAAATTCTACCCTCAAGTCATCTTCTTCCCTCAATCAGAATCAGTACATTGGCCATGAATAGTATTTACGAAATTCTACGTTTCCAATCTTTAAAAAATCATGTAAAATCAACCTTAAATTCAAATTTTATGAAATTTATATTGTTGGACTCGTAATGAAATATAAATTTTTCTATATAAAATTTTATTAGAAATATCGAACTTTTTGGAGAAAAAAAAATCGGCCCTTAATAGAAAAATGAACATGGAAACTACTGTTCACATACTATAACGATATGATTTGGTGAAACGAGTCTATAAGGCTTTGATACCAATGTAGACTAATGTGGAAACATTAAAATGGAAGGGTACTTTTTGGATTTGGTAGACTCGTTTACAACCCATTTCTCGTTTCTTCTCTTGTATGCAAGAAAGACACTACTAGAGTATTTTTCGATAATATCCACACACTCACTAACCAAGGCCACTAAAATTATCTATAATCTGATTGTGATAGAAATCTTAGAGGTATCAACGCATATTTAGAGAAAAAATCCCAAAGAATGTGTCTGTTTCAATTAGTGTCTACTGAAAGGGTATTGTCTATTCTAATAGGTGTCTACTGAGTAAACGTGATTCTTAAGAACAAGATGTGCACCTATTCAGATGGTGACTATCTATGAAACATGGGGCCCATGTGGAGTCACGGGTCAACCCGACCCCATCCATAATCCAACACAACATGGACAATATTGAAGGGCAATCATCAGGAAACAAACAAGTAATTGCAAGTAACACCTTGAAAGCTTTGTAAAACAATGAAAAAGAATGGCAAACAATAAAGGGCAGAAAGAGGTTAAGGATATCTTGACGCTTAAATCTAACGCTCTCCAGTTCCAATTCGTTCGCGTTGATCGACTTTGTGTTCAGTCTAATAATGTTCATAAACTTGAGCTTCGAGCGCCTGTAGTCATAAAATCCTCCTGTCATACCACCTTTCTTGCTCACTTGATCACCTGAGGGAAAAAAAAAATAGAGTGACTCAGCAGAGGGCAGAGAAGAACTAAATATGTAATTTGAAAGACCGTGAACCTTCTAATGTTATGCAGTCTAGGTCATCAGAACGAACAACTTTTGTGGCCACGTCCAAATCTTGACTAATAACTGTTCTAGCAAACACACAAAAGAAAAAGCAAAAAAAATAATTAAAAGTAGTCCAAATTGAGTACCTAAGAAGTACTTAATATATATTCATCTTGCTTACCAAAAAAGAAAACAGAAGTATAAAAGATGCATCTATGGGATCTACAAAAAGCGACAAATAAAGACATTCAAAATTAAAAATAACTCAAACCTCTTCCTTAAATTTGCAAAATCAGAATCATCTAGGGTACTAAAAGTTCCTTAAAGGTTGCAGGCGGCATAAGTTTAATAGAGTAGATTCTATATCCTTTACCACACTTTTCAACACTTCAGTTTTTGTAGGATAAACAAGAAATTGAGAGTGCGGACAAGAACAATAAGGATCCTACAGGATTCCATTGCCATTGTAAGGTAATAAATAAAAAAGCATGTGCCAATGCTTCAACCTAAGTAATCGAAATTAATATTTTCCAGATTACATCTTTCCCTGAACTAATCAAAACATACAAGAGAGTATTTCATCAGATCTCTGTATCAGTGTGAGGCCGAGTTCAAAGTTTCGACATGTTAGTACAAAACCTACAAGGTTAATTTGGAAAGTATATGTTTTCGCATTAAATAGTAAACACAAAGATGAATTCTCTAATTTGGCTCCTGTCAGATGCAGCCTTGAACCAACAAAAGAATCTGATGACGCATTTCTTGTTGTATGTTTTCCATATGAACAAAACGGTCTCATCACACTACCTAAATTTTACCCTCCACATGCCCCGACTATCAGGGCTTGCACATATGACAATTGTAGTGCAGCCTAAGTGCCATAAAGCATATTTATGATACCCATTATATTTTCTTTTCCCTGCGGCATTTGGGGTATTAGAAGTTGTTGTCAAAATCTGCTAAACACCTCCAGTATGGCTTAGGCAGACGGCAGATGTGAATTTCTTGTTGAGGTGGAGGTGACATATTGAGGAAACTGAGCTCCGAGCTCGGTAAACTTTCAATGCTTGAGAATTCCTTACACTCCGAGCTGAGCTCCTCTCTGAACTCCGCACTCCAAGCACTTGCACAAATACCCACCGGAGTTGTGCCTAGAGAAGTTTCTCAGGCGTAAGAGTAAGTATCCCGGAGAGAAGGCTAACAATGCTCTTCAGTGAGAAAGAAGCAATACCTGGTGGCAATAGATGCCTAGAAGTTTATATAGGGAGTAGGACTCGATTAGCGCCGCCGAATTAGGGACTCCAACTCGATTAATTAGCCTAATTTGGCAGGCAACCAATGAGTGCACAGATAAGGGTCCTAAGCACTTGGACTAGGCTTTTTTGTGTCCACCAGTAGAAGTCCATGGGCCGTCCCACTTGAATTGGAGATGAAGGGCTCATTTTATCTCCTTCAGCTGAACAAAAGTGAAGGGTACGCCGAGATGGTTTTGCGGCCTTATTTAGAGAGCAATCCGAGCTGAGGGTGCTCGGATCCCTCAACTCGGCCCTAAAATCTTCATGACGGATCTGGGGACTTCATTGCGGAGTGATCCGAGCTGAGGGTGCTTGGATCCCTCGCTCGGCCCTAGTATCTTCATGGCAGACTTGGGAATCTATTTGGAGAGTGATCCGAGCTGAGGGTGCACAGATCCCTTAGCTCGGCCCTGAAATATTCATAGCGGACTTGGGGGTCCATTTGGAGGCAATCCAAGATAAGGGTTTTCGGATCCTTCATCTCGGCTCTTAAGTCTTCCAGGGCAGAAATGGGATGTCCCTTGGAGGGTAATCCGAGATGAGGATGTTCAGATCTCTCTTCTCGGCTCATCAACTTCCAAGGCGGAAATGGGAGGTCCTTTGGAGGGTAATCCAAGATGAGGGTGCTCGGATCCCTCTTCTCGGCCCGTTCTCCATACTCTGATCAATATTTTTCCACTAACTTGATCATGGAGGGGCCTTATGCATGTGTAGGCCTTACCAACAAAATTTCCCTCCATCAGAAGTATTTAAATTTAAGAGTTTTAAAACACAAAAATTAGCAATCCAAAATTGAATTATTCATGTTTCATGATAAATTTTTGCATATGCCGTTCAATAGGGTATTTGACCTTTCTAGTTACTCCATTGCACATTCATTTCGGCAAAGATTACTCCATGAAACATAAAATCATGCTTATCGAGAATAAGAAACATAAATAATGAATGTCGTAAAGTTATTTTTCACAGTTTTAAGTTCCGAAAAACCACAAGATCAAGCAAATGGACTCAAAGTTGAACTACTAGAAATCTCCGACCAATCATTCAATAGAAACAGGTTGGGGGTTTATATATTCACGAGAGAATTTCAGTTTCTTTAGAAGAGGTATGACGTCCGAACTTTGGTGATAAGTAACCCGAGGGGACTTCACTCTGTTCAATGGTATGAATGTAACTCGCCCACCTTTAAGCGCATTAAGGAATATTGACCATTGACCAGTAAGGGGGAAATGAGACTCTAGTAGGATGCAGTTCAGAGAAGCATGCCATAGAGCTTTGCCGACACACTGTCAATGAAAGCTTCAACTAGATCCTCATGTTGTTGTCCCTCGCCACCATCTTGTTGAATTATTGGCTCAATTGTCAAAAATATGTGGGGACACATAATTTTGACAAGTTATTTCTTTGTCTCCTTGCAGAGATTTGGGATGGTTTTTCTTTTCCATCTTGTGGGGCCCTTGTTTTTGACAAATAAAAAAGTTTGTGAAGTTATTGATAGTAAGAAGCATGCACAGACAAGCGTGAAGAAAAAAAGGGAGGAAGAAAGTTTCGGATCAGATCTTGTACTCATTGGTCTTCCACTGCCTATAAAAGGCAAAGTTGCAGCAAGCTCAAATGTGTGTGTGATCTCACAATTGTAGAACGGAAAAAGAGTGAGAGATCGTGAGAAATCAATTTCTCAATAGTCACATTGAGTGAATTTTTGCTCAAATATCTTAAGTTATTTTAAGGTCTTGATTTGTATTATCTATTTGTATTCCATCGTCAAATAAAGATGTTTCATTGTTGCTCCCGAGAAGTAGGCAAAATTGTTGAACCTCGTTAAATCTTGTGTTGTTGTTTGTGAGTGTATGTTTTCATTTCATCTCCTAATATTTGTTTAGTGTTGGGTCCGCCTAGCACGCTTCTACACAACAAGTGGTATCAGAACTCTTGTTGAGAGCTTAGGATTATGGAAGAGATCGAATCGAAAATGGAGGAGATTGAATCGCCATCAATCTCTTCCAGTTCACAAACAAAATTGTCAATATCAAATGACAAATTTGATATTGAAAAATTTGATGGAACAAACAGTTTTGGCATGTGGCAATGTGAGATGATGGATATGCTGGTCCAACAAGGTTTGGATATAACCCTGGAGAAAAAATCAGATTTTATGGAGAAAGCAGAGTAGTTGAAGATCAACAAAATAGCGTGCGGTTCTATTCGTCTCTATCTTGCGAAGAACGTTAAATACTTTGTAATGAGAGAGACGATAGCGAAGGACTTATGGAGGGTACTCGAAGAAAAATACATGATAAAGAATATTGAGAATCAATTGTATCTGAAGCGAAAGCTTTTCTGATTTCAATACCAAGAAGGTACATCTATGATGGACCATTTGAATGACTTCAACAAGTTGATTGCCGATCTATTGAACCTGGATGAAGAGATCCCTTGTGTTATTGAATTCATTATCAGATTCATACGAACACTTACAACCACTTTGATCTACAAAAAAGACTCGATGAAATTCAAGGACGTATCAAACGCATTGATAAATAACGATATTCGTATACATGACAAGGTGTCCCAAACTGATACATCTACTGCTTTGATGATGTGGGGCAGATCGAAGACCAAAAAGCACAACAAAGGTAGAAACAACTCTCGTTCCAAGTCGAGATGAGTTTCATCAAATGGTAGGAAGATTCCGGCGAAAGATGAATGTGTTTTTTGCCGCGAGAAGGGTCATTGGATGAAGGATTGCCCCAAGCTGAAAAACAGGGGTAATACAAATACAAACGTGGCCCAAATTAAATATGATTATTCAAATTTTGCTCTGGCTACTACAGCTGAAGTTGACTCAAACGAGTAGATTCTTGACTTCGCGTGCTCCTATCATATGTGTCCTGGATTGTTTTACCAGTTTGGATCTCGGTAGTGGTGGAGCAGTTCTTATGGGAAATGATTATGCGTGTGAAAGGAAAAGGGCTGGCGTGATCCGATTAAAGTTGCACGACAGAACCACGAGGGATCTGAACAATGTCTGGTATATACCAGATTTGAAGAGGAATTTAATTTCTTTGGGTGCTTTGGAATCAAATGGTTTCAAAGTCACCATGGAAGCCGGATCGTTGAAAGTCACACGAAGTGCTATGGTTGTCTTGAAATGCCTAAGAATAAATAATTTGTATTTCTTACAAGAAAATATCATTGCCAGTGGAGCTACCACCGTAGAAACTGCTATTGATACAACCAAGATTTGGCACATAAGGCTTGAGCATGCTGGAGAGAAGGCTATGCAAGGTCTAGTGAAGCAAGGTCTTTTGAAGGGTGCCAAGACTTGTAAGATGGACTTCTATGAGCACTGTGTGCTTGGCAAGCAAACCAGAGTTAAATTTAGCAAGGCCATCCACAAAACAAAAGGGATCATAGACTATGTGCATACTGATGGTTGGGGTCCAACGAAGATTGCATCTTTGAGTAGAAGGCATCGGTTTGTTACATTTGTAGATGACTTCTCAAGAAGACTCTGGCACAAGTATCAAGTCCTAGAGATCTTCTTGGCTTGGAAAAAGATAGTGGAGAATCAAACCGGAAGGAAGATTAAGGTGTTGAGATCGGAAAACGGCGACGAATACACGTCCGATCTATTGTATTCCTTATGCAAACAAGAAGGAATAGTGAGACATTTTTCTATGAAAAAAGCTTCACAGCAGAATGGTATAGCGGAACGTATGAATCAAACTTTACTTGAAAAAGTAAGGTGCATGTTATCCAATTCTGATTTGACGAAGAGTTTTTGGGCAGAAGCGATTACTTATGCATGTCATCTAATTAACTATCTGTCTTCCGCTACAATTGATGGAAAAACTCTTATTGAAGTGTGGTCAGGATCACCTGCATCAGATTATGATTCTTTGAGTATCTTCGGTTGCTTAGCGTTCTTTCACGTAACCGAAGATAGCAAACTTGACCCAAGGGTGAAGGAGGCCATATTTCTGAACTTCAGCAATGGAGTGAAAGGGTTCAGATTATGGTGTCATGCTTTAAAGAAAATGATCTTGAGTAAGGATGTTACTTTCGACGAAAGTAAATTTGTGAAGAAGAAAGTATCCAATGAAGAGAATAAAAAAGGCAGTCTGGTACAGCAGGTGGAGATTTAAAGTCTAGCAGATTCTCCTTCAGAAGACACTTCTTCAAATGATAAAAATGACGGGGATGCGGAAGATAGAATTAAGGTGGAGCTTTTTTCTCAAAAGCCTCCACAAATCAAAGAATCAATAGCAGCTAACAAACCAAAAAGGACAATTCAGAGACCAACCAAGTTTGCAGATATGGTTGCTTATGCATTACCAATTGTCAGTGGAGATATTCCAACCACCTACAAAGAAGTTGTGCAAAGTTCTGAAAGTGTAGAATGGAATAAGGTCATGAATGAAGAATTGGATTCTTTTCATAAGAATATGACTTGGGAACTTGTACAGTTACCAAAGGGGAAAAAGACAATTGGATGTAAATCGGTGTATGCAAAGAAGGAAAATTCTCATGAGAAAAACAGTGTGAGATTCAAGGCAAGATTAGTTGCAAAGGGGTATGCTCAAAAGGAATGGATTGACTACAACGAAGTCTTCTCACCGGTAGTGAAGTATTCCTCCATTCGAATTTTACTAGCCTTGGTTGCACAATTTGACTTGGAGTTGGCACAACTTGATGTGAAAACTGCTTTTCTTCATGGAGATTTGGATGAAGAAATTTATATGTCACAACCTGATGGTTACAAAGCTGCTGGCAAAGAACATATAGTGTGCAAGTTGCAGAGATCCCTGTATGGTTTGAAGCAATCTCCACGACAATGGTATTTGAGATTCGACAAATTTATGAAGGTACATAACTTTACGCGAAGTTAATACGATCATTGTGTGTACTTTCGTAAATTAAAAAATGATACCTTCATTTATTTGCTCTTATATGTTGACGATATGTTGATTGCATCTAAGAGTTCGGTGGAGATTGAAAAATTGAAAGCCCAACTTCGGAAGGAATTCGAAATGAAGGATCTTGACGAAGCCAAGAAAATTTTGGGCATAAAAATTACTCGTGACAAAACGGCTGGTACTATGTGGTTGACATAGAAACAGTATTTGAAAAATGTACTAAATCAATTTGGTATAGATGAAAATACCAAACCGGTTAGTACACATTTGGCTCCTCACTTTAAATTAAGTGCGGAACTGTCACCGAGTACTAATGAAAAAATTATATATATAGCACAAGTGCCGTATGCAAGTTTGATTGGAAGCCTCATGTGCGCAATGGTATGCACAAGACCTGATATTTCTCAAATTGTTAATATAGTTAGCAGATATATGCATGATCCAGGAAAGAAGCATTGGGAAACCGCAAAATGGATTTTGAGGTATATCAAAGGTACTGAGGATGTGGGTTTGAAATTTGTGAGAAATCAAATGGAAGTCGAAAGATTTCTCATTGGATATGTGGATTCGGACTACGGTGGTGATTTGGATAAGCGACGGTCTACCACTGGGTATTTATTTACCATGGCTAGTAGTCCGGTCAGTTGGAGGTCTACTTTGCAGTCCACTATAGCATTGTCTACCACAGAGGCTGAATACATGACTGCTGGAAAAGCCATTTGGATACATGGATTGATTTCAGACATGGGACTTTATCAAAAACAAGTGGAGATATATTGTGACAATTAAAGAGCAATACATCTAGCGAAGAACCAAGTCCAACATGCTTGAACCAAGCATATTGATGTTCGATTCCACTTTGTTCGATAAATTGTGAATGCAGGCGTTATTCTTCTTACGAAGATTGGGACGGCCGATAACCCTGCAAATATGTTGACGAAATTCGTTGGAAGCGTCGAGTTTCAGCACTGTCTAAACTTGGCTAATATTGTTCATACATAAGTATGATTTTTGGAGGAACAACTATTGGGCCTATTGGATGTTTAGTATGAGAATTCATACTAACGTCGATATGATGATGGCATTTAAAAATCTCGTCAAGGTGAAGATTATTGAATTATTGGCTCAATTGTCAAAAATATGTGGGGGGCCACATAATTTTGACAAGTTATTTCTTTGTCTCCATGCAAAGATTTGGGATGGTTTTCCTTTTCCATCTTGTGGGGCCCTTGTTTTTGACAAATGAAAAAGCTTGTGAAGTTATTGATAGTAAGAAGCATGCACAGACAAGCGTGAAGAAAAAAGAGAGGAAGAAAGTTTCGAATCAGATCTTCTCTGATTTGCGGCTAAGCAAATCAGAGAAATTATCTTTGTACTCATTGGTCTTCCACTGCCTATAAAAGACAAAGTTTCAGCAGGCTCAAATGTGTGTGTGATCTCACAATTGTAGAACGGGGTGAGAGTGAGAGATCAATTCCTCAATAGTCACATTGAATGAATTTTTGTTCAAGTGTCTTAAATTATTTTAAGGCCTTGATTTGTATTCTTTATTTGTATTCCATCGTCAAATAAAGATGTTTCATTGTTGCTCCCGAAGAGTAGGCGAAATTGCCGAACCTCATTAAATCTTGTGTTGTTGTTTGTGAGTGTGTGTTTTCATTTCATCTCCTAATATTTGTTCAGTGTTAGGTCCACCTAACACGCTTCTGCACAACACATCTCCTCTCTGCACATAAGTATATAAACTCAAGCAAAACACAGTTAACCACACAATGAGAAGCGACTGTGCATGGTAGCTCACACTTTGTACCCCAAAAGTTTGGAGTATTTGGCAATGTAGGGTGATCTTGAACCTCTCTGGCCCTAAAGGTCAAGCTCGTGAGACTTTCCCTCACACTTATAACTTGACCACCTACCCCTTCCACATCTAATGTAGAATAAACTCAATAATCTCCCCCTTACACATCGAGTTTTTGGTTCACTAACCCTCGACCAATCTCTCATTTTGTGGTTATTGGAAAATAGTTGTTATAACTTGGGTTCTGATACTAGTTTGTGATGGTCTTGAATCTCTCTTAACCCCAAAAATTAGCTCGTGAGGTAAGCCTCTCCCTCACACTTATAACTGGACGGCCAAGCACTTCTACATCTTACATGGGATAAACTTAACAAGTTTATACCCTAACTTTCAAAGGTAACACACTTAACATGAATTATTCACACACACACAGTAAGAGTGTAATTTGGATTTGTTTACCTGTGAATTATGATGAGGAGGTAAAGAGAGGAAATGATCACCCCAGAGGCTAGGTTGATAATTGGCTGAGCGACGAGAGGTATTATTATTATTATTATTATTATTATTATTATTATTATGTGGTGCAATTTCTTCTGTCTTTTTAGGAACTGAAGAAATTGGGAGAGACATGTTTTTTTTTTTTTTTTTTAAGGATGATCCTTGGGGCATGTGTAGTATTCTTAAGGGGGTGTTTATAGACATTGAGTGGAGCTAACATGACAAAATCCGCCCCCGAACTTTATGAAATTATAATTTCTAAAATTAAATTGATTACCTTTAATCGAATCCTGTTTTGGATGATCTACAAAATTTCGATCGATTTTTACATTTAAGATAAATTGATTTTGATATAAAATTTGCATGTCAAGACATAGATTTTTTGCTCCTTAAAACTCGGGGAAAAAATATAGAGAACAAGAAGGATAAAATGAAATTAATTTTCTGATTTAGAATTTTGAATTTTCATGTAAAATAAGTATTTCTTTAGAAAAGAAGAAAATCTATTTGGGTGTCAAATTTTAATGTGTTTCTCAAATTCTTGATTATAAATTATAACTCTATAAAAAAATGCAAACATTTACAAATTATTCAAAACGGAGTCTGTTTGAGTAGTCAATTTAGATATATAAAGTTACGAATCTGATTTGTATTGATGACATTTAAATACTTTTGTTAATTTCGTCACATTTAACTTAAAAATTAGCTTTTGAACGTTAGTTCAAAATTCAAAGGGATAAAATGCTTATTACCAAAAGGGTTAATAAGACTCTACCCCTATGATTTGATTGATTTCACTTTATCCCCTATAGTGTTTTTTTTAAACATTTATCCCCCCTTGGTTCAAAGTAGACTGTAATGATTACATTGTCCATTAAATTTAACGGTCAAACTTTAAAAGGTCAAAATTAATAAATTATTAATATTAAGTGATATTTATACCTCACATACATCGTGTCTGATCGGGTAATATTTGCTTACCTCTTTTTTTCCCCCTTTATTCCCCCAGGTCAGGTTAAGTAAAAAGGTAATTTGTTGTTTTATATAATTTTGTTAATTATTTAAACACTACACTTAAATCTAAACCATGAAGAGATTAAGTGGTGATAAAAATAGGGTTAATTACACTTTACCCTCTGTGTTTAGACCGTTTTGCACTTTGTCCTTCTGTGGTATTTTCGTCACCACTTTGTCTCCCTTTAGTTAGGCATTTGTTGCACTTTACCCCCTCGTCTGCACTTCGCGCTTTGTAGTTAAACCTACATCAAGGAGTAAAATGCAATCTTGCCTAACTGCAAGGGCATAATAGTGAAAAAAATACCAAATGAGACAAAGTGCAAAACAACTTAATATAAAATGTAATTAACCCATATAAATATCACAAAATTGGATAGAGGATAAAATGTAATTAACCCATATAAAAATCACAAAATTGGATATGTAATGGTCTGATTTTCCATGGCCACCACTTGGCTTCTCATAAAAGAGAATTAAAACTAAAATGGAATAATGAATATTTTAATATCCATAAATTTGAATTTTTTTAAAAACTATGGCAATAATTATAATTATCAATTAATCGAGTTAATTTTACAATAATAAATAATAAATACACTTATTACAAATTAAATAGGAATTCAAACATAATTGCTAGCGCAAATCCATTTTTCGTCGACCCTACAACAAATATCGTGGGACTATGAGCCAATACTCAGTAGAATTTTAACCCATTTATAATATGCATCCAACCAATCTACAAGTAATACACAGGCATGTATTTCACATAATTTTCACATGATGCATAATCATAATTATTTCACGAAAATCAACAATTATAATTAAACAACAATAATAACATAAACCACATAATAAATGGAAAGATTAAATACACATATTAAACGGGTTAGAAATTCTAGTTGAGATTCGAACTGAAATCAATGTAATATAATTTCTCTTCTTTCTCTTAAATCCTAAATTTTCCTCTAATTTTTCATTCCTTTTTTTTCCTATTCATATTTTGATGTTTTGTTCGGGCTCTCCCTCATAACGCATCGCTGTAGCGGTGACTTTTGGCCATAACTTTCTCGTTCGAACTCCGATTGAGGTGATTCAAAAACCTATGGAAATCTAAGACACAGATCTACAACTTGCATGTTTTGAGATTTTTCAAAATTGGATTAAATCGTGGTCAAAATTGGCCTTTAAGTTACTGTACATGTACCGACTTTGCATCTTTTCACCCATTTATTCAAAAACCTATAAAATAATACAAACACATATTAAACTAACAAAAGTACTTGAAAAAAATATAAATATTTGAATTTAAAAGTACTTGATTTGTCAGTAAATAAACCACTTATCAAATATCCCAAAACTCAAACGTTTACTTGTCCTCAAGCAAAAACACACACAAAAGAAGATAAACTTCTACAACTAATTAACAAACTTAAATACTAAACAATGAATAAAAACACAAACAAACTAAAATACAATAACGTGTAAGTTTTAACTTTCATCTAACGACCAAAAAAATTTCCCTTATCGGCCCCCAATTATATCGATTTCAAGAGTAAAACGCACCATGTGGTGTTCTAGAATTTCAACATTCAATAACAGTAAGTGACATTCCAGATCTTGTTTAAGTATGTGTGCAAAAACTCAATTATACAAACATCCAAAGACCGGATTGGATTATCCATTAATAAAGTTCAAGACTTAAACCGATAAGGTATAGGATTTTCATAAGCCTGACAGGGTTCCACTCTCCACTAATGTAGGCTTAGCAATTCTAAATTTTCAATAAAACTTGGTTCGATTTTGTTAACTGGACAAGGGTATATCAGGAATATAAAACAGGTTAACGTTATTAACTCAACGATACCGAAGGTACAACGTTTAACGCTCAATCACACTCATAACCCCAAAGATAAACTCAAAACAACACTAAACAAAATGTTGTACTCACTTGTCAAAAAGAAAGAAAAAACGTATATACACATGTTTTTTTTGTTTTTTTTTTTCACTCACACCCCCCAACTTATTTGATTTATACAATTTCACGAGTATGGAAATACGATAGAAAAATGACAAATGAGTACTCAAGTACCGAACCAAACAATCGTTCGCCCAAAACCTAATCGCTCACTTCAAGTAGCATAAATAAATGCTAACTTGATTTAAACTCAAATTGTGCCTTAGGTTTAGCGATAATGGTTTGGAAAAAATTCAATTGGCCAGGGTATTTGTTAAGTGTTCAAAATTGAAACGGCTAACAGGATAATGAGGGATAAAAATATTGCAAGGAAGGCTTCAACGGCTCAAGCAATCAAAATGAATGTCTAAATCATATTTCCTAAACTACCTCGCCTAAGATTTCGCCTCGGATTTCTCCCAAATCGAGTTCTAGAATTCCTATTGTGATAAACTTGGCTAACGGATAATTGGCATCAAATCAATTGGATAGCTAGTACATTGAGTTTACGTGCTCGTGCAAATTATGATCCACAATAACTTTTACTAAAACGAGATATCAAGCACACAGAACACACATGAATGGGCATTACGCTCGACTTCGGTAAACAATTAAACTCGTCATCGGGTAATGGCCTAGATGAACTACAAAACTCAGCATACAACAACAACTACAAACATAAACATACTTACACTAAACAAACATACATACAATTAAACTAAACGACATTTAAACTTAAACTACATAACTAGCAACAAAATAACATACTAACATGCTACACATCACCCCAAATTTAAAACGGACAGTGTCCACAGTGACCCAACAACAAACTCAACAAATAGCATGTATTATAATTACGAAAGGGGTTTTGAACACGTACCTGGAAGGCGAGACAATCTCTTCTCCGAATGAAGTCGACGGTGATGGATTAATTTATTTTGAAATTTGGGTTGTCTCCCAAGAAGCGGTTGATTTAATGTCTTCGGCTTGACACAGAGAATAACTTGTCAAAGAGTGGCTTCCACTTATAGTATGTGTCACACAACACCATATATGGGTCTTGGTTCAAAAAGCCCTCAAGCTTGGCAAGATTTGGCGTTGATCGGCTCGAGCTTTTAACTTGACTCGGCTCTGGATTTTGTACTTGGTCATCATGAATTAACGAAGTTGGAAGGGGAGTAGGACAGGTGAACCACATCGAATCCTCGTTGATATGATCGTCTTGGATCGGATCCTCATAATGCACCTCCAAAGTCCTCCCACTTTCATTCGATTTCTCAAGGTGGCTTTCACATTTGGATGTGACTTGTGTGTCTCCCAATACCACCGCTTCTGACTCGGCCTCAATAAAGCAGATAAGCTGACCGATTTGCGTCTCAAGAGACTTTACGATCGTGTCGATTTCAGCGCATACTGTCTCAATATTGCCAAGATGATCCCCATGCTCATTGATATGGTCATTCGTTTTCCTCCAAAAAGCCTGAGTCTCCCCCGTAAATTCAGCGAACATTTCTTTTAGGGAGGGGGAAGACTCCATAGTTAGGTCCGGGGTGTCAATCCATGGCGCCGAAGTGTTGGAACTATCCCTCAAACTTTGATAACTTGTTGAATAATTCTAACTCTAATAATGATAACCAGCCATATCTTCCAATAACCAATAAGTTTCGTCCATGGTGAATTAGTCGAATGAGATGGTACCATTTCTTCCTTCCACCCACGTTCTTGTTTCGGCTTGTAACCCGTCAAGAAAGTTCAGTAGTTGACACTCCCTCGAGAAACCTAGGGAACTGAAAGAACAACTCCTTGTATCTATCCCAAGCACAATAAAAGGGCTCAGAATCTTGTTGAAAGAAATGCAATAGTACTTGTTGATTAAACATCTTCAAGTACCTCTCAAGACAAAACAAGCTAAAAACAAAAATTATAAACAAAATAAATGCCTAAATTAAAATTAAGTTACTTACTCACAATATCAACAACAATCTAAAACCCAATCTTCAGCAATGGTGCCAAAAACTTGGCAGCGAAATATTACGCCGTTACTTTTACTGCAAGTGTACAGGTCAAGTTTTAATATAGTGGAAAGAGTAAGGGTTGTCATATCCACAAGAATTTGTTTAGATCGTTGCTAAATACCGCGATTATCATAATCGAACTTTATTTAGGCGATTGAATTTTCGATTTTGTTTTAAATATATAAAACTAAACTAAACTAATTAAATTAAAATACTAAGTATAACGTTTATGGGAATAAATCATCTAGGTATTAACTTTGTTCACTGATACGTGTTTTATTTCATCTAGTTTACATTAACAGTATTCAAATTATCCGACAATCTAGGTATTGAAAACTCACTCACTACCTCTCACGAGTGTAAAGTAAATGAATATACGACTTTGTGTCAACGCCGATGTCCCCATCTAGCGTCTAACAACACTGATCACATGAGTTTCTCCCCAACCTCACGGATTGCACACTTTCTAATAATCTCCCGATTCATTAGAACGTCGCGTTGTGTTTAAACCCTAGTCCGAATCCGGGGTTACCTCACCCTAGTGTCAAACCCCGTATTCTCAAACCAACCAATATATCCTAATAAGCATATAATGGATGTAATAAAATAGTAAACACAATCGGATAAAGATAAACAACCGTTAACAAAATATTAATCTATTCAACCACGTTTTCATGAACTACATCAAATCCTAGACAATAGATGTTTATCTACACATGGTCATAGCCCAATATTCAACAATACGTGAGCTAAACATCATCAACTACCAACAAGAGTTTAAGAATAAAAGAGAAAAACAAGGGAGAATAACTGTTATCTGAAGAACGGGTGATTCCACATCTGTGATTTCCACTCGGATCTTGTTTTCTCTTCTTCAAAATGATGATTGCTCCTTGTTGGTATGCCTCGGAGCTCTCAAGAAAGTCCCAAAAACATGCCTTAGGTGTTTTGGGAAGAGGGGATATGATAGAGATCCAAAATATCTAAAAAATATCTCAAAATATCTTTGTCAGGTGGAGTCTCACCATTGCAGCGGTAGGAAGTCAGTAGGTCCACTGACCCTTCACCACTGCAGCGGTGAAGGCCATCACTGCAGCGGTGACGTTTGGCTATAACTTTCTCGTCCAAAATCTGATTGAGGTGATTCACAAACATATAGAAAGCTAAGACATAGATCTAAAACTTTTATATTTTGAGATTTTTCAAAATCGGATTGCATCATTGTCAACACTGACCTTGAAGTTACTGCACCTGTACCGACTTTACATCTTTTCACCTATTTATTCAAAAATCTATAAAACAATACAAACACACATTAAACTAATAAAAATGCTTGAAAACACACAAATATTTGAATCTAAAAGTACTCGATTTGTCGGTAAATAAACCACTTATAATCTGTCTTCAAAGACGAATCAGGATCATTCTAACTTAGATTCGGGAATAATTGCTCATATATTACCTAACCAAATTACTGTAAGTTTCTGATTGTCGTGAATTTAAATAGTTTTATAAGTATACTTTTTAATTTTAAATAACAAGGATCATTGCATCAATTATTGTTGTAGCGTGATCTCGAACTCAAGATAGTTATCATCAAACAGAATATATGTGACAACTACAAGTTCATGGTATCATATCATAAGACTTGGTTGGCGAGGACCAAAGTAGTGGGGATGCCATTTGGGGATTGGGACGAGTCATATTAAAAGTTGCCTTGGTATGTTGTTTCCTTACAACATTTGAACCTCGGCACTGTGGCGCAATTTGATTACTTCCCTAGTGATACCCCCTACTCAGTTGTATTGGACAAGTTCGTTTGGGCATTCGAGCCTGCAATAGAAGGATTCAAGCATTGTCAATCGGCTATCTGTATAGACGGCACATTTCTTGGCGGAAAGTATAAAAGCAAATTGCTTATCATTGTTGGCGGTGTCATCCAACAGGGTCTTCTCCCATTGCTTTTGTTCTCATGGAGGAAGAGACGTACGAATGTTGGCATTGGTTTTTGATGAACCTTCGCGTTCATGTCGTTGGTTAGTTTCCTGATGTCACGCTCATATAGGATCAACACTGGTCAATCATCTTTGTCGTTGGGGATATTTCGGAGAATCTATCCCACAGACCACGTGGACATCACTGGTATTGTTTACGTCACGTTCGGAGCAACTTCAATGACAAATACCAGAATCAACAATTGAAGGACCTTATTTGGAAAGCCAATAATGCCCACCAAATTAGGAAATTCGATTAGATCATGGAGAAGATCGGAGAGCCTAAACCAGAGGCGAAGGCTTGGTTAGTAAATATACCAGCCAAGAAATGGGCACTGTGCCACGATAAAGGTAGACGTTGGGGTATACTGACTACAAATTTTATCGAGATATTTAACAGCGTGCTTAAGGGGGCGAGAAATGTTCATATCACCGTCGCAGTTCAAATTTCGTTTTATCATCCGATCAAATATTTTGATGAAGCAGTCAGGGATAATGCCAATAAAGTTAAGTATACTCGTCACGTCGACAAGGATACAAGTGCACGATGGAAGCCTATTTTTATAGATAGTTATTTTGTGTTGACCAATTCTCGTGTTACTGATTTTTAGGATATAAAATCTATCAAAACAAATCATCTTTCAAATTCAAAATTTACTCAAAACAATTAAAAGTAAACGGTAACTGACAAAAAATGAACTTATGTTACTTTGAGGATACTAAGTGTAATTAATTCAATAAAGCAACCAAATTAGGGTTCACGTTGACTAAGGTGGCATTTAGTAATCATTTATGTTCTCATCTCAGCAATGGGATGAGAATAAGATGGAATGAGAATTTTATTTCCTTCTTGAAAGTAGAATCGCGTTTGGTAACGATTTTTTTTTTTTTTTTTTTTGGGAACATAATCACGTTTGGTAATGATTTTATCCTAAAATTAAATTAAATTAAAAATTAAAAAAAAAAATTATTTTGAGAACTTTTTTTTTTCTTGTTTTGGCCAGACAGTGGCCGGCCGGCGATGCCGGAGATGGCTGTCGGCGGCGACAGTGGCCGGTTGGGGCAGATGGCTGATGAACAATGGCGGTGGTTTTTGGGAATGGGATGAGAATAATGAGAAACAACTTTTTTTTGTTTCTCATTTCTTAAGAAAAAAGTGGGCATAATTCTCAAATGAGAATGGAATGGAAACGGGAACAAAAATTATCAAACGCTATTCCTAAACAGAAATCCCAAAAATCTGAGAATAGGATGAGAATTTCTGAGATGAAAATAGTTGCCAAACGGGGCCTTAGAAATCTCTCGTGCTCCTTCTATATGTTAGCAACAAATGGATATAGAGAGAGAGACAGAGAGAGTTCTTGCACATAATTCTCTTAGGTGGCGTTTGGTTAGTGTTCTACTTTTTTTATTTCTACTTCTAATAAACTAGGATGAGAATTATGTTTCCGTTCTAGAGTATTCTAGGAATATAAACATGTTTAATAACGACCATGGTTCTGAAGTTAGTTCTTTAATTTATAAGAACAAAAACAAGAAACATGTTTGATTGCAATATTTATTTATTTTTTCTTTAAATATATTATGGCTGGCGTCGTGGTGGTGGTCAGCAGGGTAGTAGTGGGAATAGTTTTGTGGAAGTGAATAAGAATCAATATTTTTTTTTGTTTCTCAGATTCTTAAGAAAATAAGGAATTACCCCCAAATTACTTTTAAATTTTTGGGAACAGAAACGTGTTTATCAAATATGTTTCTGTACATTAATTCCAAAATTTTGGAAGTTTCACATTTATTTCAATCCCACAATATTAAAAACGCTGTTTATGATTTTGGACAGAAAACTAGTCGTCTCAATACATGGCCTTCTAATTGAGATATTTTTAGCATTAATCACTTCACTAAACGTAAGACGTTTTCTCATGACCACAATTCATGCTTCTGTCTCATTCTTCAAACTAATCATTGTTAGTAAAAGGTTAGGAAAAGTATTAGGTCGAGTGGTGTAAGGAAATGACGAAAATATTTCCATTAGAAAGTCACGTACTAAACAAAGTCCATTTTCCATCAAACTTCATTAACAGTATTTTTTATTTTACGGGATTGAAACAAATGTGAAATTTAAAAACCAAATACGTAATTTCACAAATCACATAATCCACATAGATACCTACCCCATGCTTTAAGGACCAAAATGAAATGGTAAATATAAATTAGGGCTCTCAGTGGAATTAACCCAAAGAGGGGACTAAAAATTAATTTGTATGTATATGTGTATATATTTTAAGTTAGGGGTCAAAGTGAAATTAACCAAAACAGGGGGAGTGGATTGCAATGGCTAGATGACCCTTTTTTTTAATTAAAAAAATTAAAGTATTTTTTTCTTTTTTATATATATTTTTTTTAAAACTTGATTTTAATGAAGTCCTTTTTAAAAAATAAAAGATAATTATTTTTATATTTTTATATTATAAGAAATTAGGGCGGATATAGTAAAGATGTAGGTTGTGTTTAGATGAAGAATTTGTAGGAGGGATTTCAATTGGTTATGGGATTTTGAAATCCACTTTTGGTAAATCTCTTATTTGGGTAATAGAAGAAAGGATTTGTGAAATTCTTTTTTGGGTGAATGGAGGGATTTACAAATGCATTTGGGAGAGGTGGACTTTGAGAAATCCACTCAAGCAAAGGATTTGCAAAATCAATCGACAGCCTTCAAACCTTACAAAGAACAGACTTGCTACCCGACGTTCGGCGATTCGCGACGACCACCACCAGCGCTCGAGACGACGATGACCACCAGCGCTCGAGATGACGATCTTCATTGAACGATGACCACCATCGCAAACAGTCAAACGAACGGATCTGAACGGCGATGACTGGTGCTTGGCGACGACGACGCTTGACGGCAACCACACAACTACGAAGGAGAACAACGAATGACTGAGACCTAGATCTGTCGTCATTCTCCATCGTTGATCTTTTTCTTCGTTCGATTAGGGCTCGTCGTCCATAGTTCATTGTTTGATTAGGGTTCATAGTTCGCCGTTTTCATTGTCTTCATCGTTCAAGATTTTTTTTGGTTCAATTGCGTCTGGTTCTGGTTCAATTGCATCTTCATCATTTTATTTTATTTTCAGAAGTGGGATCAAAGGATCAGAAATAGAGAAAAAAATATCAAATACTACAATTCAAACAATTATCCAAACAAAATATTTATGAAATGAAGGGATTTCAAAATCCAGGATTTTGAAATCTCTTCATTTCACAAATTTCTTACATTTGTAAAATCCCTTACCCATACGCAACCGTAGTGAATTCAGTAGAAATTTTGAACTAAATTCAAACATTGATTAAACTAGTAATTATTTTATTTAATAAAAAATTAAATGGCATCCAATGAAATTATTCTAGCGGCTTTGCCTTGGGGTCGAATCTTAACCAATTATCGGTCACCTATTTTTTTAATATTATAGATTTTATTTTTTTTAAATAACTCCTAAAAAAAACTGGTTAAAATCAAGAGTACGAAATGGTTCGATTATGCAATTAAAATTAGTTAAAAAAAAATGAAGTATTATTTTAAGGACAAAACAAAATTTTAAACTATTGCTCAACTACATAAAAGTATGTTTCTTAATATAATAGTGAGAAGAGCTAAAATGGTAGAATGAAAGCGACATTTAAATATTGTCATGGTATTGATCTCGGTTCGGATACCATGATAACAGTTAAATATTTCTTTCATTTATTTTTAATATTAAATTTTATTTTTTGTTACAACTTAAAATTATATAATAAATTATATAATTTCAATTGGAGTAATTCTCTTAACTTACATAATGGTTTGAGAAGTGTTAAGTAATTAATATAAGGCATGAATCTAACCACCTTTTTTTATGTGTAACTCCCGATTTTATTTTATTTTTTATAAGCAAATATTATATTAAAGATAAGGGGAATGGCCTACCTTGTTACACAACAATGTGTGGTCGAGTAGCCTGCAAAACCCCAACTCAACAAAATACACACACGGGGTCAAGACAAACACTCCCCAACGGGTACACACCAAAACTATACAAAAATAGCTATAAGGCATATCTACGTTGCAGTACATCAATACAAAATAAACCACGAACATACTCTCACGAGAAAAGGCGCAATAGGAGAAGGACAACACCTAAATCCGAATAACCAACCATCACAATTACAACATAATCAACACGGCAGGATTGTCATAGAAAATTCGCAGATGACCTAATAAATTCCAAAAGACAATAACCCCAACCACAAAAAGGAACACAGACAAAACAAACCAACACCAGAGATAATTGTAGGCTACAGAATTGTCCCCCAAACCTGCACACAAAGGACAACAAACTCAAAGGTCTTATAAGCCGCTGAGCCCCTGATCTCTTTCTATACATGAAAACGCCTACTTCTTAAAGTTTCGGGACTATCTCTCAAAAACATCCCCATCCCTTAATACACCCAAACAACCAAAAAGTTATTTTTTCCAATCCTTTTTGGTACTGAGACGATTATTTTTTTTAAATTGCAAACGGCACTTATTACCAATTTTGGAAAAAATCTCATCAATTTCATCCTTGAATTTTGAGTCACAAATACCATCTGAATCCTTTGTGAATGACCATTCTTGAGTTGAAAAATCAATGCCGCTTTTAGCAATTGATTCAAGTGAATTGGATTGACCAAAGGATTCCGCAATAATCTCACCCTCTTCAGCGAATTGGATTGACCAAAGAATTCCGCAATAATTCAGCCTCTTCCAAATCGTGGCAAACAACTTTATGGATTGAGAGATTCTCTCATCGATCAACTTTAGGAGGAGATCCACCCCCATCTAATATGGAATTTATGGCACCCACTTGGTCCAACCCTTACCATCATCCAGCGGCAATCTACTTTCAATACAATTTGACCCCACATTGTCCCATTCCTTAAGAATAAGGCTAACAATCTAATCCTTGAACTCCACTACGTTCGAAGTCATAGACAAGCCCAATTATAATGATAAATGTGCAACGCATTTTGCTTGTGCGAATAATTAGACTACGAGAGAATGAGAAACGAATTTCTATAATCTTAACTCTGATATCATGTTAGGAGGTTCCGATTTAAAACTATGTGGTTCTTTATCTTATATTGTGATTTGAAAACTCTCAAGTGATCGATGAGGGATAAAAGTGTAACACTTAGTCTATTATCGGTCAACTTTATTTTAAAAATTACCATTATAAAAAAAGTTTCAAAATAAATTGGTCAAAACTAAGAATACAAAATGATTCAATTATACTTAGTGAAGATATCAGTCATCCCATACATCCGATCGAAATTAGTTTTTTAAAAAAAGTTGGAGAACTATTTTGAGGACAATTTTTTTTAAACTATTCATAAGATTTTAATTTAGATATTTTTTTTTTCTTTTTTTTTTTTTTAAAGATTGCAATTAAATTGAGAAAATTCATTCAACATTAATATGCTTGTCCATCCCACGTCGCCCAAGCTTATAGAAATATGTCTCTTAATATAATGTTTAGTAGAGTGGAAGTAATATTTAAATGTTATCATGGTATTGATCTAGGTTACATAGTGTACATATTTAACATAACTCTGATACCGTGATAACAAATAAATATTTATCTAACTATTTTTTAAATTAAATTATATTTTTTAAAATTATATATATTTGAAAAATATTTATTTAAAATATAGTTATATAATTTTAAAAAATAAAATTTAATTTAAAAAATAGTTAGATAAATATTTATTTGATATATATATATATATATATCTTTTAGGATTTTTACATTATGAGTAATGAATTAACCAAGTTAATATATAAATAATATATTATTTTATCTTGGGCTCTAATACTATAATAACAAATAAATATATCTCTCATTTATTTTTCACGTTAAATTTGATTTTTTACTTAATCAAGTTATTTTTATTTTCAGTTTTTATTTTTACATTATTTGTAATAAATTAATCAATTTAGTATATAAATAATATTTTATTTTATTTTTTGGCACCTAAAGTAACAATTTATGCTATTTAAGATATAATTACTTAACATCTTACAATTAAAAATATGATTTGCGGAATCAACGAATTAATTGTACTTTACTATTTTTATTTTTTAGTATTGTCCATTGTTTAATTTATGTTATTTAAATTAAACACAACTGACGTATTTCTTTTGAAAAAAATTATAGGTTATTATTCAATAATGTAATTATGCTGCTATTTGACCCGAATTAATGACAATTAACGTTGTTTATGGCCAGGCAAGGTCGTGTTTAGACTGAATTTTACAAAAGAAATTAAAAAATCGTCCAAGTTTCGAGCCCGACCCAATCTTCGGGCCCTACTTCCCAACTCAAGCCCTTCTGTTATGAAAATAATAAGGCCCAAATCTGACCCCCATGAATTTTTTCATATAAATAGAAAAATAGTTATTTCATACCTAAATATATTTTTTCACAAAAATAAATAAATAAACATCCTAATAATTAAATATCTCTACTACTATTAGCAATATGGATTGGACGAGCTGGGAAATATGGGCGAGCAGGTCAGGTCTTCAGACCTACAAACAATCCTAATAATGAGTATTAATAAAATAAATTTATTATTATTTTTAAATATTGATGAAACTAAAATATATATATATAAAAAAAAAAAAAAAAAAAAAAAAATTTACTCCATATTGCACCATCACATATGACCAATTAACTAACACTCATGTCATACAAACATATTTAAAAATATATATATATATATTAGAAAACACAAGAGATGTCATCTTTTTTATCAATCAACTTCATTTCTTCTCGATAGCAATCTAGAAATTAAATATTAAATTTAACTCTGAATGGATTACACGGATGTAGGGGAGTGCGTTCTTAACATCGTCCTGAATGGATTACACGGACGTAGTGAGTGCGTCTTTAACATCGTTCGAATTGAGTTGTTTGTAGATACTGATATAGGTGTGGAAGAGAAGGCGATCTTTGGCGCTGGTTCGGATATGGCCATTGTGTTTGCAGAAATACTTGAGTTGTTCTATGGTGCAGCAACCGAGGAGTTGGCTGAGGAAGAGGAAGAGTCAGTTGATGGTTTCATTCTTCTCTTTGATCTCCGGCTTCACATTGTTTTGGCAGAAGTTGTAGGTGGGGAGAACGGGCTTTATCCACGTAGGTGGGGCTCGTTCGTTCATGCAATCTTTGTTTATGGCGATGTAGTGTCCGACTTGCTGGAATTTCTCCAATAGATTGAACTCGATTATGTAGTTGTGTTTGCAGACCTTGCAATGGATGTCACTGGAGATCCCAGTGAGATTATGGGAGAAGAGGTACTCGAGGTTGTGGACGGTTGCGTGAAGGTCCGTGGCCCAAGGGTATGGCTGTGTAACTATCTCGCTCCTCCCTTCCAGTCACAGAGGGCGCCGGCGACGATTCTGTTGGAACATGTGTAAATTTTTTACTTGTAAAATAAATCAAGTGACATTAGTTACTAGACTTCCATCTATTGTTCCCCTGTCCCACATTATTTGGGAATGAGATTCTAGAGGAGGTTATAAGGGGATGAGTTAGATATTTGGGGTGTGCCCCAAATGGTATCTACATTTTGTGGAAGGAAGATGAGTCACATCCTTATCGATTTACCACACTGGCTCCACCATCCGACCGTGCCGAGCCCGTGTGTGAAGTGAGGTGGCTCTTATTATTGTTTGGACAAAATTTATTAGATTATTTTAATAAATAAAATATTATTTTATTTTATTATTCTTATATTATTTTATTAAATAATATTATATTATTTTAATTAATAATCCCTCCATTATTTGGACAATCAACATGATTTCCTCTTATCCTCTCCACTAACTTTTCAACGTACACTTGTTTCACAATTATTAGAATGAAAGTGTTCTACTTGCCTTACAATTATTAAAGGGAAAGATTGTTCCATGCCTTACAATTATTGCTTTACTTGCCAGTGGATTTATATACTACGTATCAGAAGCCAAAGAAAAATATATATTGAAGAGAACGCTCTAGATTTTCCTTTCTGTTTTTCTATGCAAAAAATGTTCTTTGTTTCCGAGCAGTGTAGTGTAGGGTGTTTTTTATTTTCGGGACTTCTACCGTACAGAGAAGGTCTTAGACAGAGGTGATTTCTAGACTGTTTTATCCTGGGGACGACAAGGCTAAACACTGTTTGCACCATCTTGAACAGAGCCGCGAAACGTCTTAAAGAGAGCGACCTAGTCCGCGACTCAACCCAAGAAAATTTGGTAACTTCATTCTTTATTTTAATTGTGCAGCAACAGATTCCGTTGCCCTGTTTGGCTTCTATATGTTGGTGCCGAGATGAACCCAGGATGTGGTAGTGGCGGTGCCGGAGGAGAGAGAGACAATGATGTCGCCACCATCTCGGCGGCTGTCAAGGCCATTACTGGCGCCGCTATCAGTGCCTGGACTCTCACCATTGTCCCTGTCGCCGTCGACAGTTGCTTTGGCATAGCTAGACGAGTAAGATCGATATCTTGGTCTTCTCCGTTAAGAACCAACCCTGCAGTAGGAAAAACCGTACCGTTCTCGATTATCTCCTTGCCATGTCCCGCTCCGCAGATCCCGCTCGGACCAATAATCCCATTGATCCGATCTTCGTCATCTCTATTCCTCTTCAACCCTCCGTATATCACCATCTCTAATGTGCTCCTTCTGTATGTTAGCAAGAACTAGATAGAAAACCATATATATATCTCTCAGTCTATAGAGAAAGAGATAGTTCTCGTTCTAGTTCTTGAGAGAGAGCTTCAAATAAGTTAGTTCAGGAGTTTCAAATATTTTGGAGAGACAGGGAAGGATATATGAAGAGAGAAATCTAACGGTCACGATACAAATATATATATAGAGAGAGAGAGTGATTTAAGGAAGACCAATTATTCACCCAACGGTAATTAATTATCATAGCCCTCTGGAAATTTCAGATAGGTTTGTAGATGCCGGCGATGGTGGTGGTGGGCAGCGGTGGTGGTGGGCACTTTGAAAGAATAAAGTGAATCTTTTTAGGAAGTCTCAAGAGTATAAATCACCACTTTCTAGAGTTCTTTTTTTGTGAAGGAGGATGAGACTTCTACAATGTCATGATTTCTATTATTGGGACTTTTGAAGAGTTTTCTCAAGAATAAATATGGGACAAGAATGTAATAGTTTTTATTTTTATTTTTTTATAAATAATTTATTTTTTAAACATTTTAACTTACGGATGACAATTCAATTCAAACCAACGGGTAACTGAACCAAATTGAACCAAACGGTTTGATTTTGAAACCAATTAAATAGTTTTTATTACGGTTTTGGTTTTGGAATTGAAAATCAAATCGTTTTTTATTTTGAGATAGCAACCATGAAATCGAATTGCATAACCGAACTGAACCGAACTGAGTAACTAGTCTATTATATATATATATATATATATATATATATATATATTAGGGTTAATTGGGTTAACTTTAGAATTTTCATAATTTTTCTGGGTATTTTTAGTTTTTTTTTTTTTTTTTTTATATATATGAAGAAAAATATTCGTTGTGGTTTTAATTTTATATAAAATTAAAAAATCTAACGGTTTAAAGATTTTGGTTTTGGTTTTATATAAAATTAAAAAATCTTAACGGTCTCGCAATTTTTGTTTTGGTTTTGCATAAATTAAACGATTCGGTTTTAAAATCGTTTTTTTCGGTTTTGGTTTTGGATATGGTGTATACCTAACAATTTTTTTTGTTCTAGTTTCTGATATAACCAGTCCAAGACCGAACTGTTGGGCAAAAATTAACCAACCGAGAGAAAGAGTGAGAAAACAGCCGTCTTCTCCGTCTGGAGTTACGTTGGGAAAACCCTACCATTGTCATCAGAATCCCGAAGTTCCCGTTGATCTCTCCTTCCTCGCCATCTAACCTTCTTCATTGTTGTCGAATCAAAAGGCTATAAATTCGGGTGCTCCATTTCTCATTTCAAACGTCTTAAAGAAGATAGTGGGCACCCACAAAATCAGGTTATAACGGTAAATTTCAAAAAATGAAAAAAAATATGTGGTGGTCAAAAGTTTGTGTTAAAAAAAAAATAAAAAAAAAATAGAAAACATCGGTGAAAAATTATTTTTTTAAGTCTAATTGGTAAAAAGTCATTTTGTATTATTAAGTTTTGATTTAGTCCTTTAAGTTAGATTTTATTTATATTTTAGTCCCGCATTACAAGAATTGTAGGGATATTGCAAGAATTGTAGGGAGCTTTTTAGTGAGTATATTCGGTTTTTATAGTGAATTTTGTTACATGTAACTAATATTAGTTATAATTTCATAATTGTTACTTTTCACACATATTTTGGTATTTTTAGTTACTTGTACTTATATAATATTAGTTGTACTTATATAATATTAGTTGCATGTTACAATTATATATATATGTATAATATTTTGTGACGTAATTGAAAAAATATCAAATTTTTTAATTACATGTCTCTGAGACATGTAACTAAAAAAATTACATATTGTTGGAACTTGTAACTGAAAAAAATAATAATAAATAAATAAAATTAGTTACCTGTAATTAATACAGTAATATTACACACAAAGTAGTTACATGTAACTAGCGCATGATTATCACGTGAGCAAGGCTTCCGCCTTTTTAAAACAGATGGGACTAAATCAAAAGATTTTACAGCATGTAGGACTTTTGACCAATTAGAGTTTAAATGGAGGACCTCCCACCGATTGTCCCAAAAAAAATATTTATGTGACAAGTCCTTTATTCTTAATTTTGAAAAAGTCATATATGCAATTGTAACTTGTGTTTTAGTCCTACCCATAAAAAAAATAAAAAATAAAAATAAAAAAAAAATCACAATACATATGTCGTACTCTCGCAATTACATATATCTAATTTGAGTGTAATATTTGTTAGATGTAACAAATATTACACAAGTACATGTAACATAGTTATATGTAATTTGTAACAAGTGATTAATATTACACCAATACATGTAACTAATATTGGTGTGAGCACATACAGGATTAATAGGCAAATAAAAGTCAAAATTTATGTTTTAAATGAGACTGATAATAGATTATCCCACTATTTGACACTAATCATTAATTATCTTTAAAAAAAAATTAAAAAAATGGGGTAGTTACCAAGAAATCATCGTATGAAGACAAAACTACCAAATACACATTGTTTAAAAATATATTACAAAATAGTCATTTTGTCTTTTTGTGACAATTTTATCCCTCGTGTTATATTCAACACGAAGATCGTGTTATATTCAACATCGTATTATATTTAACAGAATCTCAGATCGTGTTACATTCAACACGACCTCGTGTTAAATATAACACGAAGTTATGTTACATTCCATTTTTTTCATTCAAATTAATAATTCATCTATCCTACATTCATGTTACATTCAACACGATCTCGTATTGAATATAACATGGGGTCGTGTTACATTATAATGTTTTTTCATTCAATTGATAATTCATATATCTTACATTAATTCATATGCTTGATTTTTATTAATACAAATCGAATCAATTCAATCAAATAAACCCTAAATTCCATTCAAATCAATATAAACAATTCAATCCAAACAAATCAATCAAATCCTAAAAAATATCACCTTAATCAACCAAATCAATACAAAATCAAATCCTAAAAAATATCACCTTAATCAACCAAATCAATACAAAATTACGATGATCTAAAAATCCGACCAGATCTAAGCCGTCAAGATGAACAAAATCGAGATGAATACACTCGAAATAGCAGCAATTAAGGAGATCTAGCAAGATCAAAAGCAACACACCCCTCTCTCGCAACAAATTGTTCGTGGTTCAGGCTAAGGGCAAAAAAGGTATGGCAGTGAGTCAGTTCCAATGCTCAGCTATGCCTCTTCTCCCCAAGATCAAAGACGGCGGTAACCCACGCTTGAAGATGACGAGCAAATGGAAGTGATCCGCAAAATAAATCGCCATCGAAATTGCACAAATCCCTCAATTCTCGCCACGATCTTGCAGAATCTTAGCATAAATTGGTTGAAATTTGGAACGATTTGGAACCACCGCCAAGGTTTCTGTTGCAGGTAACGATTTCTAGGTCAAAATCCATTTGTGGGTCTGCCTTCTCATAGAAATCGTGGATCGACACAGGAAGTACGATAGCAGGGCAGTACGGTACCTTCTTCTCTCGTTTCTTTCACTTGGATGATTTCGGATTCGGGGTTGGAACCATGGGATCAGATACGACTGTGGATGAATTGGGGTTTGAGTCAGAATTAGTTGGCGTAGGCGGCATGTGGGGAGATCGGTAGATCTGGTGGTGGCACGAGGCTAGATGGAGCGCGGCGACAATGGCGCGAAGCCGGAGCGAGGGTTGCGGTGGCTAGATCTGTGGTCGCTTCGGAACTGCGACGACGATAACTTCGGATCTAAAGGTTGCTAGTCGGCGCCGGCGTGTGGGGGGAGAGAGAGACCATTAATCACTCCCTTTGCCCCTAACACCAACAACGCCATTCTTGCTCTGTGTGGTCTGAGAAGATAAAGAATGAAAGAGGAAGGGTAGAATTGTCATTTCAAAATATTTAGGACTATATTGTGCAAACCTTCGCTTTTTAAAGGACTATTGTTAAACCCTAACATAAAAATGCTGGAGGACCAAACAACACCGACTTTGTGCAATTTGCTACCGGACATGGTGCATGCGGCACGGATGGGTTCGTTGGCAAAAAGGGCACCAACTTGGTGCCTGTCGGTGGGCAGCAGTGTCGTGGCACAATACCGGCGGGTGTTGTGCAGTGTGGAAGACCTCGGTGCGAGACCAAGGCAAAATAGTGCAACGTAGGTGCAACGCTACGTTGTAAACGGTGCCTTGGACGCGGCAACATGCGTTGAAGGAGCGGGGAGGCGCTGGACCAAGCTGTTGGGCTGGCGTTAGCAAAATGGTGTGATGTTGGGCAACGTGGACGCACATTGGCAGAGATTGCTGATAATGGGATTGTCGTGAGGAGTCACGGGACCAAAGGAAGACCTCGGTGCGATACCGAGGCAAAATGGTGCAACGGAGGCACAACGATACGTGGTAAACAGTGTCATGTGAGCGGCATGACGGACTGTTGGGAACGACGGTGCATTTTGGTGCGAAAAATGCATACAGTGTTGAGACGTCGTTGGGCAGAACGATGCAACAAAAAAAGAACGTAGACGCAACGCTACGTTTTGGGCTGAGTCATGTAGAGGCATGACGCACCGTTGGGCGGCGGTGCATTCTGGTGCAAGAAATGCACACGGAACGTTGGTGGTCGTTGAGTGCAACGACGCATTCCGGCCATGCAGGCGGCGTAGCAAGACGTTAGAGGACGTTGGCTAATTTTAGGACGAGACAGCAACGGGCAGATGCTGGGACGGTGCAAAAACGCTGGAAGGATGCTGAGCTTGTGATAAGCTGGTGGACTGTTGGTTACCAGACGGTTCTGGGCAGTTTCTGGTGGTTTTTGGTTGGTTTTTAGACAGGAAAACCGACTCCCAGAGTGCTGACACATGTCGGGACATGTGTCATCTTTCTGCCTATGCAGTTGGGGCTGTCAACTGCCGTTTTTGCCTATAAATTGTAACGTATGGTCTATTTTTTAAGGGGAGAATGAATGCCTGCGGATTTGCAGACTAAGTGTTGTAATTGGTTCCTTGTAACCCGAGTTATGTAATACAAGGTTGGGTTTTCCCGTAATACGTGTGTGTACCATTGCGTGGGTGCGTTTCGGTAGTGTTTCGGTGTATTTCCGTTGTGTTACGTTGCAGGGACGTACGTGCGTTATAATCATGTCAGTGTAATTCCGCTGCGTTGCAGGACATTCACAGGGCTGCTAGTTGTCGGTGCAACTAGACCACCACAGGGTTGGGTTTTTTGGGCGGTAAAAATTCGACCCTGTGACAACTATCATGTGAAAAAAAAAAAAAAATAGTGGGACTATCTTGTAGAATTAACCTTTTTAAAAAGACTATTTAGTATTTTTCTCTTAAAAAAAATTGGCAGGATAATTTTGAACATATATACAAAAATTAAGAAAATCGGCCAGGGTTAGGCCCAACCTATTCAAGGGATCGGGTGCTCCCTTGGATTAAGGTTAATTACACAAACACTTCCTTGGGGGTGTTTGTGTAGTTAAATTTTTTTAATATGTTTTTAAGTTGAAAAAGAGAGAGAGAGAGAGAGAGAGAGAGAGAGAGAGAGAGAGAGAGAGAAAACTCTTACAATATCCACTAATGAGTAGAGAAAATTAAAGTTTAATCATAAAAATCATAATTTAATTTTTTAATTTAATTATATAATTTTCAAATTTGAATAATTAATTAATATTTTGAAATTAAGCTTAAACTTTAAAATTAAAGTGCACAACTAAGAAAAGAGTAAAAAAAATATTGGCATAAAAAAATATATGAGGTATTTTTTTAATTATTTCATTAGCCACTATTTTTTTTCACAATACTCAAAAAAAATTTATAAGGTTTATGTAATTAGGTATCTATTTAAACATTATAAGGTCACTAAGGTATTTATTTAAAAAAAAAATGTATTTAATCACACTATTTTTTCTCAATAAACACTTAAAATAAATTATGATAATAAACATCTTAATTATGATTTAAAGAATAAAAGTAATATAATTTTAAATTTTAAACTTAATTTCAAAATATTAATTAATTATTCAAATTTCAAATTTATATAACTAAATTATAAATTAAAATATAATTTTTATGATTAAATTTTAATTTTTTCTACTAATTAGCGGATAATGCAACATTTTTTTATTTAATTTAAAAACGTATTTAAAAAAATTAATTACACAAACACCCCAAGAGGGATTTTTTGGGGTGTTTATGTAATTAACCCTAATCCAATGGAACATCGGCTCCAATTTCTTTTATTTTTGTAAATCTGTTAAAAAGGCTTGTGTCATTTCTTTTTTCTTTTTTACATTTATTAGGTAAAGAACTCTCAAAAGTTCTTTACCCATATATCTATTGAAAAGAGCTAACTTATTATCCGGACAAGGGTAGTTTTAAACATATTTATGTGCGGAGAGGAAAGCGATTTTGAAGAAACCGATTTTTAGGAAATAGACTTTTGTATTGTTGGTCATTTTTTTATGATTTTTGTTTAGTGAAGTAATTAGGGAGATTCATTACAAGAAAATAGACATTTTGTTACTGAGTGTCTTGCCGAAAACATGAATTGTGCAACAAAATTAAAATTTGTCGCTAATGGATATGGCCATAGTTCGTCATTATTGTAGCAGAAAATAAATAATGAACGAGTTTACCGAAATTTCATGGGATGAGTCGCGGATTAGGTCGCTCTCTTTAAGACGTTTCGCGGCTCTACCCAAGAACGTGCAAGCAGTGTAACAGCTCCGTCGTCCCCAGGATAAAACAACCCAAAATCACCTCTGTCTATGACCTTCTTTGCACAACAGAAGGCTTGAATACTAAACACCCACTCACTGTTTGAACAAACAAACAAACAAACTACTCGAAAATCGAAATTAAAAAAAAAAAAAAAATTCAGATGAAGAAGAAGACTGAAAGCAATTTTGTATTTTGCTGTTTCAGATCAAGAAGAAGACTGAAGGCAAATCTGTGTTTCAAAACTGTGGAAGAAACCAGTATTTATAGGAGAAAAAAAAAATTCTAAACGTTGGAGCTCATTCTTGAAACTGAAAAAAAAAATTATTAATTCTTAAACGTTATTATTTCTTAAACGTTCAAATAATTAATTATCAAAAACGGTTTAAGAAAAAAAAATGTTTTATTAAAACGTTTAATTGAAAAAACGAAAAATGTTTTAATTAAACTGTTTAAAAATAAGTGCCATCTCATCACACGCGCGACTCAACTCGATACGGCACGGCCAAACGGACGGTGGCGCGCGCGCGTGTGTGGTAAATCGGTAGGGATGTAGCTCCTCTCTCCTGCACAAAATGTGGGTACCCTTTGGGGCACACCCCAAGTGTCTCACATACCCCTAAATATCCTCATCAATTCCTCTTCTCCCAACCAATGTGGGATAGAAGGACTATAGGAAACTGCATATTTGACACTTTCTATACTAAAAAACAATTTAAAATTCAATTGTTTCAACAATCCCCCACTTGCATTTTTTAAAACAATTTTTTCATCGAGCAGTATAATTAAATATAAGATTGTGCATAAGAAAAGGTGTCTATCGACTTGAACCTTTACATAGTGAAGATGCTTTAGATTATACTAGAGTAACTCGTAGTCAAAATATCATGCTTCAAACAACACATTTATGAAATAGAACTCAAAATTATTATTATATCTTTTTCTTGAGCTAATCCTTTCATCAAAGGATCGGCTAAGTTATCATCAGACCGTACATGATCCACTCTCACAGCCCCTGTAGAGATATACTTCCTAATAGTGCTGTGTTTGCGACGTATTTGTCATTTTTTTCCGTTATAATAACGGTTCTGAATCTTTGCAATAGCCGTAGTACTATCACAATGGATTAAGACAGCTGAAATCGGTCTCTTCCATAAAGGGGTATCAGAAAGCAGACTCCTTAACCACCCTGCTTCCTCGCTAGCCGAAATTAGTGCAATAATCTCAGACTCTATAGTAGATTGAGCTAAAATAGTCTGTTTCTTAGATTTCCAAGAAACAGCTCCACCAGCTATACTAAATATATATCCGCTAGTTGCCTTGGAGTTATCTAAAAGGGTGTTCTAATCAGCATCGCTATATCCTTCCAGAACAACGGGAAACTTTTGATAATGTAATCCAAAGTTCGTAGTTCTCTTTAGGTATCTCATAATCCTATCAATAGCTTGCCAATGCTCAATACTAGATCTACTTGTAAACCTGCATAGTAATCTCACAGCATACGCTATGTCGGGCCTAGTGCAATCAGTGGCATATCGAAGACTGCCTATAATGCTCGCATACTCAGATTGTCTAACACCGTCACCGGTGTTCTTGAACAACTTCACACTAGTGTCATAAGGAGTACATGTTGGTTTACAATCAAAATAATTGTATGTCTTTAGAATCTTCTCTATATAATGAAATTTATTAAAAAAAATTTCCATGTTTAGACCTAATTATTTTAATACCAAGGATTACACTTACTTCATCAATATCTTTCATGTCAAAATTAGCACATAGCATGGATTCACATTATTCACAACATGAATATTGGAACTAAAAATCAGCAAGTCATCCAAATAAAGACATATAATAGTACAAACATCATTTTCAGATTTATAATAAATGCATTTGTCACTTTCATTTACTTTAAAACCATGTGAAATGACTAGATTATCAAATTTCTCATGCCATTGCTTAGGTGCTTGTTTCAAACCATAAAAAGATTTATATAATTTGCATACTTTATTTTCTTGACCAGGAATAACAAATCCTTCAGGTTGGTCCATATAAATCTCTTCTTCTAATTCACCATTCAAAAAAACAGTTTTAACATCCATTTGGTGCACAATAAGATTATGAATTGTAGCAAGAGATAAAAGTACACAAATAGATGTAATTCTAGAGACAGGTGAGAAAATATCAAAGAAATCTACATTCCCTCTTTGTCTAAACCCTTTGGCTACAAGACGAGCCTTATATTTATCAATGGTTCCATCGGGATTCAATTTCTTCTTAAGAATCCATTTACATCCTATTGTTTTACAACAAGGAAGTAAATCTACCAAATACCAAGTTCTATTTGACTCGAGAGAGTCCAACTCATCATCTATAGCCTCTTGCCATAAATTGACATCTACAGAGGACAATGCCTCTTGGAGTGTAAGTGGATCCTCCTCTAAGGTATATGCATAGAAATCTGAACCAAAGTCCTTAGCAATACGAGGTCGTTTACTCCTTCTAGGTTCAATATCTAATTCCTTATCAGATTAATTAATCCTAATGATAGGTTCATTACTAAAAGTCGAGACCCCACTATTCTTCAATTTGAAAGGAAATTTATATTCATAAAAATCAGCATCATTTGATTCAATGATAACTCGATCTTTCAAATCATAAAATCTATAAGTTTTACTATTTACCGCATAGCCAATAAAAACACATTCATAAGCACTACTGGCAAGTTTTCTTCTTTTTGAGTCAGGAATTCGAACATATGCCAAACAACCCCAAGTTTTAAAATAAGACAAATTTGGTTTCTTATTTTTGAAAACTTCATAAGGTGAAATTTTACTTTTCGATTTGGGAACTCTATTAAGTACATAGCAAGCCGTTAATAAAATTTCACCCCACCAGTGAGAAGCTGTACCGGAGTTAAGTAAAATAACAACTACGGATTCAACAAAAGTTCTATTTTTCCTTTCAGCCTTACCATTCATTTCAGGAGAATAAGGTGTAATTTTTTTTATGAATAATCCCATGAGAATTATAAAAATCAATAAAAATATCAGAATCATATTATGTTCCTCTATCACTACGTAATCTCTTAATTTTCTTATTGCATTGATTTTCAATCTCAGTTACAAATATTTTAAACATTTCAAAAGTTTCACTTTTATTTTTCATGAGATAAATATAAGTAAAATTAGAACAATCATCTATGAATGTAATAAAATAACGTTTACCATTCCTAGTCAAGACACCATCAAATTCACAAATATCAGAATGTATCAAGTCAAGAGATTCAGATTCTCTAATTACTGATTTATGAGGGGTTTTGGTTGTCACAACCCGTCATCCCGAGGCTGGCGTGACTACAACATGACATCACCAATGCCCTAACAACCAAATGAAAGACAATATGTTCCTACCATATAATACAAACATTTAAATGGGGGACACACCCATCCCAAATTTATCCTAACAAACAGTATTCATCTATGAACCTTTTACAGGTTCGTCTTGGACAGCTTCTCTCAAACACCCATATGACTCCATCACGCAACTCTACCTAGTGCCAGTAGGGGACCGACTCCTAGCTGTTGTACCTGCGAGTGTACTGCCTTCTTAGTAAAATATTTCGAAAATATTAATACTTTCTAAATATTTCCACAATCTAGTATGGATCAAGCACAAGTATATAAGCAATGACAATAAAGCAATATAGATAAGTTCCATCTAGCATAAAGTCCTACCAATCATCATAATAAATAATATCAAACCAACCAATATACGTAAAACACCACATTTTAAGCACCAATCTCAAACACACACCTCTAACACCCACGCACTAGCCAGTCCTAGTGATCGTTTTAACCTCACGATCGGAAGTTGCAACAGTACCGTAACATTCATAGGAATGCCTTTCTATGAAATATCCACACCCCCTTTTTGGGGAGAAATATAATCCACACCCCTTACGGGGAGAACAACCATGGCATCTTCAAAAACAAATACAGCCTCATCGAAACGCAACTCAATAAATATCATCTACTCAACATTGTCAAATCACCACACCTACCACATTTCTACAAAACCTGCTTTTAAATTTAAAAGTCATATTTCGCACTTTCTTTTGAAGAAAAGTTTAATTTTATCAAAACCATTTTTCCATCCTTTATCTTTAGAAAACCAAGCATTTTTAGGAAAATAGATATTTCTTATTCTCTTTTTAAACCCATCGTCTAATTTCACCAAATCTAGCGAAAATTCATTTTCAGCTTCTTTTTTGAAATCTATCGAAGTCTAGTTACCAATTCATTTAAATCCTGCTTGATTCATATCATTTATAAATTCATACAGTTAAGGTAATCACAATTTTCATCTCATATATATATATAAAATAGTTTGGTAAGAAGACAGTACACTCACCTCGATCCCCGTTTTGCACAACTGACACTGCCTGCACTCTATCTAGACGCCAGTGCCTGCGAACCTAATAGTGGCAGAGTCTAAATTAATATCCTAATCATGCAATACAGACCCTATATTCCGAATCGTTACTAATTTTATGTACCACGTATTTAAAATTAATTAATCGTCACGGAATTATTATGATTTTAGGATTTATAACACTAATTAAAATTTAATTTAACGAGAATTAAATAATCGATCGAAGCTTCACCTGTTTCCGAAACGTTCGGCAACCACGAGATGGGTTTTAGATTTCCCCGACGTGGTTTCTGCAATTTCCCCTTTCCTTTTTTTTTCTTTTTTTTTTTTTCTTCTTCTTTCTTCTTTCTTTTTTTTTCCTGTTTTGCGTTACTGGTTTCTGGTTTCTGGTTCCCTGACATGCTACCGCCGACGAGGTCTTGCTGTCGATCATGCCTCACCGTCCCACCAACTAAACACCCGCACTAGCGGACAATTGAATCCACACACCACCACGTCTACCCCCCAAGCACACCCACTCACCGAACGTTAGCGACGGACGGCGACGATCCCGCACCTCCGTAGCGAACTACCGATAACCCACACCGGCAACCCACGACCGACGATGAACCGAACTCACATACACACACGTACACGCTGAACGGCCGACCGAAACGCTCACCGTTGACGAACCATCCTCGGACCGCCGGACCAACCTTTCTCCCTCCTCTGCTTTTTTTTTTTTTTTTTTTTTTTTTATTCCTGGTTCAGCCGACCACCGGCGACTTCTCTCTCTCTCTATTTCTCTCCACCAACCTTCATCATGGCGATCAACACACACAAACTCAGTTGACGATGTGCCGAACACATTACCGAACGTTTACCGGACGACCGGCGACGATCACCCACCACCTATGCCGAACCACCCTCTCCGTCGACCACCGAACACCTACGCACGCCCACAACCCTGTAACCGAAATACCCTGCCTCGCCGGCGATCACTTTTCAAACCCCAAACTTCAGCCTGCTCTCTCTCTCTCTCTAGATTTCGGTTTTTCAGATTTTCGGATTTTGGATTTCTTGATCATGGGATTTTGTTTTTTGATCATCACCAGTGCATGAAATCAGTGGATTCGAGTTTTCTAAGCATGCCACGTCGTTCCTCTTATTTGATTCCTTGCCGGCCATGTGTTTCCTCCAACCGCCGGTTGTGGGTTTGTATAAATGATAAAAAACATTTTTTCATTAATTGCTCTTTCCTCCCCCCCAATTCCTTTTAAACCTTGATCTTAATCCTTTTCAACTTTTTAAAGTTTCTAAGATTTTCAATTTCACCCCCTGAAAGTTTCATTTAAATGTTAAATGTCAATTTACCTCCCTAAATTGGGATTTACTGTTTCTATATTTTTAATTTGACACCTAAACTTTTTATTTGAATTTTTAATTATCCTAGTTTCACCCCAAATTTTCACCATTACTCTGAAATACCACTGAAATGACGTACCTGCTACGATTGAGGTCTTACAACTCTTCCCTCCTAAAAGAAATTTCGTCCCAAAATTTTATTACCTTAGTCGATTAAATGCGGGTATCTGTTCCTCCTCTCGTCTTCTCGTTCTTATGTCGCATCTTCCACTGCATGATTGTGCCATAACATCTTGACTAACATAATCGTGTTCATTCGCACATCTGATCAACACATTTGAAGGGTATGACACATATTTCCAGAATATCTATTCATAGAGGTTGTCGTGTAGTCGAGATAATTCTGGCGGTAACGTAGGTTCATACGCCGTCGTGCCCACCTGATCTAAAATTCTATATGGTCCGATGTACCTTGGACCTAACTTCCCTTCCTTCTTGCACTTCGTAAATTTCCGCCAGGCTACTAATACGTCAAAGTCGCATTATAAAGTTATACTTGCCTTACGTGATGCTAGAACAATTGTTTCCTCATATGTGGTTTCAACATCCCAAATTACCTAAAATTTATAACCAACAACTTTTCTGTCAAATCATAATCATCTAACCAACAAAGTGCACTTGGTCAGTGACACTTAACACAGATCACCCACTGTCAAAAAAATCCCATGTTCCCAACTGCTTCCACTGCGCTACTCTGATAACATCAAGATCAGTAACAACACTATCTGTTGAAACTGTTCCAATACATTGAGTTTATTTCATTCTGTCGTAACCGACACTTATCTATTTCATCCGACATTTTCTAGTCGCCCGTTGCAACAATATTTTTTATTCAGCATTTAACCTAACTGTAATCGCCATCAATCTCATAAACACAGATAACTCAACTATCAGTAACCCCGATACCTACCTCAATTCTCTAATACTCATATTGATATCTTTCATAATACCTAAATATCACTAACCCACATAACTACAGCTCAAATATTTCAAACAACTAATCTACAAGAATTCCTTTCACGCCTCCACATTTTATCAAGTCCCTGACCTGGTCACGTGCTTCAAGTTTGTTTCCACCTGCCTAACATGCTTCAAACATATAATCACGTATATATATACAATTCAAAGGACATAGGTACGCCCCAATCACAACGAAATCGATACATTCTAATAATTACTAGCTACTAATTGTAAAATATTATATCATGTGCACATATCATCTCAAGGATATTTTAAATTCTCCTTGTCCCGTAACATCTCAATAACTTCTAGTTTCCAGTAAAAAAAAGTAGTCACATCGGCTATTCTAAATCCCGCAGAAGTTTCGTTTCCCTACCTCAGTTCAATTTATCAAATCGGAATCCTGTATCTTTTTCATACAACACTTTATGCGATGCCACCATGATTAATGACAAGATAATTATTAGCACAACAGATTTTATTAATATTGCACAATCATCCCCCTTACCAGAAACTGCCACGACACAATCGCTCAACATATCTTCTAACACCTGAATCGTATTTACAAGGTATCAACTTTCACTTGGGCAATTAAAGGAGTATGATTTTTTTTTTTTTTTTTTTTTTTTTTTTTTTTTTTTTTTTTTTTTAACCCGCATGTCCAAATAACTATCAACTCCTGACATTATAGTTTCCCCTCATGGGTTGTTCATATACTGACGACTTATTTCACTTTGATAACAATTATTATTTAGATCACCATGCGGCGATAACACTTATGATTTCAGAATTTCAGTTTCAAGATTTCGAATAACCAGTTAATAAAATTCCTAGAATTACTAATCCTTATCCCTTTTAATTTAATTTTTTTTTTTTTTTTAAGATCTCATCTATAAATTGGCATTATCAATCTTACACATTTGAATTCAAATTCCCAAACTTCATCGTCTCTTCAGACACGCCGATCAGCTCTATAGTCAATTTCCACTGCCTCACTAAACCTTCTTAGCTGGACATCTGACCTTTACATGTCTACACTACGATAAAAATCAATACCGAACAACATTACCATCTGACCAACCGCCCACTAAACTTAAAAGGGCCTTAACTTACCCATAAGTTAATATAAACAATCAACTCACCAATTTTTGACCCGAAATATTTGCTATAGTCAGCACTGTGACCATCATCATTCCCTTCTACTCTTATCGTTTCCAATTAGACATCTACTTCTGCGCTTCTATCCTACAATCGCTAAATGTCAACTTCATACCTACCAGCTCCATTTGAGTGGTCACCCGACCGGTTACCTGATAGACTTACAAAGATCTCTATTCGACATTAATATGCGCGACCCCGCCCTTTTTTTTTCTTTCCCAATTTTCGACTTAAAGCACAAATCCCGTCATACAGGAGATGTCACTAAACGTTAGAACGAATACAATCTCTACTAGTTCCATAAAGTTTCGAATTCTGGTCACATGTTCTCGGCCTTCTCCATATTCCGTCAATTCACCACTTTCGCTTCCTTTGGATTCACTTGTATGCTATGCCTTAAGAGTACTAGTCATATTTACTGCACTAGTCACTGTCTTAGTAACCCATTCTAGTTTTTACGTTACGAACACCAGATCCTTATGGAAACACATACCAGATTTACTTAAATCATTAGTTCATATTCTAATTTATTGTGACGACTTTTTCTTCTATTAAAATTTTCTAAACTGCAAACAAACTTACTCCAATCCCCCAATATCCAACGATTATTTTATTTTATTTATTTTATATTTTTTTTCCACCCAAGATTATTTAATTTCAACAAAATAGAATTCATCATTGAGTTAAATTAATTCACTCATTTTTCCTATCACATAATAATCACCTTTAAAGTCCCAAGACTATAATTTCAAATCTCAATTCCCCACATTCATTAACACCAGTATACTTAACCAACTTATGTACCGAACGTTCTCCTCCTTATCATTATGAAACTTATTTAATAGTAATCACAGTGATCAATCACGCTTACAAGCATCCTGTCCATTCTCGAAACTACATAGGGAAGATCCCTAGCTATTATAATATCCACTGACAGAATTTGTATGAACAGCATCTGCGTACTGATTTGTGATATCCTTTTTTTAACCCTTTGCTAACCTCCTAAACCCACTATCAGACTAGCTGAGGTACTAGATATGCCTTCCCAACATTACATATTGTTATTTATCCCAAATTTGACTCCACCTGCAACTCTATATCACTTACTCAAATGGATTATATCTGTAGGCACCTACTATCCTCTTAGACCCTTAATCCTCGGCTACTTAAGATATATCGTTTCCTATTACCTTGCTACGTGCCACAACTGTTACTCCGTCTATCAATCAATCTAAAAAGTGCTACCCAACTAAATTCTTGTCCAGTAACGTCGCAGTTTCCTTCCAGATTGCCCAGAAAGCGATTTACTCCCTTTGAATATTATTTCTTATTTTGACTTAAGTGTGTTCTGCCATATCATTTAGTATATTGATAATGACGTAATTTGTGGTTTGTTTAACTTAGTCTCCTTATCTTGTGGAAGACATCCCTTCCAACAATATCACCACGTGGTCATATCGCTGCTTATCAAAAAGAACAACCCTCCATACGCCATGCCAAAGCACAAACTAATAAAATAAAAGACCTAACACTCACATACCAAGCTCACCTATTGACACCCTATCTCATGCCCCCTACTGACTAGACGACTGGCACGTCCTCCTATCTTATGATCTTCTATCGACACATCTCCAAACAAGTCTACAGAACCTATAACCTAGGCTCTGATACCAAAATTGTCACAACCCGTCCCAGAACCCGTCATCCCGAGGCTGGCGTGACTACAACATGACATCACCAATGCCCTAACAACCAAATGAAAGACAATATGTTCCCACCATATAATACAAACATTTAAATGGGGGACACACCCATCCCAAATTTATCCTAACAAACAGTATTCATCTATGAACCTTTTACAGGTTCGTCTTGGACAGCTTCTCTCAAACACCCATATGACTCCATCACGCAACTCTACCTAGTGCCAGTAGGGGACCGACTCCTAGCTGTTGTACCTGCGAGTGTACTGCCTTATTAGTAAAATATTTCGAAAATATTAATACTTTCTAAATATTTCCACAATCTAGTATGGATCAAGCACAAGTATATAAGCAATGACAATAAAGCAATATAGATAAGTTCCATCTAGCATAAAGTCCTACCAATCATCATAATAAATAATATCAAACCAACCAATATACGTAAAACACCACATTTTAAGCACCAATCTCAAACACACACCTCCAACACCCACGCACTGGCCAGTCCTAGTGATCGTTTTAACCTCACGATCGAGAGTTGCAACGGTACCGTAACATTCATAGGAATGCCTTCCTATGAAATATCCATACCCCTTTTTGGAGAGAAATATAATCCACACCCCTTACGAGGAGAAATGTAATCCACACCCCCTACGGGGAGAAATATAATCCACACCCCCTACGGGAAAAAATATAATCCACACCCCTTACGGGGAGAACAACTATGGCATCGTCAAAAACAAATACAGCCTTATCGAAACACAACTCAATAAATATCATCTACTCAATATTGTCAAATCACCACACCTACCACATTTCTACAAAACCTGCTTTTAAATTCGAAAATCATATTTCGCACTTTCTTTTGAAGAAACGTCCAATTTTATCAAAACCATTTTTCCATCCTTTATCTTTAGAAAACCAGGCATTTTTAGGAAAATAGATATTTCTTATTCTCTTTTTAAACCCACCGTCTAATTTCACCAAATCTAGCAGAAAATCATTTCCGGCTTCTTTTTTGAAATCTATCGAAGTCCAATTACCAATTCATTTAAATCCTACTTGATCCATATCATTTATAAATTCATACAGTTAAGGTAATCACAATTTTCATCTCATATATATATATAGAAAATAGTTTGGTAAGAAGACAGTACACTCACTTCGATCCCCGTTTTGCACAACTGACACTGCCCGCACTCTATCTAGACGCCAGTGCCTGCGAACCTAATAGTGGCAGAGTCTAAATTAATATCCTAATCATGCAATGCAAACCCTATATTCCAAATCGTTATTAATTTTATGTACCACGTACTTAAAATTAATTAATCGTCACGGAATTATTATGATTTTAGGATTATAACACTAATTAAAATTTAATTTAACAAGAATTAAATAATCGATCGAAGCTTCACCTGTTCCGAAACACTCGGCGACCACGAGATGGGTTTTGGATTTCCCCGGGGTGGTTTCTGCAATTTCCCCTTTCCTTTTTTTTTTTTTTTTTTTCTTCTTCTTTCTTTTTTTTTTTTTTTTTTTTCCTGTTTTGCGTTACTGGTTTCTGGTTCCCTGACATGCTGCCCCCAATGAGGTCTTGCCGTCGATCATGCCTCACTGTCCCACCAACCGAACACCCGCACCACCGGACAACTGAATCTACACACCACCACGTCCACCCCCCAAGCACACCCACTCACCGAACGTTAGCGACAGACGGCGACGATCCCGCACCTCCGTAGCGAACTACCGATAACCCACATCGGCAACCCAAGACCGACGATGAACCGAACTCACATACACACACACACACGCTGAACGGCATACCGAAACGCTCACCGCTTACGAACCATCCTCGGACCGCTGGACCAACCTTTCTCCCTCCTCTGTTTTTTTTTTTTTTTTTTTTTTTTTTTTTTTTTTTTTTTTCTGTTTTTGATTCCTGGTTTAGCCGACGGCCGACGACTTCTCTCTCTCTCTATTTCTCTCCGCCAACCTTCATCATGGCAATCAACACACACAAACTCAGTTAACGACGTGCCGAACACATTACCAAACGTTTACCGAACGACCGGCGACGATCACCCACCACCTATGCCGAACCACCCTCTCCGTCGACCACCGAACGCCCACGCACGCCCACAACCCTATAACCGAAATACACTACCTCGCCGGCGATCACTTTTCAAACCCCAAACTCCGGCCTGCTCTCTCTCCCTCTCTCTCTAGATTTCGGTTTTTCAGATTTTCGAATTTTGGATTTCTTGATCATGAGATTTTGTTTTTTGATCATCACCGATGCATGAAATTAGTGGATTCGAGTTTTCTAAGCGTGCCACGTCGTTCCTCTTATTTGATTCCTTGCCGGCCATGTTTTTTATCCGACCGCCGATTGTGGGTTTGTATAAATGATAAAAAACATTTTTTCATTAATTGCTCTTTCCTCCCCCCAATTCCCTTTAAACCTTGATCTTAATCCTTTTCAACTTTTTAAAGTTTATAAGATTTTCAATTTCACCCCCTGAAAGTTTCATTTAAATGTTAAATGTCAATTTACTTCCCTAAATTGAGATTTACTGTTTCTATATTTTCAATTTAACCCCTAACTTTCTATCTGAATTTTTAATTGTCCTAATTTCACCCTTACTCTGAAATCCCACTGAAATGACGTACCTGCTACGATTGAGGTCTTACATTGATAATTTTAGCTTGACTACAAAATTCACACTTTTCAAAATCATTCAAAGATAATTTAGGAATTAGTTCTAAGTTGCTTAAGTTTTTAATAATACGTTTGTTAACATGACAAAGTCTAGTATGCCAAATATTAAAATAACACAACATGTAAGCAAAAGAAGAAATTTTATTAATTCCAACATTCAGTTTGAACATTCCATTAGTTGCATAACCCTTCCCAACAAAAATATTATTTTTGGTTAAGGTGTACAAATCAGCCCCAATAGTTTGAGTGAACCCCGCCTTGTTAAGAAGATAGCCCGAAACCAAATTTTTTCTCATCTCTGGAGTATGCAGAACATCTTTAAGGATGACTGTCTTTCCAGAGGTAAACTTTAATTCCACCTCACCAGAACCGGCAACAATAGTGGAGTGAGAATCACCCAGCAACACTTTTTTGTCTTCACTTTCAGAATAAGACTTGAACATGGTACGATCATAGCAGACATGGCGTGAAGCACCAGTGTCTATCCACCACCCTTCGGATCCACCAACTATATTGATTTCAGAAATCATAGCTATAAGTTGGTCCTCGGTAAGATTCGCCTGTGGAACAGAAAGACGTCTTTGCTGGCAGTTCCGAGCCAAATGGCCCGCCTTCCCACAGTTATAACAAGTAAACTGTTCAGAATTATTTCTTGAAGGGAGTTTGTTTCTATTCTGATTTTGATGCACATTTCTGTTCTGGTTGTTGTGGTTGCGATTCTGATTTTAATTTTTCGTATTTTTCCCTTTAGGTTTCAGAATAGCGTAAGATGATTTTTTGTGAGCGTTGTTAGAAACAACAAGCACTTCAACTTTCTGATCTTATTTTCTGAAAGCAATTCTGTATTTTGCTGTTTCAGATCAAGAAGAAGACTGAAGACAAATCTGTGTTTCAAAACTGTAGAAGAAACCAGTATTTATAGGAGAAAAAAAAATTCTGAACGTTGGAGCTCATTCTTGAAACTAAAAAAAAAAAAAAATTAATTCTTAAACGTTATTATTTCTTAAATGTTCAAATAATTAATTATTATTTATAATTTTTTTAAACGTTTCGTTTTATCAAAAATGGTTCAAGCAAAAAAAATGTTTTATTAAAACGTTTAATTGAAAAAATGAAAAATGTTTTAATTAAACTGTTTAAAAAAATATATATATTTTAAATAATTTTTTTTCCAAAAAATAAATAAGTGCCATCTCATCACACGCTCGACTCGACACGGCACGACCGGATGGACGGCGGCGGCGGCGACGCGCGTGTGGTAAACCGGTAAGGATGTAGATCCTCTCCCCTCCACAAAATGTGGGTACCCCTTGAGGCACACCCCAAGTGTCTCACATACCCCTAGATATCCTCATCAATTCCTCTTCTCCCAACCAATGTGGGATAGAAGAATTAGAGGAAAATGCACATTTGACACTTTCTATACTAAAAAACAATTTAAAATTCAATTGTTTCAATAGTCATTAGCAATTTTCCATCTAAGTTAGCTAAAAAGGAATTATTATTAAATCTAGCTTTTCTAATACTCAAGCCCCTCATTTCTTTAGAAAGACACACTTTATCCTATTTAATAAGGTGATATTTTTTCAAGTCATCCCTATCACCCCATAAAAATATTCGGTTAATTTTATCAGTTTTATCATAAAATTTCAGCAGAATAGGAATAAATTGCATGGAATAATTTGGGATCGTTTCCTTAACCGATTTAATGAGAGTAGTCCTACCAGCCACAGATAACATATTTGTTTTCCACTTAGAAAGATTCATTTGAATCTTTTGGATTACATGATGGACATGAGTATTATTCAATCTAACATGGACTAAGGGGAAACCGAGGTAAACACGGAGATCTTTAGTAAGCCCAATTAAGATGATTGTTAATCTCTCTTTCTTTCCAACGGGGAATGCAAGGGGCAACAAAAAGTTTAGACTTAGATAAATTAATTTTTTGTCCCGAGACACTAGTAAAGATATTCAACACATTAAGAATATTATCAATTTGGTATCATTAGCTCTAGCAAAAAAGGATAAGATCATTAGCAAAAAAATAAGTGAGAAATGATAGGGCCACTTCTTCCAGTCGTCAATCCTTTCCAAACGCCTCTATTAGTACTATTAATGATCATGTGTGAAAGTCTCTCCATACAAAGAGTGAAGAGATAAGAGAATGAATTATCCCTTTGCCTAAGACCCCTAGAGGGTTTAAATTCCTCAAGAGGTTCTTCATTCTACATGATAGAAAAAGAAGCATTCGACACACAAGATGTAATCACATTAATCCAATTGCTAGGGAAATTAAAGTTGATAAGAGTATCCTTAAGGAAGTTCCAACTAATTCTATCAGGCACCTTTTCAAGGTCAATTTTAATAATGATGCTTCCATCTTTACTTTTAGACTTTCTAAGCAAGTGGATAATTTCTTGTGTGATTTGGTGGCCGCAATTTATGCGCTGTCACTTTCAACGTAAGCGTACGAATAAAGTTTTAGAATAATGGACATTTCGGTCGGGTATCGTATCCACATGGATTGGCTGAGATTACTATCGAGTACCGCGATTGTCATAACCCGACTTTATCTAAGCGACAAAAATGAAATTTAATTATTTATTACTAATCCTAAAATACTAATTTAACTATACTAATACTATATTGAGATAGTTTTGAGAGAATAGGTTGTCTAGGGATTAGTTTCGTTTACGAATACGTGTACGATCTCGTTTTAGTTTATATTAACGGTGTTCGACTTATCCGATAATCTCAGTTCGTAAACTCCTCTGCCACCTCTCCCGAGTGTAAGACGAGGGAATACGCGACTTCGTGTCAATGCCGAAATTCCCCTCAACGTCTTAACGACCCTAGGTCATGTGAGTCTCGCCCCAACGTCATCGATTGCACACAATCTAACTCCCTCCCGGGTTATTGAATCGTCGCGTTGTGTTTACCCTATCGACAATATCAGTTCTAAAACTCCCCCGTCACCTTTCCCGAGTGTAAGACAAGGGCATACGTGACTTCGCGTCAATGCCGAAGTCCCCCTCAACGTCTTAATGACTCTAGATCACGTGAGTCTTGCCCCAACGTCATCGATTGTCCACAATCTAATTTCCAACCGGGTTATTGGATCGTGGCATTCATTTATTCTAGTCCGAATTCGAGATTTGTCAAACCTCGTATTCTCATATCACCATTCTCATAACATGATAAACAAACAATACGACATACACAATCAAAATAACGAAGAACATTCGCAAACAATAACACAAACTAAATTAAACAACATATTCATAAATTATATTAATAATCCCTAAACAACTTATATTTAGCCAATGGCCATAACCACGTATACAAAGTAAAATGACGTAAACATGTTCAACAACTACTAAAATGAAGAAGAAAAAGAGAAGAAACAAGGGACTTAGCCGGTATCTGAAGAATTTGCGCTAGAACTGTAAGACCCTGATTTTTGGTATACACTCAATCTAAGTTGTATTATAGCACATTTGAAAATAACGGGGTGGACGGCGCTACTAATGGTGAGATTTAAAATTTTAGGGGTTAATTCGTAATTATTAAAACCTTAAAATCAGAATTTAGTCTAAATTTTATCTTAACAAAATAAAAGGAGAAGATTTATGTAATTACAACTAAATTAATACATATATATATATATATATATATATATATATATATATATATATATATATATATATATATATATATATATATATATATATACATAGACTCATACATGCAAGACAAAGAGAAGGGAGAAATATCGAGAAGCGGTCAGAGGAATTAGAAAAGAGAAAGAGAGAGGAAGGTGTGGCCGACGGTGATGGGTTTAGAGCGACGGTGCTGTTCCGGCGTGGGTGTGTGTCTGCCGTCTTTGGTGTGTCGGTGTGTGTGTATGTGTGTGACGATATGTGTGCTTGCATGTGTGTGTATTTTTTGGTTCCGTCGTGGGTGTGCCGTTTGGCCTGTTTTGTGTGGGTTTTGATCACCGGCAACTATAACGAAGAGAGAAAGAGTGAAGTCCGGCGTGTGCTCCATCGCCGGTAAAGGTGTGCCATCTGTTTTCTGTTGTGGTTCGGAGCTGTGATCAGTGTGTGGGGGTCATTGGTTTTGGGTGGTAGTAGAGTAGTTCGACGGTGGATGGTCGTGGGGTGTCGGCGGCGTAGGTTGTCACGTATATGTGTGTGGGTTGTGTGTGTGTATGGAGTTCGTGGGTAATGGTGGCTGGAGTGGGAGAGAGAGAGAAAGATGGCGGAGCTTCAAAAACAGAACAGAGAAATGGAGCAGCAAGTTCGCCTAGGCGAAAATAGGGCAGTGTGCAATCAGGAAATGAAGGAGGAGCGTTTGTCTAGGCGGTGGAAATATCGCCTAGGCGATGGCGGGTCAGAAACACAAAGCAGAAAACAAGAAACGGGAGAACGAAAGAAGAAGAAAAATGAGAAAATTGCACAAAACACCCCAATAAAACCTAAAACTCATTTTGCGGACCGGTGGAAAATCTGGGGAAGGTAAAATTTCGAACTCTATTAAAACATGTATTTAATTGTCTCGTGATTGATCATGAAACTAATTACTAGCATAAAAAATGTTGAAACGGCGATAAGAAATAGTGAGACCGCTCGTATGAATAAATTCGATAGAATAAACTTAAAACGGAGCAATATTAGCAGGATAGTAATATTCATAATAAAATGAGGGGAATAGGAAACTACGGGATTTACGGTTGCATGGCATGGTTAGGTTATTTTTACATAAAATATTAATTTAGGCCTTGTCACTGTTAGGTTCGCAGGCACCGGAGTACCTGTAGAGAATAGGCAGTAAAAGTCTTCGGAGCGGAATATCAGGTGAGTGTACTGTCTTCTTACAAAAATCTATTTCCATATAAATATGACAAAAAGTGTGTTTGCTTAAAACTATAAAAATTTATAAATGATATGAATCAAGCAAGTTTTGGGTGAGTGGGTAAAATGGATTTTCATTGAAATTGTGTTGGTTTCAAAAGAACGTTGAAAAATGATATTTGGATAAAATCGATTTTGGAGATAGAGGTTGATGTGCGTTGATTATCTATTGATTTGTAGTTCGTCGATGTTGATATTGATTTGACGATACTATTGATTTTATCTGTTTCGGCAGAGTGGTGATTACCAGCTTCGACAGAGTGCCGATTATCTGCTTCGGTAGAATGGTAATTTTGTTTGTAGTTTTACGATGACATTGTTGATTTGATGATATTGTTGGTTAGTCTATGCCATAGTTTTATGTCCTGTCCGGAGGGTAGTCCAACTGGAGGTTGTTGATATTATGTCATGTCCGAAGGGTAGTCCGGCTGGAGGTTATTGATATTATGTCCTCCGGAGACGTCCGGTAGGTGATTATCTGCACAGTTAGGTCTGTTAGGAAGGCACATCATACGGATGGTACGGTACCGTTGCAACTTCTGATCGTGAGATTAAACGATCACTATGGCTAGCCAGTGAATGGTGTGGTGTTTTGAGATGTGGTGTTTTACTTATATTTGGTGATTTATTATATGATGATTGGTATTATTTTATACTGGATGAGTTTGAATGAAACTTATATATATTGATTTACTTTCACTGCGTATAATATAGTAATTTTTATTATAAATATGATGTTTGTATACTTATGTTTGATCCATTTAAATGTGATATTATTTAGAATGTATTATTATATTAAAAATATTTTACTAAGAAGGCAGTACACTTGCAAGTGACATAGTTAGGAGTCGGTCGGTCCCTTACTGGCGCTAGATAAAGTTATGTCATGCGTTGGAGTCATATGAGTGTCTTTTGAGACGAGCTGTCAGATGTAAACCTAAGGGAGGTTCATGAGATTTATTTTGTTGTTCTTATAATTTGGGACAAGTGTATCCCTATAGTTTCAAATTATGTATATGTGGTATAGATTTAAATTTTGTATATTGTCGTGCAGTTGGTTGGTTAGTCGGTCAAATGATGTCATGTTGACGTCACATCGGCCCCATGGTGACGGGTATCCGGGGCGGGGTGTGACAAGAACCGTCGAACGATCGCTTCCCTCTTCATCTTCCATCTCTGGTTGAGAGCGCTCCTTCAAAAATCCCTTATCCTAACCCTAAAATATAGCCTAAGGCCTTAGGGGCCGAAGAGATCGGAAGAGAAGAGGAGAGAAGGGTATTTATAGGCTCAAAAATATCAAACAAAATATCTAAACTGTACAGAGGCCACCACCATAGCGGTGGAGTATGTCGGTTAAGGTTCGCTAAGGCGATGGAGTAGGTGATGGATTAGGAAAAGTTTTTGCTGATTCAGCTTAGGCAATGAGGTTTCAGCAAAAAAAGGATTTTTCTCAGTTTCTTCATCACCACGGCGGTGGGCCTATTTGCAGAATCTTGTCACCTTGCTCATTTTTTCACCATTCTCCGACCTTTCTCGATACGATTTAATTGTTTATGCTCCGATTTCATACCTTTTTACCCCACGCACATGTTTTAATACAAAAAGAATAAAAATACATTAAAATATATTAAAACGTAATAAACGTACTCGAAAACTAACAAATTCGGTATGAAGATATATAGGTAATTTACACCTATCATGATTATAACAGTATCGGTGGTCATCCGGACTACCACAAAACTACTTTAATTTGGGCCCACCAATTTATCCAAAATTGGTTTAAGTCTAGTAACAAACAGTTTAGTAACCAATTTATACGCAGTATTACAAAGACTTATCGGATGAAACTAACTAATTTTTTTTCGGTAGATCAGTTTTCGGGATACAAGCAATGAGAGTTTTGTTAGAACTAACAGGCATATTAGCATTAACAAAGCAACTTCTAACAAAATTACAAATATCATGCCCCACAACGCTCCAGTTTCTTTTAAAGAAAATCGGTTGATAGCCATCTTGATTCGGAGCTTTTAAATCTTTTATACATTTTAAAGTTTGCCAAATCTCCGGATCTGAAGGATTACAACAGAGATCCTCATGATGAGTGATATCAGTTTTGGGGCAGGAAAAATTAGACGTACTTTTATTAACAACAGACCCATCTTCTAAGAAATGGTTTTGAAAGAAGTCTCTAATGTGACTTTTAAGCTCATCATTATTGCTAATCCAATCATTATTTTTTTTAAGCAATGTCACTTTATTTCTTCTCCTTCTAATAAGGGTCATGCAATGAAAAACTTTATTATTTTTATTGCCAAGTTTAAGCTATTGTATTCTAGATTTTTGGTACCACTATAACTCTTCTTTCATAAGGATATTTCTATATTCTCTTTGAAGATCATTCTCAAGACGGTTAAGATTATGAGTAAAGAATCTATCTTGAGATTTTTGAACACCCTTAGTCTGTCTAAAAGACGTTTCTTAATTTTAAAAATATTATCGAAAATGTTAAAATTCCACTCTTTGAGAATGGAAGTGAAATTCTTTAGTTTTAGATCCAAATCTAAATCATCATCAACCCAGTAGTCCAACATAAGATTTTTGAAACCATCATGAGTTAACCACATAGCTTCAAAACGAAAAGGTCTATTCCGAGAAAGAGGAAGGAAGAACCACAACAATAAATGAAAAAAGAAGAATGGTCAGAGTACATACGAGAGAGGGTTTCCACACAATCTAGTTTTTTCCCACATTGCAGTCCCTTTTCATAAGAGTGTTTTGTAACTAATATTTCTCCCAAGAAGACGAATTATAAGGGTACCTTGCCATTAATTTCCCTAACTTTTCTAACAAATGAGGTGGGACTTTGAATCTAGGAAGGTTTACCCTTTTCATCCCTTGAAAAGGATCCTCATAGCCATCAAGAGACACCATCACCGACTCTTCATCATTATCAAAGTATGCATCTTCGATCTTTTTCATCAAAGAGGATTTACCCCCATTTAGCACATCTTTAAAAGATTTAGGGTTTTCAAAACGTACTTCTCCGACGAGGTTGTCCCAGAGGAAGCAAATGAAATTTTAGATAATATCGGATCTATCATCTGTTGGGATGCAACAAGAGTTTTTCCCACGGCCGGTAAAGAAAGAAATGGAGGTTCTTTTGAGATTTCTCCCATTATCAAATCAGTGAAAGTTGGTAAATGTTGATTTTTGATTTCCATGTGTAAACATGAATAGATCTGAGAATTGTGCTTTACCTTCTTCGTGCTTCTAGCCAAGCAGTCCTCCTCTTGGATGGAGGAGCCTTTAGGAGGATTCTCTCTTTCAATTGGGCTCATTTGACATCAGATAATTGACAGAGATAAGGGAATAAGGCCGGAAACCACAGAATCGGAGGCGAGCACAGTTGCAAGATGTTTTCTCTCTCAAGAAACCCTAACCTCTCGGCGGCTGTAATCTTGAAGTGTTCGACAGACTCTATCGTACCTTCTTGGAGCAGCCACGAAGACTCTATCTCACGGCGACGTAATCTTGAAACGACGACGATTGGTGGTGAAGCAACAAATGGAGACGACGATGGAGCGCATTAGTATCAACGACGGCTGAAGCATTCGCTCGATCCCCTCTAAAATTATACATGTATATCGAAAAGATATTTCAATATTAAAAGAACAAATTTTTAAATTTTACCTAATACCTCTAATGTATTGAGTTAGAAATTGCCGTACGCCTCTAGAAATTTCAAAGAGTTTCGAGCTATTTCCTTGGAGGAAGCTGCTTTTGTAGAGAGCAATGCACTTTTAGTCGCCGGTGATGGTGGTGAAGCGGGATCTGTAGATGCCATTTCTAAATTGGGTTGGATTGAGAGTAGAGTTGTAAACAAGTCGAGTCAAGTCAAGTATTAAGTATTCAAGTTTGATTCATTTATTTTTTATACTATTCGAGTTCGAGCTTGGAGTCGAGTGTGAAAGTTCATTTAATAATCAAGTTGTTCGTGAGCTTTTTCGAGTGTTTTTTAAATTATTTATTATTTAAATTTAATGTTTAAGAACTATATCAATAATATATAGTTTTTAATAAAAATTAGTTATTTAGAATTATTTTTTTAAAATCTATATACAAAAATTCAAATATTTAAGTTGCAAGCGAATAAAAATATAAGAATTATAATAAATTAATGTAAATTTACAAATAATCAGTCTATTAGATTAATTAAATAGGTTAAATGAGTGTTTATAAATTTAAAATTTAATTAAATTAACCTCTAGAACGATTGGATATATAATATTATACTATTAAAGAAATTGAAGAGTCTATTTTACTATTTTTTCATATTAAAAATATTATAAAATATTTTAATTTTATATTATTCGAGTTGTTTACGAACATTAACGAGTTGAACTCGAATATATAATAAATGAGCTTAATGAAAACCTTGAGTTTGGTTTATTTAATAAATGAATGAGCTTCGAACGAGCTATTATTGAGCCGAGCACGAATTGTTCATAAACGGCTTGTTTCGTTTACAACCCTAATCGAGAGAAATGGGTTGAGACTTGAAAGAGAAAGAAATCAAAGACCAAATACGTAATTTAATAAATATATGTATATGTATGTATGTGTGTGTATATATTTTAAGTTAGGGGTCAAAGTGAAATTACCAAAACAGGGGGAGTGGTTTGCAACGGCCAAAACGATAACCTTTTTTTAAGTATATTTTTATTTTTAATTAAAAAATATTTTCAAAGTAGTTTTTTTTTTTTAAAAAAGCTTGATTTTAATGAAGTCTTTTTTAAAAAAAATAAAAGATAATTGTTTTTATGTTTTAATATTATAAGAAATCGGGGCGAATACAGTAAAGGCCTAGTGAAGTCAGTATAAATTTCGGACTAAATGGCATCTAAATAAAAAATTAAATGGCATCCAAATAAATTATTTTAGTGGCTTTGACCTGGGTCGAACCTGAATAAATTATCGGTCAACTATTTTTTTATCTTTTAGATTTATTTATTTTTTTTAAAAATAACTCCTAAAAAAACTAGTTAAAACCAAGAATACGAAACGGTTCGATTATGCAATTAAAATTAGTTAAAAAAAAGGAAGAAGAATTATTTTAAGGACAAAACAAAATTTTAAACTATTCATAAGATTTAATTTATTTTTTTTAAATTGTAATTAAATTGAGAAAATTCATTCAATACATATTGTCCCTCCCACATCGCCCAAGTACATAAAAGCATATCTCTTAATATTAATATTAACCTCTAATATCATGGCAGCAGATAAATTGGCATCGAGCCCTATTTCCCAACCCAAGCCCAAGCCCTCCCGTTATTAAAATAATAAGCTCAAATCCGGCCCTTTAAATTTTTTCATATAAGTAGAAAAGTAATTATTTTCATACCTAAATATATGTTTTTCACAAAAAAATAATAAATAAAATAAAAAATCAAACATCTCTATTGCTATGAGACTGCACAAGGACTGGACGAGTTGGGCAAGCCTTCAGACCTACAAACAACCCTAATAACGAGTATTGATAAAATAAATTTATTAATTTTTTTAATATTAATAAAATGAAAATTTGAAGAGAAATTAATAAATTATTTTTCTCAATATTGCATCATCATATATAACTAATTAATCAAGACTCATGTCATACAAAGATATTTCACTCTTTAACATCAAAATTAAAATATTACAAAACACAAGAAGTGTCATCTTTTTTTATCAGCAACCTCAACTATTCTCGATGGCTGTTTAGGAATTAAATATTAAATTTAATCTTTAATGGATTACTCGGATGTAGGGAGTGCGTCTTTAACATCAGTCGGGATTGAGTTGCTTGTAGATACCGAGATAGGTGTGGAAGAGGAGGCGATCTTTGGCGCTGGTGGTGATATGGCCATTGTGTTTGCAGAAATACTTGAGTTGTTCCATGGTGCAGCAACCGAGGAGTTGGCCGAGGAAGAGGAAGAGCCAGTTGATGGTTTCATTCTTCTCTTCGATCTTCGGCTTCACGTTGTTCTGGCAGAAGTTGCAGGTGGGGAGAACGGGCTTCATCCACGTGGGTGGGGCGCGTTCGTTCATGCACTCTTCGTTCACGGCGATGTAGTGTCCTACTTGCCGGAGTTTCTCCTGTAGATCGTACTCCATTTTGTAGTTGTGTTTGCAGACCTTGCAATGGACGTCGCCGGAGATCTTATTGAGATTATGGGATAAGAGGTACTCTAGGGTGTGGACAGTAGCACGGCGGTCCATGGCCCAGGGGTATGGCTGCTCAACTATCTCGCTCCTCCCTTCCGGTATCGGAAGACGCCGGCGACGATTCCATTGCCCTGTTCGGCTTCTATATGTCGGTGCCGGGATGAACCCAGGATGTGGCAGTGGCGGTGCCGGAGAAGAGAGAGACAATGATGTCGCCACCATCTCGGCGGCCGTCAAGGCCATTACTGGCGCCGCCATCCCTGCCTGGACTCTCACCACCGTCCCTGTCGCCGTCGACAGTTGTTCTGACATACGTGGACGAGTAAGATCGATATCTTGGTCTTCTCCCTCAAGAACCAACCCTGCAGTAGGAAAAACCGTACCGTTCCCGATGATCTCCTGTCCATGTCCCGCTCCGCAGATCCCGCTCGGACCAATAATCCCATTGATATGATCTTCGTCATCTCTATTCCTCTTCAACCCTCCGTATATCACCATCTCTAACCTGCTCCTTCTGTATGTTAGCAAGAACTAGATAGAAAACCAGATATATCTCTCTCAGTGTATATATATACATTTATATAGAGAGAGTTCTCGTTCTAGTTCTTCAAATAAGTAAGTTCAGGAATTTCAAATATTTTGGAGAGACAGGGAAAGATACATGTGCAACACTTCCCGTTCAGATATGTTGGGAAAATCCTACCGTTGTCAACAGAAACCCAAAGTTCCCCGTTGATCTCTCCTTCCTCGCCACCTGAACTTCTTCATCGTTGTCGAATCAAAAGGCTATAAATTCGGGTGCTCCATTTCGTATTTCAACCAACTTAAAGAAAATATTGGGCACCCAGGTTATAACGGTATCTTTCTCTGTGAATTTTAAAAAATGAAAAAAAAAAATTATATGTGCATGTTGTCAAAAGTTAGTCTTAAAAAGAAACAAATAAATAAAAAAGTATTTATGTGCCAAGTCGTTATTCTTAATTTTAAAAAATTTCTATATACAATTGCAACTTGTGTTTTAATCCCACGCATTTAAAAATAATCGAAAGGCCCAATACACGAGTTGTACTCTTACAATTATATCGCAATTATATGTATATAATTTGTTTATAAAATATTTGTTGAATGTTACAAATATTATACAAGTATATGTAACATCGTTACATGTAATTTGTAACCTATAGTTAATATTATACAAGTACATATATATAATTAATATTACACAGGTGTAAACAAATGCGAGATTAATACATAAGTAAAAATAAATTAAAAGGTCTAAATCAAATCTTATATTTTAAATGAGACAAAATATATGTTTTTCACAAAAAAAATAAAAAAAATAAAATAAAGATCAAACATCTCTATTGGACGAGTTGGGCAAGCCTTCATACCTACAAACAACCCTAATAACAAGTATTGATAAAATAAATTTAATAATTTTTTTAAATATTAATAAAATGAAAATTTAAAGAGAAATTAATAAATTATTTTTCTCAATATTCCATCATCATATATAACTAATTAATCCTGACTCATACCATACAAAGATATTTCACTCCTGAACATAAAAATTAAAATATTACCAAACACAAGATGTGTCATTTTTTTTTTTATCAATCAATTTCAACTCTTCTCTATAGAAGTCTAGAAATTAAATATTAAATTTAATCCTGAATGGATTACACGAACATAAGAGAATACGTCTTTAACATCGTTCGGGATTGAGTTGTTTGTAGATACCGAGATAGGTGTGGAAGAGGAGGCGATCTTTGGCGCTGGTGGTGATATGGCCATTGTGTTTGCAGAAATACTTGAGTTGTTCCATGGTGCAGCAACCGAGGAGTTGGCCGAGGAAGAGGAAGAGCCAGTTGATGGTTTCATTCTTCTCTTTGATCTCCGGCTTCACGTTGTTCTGGCAGAAGTTGCAGATGGGGAGAACAGGCTTCATCCACGTGGTTGGGGCGCGTTCGTTCATGCACTCTTTGTTCATGTCGATGTAGTGTCCGACTTGCTGGAATTTCTCCGATAGATTGAACTCGATTTTGTAATACCGTTTGCAGGCCTTGCAATGGACGTCGCCGGAGATCGTAGTGAGACTATGGGAGAAAAGGTACTCGAGGTTGTGGACGGTTGCGTGGCGATCCGTGGCCCAGGGGTATGGCTGCTCAACTATCTCGCTCCTCCCCGCCGGAATCGGAGGCCGGCGACGATTCCGTTGCTTTACTGGGCTTCTGTTTCTCCGTGCCGAGAAGAACATAGGTTGTGGCAGTGGCGGTGCCGCAGGCGAGAGTAATGATGATGTCCCCTCCGCCTCCGCCCCAGTCGCGGCGATTACCGGGGCTGCTATCGGTGCCTGGACTCTCACCTCCGTCCCTGTCGCCGTCGACAGTTGTTTTGGCATAGGTAGACGAAAACCAAGATTCCGTTGCCCTGTTGGGCTTCTATTTGTCCATGACGAGATGAACATAGGATGTGGCAGTACCGGTGCCGGAGGAGAGAGAAACAATGATGTCGCCACCACCTCCGCCGCCGTCAAGGCCATTACCGGCGCCGCTATCGGTGCCTGGACTTTCACCGCCGTCGACAGTTGTTTTGGCATAGCTGGACTTAAACCAAGATTAAGATCGATATCTTGGTCTACTCCGTCGGAAAAACCAAGATTAATATCCAACCCCGCAGTCGGAAAATCTGTACCGCTCCCGTTGATCCCCTCTCCATGTCCCGCTCCACCGATCCCGTTGATTTGATCTTCTTCATCTCTATTCCTCTTCAACCCTCCGTATAGCACCATCTCTGAATGAACTAGATAGAAAACTAGATATCTCTCTCTCAGTACATATATATAGAGAGAGAGAGAGAGCTTGTTCTAGTTCTTGAGAGAGAAATCTTCAAATGGGATAGTTCAGGATATAGAGAGAGAGAGAGGATACAAAATTTCGAATATTTTGGAGAGGGAAGGATATCTATAGTGCATGATACAAACGGTCAAATCTGACCAATTCTTCGTTTTCAAATAACGCTCACTAACAAAACGAATGTTAGAGGGTACTAAGTGTAATTAATTATGATAGCCATCCGGAAATTTCAGTGTTTTACGTCATTTCGTTGGAGCAAGCTGCTGTTGGGGACCAAAAATATAATTTTCCCAAAATGAAATTTTAAATAGAAGTTAGGGGTCGAGGTAAAATTAATTTTAAATTTTAAAATTAAGTTAGGGGTACTAAGTGTAATTAATTACCCTACCTCCGGAATTTCAGAGATTTTTGTAGATGCCGGCGACGGTGGTGGAGCGATTCTAGAGAGAGAGAGCTTCAACTACCCAGAGGTGTTAGTCCTGAAATAAACACAGAAAGAAGAAAAATACACTATCAACCCCTATATTTTGAATTAGAGTTAATATAATTTTATTAATATTTTTAAAGGGTATAAATATCTTTTAACATTAATTAGTTAATTTCAGTTAACCCATTAACCGTTAAATTAAAAAAAAATAAAAAAAATTATCGTTGCACTTAACATTAATTTCAGTTGCCTAATACCTCCTACTTTTCAGACCTTTGTACAGGGATCCATGAAGGCGACAAGGCGTATCAAGCGTTAGAAGCTGCGAACACAACGTTAGGGCTGCTTTTGTAGAGAGCAGTGCACTTTTAGGTGACGGTGGTGGGCGGTGGTTGAGCGGGATCTATAGATGCCGTTTTCAAATCGGGTTGGATTGAGAGTAGGGTGGTAAATGAACCAAGTTAAGCCAAGTAATAAGTGTTCAAACTTAGTTTGTTTATTTTTCATACTATTCGAGTTCAAGCCGAGTCTGAAAATTCATTTAGTAATCGAGTTGTTCGCGAGCTTTTTCGAGTTTTTCTTTTAATTATTTATTAATTAAATTTTAATGTTTAAGAACTATATCAATAATATATTTTTTTTAATAAAAATTAGTTATTTATAAAAAAAAAATTGAAAATTTATTCAAATATTTAAGTTACGAGCGAATAAAAATATAATAAATATAATTGATGAGGGTATTTTTTGGCTTCACCGAGTCAGCACTTGAGCTCCAACCCCGTGTCCACTATCGTCAACATTTTCTTCACATGCCTGATAAAGGCCCGTAGGCTTCACTAAATAGGACCAAAGCCCAAGCCCAGCGGTTATCTTCTAAACGCCTCGGATTATCGGCAAAACACAAGATTTCGACTAATTAACCGTATTTAAACCCGACTAATCAATTCTAACTCCTGTATACATCGGGGGCTATACAAACCCGAGGTACGCTAAAACAATTTTACATTACGTACGAGTTTATTTGTTTACTTACTGCATTATTGTACATTTTCTCTCTGAGTATTGATTATCACGCCAGAGGGACTTCACCGGGATAAATTCCGGTCTGAGCCTTTTGCAAGTATACCCCCTGGGGAGCAGGACTCTGAACACAGCAGATTAGTTCTCCCAGAACCCAGTACAGCTCCCATGAAATTTTTTTCAACCGACGACTCCACCTCAGCAAGAGAACTCACTTGTCATGCAACTGGACTATACTCGAAGTGTATACCAGTTTTACATACCATAAATAATAATTATAAAGAATTAATGTAAATTTATAAATAATCAGTCTATAATTAAATAGGTTAAATGGATATTTACAAAATTAAAATTTAATTAAATTAATCTCTAGAACGATTGGATATGTAATATTGTACTATTAAAGATATTTAAGATTCTATTTTACTATTTTTTCATACTAAAAATATTACAAAATATTTAATTTTATGTTATTCGAGTTGTTTAAGAAACATTAACGAGCCGAACTCGAATATATGATATTGGTTTATTTCATAAACGAGCTTAATGAAAAGCTTGAGTTTGGTTCATTCAATAAACGCACGAGCTTCAAACGAGCTCTTATCGAGCGAGCTCAAGTTGTTCATGAACGGCTTGTTTTGTTTATCACCCTAATTGAGAGAGATGAGTTGAAACTTGAAAGAGAAAGAAATGAAAGACCAAATACATAATTTGACAAATCACAGAGTTCACATAGATATTCACCCCATACTTTAAGAACCAAAATGAAATGGTAAATAGAATTTAGAGGTCTCAGTGGAATTAACCCAAAGAGGGGACTAAAAATTAATAAATATATATACACACACAAACACACACACACACGCACACATATATATATATATATATGTCGTGTGTGTGTGTGTATTTTAATAAATATATATTTCTCTCACTTATTTTTAAATTAAATTTTATCACAGAGTTCGTATGGACACCGACCCCATATTTAAGGGACCAAAAATATAATTTTCTCAAAATAAAATATTAAATAAAAGTTTGGAGTGGAAAGTGGAATTAACCCAAAGAGTGGACTATTTAGGCGACGTTTGGTTAGTGTTTTCTCATTTTTTTAATATATAGTGGTCGACGTGGTGATGATGGTCAACGGAGTGGTAGTAAGAATAATTTTATGTGAGTGATAGAAATTAATTTTTATTTCTTAAATTCTTAAGAAATTCAGGAATTACTCTCAAATTACATATAAAATTTTGGGAATAGAAATCTATTTACCAAAAGTGTATTTGTATATTAATTTAAAAATTTTGAGAGAGAAAATCGAAAAATACAGTACTAGTGATTATTTTTTATTTAATAAAATATGTTCCATCCAAAGAATGTTTTTTGAGAATGTTTTTTGGTGGCTTTGACCTTGGGTTGAATAAGTGAACGATCACCTATTTTTTTATTTTTTAAATTTATTAGTTTTTAAATAACTCCAAAAGTAAACTTGTCAAAACCAAGAATACAAAATGATTTGATTATGCAATTAAAATTAATTAAAAAGTTGAAGAATTATTTTAAGGACAAAACAAAATTTTAAGCTATTCATAAAATTTAAATTTAAATATTATATTTATTTTTTAAATTACAATTAAACTGAAAAAATTCATTGAATATATATACTATTTATGTTCATCCCACATCGCCCAAGTAGATAGAAGTATGCTTCTTAATATAATATTGAGAAAGGGGAAAATGGCCATTAAAGGTTGTCATTATATTGATCTAGGCTACATAGTTTATATGTAACCATACTCTCATACCAAGATAACAAATAATTATTTCTCAATTATTTTTAATTTAAATTTTTACTTTTTAAGGTTGCGTTTGGTTAAGGTGATTCAATGAGGGATTTTGAAAAGGGATTTCGCAATTTCTTTCTAAAATTCCTTATTTGGATACTTTTAAAAGGGATTCGCAAAATCCATTGAATTTGTAAAATAGATCTTCAAAGGAAGAAAAATGGATTTCCAATTCCCTTTCAAACATGTATTATTTTTAAATCATTCCAGAGATTTCACTCCTCCGAATACGTATAATTAAAATGGTATCACTAACATTATATTATTGAATTAGGTATTGATGAGTATAAATATGGTCATTCCAACACAACCAATAGAAGACCGCCACGTGTTTACAACTCTCCACCAAGATCAACTCTCACCAAAGGCTAAGTGTGGAGATCGTGTCGTGCAAGGACGCACCTTAAACCCATGCCTGCCATTTCAAAGGCCTCACGAGCAATACCCTCCAGGAAGAGTGGGCAAGCCGTCACCGGGATGAGGAATCCCCATCCCATCTCAACATTCTCCACAGCGATGCCGCCCTTACTGGAAATTGGCTCCACAAAGCTCTTCAACAAAGCGCCCCCTTCCCGTCTCCAACTATCCAAAAAGGGAAATGATCGAACTCTCTATCTCGGGTACAACAGGAAATAGTCCTTCTCGGATCATGGGCTGGGCCACTTTTCCAACTACAAATATCTCCTGTCATGTGCCTCAGCAAAAGGGCTAAAAAGCCCAACCCCACAAGATAAAGCCTTCCTGTCTTCTTCTCTCATTGGCCACAAGCCGAGATAGGACACTGATGGGACACTAATCCTTACTTAAGCCCCTAAACTAATCCATCCAAGGCTTATATAAAGGAGGGCATGCCAATGCCCAAAGGTACACCAAAAATTGTTTACTCTTCTCGATAGCATTTTTATAAATCTTCCCCCTGAGCACTAATTCTCATATCGGAGGGGACACGCTGGGCCTATCCTGGCAAGTCTTTTGTGCATGTGTCGAAGTGTTGCCCCATCCCAGCTCGAATTTATCTCTCTACGGATCAGAAGACCAGAAGGCATTCGAGCTCATCCTAGCTCAGACCCGCCTCTTCCCATACCGAAAGGCATTTGAGTCTATCCCAGATCAGACTCATCCCTTCTCGGTCAAAAGATTCTCCACAGATTAGAAGACTCTTCACGGATCAGAAGACTCCCAGGTTACTTCATTGCTCAGTTCCCATCCCGGATCATTCAACCTCTGCCCATCCCCAGTCAGATGTATTGATCCCGGACTTCTCCATCCCCATCCCAACAAGGGCAGAGATCTCAATCAGCAAGTGATCGGACTATACCGTTGAGGTCGTCCAAAAATCGACATCAACAACTATAAAAATAGTATAATTAAAATAACATACTTAAAATAATAATACTAAAATTATATTATTAAAATATATACATAGAGAGAGAGAGTTCTTGTTCTTAGTTCACGTTGAATAGCGAGAGAGAAAAAGGAGACAAAGGTTCATATATATAGAGAGAGAGGGAAGGATATATGTAGAGAGAGAAAACTTCAAATATATATAGAGAGAGGCTGAGAGAGAAAAATGTAATCCTAGAGAGAGAAAGCCTCAAATATTATGCAGAGACAATTGTAACACTAGAGGGAGAAACCTTCAAAACAGAGAGAGAGAGAGAGCAAGAGCTTAAAGCACACTATGTAGAGAGAAAATTCTAGTTCTGGAGAGAGATTTTCTAGTTCTAGAGAGAGAGCTCTTCATGATACAAGTTCTTGAAACAAATGAATTTTAATTAAATTTTTAGAATAGAAAGTGTCAAATGTGCAATTTTCTCTAGCCCTTTTATCCCACATTGGTTGATAGAGGTAAAATTAATGAGGATATCTAGGGGTATATGAGACACTTGAGGTGTGCCCCAAGTGGTACCCACATTTTGTAGAGGGGAGATGAGTTACATCCCTACCGGTTTACCACACGCACGCGCGCTGCGCCGCCGCCACCGGTCGTGCGGAGTCAAGTCGAGTCGCGCGTGTGATGAGGTGACACTTATTTAATTTTTAGAAAAAAATTATTTAAAAATATTTTTTTAAAAAACAGTTTAATTAAAAAAAATTAAAACGTTTGAATAATAAATAAAAAAAATAACGTTTTGAACCATTAAAATAAAAAAAATAAAAAAAAAAACGTTTTAATTTATTAAAAACGTTTTAATTTATTAACGTTTTAATAGTTAAATTATTTAAACGTTTTTTTTTTAATTTCGGTTTCAAAGACTTATTTTTTTTTCAAACGGTTTTTTTTTTTTTTTTTTTTCTCCTATAAATAATGCTTTCTTCCTCAGTTTAGAGACACAGAACAGTCTTTTTCTTCATCTGAATTTTTTTTTATTTCTTTTAAACTTCGATTTCCGAGCAGTCTGTTTGTTTGTTTAAACAGTGAGTGGGTGTTTAGTATTCATACCTTCTATTGTGCAAAGAAAGTTCTAGACAAAGGTGATTCTGGACTGTTTTATCCTGGGGACGACAGGGCTGTTACACTGCTTGCACGTTCTTGGGCAGAGCAGCGAAACGTCTTAAAGAGAGCGACCTAGTCCGCGACTCATTCCAAGAAATTTTGTTAAACTCGTTCTTTATTTATTTTCTGCAACAACAATTTTAAGACGTCTAATATCTGCTAAGATGTCTACTGATCACGATTTTAAACAAGTAACTGTTGATCTCAACAAATTCTTTCGTTTCGAAGGGTTTCATTTTAAAAGATGGAGACAGAAAATGTTATTCTTTCTTACTATCGAAAAAGTAGCATATGTCTGTACAACCGAAAAACCTCAATTACCTCAAGTTCCTATAGACGCTCAGATTCAAGAAGTTAAGTCTTGGAAGGAAAATGATTTCCGTTATAAGAATTTTATTCTTAATGGTATGTCTGATGATCTGTATGATTATTACTACTCTAACAAAACTGCAAAGGAAGTTTGGGATGCTCTTTCAAAGAAATACAACAGTGAGGAGGCTGGAAGTAAAAAATATGTTGTTAGTCGGTATCTGAAATACCAAATGACCGACGACAAATCAATGGAAGTTCAGTCTCATGAACTTCAGAAAATCGCTCACGAAATAATTGCTGAAGGTATGTCCCTTGATGAACAATTTCAAGTTACTGTTTTAATTGATAAATTACCCCCATTTGGAAAGATTTTAAGAATACTCTAAGGCATCAAACTAAAGAGTTTTCTTTAGAAAGTTTGATCACTCTTCTTCGGATTGAAGAGGAGGCCCAAAAACAAGATCAAAAAGATGAAGTGCTTGTTGTTTCTAACAACGCTCACAAAAAATCATCTTACGCTATTCTGAAACCTAAAGGGAAAAATATGAAAATCAAAATCAGAATCGCAACCACAACAACCAGAACAGAAATGTGCATCAAAATCAGAATAAAAATAAACTCCCTTCAAGAAATAATTCTGAACAATTTACTTGTTATAACTGTGGAAAGGCGGGCCATTTGGCTCGGAACTGCCGGCAAAGACGTCGTCCTATTCCACAGGCGAATCTTACCGAGGACCAACTTATAGCTATGATTTCTGAAATCAATATAGTTGGTGGATCCGAAGGGTGGTGGGTAGACACTGGTGCTTCACACCATGTCTGCTATGAACGTACCATGTTCAAGTCTTATTCTGAAAGTGAAGACAAGAAAGTGTTATTGGGTGATTCCTACTCCACTATTGTTGCCGGTTCTGATGAAGTGGAATTAAAGTTTACCTCTGGAAAGACAGTCATCCTTAAAGATGTTCTGCATACTCCAAAGATGAGAAAGAATTTGGTTTCGGGCTATCTTCTTAACAAGGCAAGGCTCACTCAAACTATTGGGACTGATTTATACACCTTAACCAAAAATAATGTTTTTGTTGGAAAGGGTTATGCAACTGATGGAATGTTCAAACTGAATGTTGAAATTAATAAAATTTCTTCTTCTGCTTATATGTTGTGTTCTTTTAATATTTGGCATGTTAGACTTTGTCATGTTAATAAACGCATTATTAAAAACTTAAGCAACTTAAAACTAATTCCTAAATTGTCTTTGAATGATTTTGAAAAATGTGAATTTTATAGTCAAGCTAAAATTACTAAAACCCCTCATAAATCAGTAATTAGTGAATCTGAATCTCTTGACTTGATACATTCTGATATTTGTGAATTTTATGGAGTCTTGACTAGGAATGGTAAACGCTATTTTATTACATTCATAGATGATTGTTCTGATTTTACCTATATTTATCTCATGAAAAATAAAAGTGAAGCTTTTGATATGTTTAAAAATTTTGTAATTGAGATTGAAAATCAATGCAATAAGAAAATTAAGAGATTACGTAGTAATAGAGGAACAGAATATGATTATGATATTTTTATTGATTTTTATAATTCTCATGGGATTATTCATGAAAAAATTGTACCGTATTCTCCTGAAATGAATGGTAAGGCTGAAAGAAAAAATAGAACTTTTGCTAAATCAGTAGTTGCTATTTTACTTAACTCCGGTGCAGCTTCTCACTGGTGGGGTGAAATTTTATTAACGGTTTGCTATGTACTTAATAGAGTTCTCAAATCAAAAAGTAAAATTTCACCTTATGAAGTTTTCAAAAATAAGAAACCAAATTTGTCTTATTTTAAAACTCGGGGTTGTTTGGCATATGTTCGAATTCTTGACCCAAAAAGAAGAAAACTTGGCAGTAGAGCTTATGAATGTGTTTTTATTAGTTATATGTTAAATATCAAAGCTTATAGATTTTATGATTTGAAAGATAGAGTTATCATTGAATCAAATGATGCTGATTTTTATGAATATAAATTTCCTTTCAAATTAAAGAATAGTGGGGGCTCGACTTCTAGTAATGAACCTATCATTAGAATTAATGAATCTGGTAAGGAATTAGATATTGAACCTAGAAGGAGTAAACGACCTCGTATATCTAAAGACTTTGGTACGGATTTCTATGCATATACCTTAGAGGAGGATCCACTTACCCTCCAAGAGGCATTATCCTCTATAGATGCCAATTTATGGCAAGAGGCTATAGATGATGAGTTGGACTCTCTCAAGTCAAATAGAACTTGGCATTTGGTAGATTTACCTTCTGGTTATAAAACAATAGGATGTAAATGGATTCTTAAGAAGAAATTGAATCCTGATGGAACCATTGATAAATATAAGGCTCGTCTTGTAGCCAAAGGGTTTAGGCAAAGAGAGAATGTAGATTTCTTTGATACTTTCTCACCTGTATCTAGAATTACATCTATTCGTATATTTTTATCTCTTACTGCAATTCATGATTTTATTGTGCACCAAATGGATGTTAAAACTGTTTTTTTGAATGGTGAATTAGAAGAAGAGATTTATATGGACCAACCTGAAGGATTTGTTATTCCTAGTCAAGAAAACAAAGTATGCAAATTAGATAAATCTCTTTATGGTTTGAAACAAGCACATAAGCAATGGCATGAGAAATTTGATAATCTAGTCATTTCACATGGTTTTAAAGTAAATGAAAGTGACAAATGCATTTACTATAAATCTGAAAATGATGTTTGCACTATTATATGTATTTATGTGGATGACTTGCTAATTTTTTGTTCCAATATTCATGTTGTGAATAATGTAAAATCCATGCTATGTGCTAATTTTGACATGAAAGATCTTGGTGAAGCAAGTGTAATCCTTGGTATTAAAATAACTAGGTCTAAATATGGAATTTCTTTGAATCAATCTCATTATATAGAGAAGATTCTAAAGAAATACAATTATTTTGATTGTAAACCAATATGTACTCCTTATGACCCTAGTGTGAAGTTGTTCAAGAACACCGGTGATGGTGTTAGACAATCTGAGTATGCGAGCATCATAGGCAGTCTTCGATATGCCACTGATTGCGCTAGGCCCGACATAGCATATGCTGTGGGATTACTATGCAGGTTTGCAAGCAGACCTAGTATTGAGCATTAGCATACTATTGATAGAATTATGAGATACCTAAAGAGAACTATGAACCTTGGATTACATTATCAGAAGTTTCCCCCTGTTCTGGAAGGATATAGTGATGCTAATTGGAACACCCTTTCAGATGACTCCAAGACAACTAGCGGTTATATATTTAGTATAGCTGGTGGAGCTGTTTCTTGGAAATCTAAGAAACAAACTATTTTGGCTCAATTTACTATGGAGTCTGAGATGATTGCACTAGCTTCGGCTAGCAAGGAAGCAGGGTGGTTAAGGAGCCTGCTTTCTGATACCCCTTTATGGGAGAGACCAATTCCAGTTGTCTTGATCCATTGTGATAGTACCGCGGCTATTGCAAAAATCCAGAACCGTTATTATAACGGGAAAAGGCGACAAATACTTCGCAAACACAGCACTATTAGGGAGTATATCTCTACAGGGGTTGTGAGAGTGGATTATATACGGTCTGATGATAACTTAGCCAATCCTTTGACAAAAGGTTTACAAAACCTCGAAAGGAATGGGACTCAAGCCCATAGATTGACGAGTCACTTGTGAGAAAAATCCAACCTATAGACTGAAGATCCCAAGAAATAGATTCAAAGGGTAATAACAACTCATGAAGTGATATGAGAAAAATCATGCTATAAATTTGAGTTCTATTTCATAAATGTGCTGTTTGAAACATGATATCTTGAAGCGATAGAAGGTTGAGTTTTTTATTAACTCTTAATGAGATCTATACTCTATTTGGAGTAGAGTACCTAGCTACAAGAGTACTCTTGATAGATTCACCTATATGAATGTGGAAGTGTGGCCGCTTCCTATGGAATTTTGGGCAAAATTCTCTAGAGCATTCACTATACTGGGATACACGTGCATGACCGTAAAGCACGGGCTTTTGGACTACACCCTGATAGAGTTGTGTATGTGATATTATTAGATATAAAGTTCAAAACTACGAGTTACTCTAATATAATCTAAAGCATCTTCACTATGTAAAGGTTCAAGTCGATAGACACCTTTTCTTATGCACAATCTTATATTGTATTATATTGCTCGAAGAAAAAAAAAATTTTTAAAAAATTCAAGTGGGGGATTGTTGAAACAAATGAATTTTAATTAAATTTTTAGAATAGAAAGTGTCAAATGTGCAATTTCTTCTAGCCCTTTTATCCCACATTGGTTGGGAGAGGTGAAATTAATGAGGATATCTAGGGGTATGTGAGACACTTGGGGTGTGCCCCAAGGGGTACCCACATTTTGTGGAGGGGAGAGAAATTACATCCCTACCGGTTTACCACACACGCGCGCGCGCCGCCGCCGTCCGTCCGGCCATGCCAAGCCGAGCCGCGCCGCGCCGCGTGATGAGGTGGCACTTATTTACTTTTTAAAAAAAAATTATTTAAAAATATTTTTTTTTAAAACAGTTTAATTAAAAAAAATTAAAACGTTTGAATAATAATAAAAAAAAATAATAACGTTTTGAACCGTTAAAAAAAAAAAAAAAAAACGTTTTAATTTATTAAAAACGTTTTAATTTATTAACATTTTAAATAAAAACGTTTAACGTTTTAATAATTAAATTATTTAAACGTTTTTTTTTTTAATTTTGGTTTCAAAGATTTTTTTTTTTTTCAAACGGTTTTTTTTTTTTTTTCTCCTATAAATAATGCTTTCTTCCTCAGTTTTAGAGACACAGAACAGTCTTCATCTTGATCTGAAATAGCAAAAGAAAATTGCTTTCAGTCTTCTTCTTCATCTGACTTTTTTTTTATTTCTTTTAAATTTCGATTTCCGAGCAATCTGTTTGTTTGTTCAAACAGTAAGTGGGTGTTTAGTATTCATGTCTTCTGTTGTGCAAAGAATGTTCTAGACAGAGGTGATTCTGGGCTGTTTTATCCTGGGGACGACGGGACTGTTACACTACTTGCACGTTCTTGGGCAGAGTCGCGAAACGTCTTAAAGAGAGCGACCTAATCCGCGACTCATCCCAAGAAATTTTAGTGAACTCATTCTTTATTTATTTTCTGCAACAACACAAGTGCATGCGGAAGCCTATTTGTATGGAAATATATTTTGCCCTGACTAATTCTCGTGTTACTGATTTTTAGGATATAAAATCTAGCAAAACAAATCTTCTTTCAAATTCAAAATTTACTCAAAACTATTAAAAGTAAACGGTAACTAATTAATTTTTGGGATATTAAGTGTAATTAATTCAATTAAGCAACGAAAATTAGGGTTTGGGTTGATGAATATTCTGTTAAAATACAATGACTACATATTCTGTTAAATTAATAGTCAAAATTTGCAAAGTCAAAAATAATAATTATTTAATATTAGTTGAATTTATACCCCCTATGCAGACAGATTGTGTAATGTCCATTTGTCTATTTTTTTTTTTCTTTCTTTTCCCATTTGGGGTCGGATATATGATTAAATATGTCACTTTTATTATGTTAATTTAACCATTACACTTTTAGTCTGAATTACATATGAAATAAGTGCTTGCAAAAATATTAGAGGGGATAATGTATAATTTGATCAAACCGTAGAGGATGAAATACCATTAATGGGTATATGTCATTGATATCTCCTGTCATTTTGCACTATACCAAATACTTTTCCTATAATTTTATAAATACCAAAGCAAAAACCACTTATCTCCCTTATTGATTAAAAAATAATTTTTTTATTATTATAATATCAATTTTACCTTGATTATTTAAAAAATAATTAAATAATAAAAAATAAAAATACATAAATAACCCTTTAATATATATATATATTAATCGCCACCTCCTACCGCCGCCGCCGCCACCCACCACCCGCCGCCATCCTACTCCACCTCTTACTGCTGCCACCACCTCCCACCCTCCGCCACTACCCACCCCCATTGTAAAAAATATAATTTTTTTTAACCATTTCATTAAAATAAATAAATAAATAAAATAAAATTAACCCTTTCATTAACTATTTTCTCTCTCTCTCTCCGGTGGTAGTGGGGGTTGGTGGTGGCGGTGGTGGGAGGTGGCGATGATAGGTAGTGGCGAAGGAGTTGGGCGGTGGGTGGTAGGAGGTGGCGAAGGGAGTTGGGCAGTGGCGGTGGCGATGGGTGGCGAAGTTGGGTGGCGGCGGTGGGAGGTGGCGGAGGGTGGTGGGTGGTGGCGACAGTAGGAGGTGGAGGTGGCGGTGGCAGTGGGTGGTGGGAGTTGGACGGTGGCGGTAGCGGTAGCGGTTGGGTGGTGGTGAAAGGTGAATATAATTATTTAAAAAGTTAAGGGTAAAAAATATAATTTTAAAAATATAGGGGTGCTAATAATTTTAAAAAAAAAATAACATAAGGGTAATTTTGTCCAAAGGGAGGTAAGTGGTGTTTGAGCAAAATGATAGGGGAGTGTCTAGTATAGTGCAAAATGATAGAGGAGGTTAACGGCATATATCCTTAACGGGTATTAACCCTTGAAAATGTATATTTCACTTGTAGAAATTATAAATTCAATTATCACTTTTTATCTCCTTTGGTTTTTTTCAAATTTGATGAGTATAAAAATAGTTATCCCCAAACTTCCAATAGAAGACCGTCACGTGTATACTAATCCCAATAGGGACCCAATTGTATTGATGACAAAGCCCCAAAGACTCCGTTGATGAATGGTCTAACCCAGCTTAGATCAGTAACTCCCAGGAAAGTATCCCTGGTGACATCCAGGAAAGTCCGCCGTTGGGCAGAGGAAACCTTTCCCCATCTCTAAATATTCCCAGGGCGGCATTCCCCATCTCGAAATCCAACTCTACAAATTTCTCTATGAAAACATCTTATGCCCGTCTCGTCTTGCCGAGAAAGGCTAGGAAAGGGACTTCATGCACAGAAGGAACGAAGGGAAAACCCCCAAGTGCCATGGGTACGGCCATTTGTCCGCTTCCGTATATCCATTGCCCACGGGCCCCACCTCAAAGGGCCAAAAAGCCCAGGCCCACCGGTTTAATCTCTCCACGCACCCCATATAGAGGCCACGGGTCCTTACAGTAGTCATGCGCCAAGGTTAAGGTGCTAATCCCAACTTAGGCCCTTAATCCTCCAAACGCTAATAAACCAATTGCCTATAAAAGGAAAGGTGAACAACACTGTAGAAGGTAATTGCTTTTTGAATATTCAGAGTATTTTTATATTTCCCCATGAGCTCTTACTCTCACACCGAATGGGACACGCCGAGCCCACACCAGCTTATCCTTTGTGCAAGTAACAGTTCGAAGCATACCCCAGGACGGACTAGGACTATTCTCAGTCATCAAGATTTCCCAGATTGCTTGATCAATTTGGACCCATCTCGGACCTCTCCAGCTCTACCCCAGCACGGAAAAAGACCAAAATACCCTAATCATACCATACTATTGTAATAAACCAAGATTTGACATCAACAGTTTGGCGCCGTCTGTGGGAAGCACACAAAAAGCCTTTCTCCAATCATCAACTCCCAGCTCAGCTAAGGCTTGATGATCACAAGGTCTAGTCAAATTATTCAACGTAGAGATCAGAGCGCCGTGGTGAATAGCAACCCGATCGGAGAAATGTCAAGAGTCCCCAGGCCAGATGCTAGGGCTCCAATCCCCATCCCGATTGAAAAAAAAAATCTACCTCCCACGGGCCAGGTGAGCCTATCAGTTTCGCCTTCTGGCGTCTTTACTAAACAGACATCCTAAGCCATAGAGGCATCACGGATTGATAATCTGGAGCACCGGTTAGGCGAGTTCCACTCCTTCTCTCCCGCCTGCCATCAGCCCCAGCTTAGGGGGGACCGGTTCTCCATAATGCAGGGGCAGATAAAAGCCCCCAAGAGTCAGGAGATTGCATGATCCATTCAAATGGACATGCACTGAGAGATCAACCTCATCCCCGTGACCGTCCAATAAGGGAACGGGACTTAGCTCCTCCAGCTGCCTCAGGTTCCTCGTTGCCACCCTCACAGGGTCGTGGGGATAGAAAATCGTTACGAACCCCAGCTGGGAAGGGCTCTGAGTCATGTCACCCATTCTAGACATAGGGTCCGCCGCGCTCGAAAGGTGGACTCTTACTCCCCTCCGGCCAAAAGGCAAAGACCCAGAGCGACGGTTAGTCAGCTTGTAGTGCCGCCTAGGGAAGACGCAGCCCTAGAGTGTCATATTACCAAGATGGAAGCAGGGATCCATCAGATTCAAGGCTCTGGGAGGGTAAATGGACTCGCTTCTGGGGTGAGATCCCCATTCATTGATGACATTTTAGAAGAAACGATGCCTTATAGATTTTCTAATTCGCAAATAGCCCTGTATGACAGGACAATTGACCATGTGGATTATCTCTCCATTTTTGTATCCTACATGGACATGCACACGACTTTTGTGGCGGTGAGGTGCAAGTTCTTTCCTCTCACTTTGACCGGAACGGCCTATACCTGGTTCCAAGACCTGGCCCCATCCTCAATATCAATCTTTACCTAGCTCGAGCAGCTCTTCTTAACTCGATTCAGCCGTTCTCAGTGAAGTCCGAAGACCTCAATATCAATCATTTCTCTCTCGCAAGAGGTCGGGGAGAATTTAGTGGACTACGTGGACAGATTTTGGAGGGAGACTCTCAATTGTGAAGGCCTCTCAGACGCCATAGCTTTGAACGCCTTCATTGACGAGTTGAGGCACCGAAGGAAGGTTTTCGTATAACCTGTGCTCAAGGCTCGTACCAAACCTGCGTAAACTTCTACGAGGCCGATCTGAGGGATAATGTAAAAAATGACCGATAAAGGGTCCAGAAGAAGAAGGGCTAAGCAGAGGAAACATCGAACAAAGCTTAGGGTTCACGAAGGCTCTAGGAGGAGGGGTGGCTAGGACCTCAACCGGGGATCGGAGGCCTCCTCCACCCCTAGGGTTTCGACAACAAGGGTTCACCCACCTGATCGCCTCTATAGAGACCATTTTTGCGGAGAACTCTGGGAGGGGTTCTTCTATCCTGCTCCTCCCCTAAAGGGAAAACCCATGGGAAATCGATCAGCAAATGCTGCAAGTTCCATCGAGATCGAGGCCACTTGACAAAGGATTGTTTCCAGGTCAGGGAAGATATTGAGGCCCTCATAAAAAGTGAATATATCGGCCACTATGTCCGTAGAGAAAACGGAGGGCCTAAGGAGAATGGCCGACAAGATAAGCACAAGGGCCAGTAGAGAAGAGAAAACCATAGCCGAACTCCGCCAAGAAAAGAAAGAGAGAAGCATAACGATGACCAGCATGTGGACGACAAGATAAAAGTTATCCACGGTGGCCTCGAACTCGAAGGAGAGACGTCTTCTTCCCGGAAGATGTACGAATGCAAAGCGAAAAAGAAGGCCAACCAAGACATGTACGAGGTGAGCACAGTTGATGTTGCCATACACAACATCATCTCCTTCAGTGAGGCCGATAATCCCCATGACGATGCCCTAGTGATATCAGCCCTGATCAACCACTAGAAGGTGGGAAGGATTTTGGTCGATGAGGGGTAGTTCTGCAGATAGAATCTTCAAGTGGGCCTTCAATAAGATTAAGGTGGATCTAAGCATTGTACAACCCACTACTTCTCTCCTTGTCAACTTCGACAAGGACGTTGTTAGCTCGGTGGGCTAGGTTTTCTTGCCCATCACAGTGGGGGTGAAGCCCAAGTCGGCCACGGTATGGACAAAGTTCTTTATCGTGGACAAACCTTCCCCCTACAATGCAATTATGGGGCCTCTAACCATCGCCACCCTGAGGGCCGTATGTTCCCCCTACAACCAGGTGATGAAATTCCCCACTAACGAAAAGGTGGGAAAAGTAAGAAGAGATCAGGAAGCGGCCAGGGCATGCGCCAAAAGGGCGCTCAAGAAGAAGAAATAATAATTAATGGTTGGGCCTTGGCTCGGGATGGCTGAGCTCGTAGCCTTGTCCGAGTACGGAACCATGCCAATTGACGAACCTCGTAATGAAAAACCCCGTCCGTGGCCCCATGAGGAGTTGTTAGAATTACCCATCCACCCAACGATTGAGGGGAGAGCAGTCAGGGTCAATACTAAGCTCAGCTCAGCTCAACGAGCTGAGCTTACAAACCTCATTCGAAATAACTATGACGTGTTCGCCTGATCTCATGACGAACTTTTAGGAATTGATCCAAGTGTGGCCATGCACCATCTTCACGTCGACCCTTATCATCTTCTTGTAAGACAAAAGTGAATAAAGTTCCACCCAGAGTACCAAAAGATTATACAGTAAGAAATGGACAAGTTAGTGAAATCTGCCGTGGTGGATGAGTCAAGTTCCCTAACTGGCTCTCCAATGTCGTCCTCGCTCGCAAGGCTGGAAAAATGGCATCTCTGTATGGACTTTAAATATCTCAATAAGGTATGCCCGAAGGATTTCTTGCCCCTGCTGAGACTAGACCTTCTTCATAAACGCCACAACAGGGCACGAGCTCCTAAACTTCCTAGATGTTTATGCCGGCTACAATCAAATACCAATGCTCTCCCCAAACAAGAACAAGACCTCGTTCATCATGGACAGAGGTACCTACTATTATAAGGTCATACCCTTTGGCCTTCGTAATGCTGGGGCGACCTATCAGAGGCTGGTGAACAAGATGTTCAAGGAATAAATCAGCTCAATGACTGAATTGTACATAGACGATATGCTCGTGAAGAACACCAAGGCGTCCGATCATATCGCCCATCTCCAGAACTGCCTTGACAAGCTTCAAGCTCATCGTATGAAGTTGAATCCTACCAAGTGCATTTTTGGAGTCTCGGCAGGAAAATTCCTTGGTTACATGGTGTCCCAGCGCAGCATTGATGCCAATCCTGACCAAATATATGATATTCTCAGAATGGCCTCTCTTCGGACGAAGAAAGAGGTCCAGATGCTAATCGGAAGACTGGCTGGCCTGAATCGCTTTATTTTACGTTCATCGAAAAAATGCCTCTTCTTCAAGGTCCTCAGAGGGAACAAAACTTTTGAGTGGACGCCCGAGTGTGGGGCAACCTTTCAAGAGCTCAAGACATACCTCTCCTCAGCGCTGCTGTTGAGCACTTCCAAGGATGGGGGGAGTTATTCCTATACATCGCCTCGCCACCTCAAACACGATAGTAAAGGTTGTACTCGTCCAGGAAGAAAGGGTATTCAGAATCCAGTATACTACTCCAGCAGGGTACTTGAGATACCCTTCATTTTGAGAAGCTGGCTTATGGTCTCCTTGTCGCTTTGAGAAAACTAAGGAAATACTTCCAAGCGCACATGATTGTGGCCATTACTAACCAACCTTTGCAACAAATCCTTCATTTTTTTGACATCTCAGGCCAGCTCATGAAGTATAATCTCAAGCTTGGTCAATTCCATATTGAATATCGACCAAGGAGAACCATCAAGGGACAAGTCTTGGTTGACTTCAAAGCTAAGCTAACCTTCCCTAAGGATTCCAGCCCGGATAGTCAAGACTTTGCCCGATGGGATGTTCAACTTAGTCCAACTATTGTCCTTGCCCCTAAGGGGACTTCATCCCAGCCTAGACCAGGCACCGATCTTGGCCTAGACAAATGGCAGCTCTTCATGGATGGTTCTTCCAACATGGGCAGATATAGGATCGGGATGGTCCTGATAGCCTCGGACTGAGAAGAAGTAGAGTATGCACTCAGATTGGGCTTCTAGGCCATGAATAATGAAACCGAGCACAAAGCCCTGCTCGCCGGACTCCATCTGGTGAGGGAATTCAATGCCAAGAATTTTCAAGTCTTCTGCGACTCGCAACTAGTGTTAATCAAGTCAATGGGGACTACATAGCGAAGAATTCGAGCATGACTGCCTATCTTGGGAGGGTAAAGGCACTAATAAAAAATTTTGAAAACATTCAAGTGAACCAAATTCCCCAAGAAGAGAACAAACACGCCAATGCTCTGGCCAACCTTACCTCTGTAATGGAATTCACCCTGAAGATGAGCGTTCTCGTCGAATACTTGGATGGGCCAAGCACAGCTACCTCCGACCAGGAGGCCACCGTCTGTGCCCTCACAAATGAGCCAACTTGGATGGATCCAATTACAAACTATCCTCAGCACGAAATGTTCCTGAGTGACCAAGTTGAGGCCAAGAGGATACGGTATAGGGCAGCAAGGTACACCCTCATCGATTGGGTGTTATATCGCAAATCATTCTCAAGTCTGTATTCTCGATGCCTGAGACTAGAAGAAGTTGATTACGTAATGAGGGAGGTCCACGAGAGAGTATGTGGGAACCACTTAAGGGGGAGGTCTATCCACAAGCTCATTCGTCATAGGTACTTATGGCCAGAAATTAACAAAGACTCCATGGAGTTTACTAAAAAAATATGACAAGTGCCAGAGGTTCGCCTCTCATCCTCAGTTGCCCCCCACCGTCCTCATCCCCATGAAGAGTCCATGGCCCTCTGTCTAGTGGAGCATTGACCTTTTGGGACCATTTCCTCAAGGGTCTGGGCAAAAGAAATTTCTTATCGTCATGATCGACCATTTCACGAAGTGGGTAGAGGTTGGGTCCCTAGCACGGATCACAACAAAAAATATCAGAGACTTCGTCTGGAAAAACATGGTCTGCCGCTTCGAAATTTCTAAGGCCATTGTGTCTGACAACAGGAAACAGTTCGATAATGATATCTTCTCAGAATTCTATGTCGGGCTGGGAATTTAGACCCATTTCACCTCCCCAGGACATCCCCAAGCGAACGTACAAGTGGAAGTTACTAACCGAACAATCTTGCACGGACTCAAAACCAAATTGGACAAGTCAAAGGGGAAATGGGTTGAGGACGTGTACCTCGTTATTTTGGCATATCATACAACGGCAAGGACCCCCACGGGGGAAACCCTATTTGCGATGACCTTCGGATATAAGGCCGTCATCCCTGCAGAGATCAGTATGCCTTCACCCAGAACGACCATACCCTTCAACCTGGAAGAGAATAATGTTTCCTTGTCCCTGAACCTCGATCTTCTTGAGGAGAGAAAGGAACAAGCCCGAGTACAGCAAACGACTTATCAATAAATGGCAATCAGGTACTATGACAGAAAGGTCTAACCACGGTCATTTGACGTTGGCGACCTCATCCTCAGAAAGATTACCCTAACCACCAAGGATCAAAATGTCGACAAACTAGCCCCGACTTGGAAATGACCATACAGAGTTACCGGTATAGCTCGGCCCGGCACGTACGAGCTAGAAATAGAAGAAGGAGTCCCGTTGAGGTACCCTTATAACGCCGAGTACTTGAAACGTTACTATCCCAGAGAAGAAGCATCAATATAGAATTTTAGAAATTTTTCTTTCAAAGTTTGTAATGAAATTCTCCATCAATAAAAGAAGCATTCGATTCAACATATTCTCTACTCTCCAAAATTTACAAGTATAATGGTAGGACCAAGCAGCCCTCCAACCAATCTCTAAACAAAGTGCAGAGACGGAGCCGAGCATCCCTCTGTCCTGCTATATATGGGGATGAGTAGCCCTCTTGCCCGTCAGCAAGAATAAGTGCATTCTGACGTATACTATTGAAGGTAATAACCGAACCCCCTACCCATGTCGATAGTCTATGCGCGGGGACTAATCTCGATCGTCCACTGACGGCGGGATATCGGTCCGGTCAAAGGACCTGTAGATAAGCACCTCACCATTCACAGTCGAGCAGAGCTCAAAAGATACAAACGGGCGGTACTCCTATAAGGATAAATTGAAATAACTCGAAAAGGCTCAAGGATGAGCCCTACTAAGGAAAACCCACCTATGACCCGCCACAGAGGACCAACCATAGTGTCACACCCCCAGGGACTGAGAGGACCAGATTCCAAGTGAGTATCACCCCCAAATCAGATCCTACCATCCAAGCTCTGCTTGGGTGGTAGGTTGGGAGACAAGAAAGATATGGATATGGTGAAACATCCGACAACGGAAATTGAACCATGAAGAGGGATAAGCCAAGAACAGAAAACACAAATGTTTTTGGGTGAAAATAGCCAACACCTACATAATAACTAACCTAAGATCATGTCGGGCCCAGAGCTCCGTAACCAGAAAGGGTGTAGTTCAAGCGAAATCCTCTTCTTTGCTGAGCTAAACAGAAGACAAAGCCAAAATGGGTTTACCAAGCTAGGCTCAACAATTCCAAGCTCCAAGACCGGGCAAAGTTTGTACCGTGCTAAGGCCGGGCAACATGTGAGCTTAGGCATCGTATCGAGCTTAGGACGCTTAACAAGCTTCAAGTGACATTGACATAAGAGGATGTTGATCCTAAAATTTTAATGAACAATTAAATGTTGATATTTTTTGTGGAACTAACGATTTTATTGAGTGTTTCAGTTTATTAGTTTCAGTGATGAAAATGATCATGAAGATGTTGTGGCAATGCTAAAGATGATGACAAAGATGATGGAAGATTAAGAATTTAAAGAAATTGAAGAGCTTAGGAAAAATAGCTCAGGTTAAATTTTAACTCTTAATGTATCCCGATTAAGATCACACACGACACAAAATATTTTTCAAAATTATGTATGTTTTTATAGGATCCTAATTAGTTAAATTATTTGCTCCTATGTGTAATTGAAAAGAAAATAAAGATAATTGATTAAAATTGAATTTAAGATTTTAGTGGAGCTAACCGTGAAAAGAAATCAGTTAAAGGGGTAAAAACGTTGAAGAAAATGAATTAAAATCGGATTAAAGAGAGATGTTCCAACTTAAGCAGTCGACTGGTTGGTCGATAGATGCTTAAAAGGCGAAGTTTTTGGATCATTCGGTCGATAGGTAAGTCGACCTATGGCCAAAAGAGAAAGTCTCTAAATCTTTCGGTCAACAGGTGAGTCGACTTGTGTAGCTCTATAAATCGTCCAGTCGACAGATGAAGTATGGGCGGTCGACCGATGGGCGAAGGATTTTTGTCTTGGCTATATCCTGAATCGGGTGGTCAACAGACGGGCCTTGGTCGGTCGACAAATGGATTTGTTTCAGGATTTATGGAATTTCAGATTTTATTCAAATAGTAGCCGTTACTAGCCATTTATGATTAAGATATGCGAGATATCTTAGGGATCTGATATATTTTGAGCTATCTAATTAATATCTAAATATTCCTATAGATATGGTTCAAGTATTTTTTATATTTCTTAATTGGGTATATGAAATTCTTTCTGTATTATCTAATTGAGTTTGAGTAAAAGTTTGAGCGATTAAATTGAATGTTTTAAAAGATATATTTTATATTTAAGTGAATTATACTAGGAATGAATCATTATGATATAGAAGGTCTATTGGTGTAATTAAATTTCATGATTTATGGGAACTAGCTGTTGGAAGGCTTATTCTAATTCCTTATATATAGACTTGTGGATTTCACATAACAAGAAAACAATATACACAATATCAAGAACTATTCAGATCCTAAGCTTTTCTAAGAGTCATCATTCTGATATTATTTTGAGAGATCAATTGTAAAATCAATTATTGAGAAGTTCTTGAGTTCAAACGCTATTTGAGTTAGCGTCACAGATCTAAGCTATCTTGCGATACTACGTACAATTTATTCGGTGTTTTCCTGGTGAGATAGTTTCAAACTTATTCTTTAATTGAGTATTTTATTATTATTATTTGTTTGGTGGATTGATCTTTTTGAGAAATCATTTTTGAACTTTAAAAGTATAAAAATCTTTTAAAAACGATTTGTGTGTTAATCTGAATACGTGTTTAATTGTGCTACCCACATTCTTTATTATAATCAGATTTTATTTCTTCACTTTATTTCTATCACTAGTATCGGGACATTAATTGAGTATTAATTAATCTAGAGTGGTAGAAGCTCTGAGTGGAAAAAAGCTTATCAATTTTGTAATTGGTGAGTTGTGTGCAGATTAGATATTATTAGGAATATCTAATCAGGAGTAGCTTGGGTTTCAATCTTTTCCTGTAAGGAGATTGAGGTTTGATCTTTGCCTAAAGTACAAAACGGTTAGGTTACTTTTTTCTCGTGAAAAGAGCTTAGGTGTGATTCTTCCTAATTAGGATCAATTGCGAGTGAATTGTAAAGGTTCCATCCTTACTTGGGAAAATGATACTTGGAGTGATTGTGAGGTTTAATTCTTGAGCCTAAGGTATAAAAAGAATTAGGTTATGATTCTCCCTGTAATAGAATTATGTTAATCTTTAGCCTATGAAAAGATAAGGTTATTCTTAAATCTGGGAAAAAGAATTAGGTTAATCTTGAGCTTGAAAAAAGATAAGGTTATTCTTTAGCCTGGGAAAAAGACGAGGTTATTCCTGAGCCTGGGAAAAAGAATTTGTAAAGGTTGATTCTGAGTCTGGAAAAAGAATCATTTTTCTAAAGGTTTGGTTCCTACATATTTAAAGGAATCTTAGTGATTAGTGGGTGAGAATCTCCGTTGGGCTCAAAGGATTGGATTAGCCAAGAGTAACTCGGTGAACCAGGATATATCATAGTGTGTTGCTTTATTTACTTTACTTATATATTATTGTTTGGTGTGCACCTAGTTGATAATATATTTTCGCTGTTATAAAGAGATAATAATAATTAATTTAGGATTAAATTAATTATTTGAATTTTTTAAGTATTTTTATTTGAATTAAATTTTATCACTATCCAATTCACCCCCCCCCCCTCCTCTTGGGTAACTCACTAGGCCAACAGATGAGACTCCTAACAAGACTTCTGAACCTAAAAGGAAAGAGAAATGAGAACCCCAAAGTCATGGGAATTAGTTGTACTGAGCTGGGGCTCAGCACATCGAACTCCGAAGTCGAATAGAGTCCATAGAGAAAAATCACAAGGACAAGTGAAATGTTAGGAAGAGGTCATCAAGGGAATAAGCCGGAGAAAGCTCAGATATGTCAACCTAGGCAAAGGTCAGAAAGGAAAAGTAACTCGAAGAAATATCTTAAAGTCTATGAGAAAGATAGGACCGAGCTCAGACCTTATTCTGAGCTCAGGCTTCGCACGGAGCTTAGGCCCTGTTCAGAGCTCAGGCTTTATGCTGAGCTCAGGCCAAACGCTAAACTCAGACACTAAGTTTAGGATCATTCCTGCTTTAAAGACAACAGTGTTAAAAGATAAGTGGAAGAATAAAGAAAAATACGCAAGTCAAGAAAATAAATCAAGCAAAGATAGGAATTTTTCATTAACTAAAATGGAAATTACAGAAGTGGGGTTCTGGCCCATTACAAAATTAACCATTCTAGGCGAAAAAAACAAAAAAAACAAGAAAAAACAATAAAAAAGTTGCAACTGGTCGAAATTTTCCTAACTGAGTTGAGTGGTGACCTACTGAGCAGAAGAAGTGCCCGCTCCGTTATCTCCGGCCTCGATTCTCCATGGTCTTCTTTTTCTTCCTCTTCAGAGTTGGACATCTCTATTTTGATCGTCTCGTAGGAAAAATCCAGGTGTTACCGGCAAAGAGACCGGATCGTCGCTCTATCCCGTCCTGCATCATATCTACTACTAAATTCAATTTCAGATCGCCAAATGTAGGACTAAGCTTCTATTTCTAAACGGCCTCCTGCTCGGCACGAGCTATGGCTGCCTCCTACTGTTGCTCCACCTCCAGAAGCCTCTGCCCCACGGTTGCTAAGTCGGCCTTCAACTTTCCGACCTGGGTAAGAAGTTGCTCTTTCTCGCCGGAGAGCGTCCACACTTGAGTCCTAAATTCACTTTCTCTAGCAACCACCTTCTCCATCCGCTCGTGGAACTTCTTTATGTAGGTCACGTAGCTTACTTTCTCATCCATGAGCTTTTTCTCCCTCTCCAGGGATCGTTAGAGGCGCATCCCCACTGAGGCAGCCTTGAAGAGAGTCTACACGGAAAAGATAAAGCACTTGTTAAAAAGAAAAAGAAAAAAATTGAGAAAAGTGACAGTGTTCTAAAGGGACTTACCGATATGGCGTCCTTGTACATTTCGGAGATGAGTCGCTCTTGGAATCTACTCTCTAGAAATCCTAGGGTGAGGTAATCATATGGATAAAGCAAGGTAGGAGCTCCGGCACACCATGATCTACTAATTGAGAAGGAGCCCTATGTCTAGCACTGAGAAGGTGTCAGGTGCTGAGGCCGAGCTCGCCTGAGGAATGTTAGCAGCCACCTCACTCGCCTGAGGAACCTCCACGATCACCCACTCCGTTCTCGTCTTCTTCTGGCCTTGCTCAGCCTCAACATAGACCACTCTTATCTTCCACTTTCCTTGACGGTCCCCAACTTCAGCCTACTCAGCAAATGAATGAGAGATTAATCCTTGCTAGGAAGGGGCCTCCCTTCTCGGCGTCTCCCTCCTCGGCATGACAGCAGTCTAGACAGGGGTTTCGTAATGGGAGTGCTGAGCTACAATTGGATCCCTTCCTCAAGTGCTCCGACCTGGGATGTCCCGGCCTGGGGTTGAGACTCTTGCCTCTTCTTGGCCTCCTCTTGAGCGAGCCTTTGTTTCATCAGCTTCTTCAAGACTGCCTTCTCTATGGCTGCCGAGAAGAGAATAAGAAAATTATCAACAAGGGAGAAGAGTTAAGGAAAAACAAATTATAAAGTATCCAAATCGTGCCAATGAGAGAAAAAGACTTACTATTTTCGGATTCTGGGTCGATTATGGGAGGAGGTAAGAATGGATCCCGGTAGAAATACAGATCATAGAGCATCAACTCTAGTAGTTGTCCGATGTTGGTAAAGACCGTGTTGAAGACGGTGTCTCTTTGTTGCTGGATTGCAGGGCTGGGCCTCACTTTCCTCTTACTTTTCTTCTCTGGACTTTAAGACAAAAAACAGAAGAAAAATGCAAAGTCAGAAACATTAACTGGACAAGGAACCTTCCCTATAATACAGAACGTGACTCTTACCAATTGTTCTCCAGTCCATCTGGATAGGGTTTATCCTTTCCTCTATAGGGCTGAAGTCCCAACCGCTACCTCAAAGGTAAAAGTATTTGGGTTTTCAATTCTTTGTCGATAACTCAAGGCCATGAAATAATTGCCACCTGGAGGCGATGTAGCACCAACACTTGCTTGAGGGCATCGATTTGGGGAAAAATAGAGCCCAAAATATCTCAATGGATAGTTCGATCCACTTTGCCCGAAAGAGGCCACCACCGCCCTCAGGCTATTTGGAGCAAGCTGTGAGGGACACGAGTCGAACTCTGAGCAAATGGACCTGACCCACGTATGGATAGGGAACCTCAAACCGGTATCCAATTTTTCCTAATACACGGTGATGAAGCCACAGGGTGGAGTGCACACCCTTTCCTCTGCACGGGGAAGATGGACCTCCACCGTATCTGGAAATGTGCACTCACTCCGAGCCTTAGTAAGCTCAATCTTCGTCATTCTCGACTTGATCCTCTAGATGGGGCTATTTGGAAAAACGACACTGTATTGAGACGCTTGAGGTTGAGGAGAAGCCTCTAAAGCCCCTGTGAAGTCTACATCAAATCTAGCCTCGCTAACCAAATCCGAGCTAAGTTTAATTGGGAGATCCTTAGAAGGACCAGCTCTGCCACTCTTATCAGAACAACCCGTCGTCTCTGCCACTAAGGCAGAATGCGATTGAACTGCACTATTAGACAAGCAAAATCATTCCTCTAAGCTGGGGGGGCAAGGCCTTTGGTGTGCCCGAGTTGGGCTCAATCTGTTGGAGCAAAGAGACCGAGAAAGTCCAATCTGAAGGGGCGGACCCTGAGCTCGAGCTGTTATGCGAAGAAAAAGGGAAACAATATGAAGAAGAAAGGGAAGAAGATGAGGAAGATATAACGAAAGAAGAGAGAAGATACCTACTAGAAAGGGGTAAAGTGCTCTAGAAACTCTCAATCATGAAAATGACCATGGGGTGACCTCCTTTATATAGGGGCCATGTCCTACTGAACAGTCGTGATATCGAACGGCATAAAGAGCCTTAGTCAACGTACCCGTCAAAAAAGACAAGATACGTGTCATTCATCCGATGGTTGAATACGAAGCGTTGAACGCGCCCCGATTTTCCAGAGAAAATCAAAAAAATAGATATATGCTTGGCGCTAGTAAAATGAGAAGGGTTTTTAAAAACGTCGATTTTCTCGTTAAAATATACTTAAGCCTGTTTTAGAAAAAGGAGTCGCCATCTAGCATTGGGTTTTAAATGATGTGCTAGGTCACCATATTTTTCTTTTTTGAAAACAATTTTAAAAAAAATGTGGCTTAAGTAAAAATTTGACTCCTAAAATAACATGGTCTGATCAGAGATTCGTTTAAAGAGTTCAGGGGTCAGTTACGCTCGGGGAAGGTGTCAAGCACCCAAGACGCCCGTCCAAACACGGTACCTTATCCGATTAAGTCCAATTAAAATTTAAATCCGAATGTTTTTATTTTATTTTGAAATCATTTCCTTCTAAAAAAGAAAATCTTTTTGTATTTTTTTTTTATATATTATCAAAGAATTTATACATTGAGGGGATAATTCTCTTCTAAGCCATTCAAATAGAAGGCGGGAAAATTCCTCCACGATTTGACAACAACATTAAATTTAACAAAAACATAAAATAAAAAAGAAACACACACCCATACACACACATTCACACACATCGAGGGAAGTATTCTCCCTTCTAAACTTAAACCACTCCAATAGAAGGTCGAGAGTTTTCCACCTCATCTTGTCAGCACATTATATTTAATACATGTTAAAGAAACACATGCACACACACACCCACACTCGCATGGATCAAGGGGAGTAATCTCCCTTCTAAACCTAAACCGCTCCAATGGAAGGTCAGGAGTTTTTCACCTCGTATTGTTAGCACACAAGTTAAAGAAACACACGTGCACACGCATACACACACACACATACATATACTTAAGTTAGTTCAATCTACATATCGAGGGGAGTAATCTCCTTCTACACCTAAACCGCTCCAGTGGAAGGTTAGGAGTTTTTCACCTCGTTTTATCTACACATTAAGTAATTCACAAGTTTATATATATATATAAAATCTAATTTAACAAAATAAAATTTTAGTATAATAACGACTTAATGCATAAATAAATTTACAAAAGATAGAAGTTCATAACCTTAACTTAGAGATTTTCTTCCATTTTTCCTTTCCCTTCTTCTCAAAAGAAATATATATATTTTTTCTCAAGAAAAACAAAATTCTCTCTCCAAACTTCTCTCCCACAAATTTCTCTCCAAAATAAAACTCTTCTAAAAAAATTTCTCTCCAAAAAAAAACCCTCCTCCAAAAATGAAAATGAGCCTTCTATTTATAGATTTCGAAAAGGGTAAAATGGGAAAAAAAAATGCAGTTCACTATTCATGCAGAAATACTGTTCACGATCGTGCGGGTACTATTCACGATCACGCGGTTACTGTTCACGCATGCGGATACTATTTACGCGGTGTTACTGTTCACGATCACTGTTTATGCATGCGGATACTATTCACGATCACTGTTCATACCTCCGTTTGATTTGTCTTGCTTTGTTTTGTTTTTTCCCGATTTTCTCCAAACAAACGATAATTAGTTTCTTTTCTTTTTCTTATTTTTTTGCATTTTTTGAAATAAAACAAAGTTAATTATAAAATAAAGTATAAATTTTTTAGGGGGTGGTCAAAATGTCGTGTCTACAAGCGTAGCAAAGAAGCCAAAATGGTACAGGCTAGGCTGGCCGATCACAGGCCGCCCATCTTTGTCTCGGGTCGGTACGTTCTCTTCTTGAAATAAGACTCTTCCTCTGAACAAAAATACACTGAAGTCGCAACCCAAGATGCTCCGAACGTCAAAAACTTCAGGATACTTCTAGACAAGTACGAAAAACACCAGCAGGAGCGAACAGAGTCCTCAGTGCCTCAAGTTCCTTCTCGGCACTAGGTCTTGGAGGACAATTAATGAGTGTAAAAATGGTCATTCCAAAACTTCCAATAGAAGATTGTCATGTGTATACTAATCCCAAGAGGAACCCAATTGTATTGATGACGAAGCCCCCAAGACTCTACTGATCAGGGGTCTGACCTAGCTCAGATTAGTAACTCCAAGAAAAGCATCCCTGGTGACATCCAGGAAGGTCCGTCGTCGGGCAGGAAAAACCTTTCCCCATCTCAGAATATTCCCAAGCCGGCACTCCCTATCTCGGAACCCAACTCTACAAATTCCTCTATGAAAACATCTCATGCATGTCTCATCTTGCCGAGAAGGGTTGGGAAAAAGACTTCATGCACTGAAGGAACGAAGAAAAAAAACCCAGGCGCCATAGGCTAATCCATATATCCGCTACGATGCACCCATAGCCCATAGGTCCCACCTCAGAGGGCCAAAAAGTCTAAGCTCACCAGTTTAATCTCTCCACGCGCCCTCCCAATGAATAGTGTTGTAGAAGGTAATTGTTTTTTGAATATTCAGATCATTTTTATATTTCCCCCTGAGCTCTTACTCTCATGCCGGAGAGGACATGCCGAGCCCCCCCAGCTAGTCCTTTGTACAGGTAACAACTCAGATCATACCCTAGGATGAACTAGGACTATTCTCGGACATCAAGATTTCTCAGATTGCTTGATTAATCAGGACCCATCTCAGACCTCTCCGGCTCTATCCCAGCACAGAAAAGACCAAAATACCGTGACTAAACCATATTGTTGTATTAAACCACGATTTGACATCAACATAATTAAAAGTTCTTGTAAAGGAGTTTCAACTTAAACTTATATGGTTTATTGTACGCAACCTTACATTACTTTTTTCGCAAGAGGAAAAAAAAAAGGACTATTTTATGTAATGGTTTTTTTTTTTTTTAGCCAATAGCCTTTTATTGTAATTTTTGAAACTCATCATAAAAGTAAATTTGTTATAACTATCTTATTAATCTCTATATATATCTTTAAAAAGGAGGTCAAAATTCCAAATTTAAAAATAATAGTTTTTTTTTAAAAAAAAAGAAATATGGTGACAAGAAACTAATTAATCAATTGATTGACCAATTATTTTACAAATATATACTATTAATAATAAAATTAATATTTCATGGTAGGTTTCGATGTAGCACGTGGGGTTATTATCTTTGTTATAGATTATATATGTGAGAGGATTAATTATCGTGTTGTGTTCGTATTTCAATATTTTGATATGATATGTTATAGGGTCAGGTTTGTATCACGTGTTATCGTGTTTGTATCAATAGATAACAAGACACAAAACTCTCATCTATGTTTGTCTGCTATTCATCATGAAGATGGAAGTAGCTTGGTTGATCCCAATGTGTTTCATGAAGCTGCTATTGAGTATTTCAAAGATTTATACTCCTCGGTACCAGTTTCTTACTCCGACAATGTTTTTGATTCCATCCCGCACATTGTTACGGACATGGATAATACAATGTTATTGGGTAGAGGAAATCAAAGACGCTATTTGGTCCATTCCCATTGACGGTGCTCCAGGTTTGGATTCTCTCTCTTCAGGTTTTTTCCAATCTTCCTGAGATATTGTGGATAAAGATATTTGGGAAGCCTCTAACTGTTTTCTTAAAAGAACTCCCCTTCCTACTACTTTCGCAAGTACTTTACTGGTACTTATTCCGAAGAAATCTCAACCTTCCTCTCTCAAAGATTTCCTCCCAATCAGTCTATGTAATATTTGCTATAAAATTGTTTCTAAGGCGTTATCCACCAGACTGGCTTCTATTCTGCCCAAGTTGATTTCTAGTCAACAACACAGTTTTGTTAAAGGAAAGTCCATCTTTGAAGCTATTGGGCTAGCCCAAGAACTTGTCAAAAATTTGGGTAAGGATATTCGTGGTTATAATGTTATGATCAAACCCGATATGGATAAAGCTTATGATCGGCTAGAGTGGAATTTTTTAATTGAGGTGCTTAAACGATATGGTTTCAGCTTGGGATTTATTGCTGTTGTTTGTAGTTGTTTTAACTCAACTTTCTTTTTCGTGGTGTTTCAAGGGATTTATAAGGGTTGGTTTCCTGCTTCTAGAGGATTGCGTCAAGGCGACCTAATTTCACCTTTACGGTTTATTTTGGCTCAAGAGGTACTTAGTCGGAATATCTATCGGTCCATGATTGATGGTCAGGTTCAACCTTTTGTTACTAAAAGACATTGTCCTCTGATTTCTCATTTGATGTTTGCAGATAATACCCTCATTTTTTACAACGTGAGTTTTCGCATTGTTAGTAATTTTGATGAAGGTGGTTGAAGAGTATCAATTGGCTTCTGGTCAGCTTGTGAGTGCTCCGAAAAGTAATTTCTATTTACATCATAACTGTTCAAATGCGCGTCGCCTAGCTATTGGTCTTTCAATAGGTTTTCATCAAGGTTCCCTTCCTTGTACTTATCTTGGTGTGCCCCTTACCTACGGTCATCTTAAAGTGAGTCATTTCGTTGGTCTTATCAAGAAAGTGTGAAAGAAAATTGATCGGTGGAAAGCTAGGTTTCTCTCTAGTAGAGGTAAACTTGTTCTTCTGAAATATGTTTTATCTTCTTTCCATCTTCATCTTTTGGTCTCTATCTGTGTTCACAATAGTATTCTGGAGGATATGGAATCCATGTTTGCGAATTTCTTTTGGGGTCACTCGAATTCCGAAAAGAAAAGGTAGTAGGTGGCTTGGCATAAAATCTGTCAAGATACCTCTTTCGGCGGACTTGGTCTTCGTAATCTAAAGGATATGAAGCTGACCTTTTCTCTTAAACGGATTTGGTCTCTGCTGAAAGGGAGTTCTCTCTGGTGTGATTTTATGCGCTCCAAATATACTAATAACCTCTTATTATCATTGTGGAAAGATCATATTGGTAGTTCTAAAATTTGGAAAGATATTTTGTCAGCTAAAAATATTTTTCTGCATTTATCGAGATGGAAAGTTGGCAATGGCGAACTCACTAGTTTTTTGCATGATAATTGGGGCCTTGGTATCCTTACTAATGATCTTCATTTTATCAACTCTTTATCTTCTGTCAAAACTTGCTTACAGGACAAGGAATGGTTGTCCCCAGATTTGGAGGTTGATGCTCAGGATTTCTTGGAGGGCTTTCTCCGTTTATTGTCGTCGGACTCTGATTCTCTCATTTGGCTTCCTAGCGTTAATGGCGTCTTCTCCGTCAAATCGACTTGGAGGGCAATTAGCGGTAAGGTTACTCCAGTTGATCATTACTCTATTCTTTGGAGTCTACGCTTTCCTTTGAAGATTAATATTTTCATTTGGTAGCTTTTGAAGAATAAAATTGCAGTTGATGACATGATTCAGAAAATGGGAGTGCTTTTGGTGTCAGGTTGTCGTTGCTGTATCATTCGATCAACAGAAAATCTCCAATATGTTTGTCTGGACAGTGAGGTTGCTTCTAAGGTTTGGCGTCATTTTAACTCTTTCTTTAATGTTCCTTTTATCCCTCAGCCTTTAATTCATCGTATTAAGTTGTGGTGGAGCAAATTAAAAGAGAGTTCTCAGTTTCAAAAAATAGGTGCGTTGATTCCGTTGTTAATTTGTTGGGAAATATGGTTAAATCGAAATCGTGCAACTCATGATAATATTCTCATGTCTGATAAATGGATTATTCTCAAAGTTAGGAATTGGGTAAAAGAGCTGAGTCATTTAACTAAATCAAAGTCGGCTTCATCTTCTTTTGGGATTCATTATCTGGTTCTTTTGGGCTGCCCGATTAAGTAGGTTATTCGTTGACGTCCACTGATTTGTTGTTGGTCTCGTCCGCCTGTGGGGAGCTTCAAACTTAATGTGGACGGTTTTTTGAAAAGGGAGACCATGATGTCTTCTTGTGGTGGTATTATTCAGGACAATAATGGGGTTGTTAGTTGGGCATTCTTTTCTCCCCTTACTGTTAATTCAAGTTTTCTTGTTGAGTTCCACGGACTGTTCTTGGAGATTTAGGAAGCTCTGCGTTTGAGTCAGCTTCCTCTTGTGGTGGAAAGCGATTCGCTAGCATTGGTTCATTCAATCAAAAAGAACAGTCCCGTCTGGTCGATTGCCTATCTTTGGAACACAGTTCGGTTTTGGCTTCTCTCCTTTGATATTTCGATTTCTAATGTTTATCGAGAATGTAATATTGTTGTTGATAGTCTTGCAAACGTTGGCTCAATTAGCCCTATTTGGTTTCCTATAGGTAGTTCCTTACATACAAATTGTCAACCTAATTAAGAGAGAGTATGTGAAAATACTAAATAGCATAACAATACATTTATACAAAACTTCTACCCCAAGCACACGAGTGTAGAATTGGGTTTTTTCCTTGATAAACAACCGTGATGATTTTGAAATAATATGAGGGTGAATGAGGAGGTTATTTTGATGAGGTGGTTTAAGAAGGATATAAAAGCCAGGAATTTACTGCCAAGCCGGGACTAAGAGGGGACTAAGGATATAACATTCATTGTTTTCGAGAAGAGAAGCTGGTCCCGACTAAGGAAGAAAGATGTAATATTGATGCCTTCTAAAATGCCAAAAGAAAAGCATTACAGACAAAGAGAGCAGCAGGAGAATCTCCCAGATTTTTTAAGGTGAAGGGAGAAATCTTGTAGACCTAAAAGACCACCGGAAACAACATGGGTGTGTGCTGGAATTTTGCAACTTAATCATTTGCCCTAGTTGGAAATTTTGGTGAAAATACTAATTATAATTAATATAATTCAATATTAATTAATATTATTTTTCATTAAAGATTTCTAAATATCTCACAAATATATTTACAATGAAATAATACTCAAAAAAAAAATCTTAATTAAATTTTTTATTGAATGTTAAATATTTCAAAATGCAAAACATTTCACAGCAAATATTCATAAACCCAATACTTACGACAGTAAATATTTCAGAACTTAAAATATACGACAGTGAATATTGTAGAACATTAATAAACATTATAAAAATTGTATTCTTCAATAATAAATTGAAATACATGAAATCAATCAATAAATAAGATTATACTTAGAGTTCTTTACCAATGATACTATCATAAATTTATACCGATCGAGGTTATCGTTTAACGATATTTTCTTAAAGTAAATTTTGTCTCTACTTAGGTACTTACAATTACTTAGGTGTTTGCTTCTCAGGATACAACGACCACAATCCTCCGATACTAGCACTCAAAATCAAAAGATCTAGTGAACAAAATAAGTGTTGAACTCTTTCTAAAACATAAACTAACATAGACTCAAAGTTTATGTGTCGTGCAAGATGTGCTAACTTTTCATGCCTAAATGATAATGCAAATTTCTCTTTTATGGAGTAACAAATAAATAACTCCAACACATCAAAAATCTCACTTTAAGACCATTAAGAATACTTTAAGATCACTAAGAATTAATCACATGTAACTCTTTATTAAAAATGAGTTACAAATATGAAAAGACGAATCTTGTTTAGTTAAAAAAAATTGTTAAAATTAATTTAAAGAAAATTCTAAAAAGAATTCTCTCTACTTAGATCAACCAAAGTCCAAACTCAAACCCAAGACCCACGACCCGACCCAGGATCTGCAATCCAAAGTGAATTACAAAATTGGTTTAAGTGTTTTTCATTAAGCAATGTGAGATTACTCATTTTACATTCTTCAATCAACTTCATGGACCTCTATTAGATTAATTTTAGGATTTTCATAATTTCTTCTGGTATTTTTAGTTATATTTTGTTTTATATATAAGAAAAAAAATATTCGCGGTGGTTTCACTACAACAAAAACTACATATTAAGACAACATTTTTAGAAACAATTTATGAATAATGTCCTTTTGAATTTTTATTGAGAGGCTCAATCATAATGTCTTTAAAATATTTATTTAATAAGATATATTTTGAAAAGTACATAATAATAATAATAAAAAAAAAAAATTATCCTCATAAATATTGGCTAATGCAACAGGATAATTGTCCTTATAAGTTATCGGGACAGTATTTTATAGGACAACTTTTAATTATATGTCACTTAATGTGTCTCAAAATTATATATGTTAGGACAAATTTAGTACCCTTGAATTTTGTTGTAGTGTTTTAGTTTTATATAAAATTAAAAAATCTTCACGGTTTAACGGTTTCGGTTTTGGTTTTATATAAAATTAAAAAAATTTAATGGTTTTGCGATTTTGGTTTTGGTTTTGCATAAAATTAAACGGTTCAGTTTTAAAATTATTTTTTAAAAAACCGATAGTTTAGGTTTTGGTTTTGGTTTCAGATTTGATATATGCCCAATGATTTTTGTTTTGGTTTTTAATGAAACCGATCCAAAACCAAACCGTCAGACCAAAATTAACCAACCGAGAGTAAGAGTAAGAAAACAGTTGTCTTCTCCGTCGAGATACGTTGGGAAAACCCTACCGTTGTCAGCAGAATCCCGAAGTTCCCGTTGATCTCCCCTTCCTCGCCACCTGGCCTTCTTCGTCGTTGTCAAATGAAAAGGCTATAAATTTGAGTGCTCCATTTCTCATTTCAACCAACTTAAAGAAGTTATTGGGCACCCACAAAAATCAGGTTATAACTTTTTTTTTATATATATGTTTTTAAGTTTAAAAAAAAAGAAAAGAAAAAACTCTTCCATTATCCTCTAATTTGTAGAGAAAAATAAAGTTTAATCATATAAATCATATTTTAATTTTTTTAATTTAATTATATAATTTTCAAATTTGAATAATTAATTAATATTTTGAAATTAAATTTAAAAATTAAACTGATATTAATTTTATTCTTTAAATCACAATTAAAATGTTTATTATATTAATTATAAATATTTATTGTGAAAAAATAGTGTAATTAAATACCTTTTTTTTAAAAAAAAAGCAAATACCTAAATATCTAAACCTTAAAAAAAAATTCCTGTGTATTGTAAAAAAAAGTTAGTGGCTCATGGAACAATTAAAAAAACACATAATATTTTTTTATGCCCAATATTTTTTTTACTCTTCATATTCTTAGTTGTATCTTTTAATTTTAAATTTTTAACCTAATTTCAAAATATTAATTAATTAATCAAATTTATTCAAATTTCAAAATTATATAATTAAATTAAAAAATCAAAATATGATTTTTATGATTAAATTTTAGTTCCTTCTACTAATTAGCGGATAATGCAAAAAAAAAATTTTTATCTAACTTAAAAACGTATTTAAAAAAATTAAATTACACGAACACCTCAAGGGGTATTTTCTTGGGGTGTTTGTGTAACTAACCCTAATCAAATGGAGCATCGACTCATAAGGAGCCAATGCTCTCTTGGGTGGGCTAGGCCTGCTGTGGCCATATTAAAAAATAAAAATTTGGGGACTTGGTATGATCGATTTTTTTTAGGGGCACGCACCAATAGGTCCCTTTTTACAATTCCATGTACCAATCAAACCGCAAGCTTTTTTTTTTTGCACTGATAGGTCTTTTGTGTTTTTTCGTAACCATCCTGCCCCTGCAAGTGTCCGGTTTATGCATTCTTTGTTTTTTTTTTCCTGGGCTGCATTTAATTTTCGAGAATTGCATTCCACAAAACCTAGATGTTGACTGTTGGACATCAAAATAACATGAAACTTGGCTGTTTTTGTGATTTCTTTGGTGTTCAAAAAATAAACTTTTTACATCATATTAATCAGAAAAAAATCAGCGTTAAATTGATGTGCTATTCGTGATTTTTGGCAGAATTGATATGAAATTGTGTGGGTGTTACATTCCACATTCGAATGGTGTGTGTGGAATGTAACATCCAAATATATGTGTTCTGGATGCACGGTGCCATGTATCACGAAGCACCAAATCATTCATCTCCTGCCGCCTCTTTCAAATTGGCCGTACTTTCTGTGAATAGGTGTGACCGTTTAGGTAGTGGCGCGTTTGCCATATACAGAGCATAAAACCTTCCATTATTAATCCAAAACCTTAAAAAAACCATCGGTATTCCATATTTCCTCCCCCGATTTCCATATCGAAACACTCTAAAAATCTTCAATCTCCGAAAGACAATAGTGACAACTCGCTGTAAGATGAGAACCGTAAACCCAAATACGGCTGCAACCACGGTGAATCTCACCGACTCGGGTAGGTTTTATCGCTTTCTCAAATGTTTTGCCTTTTTGGTGTGTGTTTATTATAATAAACACTGTATTATTTGTTTATTTGTTATTTGATCCTAAAAAAAGTCAACATGCAAGTGAAAGCGACACTATAAAAATCAATTTTTTTTGGGTCCTGTTGGGTTCTGTTTTTGTCGTGTTTATGAGTGTGTTTGTACTCGCCCTCTGATTCGTCTTTTGTGTTTGTATGTAATTGTTACATTCAACCCCATGTTGCATTTCGACCCTGTATCAGTCGCTCTTTCCCTGATTTTGTTGGGTTCAATTTTGTTGTGTTTATGGTTATGTTTGTGCTCGCCCTCTGACTCGTAGTCTGTGTTTGTATTATGTTCTGTATTTGTGTGGAATGTAACGTTGGTTGAATGTAACACAAAGCTCTTTTTGGTGGAATTTTTTGAAGAACTTGGGTTGAATGTGTCATTTTTAACACATTTGACTCAAGTAAGGATCCAGATTGTGTGTTAAAAAGAATGTAGTATTATGAATCTTTGCATAATGACATAGGTTGTCTGTGTAAAAGACACTCGATGCGTTTGAATTGACTGTAACATATGTTAAATGTAATAAAATCTCTGTTTTGTGTGATTTTTTATAAATTTTATTTGTCAAATTTTGTGAGTTAGCTATATTTTTGTGTAAAATATTCTGTCAGTTAGTGTGTTGAATGTAACATTCATTCAACGTTGATTGGTCTATTTTGAGTGTAACATGATTTGATTGTGCATGTGTATAACACACCGTGTGTGTAGAATAATAACATTTTCAATTTGGTGTTACATTCAACACAACAAAGAGATAATGTTTTTTGGTCAAAAAAAATCAAATACAGTGTATGCCTGATCCCCCCTTGTGGCTGTGTTGATTGTTACATTCAACCTGGTTTGTGTTGAATGTTACATTCAAACATTGATTCTCTGTCAGTTAGTTTGTTGAATGTAACATTCATTATCATTCATTTGTGTGTTTTTCCAGACAATGACGTTCCCGTAAGATCCACGCAGGGCACTGCGTCGCCCAGTGGGTCTTAAAACTCCATAGTGCCATCGTGTAACTCTTCCGATTCAGACACCATTGTTTCATCGCTGTCTAGAATTCCAGAATCGCGTCCGTTGTGTGCCCCCATCGCTAAATACCGGGCAAACCTATAGCGATTTTGCTCGGCTTGTTTCCAGTATTCGTCTGCATTATTCACACCTTGAACTGCTGAAACGGACGCCCTTTTGGAACACAATGAGTGCTATTTTTCAAGAAAATTCAGTGGATTTAGCTTTTAACAAAATTGATAGCTTGTATGCAAATATAATACTTACATACCAACCGCACCGGAAGGCTTTCAGAATTGGCCCGAAGCTGGTGACTTTCACTCCCGATGATGTGCAACTGATTTTTGGCTTTACATCAAGAAAGAAACTGATATCAGCCCGATATGTGAAGAAGATTGATAGCTCATTTTTGCGCCGACGGGGTGTGAAGACCAATCGGATGAGTGTAGTTCAAATCAGGAACATGTTGGTCAGAATTATGGGGAGTGATGTTGAAGACGATGTTGAGGACGTTGTGCGGTTGCTCTGTTTGCATCTTATCGCGACGTGCTTTTTTTGCAAACAAGGGTCAATCATGTAGTATTTCTGATATAAGGCTTGTTGAGGATTTGGGTGCCCTTTCATCCTACAATTGGGCTGATCGTGTGCATTCCAACCTGATGTCTTCAATTGAAGCTAGATACCAAACACCGTCGTCTGTCATTGGATGCATCCTCGTGTTACAGGTTATATTTCTTTTTTCAATTGTTTAAAAATAGAAACTTTAGTTAATAAGTATTGTTCGTAACTTTTGTATTTTGATTTAAACTTTTTATATTTGGTTCTGGTTGTGTGAGCACACTAAAATTCTCCGTACTACTCCCGGGCGAGAGACATTTATACCACGATGGGGGAAGTGGAATATGTTGGAGCTGACGACTGTTGCATCAGGGCTACACCTGTCTGAAATTTATGGGACTCAGGTATGTTACATTGTGTGTTGAATGTAACATCTATACTATATGTTGATGAAAAATGGCATTGCTTCAGGTCGATGAAGGTTATTTAGTTGAGACAATAGCTAAAATACAAGTCGGTGTCGTGTTGCCCGTTTATAGTGATATTGAGGAGTCGAGGACAAGAAGTAAAGGCAAAGTGAAAGTTAGCTCATCAAGCGAGTTTCCATCTTTTGATTTGGGAATATCACAGCTGTTTAACGAGGATGCCACTGATTTTGGTAGTGGTTCGCAAAATCTGAATGACCTTGTTGAGCAAAATCGTCAGTTGACAACCAAAGTTGAGGCAATAAGGGATTCTCGTAGGCGTCTAAGACTGAGGAAGTCGGCGAAGATTGCAAAACTACGTAAAAAGGTACGAGAGTTAAAGCGGACAGTACAACAATTGCAGGGGGATCTTATGGAATCAGAGGTGCACGTAGTTACGCAGCAGGTGCGCCACGAGACTGAAAAAACCAATCTTGAAGATCAATTGCTCGAGGCTGTTGTCTATTCTGTAACACAGTCAATCGATGAGAAGAATAAGCATGAAGATAATATTATTGGCATCTCTAAATTCTATCAAATGGAGCTAATAGATAGGGATAACGCAATCGTGCAGCAAGCTAAAGAGATTAGGCGTCGTGATGACTCGGTAATGGTCCAGCCGCCGCGACTCATTTCGCGATCGAAGAGCCGATCGACAACGCCCAATTCGCTTGTAAAAAATGTAAAGAAACGTGTGAGAACGCAAAAGACAGGAGAGGACTCTGTTCATAAGTATATTGTCCCCGTCAAAAAACAACGTCGATTAAAGAAGAATGAAGAAAATCCTATCAGGGATATGGTCGTTTATACTGGTAAGCCCCCCGCATCAACTGCAGTTGTTGTTGAGCCTCATGTATTGCCTCTCAGAGATGGGGATATTGCCTGTCTATTGCTCCCTACTGATTGGGATAAGCTTGAGTTGATCCTACGCACAGAAGGGTCTTCGTAAGTATTTATTTTCTTTTGTTATTTTTGTTTAAGCTTTAAATTCAAACGTCCCTATGTCTCATATATTTGAATAAATCTGTAGTGCGTGCATATGGAGAGGTAAATTTCTGGATGCTCATTTATCAGTGCGCGACATTCTTGGTATATTACGGGAGGAACAGTAATCAAATTTTGTATGTGCGTGTTATATTCCACTTGTATTGAATGCAACACGCTTGAGATATGTTGACTGTGACTTGATCTCCTGTGTTGAATGTAACATCATATGTGTTGTGTGTAGGTTATTAATTCATATATGGAAATTATGTGGAGTGAGAAGAATAGAGTTGTCACCCAGCTGCCGGATCTATCTAATTCATCTTTTTTATAAACAGTGCGTGCTGGGTGAGTCTAAAAAACACACACCTATTTATCTATTTTTCTATAGTGTACAACACATGCACTGTAGCCCCATGAAAAATGCCCCAAATAATGTTTGTTCATTTTTTGCGTCTTTACTGTTGCGTCTAACAGACCTGGATCAAGCAGAAAGTTACTGATTGCCTTGCAAAATTTATCAATCCAAGCATAATAGATGCGTTTTCGTCCACTGTCCGGTACGTGCATTTTTCTTTACATCATGAGGGAGCGACAGCTGATTTGGGGCATTAGACGCTCGTCGTGTGTGATAAGAAAAAATCAACCTAGGATCATTATAATTCTATTGATTTGCGGCAACCGGGATTATTTGACTATTATTATGGGGATGCCAAAAAAGTTGTAAGATTTTTTTCCAACACTTAATCGCGTGTTTAGTTCGGCACTCATTGTCCTTACATTGTTTTTTTGTCCTCACATATTTCATACGTCACCAAGTTGCTTTGGACCACGGCTAAGGAATATAAGCTGAAGCGTGTTCAGGTTTCCAACGTGTCAGAAGTGCCTAATCAGGGTGGATCAATGTTAGTGTCATTCGTTGCTCATGCATGATGTCGTTCTGTTTTAAGAAATGTACCGCATATCGCTGACTGTCCCATCACGTTGTTATGTGTGCAGTGTTGACTGGGGTGTTACTGTGGTTTATGTAATGAAGCAGATTTACAGTGTGCAAAAAATCAACGTTGATTTGGGGCCTGATAGATTTCGTATGGAACGAGCTGCACTGGTCCATGCGTTCCTCAATGATCTTCCTCGCTCTTTGACTGTGGACAGTTGTTTATCTATGGAAACTTAATTTACAATGTATCCCGTACTTCCATAGTAGTTTTCGTTTGAATTGGTCGTGATATATAGCCAGCATATGGATTTTTGTTTTTTCCCATTATGCTGCTGAATTTTTTTATTTTTTTGGGCTGCGTATTGTGATGTAACATTGATTACCATTTTGTATTATTCTCATCTTTAATGTAATTGAATGTGTCGAAAATATGAAGATAAATATGGTTTTGGTGTTACATTCAACTTTCTCATTTTGAATGTTGAATGTAACATTGAACACATGTTGTGTAACATTCAACATGCAAATAAAAAAAATGTGAATAGCATTCCACTCGTTGTGTGTTTTTGTTTTTGATACATTTCAACACCGCTAACCCCTCCCCCCCCCCCCCACACACACACATACAAATGAGCACGTGTTACATTGATATCTTAAAAATGAAAAAAAAAAAAAAAAAAAAAAAGGATGATGTGACATTCAACACACATTCATGTTACATTCAACCCCGTCTTTTGAGTATTGAATGTAACATTCAACACATGTCATGTCACATTCCCAAAGTGTGAATTATTTAGTGCATCATCAATTAACATAGTGTGAACCCCATTCCATTCCATGCGATGTTTTGTGTGATATTTGCTCCATCAAACAAAAGCATTGTGAGATATTTGTATTAGTAATCGTGTACATAAGCAATCATTTAGCACCGCTTAAGTCGTCCATTTCAGGTCCTTCACTGATTATTGGTGATTGAAACGTCATGATGGAAAAACGTACGCATGTTACCTGTGCACAGCGCCAACGTTTCTTTTGCGTTGGGGAGCGAACCGTCTCGTACGTTTGAGTATAGGGCGATGGTCATAAATTGAAGCGGTTCACATTCACCCCATTGTCCTCCCTTTATATATCTCACTCGAATCCAAACGTCGACACTGGTTAGCGCGTCTGGTTCCTCCCCAACGATTAGGGTCCTGTTTCGTGTTGCATGTTACTTCTTCGTTCATTTCTGCGTAGATATAAGCCTCTGAAAATCCCATGCATACATCGTAAGAGTTCCTTTCGAGTTCCTCATGTTGTTAATTGTGGATATTTGTTTTGTAAAAATGAATATTTTAATGCTTTTTAATTCTAATAGGATGGCCGGACAGCAGAACACCATCGATTTTGACAAGTCGCTCGCAAAATGGGACGAGGACTCTAAAGTGTTGATGGATATTGCACAGGGTCTGCGTTGGAAGTTGGGCGGTGCCCGCTACACGTTCGCTTAGATGGCCAAGGACAACAAGGCTATGAAGCTTGAGATCCGACGACTCAATTTGCTCGTCTCTAGTCTGCACGATGAGGTTGAGATGTTGAGGAGCCACCTTGGACCTAGTTATGTTGCACCAGCCCCAAGTGAGTCGTCGGTACACATGGAGCAGTGAAGCCCATGGATGTGTTTTTTTTTTTTTTTTTTTGTATCAAATTACACATTTTGATCTGTCATTCCCTGTGTCTTTACATATAAACTAATGTCTCTGTTTTGATCGTCAAACATTATGTTTATCGCCTGTTTTATAATCTGGACGTGTGTTAAACAATGTTTGTTTGTTTTTTGGGGGGAAAAATGTTACGTTCAACATCTTTTTTTTCAGGGTTTTTGAATGTTACATTCAACATTGACTGTATGTGTTTTTTGCGCTGAAATGTTACATTCAACATTGACTGGTCTGTTTTGAATGTAACATGATTGGACTGTGTATGGGTGTGACACCCCGTGTGTGTGGAATGATAATATTTTCTAATTGGTGTTACATTCAAAAAAAAAATTGGTCATGATGTCACATTCACCGGACACAAAGAAATAAAACAATGGGCAAGCAAAAATACAATCTGTAGAACAGGTTCATCATGTGGTTGTACAAAAAAAAATCCGTCGCTACGGTAGTGTTACATTCCACAAAATAGTCGATGTTGAATGTAACGTGTATGTATCAAACTTATATATAAAGCAACATACAATATGTAGAGTAGATTCATCATGTGACAATTCATTCACATGAATTTGTCAAAAGCAAACAAAAAATACACTGTGTGGAACATATTCATCGTGTGGATGTGAAAAAAATCCGTCTCTACGCTGGTGTTACATTCAACAAATAGTTGATGTTGAATGTAACGTGCACATAACAGAACTTATATATAAGCAACATATAGACGCATATAAATTGTTGATGACAACACCAACCCCCAAATAAGAAAAAAAAAATGGTTGTTTTATTCATGTCCAATAAATCTACGAGGAAACATAGATTTTGTTTTAGCGTGAAAAATAAAAATCAAATAAAAAATCAAAGTATTGAAAATCCCCCCTATTTGAGTGGTGCTTTGCAAGATTTCCTATTGTGTCTCGACATTTGACCACATCTTCCGCATCGTCTTTTTATCTCCCCCCGAGATGCAATCCGAACTTTCCTTGGTCTTTCCGGTTGTTTCCTTGATAATGGAGGTAGAATCATTGCTTCGCTCTCGACCGATATTGGTCGTTCCATTGTTGGTATTGAGTATATAACTCTCAAATACGTCTCCCGATAAAAGCAGCTCCGAAAATAATCCTCTTTGTATTTGAACGTTGGAAGTCCACTCTTGTTGATAGCTACAAATGCATGTGCATATGGGAACCCTTTTATCTGCCATTGTCGACACGAGCATGAACGTCCCTCAATGTCAACTAAGACAGAGTACGTTGAATGAACTTCGAACACTCCATTGCCTGATGGGCTGACGTTCCATGTTCTCCCTTCATTCATCAATTCGCATATTTTGTTCTCCTAGTAAGGCGTGATCTCCCCTTGTAACTTGTGTGTTTCATCCCTCTTCTCTGCCATTAAGTTCATCCACTTTATCCTTATCTTGTCAATCAATAAGATTATGGGTAGATGACAAAATTCGCTTATCCAAGAATTAAAACACTCAGCCAGATTTGGCGTCATCTCACCGTACCGCTTTCCTCTGAAAAAAGCATTACTATATTTCATGGCTGACAATTTATGGATGAATCTGCGCACGTTTGCGCCCCCCTCATACATCATTTGATCGTACAACATCTTGTACATTTTCGGCGTGTGTGCATATTCCAATCCGTTTAATTTTTGAATCATCATCTCCTTGAAAGTCGTTCTTGTACCAGTCATCGCAGCCCTCAAATTCATTTTCAAGTGATGCAGACAATATACGTGGTGGCAATGTGGGAACACGTTCTGTACTCCTTGCAAAATTCCATTATGTCTGTCGAAAATAAATGTTATCACTATGTCTGGGTCGACAATCTTCTTGAGTTCTAATAAAAACCACGACCAGTTATCGACGTTTTCTGCATCAACAATGGCGAATGCAACTGGGAATATTCCTACATGCACCATGCAGCGCGAACACACAAATAAATCATACAATATACAGAATGAAAATCCAAAAATAATGTTGAATGTAACATTGTTACGTTTGACAACAAAAAAAATGTAACCAGGTTGAATGTAACACTGGTAGGTTTGCAGCATTTTTTGTATACATGCCTTGGTTTCCATCCTTTGTTGTTGCTGCTAGTAAGTTCCCCTTGTACCTACCAGTCAAAAAGGTACCGTCGAGGAATAACATGGGGCGACAAAAATGAAATCCGTGTATGCACGCTTGGAATGCAATAAATATCCTTTTGAAATGCTTTGTAACCTCATTGTATTCCAGTGTGACATGACTGCCGGGTTTTGTCTCTCTGCATTTCTCAACATACCATCTTAATTGATCGTATGACGACGAGTAATCACCGAATACGTTGTTCCTGGCTTTTTCTACCCCCATCCATGTATTTCGATATGATATCTCTAATCCATATTGTTTTCTAAAATTGTCAACGACATCTACTAGGCGAGTTTTTGGAGGATTTTCACGCATCTCGTCAGTCAGGCACAACGATATAATGTCTGAACTCAAACGTTTGTTTTTTGTTGTCCGAAATGCAACACCGCACTTGTGTTCTTTTACTAGGCTACGAATGTAGAATACACCGTCTTCACTCCTCACGCGCCCATGCACAAACCACGGGCAGTTCTTTTCATCTCGCATTGCACACGCGGCCGTGACACATACCTTGTCATTTTTTAGGTACCGAAAATTAAACCCCACCTCTACCGCATATTTCTGTAATGCCATATAAAATTCTCTCGTCTCTCCTCTGAATTTTTGCCCCTCCTCCTGTATTCCATCGGCCCATTTTGATGATAGCAGCGTTTTGTCGTTTGGGTTTTGTAACATGTTACCATAACTATCAATATAGTCCATTTCAGCTTCGTTATTATCACTGCTGCGATCGGTGATAGGGACTAACATAAATGATGATGCCCCAGTTGAACCGCTTGAATCACTCACCCGTCTTTCCACACATAATTTAATAAGTTCGATCTTCATTATGCCCGCTAGGAAAAACATTTCCTCAAAGTCATTTTGGTCATCCAACACACATTTCGGGTGTCTAGGGAGTGAATACGACAACTCAATCCTCCCGCTGCTACAATCTGTCCATTTGTTCCCAATTTTTTGATGCAAACCATCAATATCACAATCATCTCTCATCCTCAACATTGTTGTGACATTCTCATATTTGCACAACAGTGGGATTGATGACGTCATCCTGTTCAAACAAAAAAAAATGTGTTTCCCCGTCAGTTCACAAAAAATAGATCACTGATACCGCGCAAACTATTATGTGTTGTTCATGTAAAATGTAACATCCTGTGTTTTTTTGTCCCTAAGTGACATTGAATCCATTTTATGTGTGTATGTGGAATGTAACATCACGTGCACACTCCTCCCTCCGCTATCGTGTGTGGATGTTGAATGTATCATCCATGCATGTGTCGTATGCGCGATCCAGACCATTTGTGGACGTTGAATGTAACATCCATACGTGTGTCGTATGTGTGTGTTGAACGTATCAATGTTTAATTTTCCAGAAATAAAACAAAACAAAACAATCAAACACCACACACCGGTATCCACGTGTGTGTGTTGAATGTAACATCCATGCATGTGTGTATGTGTGCATGTTGAACGTGCCAATCATTGTTTATTTTCACAAAAAAAAAAAATGCCAGCAGTGTCCAAACAAGAGTGGATCGTCTCGTACGCATGTTCAACACGCAGTTATCGTGTAGGGGTGTTGAATGTAGCATGATTGTGTTGATATTGAATATAACATCCATACGTGTGTCGTATGTATGTGTTGAACGTACCAATGTTTAATTTTCTAGAAATAAAACAAAACAAAACAGCCAAACACCACACACCAGTATCCACGTGTGTGTGTGTGTGTGTGTGTGTGTGTGTGTGTTGCATGTAACATCCATGCATGTGTCCATGTATGTATGTTGAACGTACCAATCATTGTTTATTTTCACAAAAACAAATATCGGCAGTATCCAAACGAGAGTGGATCGTCTTGTACGCATGTTCAACACGCAATTATCGTGTGGGGGTGTTGAATGTAGCATGATTGTGTTGATGTTGAATGTAACATCCATGAATGTGTCGTATGTTCTTGTTTTTCGTGACAATGTTTAATTCCCCAGACAATAAACAAAACAAAACACCCCCAAACAGAACAAACTGGTATCCCCTTTCGTGAACATCTTTATATGCGAAACGGTTGTCTTCTAAAACTGAACAACATGAACTTCATTTTGAAATTAATTTTGAAATGATTGCATTCTGTTTGGTGAACACACTCGTAATGTGTATGCGTTCGTACAAAAACTATTTTTTACATACCTGTTACGACTGGGTGCTGTCACTGAGAATATCGACTTCTAAGTATCGACAGTGCTCGGCCGATGACTCTTCCACTTCCGCTCCTTCGATTGAATCTCAAAATATATTTCAGAATGTTCTGTCTATTCTTTACCGGCTCTACGTTCACTGAACTGATTTGAAATTCAAAAAACCCTAATAATGGAATGTTACATTTCTCGAACCGGCGATGCATTATGGATGGAAATCGCGATCTAAAGATGGAAATGCTTGCTCCGGAAATGCAGGGAGGGTAAATCTGTAAACGATTATCGTTGTTAAATGCCGAATGGGGCTTCTCAGTGCAGAATCGATTAGCGACGGGACTTGACTGTTCAGTTGCGAGCGTATGGGTTTGATCGGTCACTGGTAATAAAAAACGGGATGGCGTGGTCATTTTCTCTTTCTTTTATTTTTGAAAATATGTTAAAAAAATGTTTGTGTCAATATATTTTATTTTTTTTATTTACATTTCTATTAAAAAAAAAAAAAAACTAACTCATTATCCGAATAGGGGTATGGCGGTCCGTGGCCCAGGGGTATGGCTAATTGACTATCTCGCTCTTCCCCGCCGGAATCGAAGGCCGACGACGATTCTGTTGCCCTACTGGGCTTCCGTTTCTCCGTGCCGAGATGAAAAAAGGATATGGCAGTGGCGGTGCCGGAGGCAGAGTAACAATGATGTCCCCTCGGCCTCTACCGCACTCCCGGCCATTATCGGCGCCGCTATCGGTGCCTGGACTCTCTCCGCTGTCTCTGTCGCCATCGACAGTTGTTTTGGCATAGCTGGACGAAAACCAAGATTACGTTGCCCTGTTGGGCTTCTATTTGTCCGTGCCGAGATGGACATAGGATGTGGCAGTACCGGTGCCGGAGGAGAAAGAAACAATGATGTCGCCACCACCTCCGCCGTCGTCATGGCCATTACCGGCGCCACGATCGGTGCCTCGACTCTCACCGCCATTCCTTTCGCCGTCGACAGTTTTTCTGGCATAGTTGCACGATTAAGATCGATATCTTGGTCTTCTCCGTCAAAAAAACCAAGATTAAGATCTAACCCCGAAGTCAAAAAAACCGTACCATTCCCGTTGATCCCCTCGCCATGTCCAGCTCCGCCGATCCCATTGATCTGGTCTTCTTCATCTCTATTCCTCTTCAACCATCTGTATATCACCATCTCTAAATCTCTCATGCTCCTTCTGTATGTTAGCAACAAGTGCTAGATATCTCTCTCTATATAGAGAGAGCGAGAGAGAGTTATTGTTCCAATTCTTGAGAGAGAGCTTCAAATAGGTTTCAAATATACAACAACAACTAAGCCTTTGTCTCACTTACGTAGGGTCGGTTACATGAATCTATTTATACCATAGAGATCGATCAAGGGTCATTCCCTCCGTCAGATTTAATGTCGCCAAATCATTTCTTATAGTCTCGTTCAACGTCTTCTTAGGTCTACCTCTCCCTCTAGTAGTCCTCTGAACTTGAACTAAATCACATTTTTTTATTGGTACTTCTATGGGTCTTCTATGCACATGCCCAAACCATCATCAATGATTTTCTTTAATTTTCTCTTCGATAAATAGGTGTTATTCATAAATTCTCTCTAATAGTTTCATTCTTAACATTATTCATTCTTGTCTTCCCACTTATCCACCGCAACATCTTCATTTCTGTCACCCCAATTTTCTAGACATGATTTGTTTTTACTGCCCAACATTCTGAATCATAAAAAATCCTAGCAATTTTGTAGAATTTTCCTTTAAGTTTCAACAGAATCCTACGATCACAAATCACCTCAACTGCACTTCTCCACTTTAACCAACCTGCCTTAATTCTATGCATAATATCCTTCTCGATTTTATCATTACTCTGAATCATTGAATCTAAATATCTAAAACGATCAACCTTCAGCACCTCCTCGTCTTTAATTTTGACTGTACTATCGTCTCTCCGGGCAATACTAAAATCTCAATGCATGTATTGCTTCTTGTTTCTACTAACCTTCAAACCTTTAAACTCTAACACTTCTCTCCATCTTTCTAACTTAGTATTAAGACCTATTTTACTTTCGTCCACTAATACGATGTCATCTGCAAACAACATACTTCAAGGTATTCTATCTTGAATATGTTTTATGAGCTCATCCATCACTAGAATAAAGAGATAACGACTTAAAGATGATCCTGGATGTAAGTCTATATTAATAGGAAATGTACAAGTATCACCTTCTCCTATTCAAACACTAGTGACTATACCTTCATACATATCTTTAATTATCTCGATGTACACATTAGATACATGTTTCTTTTCTAGCACCCACCACAAAATTTCTCTGGGTACAATATTATAAGCCTTTTCCAAGTCCACAATTACCATATATAAATCTCTCTTCTTTTCTCTATATTTTTCCATTAATCTCCTGAGTAAATAGATAGCTTCAGTGGTTAATCGGCTGAGTATAAATCCAAATTGATTCTCTTCTATGCTCGTTTCATATCTTATTCTATATTATATCACTATCTCCCAAAATTTCATAGTATAAATCATAAGTTTTATGCCCCGATAGTTCGTGCAACTTTGAACATCCCCTTTATTTTTATAAATGGACACTAAGATACTCTTTCTCCAGTCGTCAGGCATTCTCTTAGTCCCCAAAATGTGATTGAGAAGTCTAGTCAATCACTCTGTCCCAATATCTCCCAAACTTTTTCACACCTCTATAGGGATTTCATATAGCCCTACTGTTTTTCCAATTCGCATCTTCCTTAGTGTTATTCTAACTTCTGAATCTCTAATTCTTCTATGAAACATATAAATCATATCTGAAGATAAATTAGAAAACTCTAGTCTAGATTCCCCGACGTCATTCTCATTAAATAAATTAGAAAAATAACTTCTCCATCGTTCCATAATCTCCTCATCTTTCACCAGTACATTTTCATCAGTGTCTTTTATACATCTTCCAATATCTCTAATTTTTCATTTACGTCGTCAAGCATGCTTAAATATATATATATATATATATACTAGCGTATAACCCGTGCCTGAAGGCACGGGTGTAAAACAAAACAAAATAAAATAAAGAATTGATCTATTTCATTCAAACATCAACAATAATTAACAATTGAGATTAACAACATACACCTATTTAATTTGAATATCAATAATAACTAACAATTAAACATCACTAATAATTAACAATGAAGATTAAAACTTGTATCGATATAAAATAAGAAGATTATATATTCTTTAGAAATACATATTATTTATATGCTACATAGAGTTTTTCATAAATTCTCTTTTTTATTTAGGATAATGGCACTTTTGATCCCTCATAAATGTAATCGGTGCTCAATTGGACTCCCAAATTTGAAAATAGACACATTGGCTCTCTGACATTTCAATTTTGTTCTGATTTTGCTCCAATACTATTCAATGATAATGATCAAAAAGTATTTGTCATTTTACGTTCAAATCTAAATAAATAATAAACAAAAGCCATCAAAGAGAAAATAGGAGTAAACTGAATCCTGAGAACAGAAACACAAATCAGATGGCATTCCAGTTCCAAGTTTTCTATGAACAGAAGCATCAAAACAGAGCTATTGTTTTTTTTTTTTTAACAGAAAACAGAAACAGTTCTTTGGGTACATAAAACTGAAACCAAAATAGAACATCAATTTATGAACCCAATTTTTCTTTGGGTACAAAAAACTGAAACAGAAACAGTTTTTTGGGAACAGAAAACAGAATTTTTTATTTTTTATTTTTGGGTAAAAAATACAGAAACAGTAACAGAACATCAATACTCGTAACAGTTCACCAAAAATCTAGAAATAGGATAAGCTCTATTTGTATTCAAAGAAACAGGAAATTGGGAACAAAACAAAAACAAATCTCACATTATATATAGCAAAAACAAAATTGAATCAACATACCTAAAAACAAAATTGAAACAATTGAGTTTCAACCCCTCTGCCACCCTTAAACCTTGGGCATTGACAAAACTCTGCAGCAAAAAAACACCTCCGCATCAATTTATGATTCCAATTTATTTTGGAAGAAACGCAGAAATATTTTTTTTGCGAAATGAAAACAGAGCCATATTTTTATTTTATTTTTGAAAAAAAAAAAAAAACAGTTCTTTAGGTACAGAAAACCGAAACAGAAACAGAACATCAATTTATGAACCCAAATTTTCTTTGGGTGCAAAAAACAGAAACAAAAACAGTTTTTTGGGAACAGAAAACAGAAACATTTTTTTGGGGGGGTAAAGAAAACAAAAACAGTAACAAAGCATCACTTTATGAACCCACTTTTTTGGGGGGGGGGGGGAACAAAAATATTTTTTTTTGTTTGGCGAAATGAAAACAGTGACATTTTCTCTTCGGAACAGAAAACAGAAACACAGTGTCTTTGAGTACAGAAAACAGAAAACAGAAGCATTTTTTATAACCATTAATTCAGAACACTCAACTTGGACTAAAATGCAGAGAATCATGAATCAATTGCAATGAACAAAAATCAATTTAGAAACACACTCAACAGATCAGCGAAGAGAGATGAAGAAATAAAACCTGGATTCAAGCCTACTGCTAGACCGCAGTGCTTTGGAGGTGGGGGATGCTGTCGAACGTTGGAGATGGAGAGAGAAGTTAGGAGCGGCGAAGAACCTCATTAAAGAGAAACGCAAAAGAAGAAACAGAAACAGTTCTTTAGGTACATAAAACCGAAACCAAAATAGAACATCAATTTATGAACCCAATTTTTCTTTGGGTACAAAAAACAGAAACAGAAACAGTTTTTTGGGAACAGAAAACAGAATTTTTTATTTTTATTTTTGGGTAAAGAATACAGAAACAGTAGCAGAACATCAATACTCGTAACAGTTCACCAAAAAATCTAGAAATAGTATAAGCTCTATTTGTATTCAAAGAAACAGGAAATTGGGAACAAAACAAAAACAAATCTCACATTATATATAGCAAAAACAAAATTGAATCAACATACCTAAAAACAAAATTGAAACAATTGAGTTTCAACCCCTCTGCCACCCTTAAACCTCGGGCATTGACAAAACTCTGCAACAAAAAAATACATCTGCATCAATTTATGATTCCAATTTTTTTTGGAAGAAACACAGAAATATTTTTTTTGCGAAATAAAAACAGAGAAATATTTTTATTTTATTTTTGAAAGAAAAAAAAAAAACAGTTCTTTAGGTACAGAAAATCGAAACAGAAACAGAACATCAATTTATGAACCCAAATTTTCTTTGGGTGTAGAAAACAGAAACAAAAACAATTTTTTGGGAACAGAAAACAGAAACATTTTTTTTTTTGGGTAAATAAAACAAAAACAGTAACAGAGCATCACTTTATGAACCCACTTTTTTTGGGGGGGGAACAAAAATATTTTTTTTTTTGGCGAAATGAAAACAGTGACATTTTCTCTTCGGAACAGAAAAGAAAAACACAGTGTCTTTGAGTACAGAAAACAGAAGCATTTTTTATAACCATTAATTCAGAACACCCAACTTGGACTAAAATGCAGAGAATCGTGAATCATTTGCGATGAACAAAAATCAATTCAGAAACACACTCAACAGATAAGCGAAGAGAGATGAAAAAATAAAACTTGGATTCAAGCCTACTGCTAGACCGCAGTGCTTTGGAGGTGGGGGATGCTGTCGAACGTTGAAGATGGAGAGAGAAGTCAGGGGTGGCGAGGAACCTCACTAAAGAGAAACGCAAAAGAAGAACACAATGAAAACAGAAACACTAATCTGGGGGCAAGAGAGAAGAATGGGTGTCGAAACATACCTGAAATTTCTGAACTAATTTAAACAGAAATACTAATTCTGAACAGAGACACTAATTTAAACAGAAACAAAATGATACTTGAAATTTCTGAAATGTAGGAGAAAAATATCGAAGCAACCTGTTCAATAAAGATAGAGGAATGAGCGTCAGTCACTAATGTAAACAAAAATTTACAACATGCATAGCCAAACAAACTTTGAGACCAAAATAAGTACTCATATATAAAGGATTAAAATTTTAAGTAAAAAATTGAGACTCCAGAAGGTCTCTAGATATATAAGTATCCAACGGGCAATCAGAAATGAACAAATGATAGAGAAAGAAATGAAAATAGGCAATATTACCTTAGCTAGATGGCTCTGGATCGTTTAGCCTGAGAGTTGTCAACGACATAGAATTTAACCAACTAAATGCCTAAAAAAGGTATAGAAAATCGTCAGGGATATATATAGAGAGAGGAAAAGGAAATTAATCTAATTCGATGGTATATCCTCAAAAAGTTCAGTAAAATTAAGCATAAATTTAATCAAATTCAGTCACAATTAAACAAAACCGAAATGAAAAACCATCAAATTGAAGAAAACCCTAGATCGTCCAATTACCTGTCGCCAACTGAAGAAATCGTCCAATTAGCTATCACCGATTCCAATTCGATGGTATATCCTCAAAAAGTTCAGTAAAATTAAGCATGAATTTAATCAAATTCAGTCACAATTAAACAAAACTGAAATGAAAAATCATCAAATTGAAGAAAACCCTAGATCGTCCAATTACTTGTCGCTAACTGAAGAAATCGTTCAATTAGCTATCACTGATTCCATCCCCGTGATTAGCAGACCTTGTTCTCCCTAAAAAAACCATAAAAACCAAGCCACTCCATCACTGAAAACAATAACAAAAATATTAATGAAAATGCATTCTACATAACTAAATTAATGATTGTAAAGATAGACAAAACAGATAAGAAAATCATTGATATCAGAAACAATTTTGGGATTAATATCAGCGAAAATCATTATAAATCATTGATCAAGAAATTAAAAACTGAAAATGAAAAGGGAGATACACATTGGATATTAATCTGGTAGAAAAAATCCGAGACCAATAACTTCACATATACAACCAAATCAGATCTATCAGATCAGATCGAAAAAGAAAAACACCAAAGAACAACGTATTTAGCAACATTTCTCTGCTCTCACAAATATTAATATTGGAAAATATCATTTACGGGCAAATGAACACTTGCATCTGAACAAAAACAGATCTAATAGTGAAGAAATGGTTCATATACCTTAGAAACAGGGAACAGAACAGAAACATGAATGGAAACATAAATGGACAAATAGGGAACAGAAACAGGAACAAACAGGCCTGGAAAAAAATTCAGAACAAACAGAACAGAACAGAAACAGATCTCACTCAATTAAGCCACCTATTAACGGGCCTGGAACAAAAATTGAAGAACGGTGGAAACGATGAAACTCGAATAAGAAAATCTCAATGTACCACAATGTAAAACATCTCAGTGTACCCATCTCCCTCTGGATCTATTCTCAGGCATCAGAAATTGAAGAACAGCAGCAGACCCATCTCCAGCAGCAGAAATTGAATAACGGGCCTGGAACAAAAAAAAAACAGAAATAAGGGAACAAAGATACAAAAATCTGGGAATAAACACGGCGATGGCGCTAGATCGATGGCTATTGTTACTGCGGCGAGAAGGATTGAGACCTAATTGTTCATGCCATGGCTAGAATTTGAACAGATCAAAAATTGAATCGAGACTCACCTTTTGGTTGCAAATGGTGGAAACGATGAAACTCGAATCGAAGCTCTCCTATGCCGAGAAATTTTGTCCGACGACGATAGGAGGCCAGATCTGGACGACGATAGCGGCGGCGAAGCGAAGCATGACGGAGAGCGACGACGGTTGTTCATGCCATGGCTCAACCGCCGTCGATGGAGGTAGAGGCTGGTGGTGGGGTGGTGTCGCCTGGTCGTGCGGTGGTGAGATCGATTCGAGAGAGCGATAGAGAAATGAGAAGCTGAGAGAGGGAGACGGGAGGAAGGCGGCTGAAAACCCTAACGAAGATTATGGAGGCTATGAATTCGGCGGAGAAGAAGAAGAATCCGTGGAGTGAGGGGCGACGAATTCGACGGACATGAAGTAAAAGCAAGGTAAGGATAGGCAAGTACTGTTGATGATGGTAAGTGTTAAAAAGTAAGGTTGATGGTAAGTGTTATATAGATATGTTGTATATAAAAGTAATCCAACGGCTACGAATATCCAGAGACATCCAACGGCCCTGGATGTAAATGAGCTGATTTATTATATATATATATATATATATCCCTTTTTTGTATCTAATTTTTTACATAAATTATCATACGCCCTAAATTTTGATTCCTTAATTACTTTTCTCACCTCTGTTTTTGAATGTTTATACTTCTTCAAACTCTCCTGACTTCGATATTTTTGTCATTCTTTATAAGTTATTTTCTTGTCCCGAACAATTTTTTGGACCTCCTCATTCCACCACCAACTTTCTTTATATCGTGATCCTCCTCCTCTACAAACTCCTAGAACTTTTCTTCTTATCTCTCTAATACAACTCTCCATATCAATCCACATTTTGTTCACATTCTCATGTCTCTTCCATAACTCATCATTGCTAATTTTATCCTTAAACAACTCCATCTTTTCACTGCTTAGATCTCTCCAACGTATCCTTGCATGCCTACTTATCTTAGACTCTCGTTTCCACCCCCAAAACTTGAGATCAGATATCATTAATCTATATTGGGTGGCAATACTCTCTCCGGGTATAACTTTACAGTCCTTACATATTAAACGATCACTCGCCCTAGTAAGGACAAAATCTATCTGGTTATTCGTTTGACTACTCTTAAATGTAATAAGGTGTTCATCTCTTTTTCCTGAAGTATGTATTTAGAAAAACTAAATCATACGCCATAACAAAATCTAAAATTATCTCACTCATTGCATTTTTCTCCCCAAATCCATAACCACCATGTATTTTCTCGAAAGTGCCTCTTTCCTTCCTGACATATCCATTCAAGTCTCCCCCAATAAATATTTTGTCTTGGTTAGGTATACTTTGAACGACTTCGTCCATCTTTTTTCAAAATTCTCGTCTAACATTTTCTTGCAGTCTAACTTGGGAAGCGTACACACTAATAATGTTAATCACCTCCCCTCCAATCACCAGCTTCATAACCATAAACCTATCACGAATTCTCTTAATATCAACAACACTTTCCTTTAAATCATTATCTATCATGATGTCCATCCCATTTCTATGTTTGTTTTCCCCGTATACCATAATTTATATGTAGAGATAAATCTAGCATGCATGATACATATATATATATATATATATATATAAAGAGAGAGAGAGAGAGATCTATGAGGATGGCCAAATCTTCAAATTCAAATCCAACGGCCACTAACAAAACACAGTTTATTTCAATTTTGAGGGTACATAGTATAATTAATTAACTCAGCTTTTGTAGATGCCGGCGACGGTGGTGAAGTGGTGGTGGTGGTGGGCGGTGGTAGAGCGGTGGTCGTGGTGGGCGGTAGTGGAGTTGTTTTCTGAATCGAGTTAAAACTTGAAAAATGAAGAAATCAAAAATGAAAGGAAATATTACATAATTTTTCCTAATTTGCACATTTATTCCTTTAAGTTTCATGTTCATTTCAATCCCACAATATTAAAAGCATTGTCAAGCCTGCAGCGGTGAGCTGGTGGAAAAGAGCGGAGATCTGTGGAGTTTTGAGAAGAAACAAACCGACAGGGAGAGCCGGTCAAGGTGAACGGTTTAGTCCCTAAAATTGATCGTCCAAGGCACGGCGCAAAACTCAGAGCGGCACATCCCAGTAGAGTTTCTCGCTCCTCCCTAGGTGTAAATGATATTTCAGCGAAAAGCCATGGTCGGCGTATGCTCCAATGTGACGTTATGGATTTCAGAATGTGTCCCTGTCACTACAACAACGGGACACGTGGTTAGGTCCCAAGTGCTGACTCGGAGGTGCCCAAAAGTACCCTCATCAGTTTTTCCCTCGCCCTGTGTAACGAGGGAAGCGAGGCAGTCAGTGATATCAATTCCTGGCTAGAACGAGCATCCTGGAGACTTCGAAGCGTGAGCAAGACCTTTGATCGACATTTTTCCGAGAGTTAGTTTTTTCCTGAGAAACTTATTCAAAATAGGTCTCCATATAATCAAGGTCTGGGGTCAGATAGCATGGTAGGGTGACTTCGAATTTCTTCAATTTTCAGAACAACAATTTTTCAAGAGTTGAACTTGTCAAATGAGCTAATTTGAAATAGGCTCTCATACTGCCGAGGTCCGGGGTTAGGTAGTACGGCAGGGCGACCCCGAATTTTTTTTATTTTCAGGGCGTCGCTTTTCCCACGATTAGAATTTCTGAGGAACTAATTTGAAATAGGCTCCCACACGACCGGGGTTTGGGGTCAGGTAGCACAGTAGGGCGACCCCGAATTTTTTTTATTTTCAGGGCAACACACGTTCACCGTGAACAAGCCCTGAGCACGGACTGACCTTTACCGCAAAGAAAATTGAGACAAGCCCGAGAGGAGAAGCACGCGCCAAGCGCACAAGGGGTCAAGTTGTGCCCGACTACACCGCAGGATAGGCTGACCCTATTGGTGCCAGCCAGCAAGGGTTGGCCCCTTGAGGCCAACGTCTGCTGGTCCCCATTGGGGCCAGATGGTGCGCCATGCGCGCTTAGGTCTATGAATAGGCTTCTCGTCGATCCAGGGCTGATTTTCTTATAAATAGAGATAGAGAACCACATTTAAATGCATTCGAGTTTTCTGAGCGCTTTCTAAGAAGTTTCTCTATAAGGTATTTTTATTTTTGAAATGTTTTCTCGTATTTCTAGCTCTGAATATTCTTATTCATCTAAGAGTAGCTCAGGAAGCAGTTCATGCTCCCTGATCCCGGACCTCGACCGTATGGAGACCTATTTTGAATAAACTCCTTACTAAAAAACTAACTCTCGAAAAAATGTCGATCAAAGGTCTTGCTTACTCTTCAAAGTCTCCAGGATACTCGTTCCAGCCAGGAATTGATATCCCTGACTGTCTCGCTTCCCTCGTCGCACAGGGCTAGGGGCAACTAATGAGAGTATTTTTGGACACCTCCGAGTCAATACTTGGGATCTAACCACGTGTCCTTCGTCATAGTAACAGGAACGCATTCTGAAATCCACAATGCTATGCTGAAGCATACGCCGACCACGGCTCCTCCCTGAAATTTTATTTGCATCCAGGAAAAAATGAGGAGCCCTGCTAGGACGTGCCACTCTGAGTTCTGCGTCGTTCCCTAGACGATCAATTTCAGGGACTCAGTCATTCACCTCGACCGGCTCTCCCTTTCGTCTCGTTTCTTCTCTAGGACTCCACGGATCTCTCCTCTCCTCTACCAGCTCACCGCTGCAAGCCTGACAAAGGCCCGCAGGCTTCGCAAAATGGGCCCAAAAGCCCAAACCTATCGATTATCTCTTAAGCGCTCCGAATTATCTGCTAAACACAGAGTTTTGACTAATTAACCGTGTTTAGGCCCGACTAATCATCTCCAACTCCTATATATATCGGGGGCTATACAAGCCTGAGATACGCTTGAATATGCTTTACATTACGCGCGAGTTCATTTATTTACTTACTGTATTACTATACATTTTATCTTTGAGTACTGATTACCACGCTGGAGGGACTTCACTGGGACAAATTCCGGTATGAGCCTTCTGTAGGTACACTCTCTAAGGGACAGGACTTTGGACACAGCAGGTCAATCTTTCCAGGACCCAGCATAGCTCTCGTGAAGAATTTTCAATCGACGACTCCACCTCAGCAATAGGATTCACCCGTCGTCCGACTGAACCATACTCGAGGTGTGTACCAGTTTTACGCATCAACAAATATATATATTTTAACAACCCGGTTTCCCAGGGTCACTACTTAGTTTCTCCTATAGAGAATTCTACCACAAATATTTCACTATTTATAAATAAACTAGAATTGTTATTAATTTAGCTTTGATACCACCTGTAATGCACCGGTTTCCCAGGGTCAGCGGTTTCTCTCCTTAGAGAATTAACACTAAAACCAAACGACGAATTTATATTATTATCCGTAAATCTGAGAAATTTTACAATACAACGACAATAATTATAATTATCGAATTATCGTGAAATAACAAATACTTTATTTACAAAAAAAAAAATAACTAAATTATTATCAGTTTGTATAATTATTATAAATTTGCGAATTGCAGTTGCAAATTCAAATTGAAGTTTTGCAAATTTCAAAACTGTATAAATTTGTAAATTATACAAAACTATGAAACCGGTAATTCAAATTGCAATTATTACAAAGTGTTAGATAAAATTCAATTATTATAATTCTAATAGAAATTCAAATAAAATTCTCGGCGCCACATTATTTTCAAATATATTCAAAATGTCGTTTCACTCTCACCGACTCTGCAATCAAAACTGTGGAGTTGTAAGCCAACGCTCAGTAGAACTCTAACCTCTCTAATACGTGCATTTAATTAATACGACAAATAAAACATATTGGCATAATTTTCACATAATTTTTCACAATCATAATTATTTTATAAGATTTAACTAGTAAAATTCAACAACACTAATAGCATAAATCACACAATAGGAAAATTAAATACATGTATTAAAAGAGTCAAAAATTCTACCTGAAATTCGAAGCCAAAATCCGGTTTCCTTTCCAATTTCTCTCCTGCGGCTCCAATATGTATATGCTCATCCTAATGCCAATCCTTCTTCTTCTTCTTTTATTATTATTATTGTTATTATTATAATAATAATAATAATAATAATAATGAACATGCAAACCTCCCACGTGTGCAATCCTATAGCCACTACACATGATATTTAGTTCCCTTGAACTAATATCAACCATTTATTTACTTATTTATTTATTTAATTAAATAATATTCCTCTTAAAATAAAAAATATTAATTATAATCCAAAAATTTTAAAAATATATTTTAAATAACGTAATAATCCCAAAAATTATCAAATATTATATATACCATAAATTCGCAAAATAATTCTAAAAATATTAAATTTTTATATAAATAATATTTTTCAAAATATAAATTTTTGGAATATTATATATATATACATTTTTTGTGATTTTTTGAATAGGAAGAGTGATTTCGGAAATGCGAGGTACCGGGGCCTGCCCTGTTTTCCAAATCGAAAAAACCTCCATCGATATCAAATTGATCTTGCTTGGGTCATATAAATCTACAACTATGCTAGATACGATCTAACATCATAGCAAAAAAGATTATGATATACGATATTAGAGAGTTGTAAAAAACAGGAATCTTTTCTACGTAAGGTAAGCTGGTTGTGCAAAGTTTGTTTGTTCATAACAAATTACTATAATTCGTCCTCGCCTATGGATTAGTCGACATTTTTCACAAAAAAAATTTCGAGAGTAAATTCATTGAATTTACAGGCAAAAGATTTATTTTATCATCTCTATGGGATTAATCTTATCCCCCATCGTCTCACTGGCCGACCTTGACCCCTGTTATTTTGAGGTCATATCTAGTATTCCGAGTTTGTCTCGATTTGGTACCACTCACGCGGCCCTAGAAAGTGCTTCGAAAGGTGCCGGCTACCTTCTTACTGACAGCACAGCTACGTGTTAGGTCGAGTACTAAGCAAAGTCCATTTCCCATCAAAATTCGTTAACAATGTTTTTTTATTTTATGGGATTAAAATGAATATAAAACTTAAGGACTGTAATTTTATAAATCACGTGTACTCAGGTAGACTCCAACCCCATACTTTAGGGACCAAAAATATAATTTTTCTAAAATGAAATCTTAAATAGAAGTTAGGGGTCGGAGTGGAATTAACCAAAAGATGGGAGTAAAAACTAATAAAAAATATGTTGTGTTTTTTTAAGTTAGGGGTCAAAGTGAAATTAACCAAAATAGGGGGAGTGGTTTGCAGTGGCTAAAAAAATTAACCTTTTTCAAATATATTTTTACTTTTAATTTTAAAAAAAAAATTAACTACTTAGTCCAAAATAAAATTCAACTTGTGGCCCAAAATAAAATTCACAACTATATTTTCTATTAAATTAGAGGTATGTAAAGTCAAAATTAATAAATTATTTAATATTAATTAAATTTATACCTTTGGGATCGAATTGATCATGTAATATCCGTTTGTCTTTATCCACTTCTGTTATTATTTAACTATTACTTTTTGTTTTGCGCAACATTAAAAATAAGTGTTTACGAAAATGTTAAAGCGGGTAAAAAAATCATTTGGTTCAACCACATAGGGCGAATAGGGTGAGGTAACATTAACCGTTAAAATATATTACTTTAATTGTAAAAATTATAAATTCAATTATCATTTTTTATTTTTTTATTTTTAAATTAAAGATTCTTGTGAAAGAGTTTTAACTTAAAAATTATATGGTGCAAAGTGTAATTACCTTTTTTTTTACTTAAATAAAGATTTGGGCACTTTGGACAAAAATGTAACAATTTTTTATTTTTATTTTTATTTATAGATAATTTATCTTTTATTCGCTCTCTAGTTCTTCCCACATCACATCTAAATCAATTGAATAGATTCGTCAATCTATTTGATGTTAATTAAATGACTAAAAAATAAGAAAAATATTTTTTTTCCCCCTTCATAAACGGAGTCGGTGTTCAATTGATCTCTACTATTTAGTATTGGAAACTCAAGGTCAACCGTTAGTTTAAGGGATTTTTTGTCATTTCTCGTTCGAAGACTATTTAGGGACTATTTTTATATTATCAAAAAACTTAGGAAGTCGTAGTGTATTTTTATGTTATTCATCTTCATCCTCATCCTCCTGTGCTTGACGATGGCGATTCTCCATGTGCATGGCCGGTGCAGGGGTATACGCCAGGTGGTAGGCTTTAGTATCTGCCTGGTGGTGACAGTTGTTTCAGGTTAGCTGGACCAAAATTAACCAACTGAGAGTAAGAGTGAGAAAACAGTCGTCTTCTCCGGCAAGATCCGTTGGAAAACCCTACCGTTCTCGGCAGTAATCCTGAATTTTCCGTTTGCCATGTCCCCCATCTCTCTCGTTGCTCGCCACCTGACCTTCTTGATCGTTATCAAATCAAGCCTAGGTGTAAATTCAAACAACTTGAGAAGATATTGCGCACCCACCAAATCAACTAAAAATACGATTTTCAACAAATAGACTTTTGTATTGTTGATAATTTTTTATGATTTTTGTTTAGCGAAGTAATTAGGGAGGTTCACTATAAGAAAGTAGACCTAATAATTGAATATTGTAGCCAAAAATGATTACTTCTTATCACGATTACTAATTTCGTTGTCAGATACATGGATTGCGTGACAAAAAAATTAGAATTTGTAGCTAATGGGTATTGGTTAGTGTTGACGCCAACAAAAAAAACATGGAGGAATTTCACTCAATTTTTTTACTACAAAACGGAATCGTAGCAAAAAGTGCATCTCCTTTTTTTATGCGTGTGTGAGAGTGATAGATGAGAAGAGAAGGTTTGGCATGGTGGCGGTAATGATTCGGCATGGTGGTAGTGCAGTGTGGTTGGTTAGGGTGGTCGGCGCGGTTGATGATGGCCGATGTGGGGGTGGGAAGAAAAAGTCAAGAAGATGAAGACGGTGGAGAGAGAGAGAAAAAAAAATATACTGTAGATCCATATATTTTGAATTAGTGTTAAGATAATTATTATTAAAAAATTTAAAGGGTATAAATATTATTTAACAATAATTAGTTAATTTCAATAGACTTTGACCCGTTGACTGTTAATTAACGAAAAATTTAACCGTTGCACTAGACTCTTAATTACCGGGATATAAGTGGTGATAAAAATAATATAAGAGAACAAAGTACAATTTAGTCTAATTACGGGAAGCAAAGTGAAATTAACCCAAAATTATATGTATATGAAAAAGATAGGTTCAATTACACTTCGTATCCCTACATTTAGACCTAATTGCACTTTGTACCCCTGTAATATGTTCGTCACCACTTACACCCATGTGTTTTAGACTTAAGTGCAACGATTAAAACCTTTGTTGGAAGTAGTATTGTGGTTCATCTTGTTTGGGTCCTGGATTTTTGTGAGAAGAAAGGGTATACAAGAGCTTTAGTTGGAAGTGTTTTGCTCACGCCTTTGCTGGAATCGAAAGAATAGTTTATAGTTTGGTCCTGGTGAATGATCTCCTGCTCTTGATGAAGACGTTGAGCCCCAGTTTTTGGTTTTTCTTTTTACAAAATTATGGTGTTTTTACATGGTTCCTTGTTAGGCAAGTGTGGAGTATAGTTATCCTATGGCGTTTTTTAGGGATGTTTTGTTTTGTTTTGTTTTTTGTGTTTTTTTTTTTTTTTTTTTTTTTTTTTTTAGATTGAGCCCTAGGGTTCCTTGTTTGGTTTTAGGAGGATCCCTTGTTAAGGACTATCGGTCCTCGACTGAAACATTCTGTAGTGTTGTTTGCTGAGGTCTTGCTGGCTACATGGTAGTTTCTTATCGTGTAATAAGAGAGACATTTCTCCTTATTAATATAGTCAACTGTTTATCGAAAAAAAAAGACTGCAACGGTTAAAAACCTAACAAAATTAGGGGTCAAAATGTTTTTCCCATTCAACTCCCACCCCTTCCTTGGTCTATTCATCTCCGGCGAAACTAGTCCGGCGCAACCCCCATCTCCCCATCTCTGGCGTAGCTTCATCCCCCCTTCCAATTCCAGTGACGGCAACGCCCTCTCCCCTCCCTATCCATTTCCAGTGACTCTCTCTCTCACTCATTGGAATCATGATGTATTGTTAGTTTTTTAAGTTTGAAAAATTCAACAAGAGAATCAATTGATTCTTGAAACATTAACTAAAAACAAACATTTATGCCTATATCTTCATTGATGAGAAAGCTTAGGACATAAACATCCAACATCCATCCCATAGATATAACTTAGCAACTAATTTAAACATCACATTGTGGCATCTAATTATAAAATTTCTTAATGCTTCAAATTTACAACATCTAATATGATATTATTGAGCAAATCACTCTCGATCAAAGATTCAATCATTTTGTTTTGAAAAAACAAAAATCTAATCTTCTCAAATGAAGATTAATACAAACATAAATTACACATTATAGATATATTGTTGTTGTTTTTATACATCAACACTTGTTCTTAACTAATCTCACTAGGGTTTTTAAAATGAAGTAAAACATTCTTGTTCAGACGAGTTTGAGTCGTCGCAAGGAGAGTGATTATGTCGGCCTTCATACGTTGTTATCACCATCCGACAATCCTCAGAAAGACGTTCAACCCTTTTCTTGACGCGGCAGTTACTATGCGTACAACGATAATAGCTTCTGCAAACGAGAAATATTACAGTATGAGAAACCCTTTTCTTCGAATATTCATTTTTAGGGTTTGTTCATGGGCAAATTAGGATAAGAATTTATTAGATTAAAATATGTCAAGTTCAACTAATTCCGTTCGTACACATCTTATCTCGATCACTATGATATTCATATATGATACATTTTTTGTTTAAATTTTGTGAATCTAGTTGAATTCAACTAATCTGATTTGCATCATCGTCTACTAGTTGATTTCAATTATGTTATGTTAATGATCATTTGTTTTTGTTTTTTATTTTATATTTTTTTCATTATTTGGACAAAAATAGTTAACTACCACTTGACTGAATATTAGAACTAGTAGCTAAGGCCCCTTTGGCCACTGTTTCCGTTCCCTAATTTTTGTTCTCACTCCCAAAATTTTGGGATCGATGTACAAAAACGTGTCTGGTAAATACTTTTTTGTTCCCAAAATTTTGGAAGTAATTTCTAAATTCCTTAAGAATCTGATAAACAAAAAAAAATGCCCACAAAACTATTCCCAACTCCGTTGGTCACCACCATCACACCGGCCACCATATATTTAATTTAAAAAAAAAATGTTTCTTGTTTCTATTCTCATAAATTAAAGAAAATAATTTCAGAACAATGGTCGTTATTAAACTTGTTTCTATTCCCAAAATATTCTAGGATGGAAACAAAATTCCCATCACAATTTATTAAAAGTTGAAACAGAAAAGCAGAAATACTAACCAAGTGCCACCTAAATTTATGCATTTCGTTATTCTCGATCTGTTAGGTTTGTGTGATATTTATTTTGAAAGATTCTCTAAATGTAAGCAATGTTGAATTTAACAACAACTAATTCATATGAAATATAAATTTAACATATTCCTATATATTCCTATATATCAGGATAGAAAGACATTTTAACGGTCTAAACGTAAATTTAAAAGATGAATGGTCGAGATTAATCTTATACAACCTCTCAACCCACTATTTTCTAAGAATGTCAATGGTCCAAGTTCGGCTCAGTTTCATACAAAATGAAAACCAAAACCAAAACTGTGAAACATATATAAACCAACACCAAAATCACTAGTTTTTTTAAACGGTTTTAAAATAGGACCATTTAATTTTAACCAAAACCACGAAACCATTTAAAATTGTTAAATTTTATAGAAAATCAAAATCAAAACCAAAACCATGGACCTTTGTTTATGAACAAAAACATATTTAAAATATAAAATATAAAATCCAAAACAAAAATTAAATCACAAAACTATTAATTGTAAACATTCCTAACAATAAATAAAATACAACAATAAACATATATATACTAGGGTTAAAATGTAAATAAATAAATAATAGGGATTAAACTGTAAATACTAAACAAATAAAAAATAATATATATATATATATATATATATATAGATTACACAGTTCGGTTAACGATTCTGGTCACGTGGTTCGGTTACGCGGTTACTATCCCAAAACCAAAATCGCTTCAGTTGCTAAATTTAAAACCAAAACTACGACCAAAATCATTTAGTCGGTTTCAAAACCGGACCGCTCGGTTCAGTTTCATGCGGTTACCCATTGGTTCGGTTTTAATTGCCACCCCTACTAATTTCAAACTTATCTGCAGTACTCAATTCACTCAACCGACTAAATAGCCTAGATGAAGAGATGAAATATTTAGAGAGAAAATTCTTATTTAAAAATTTTACTCTTCCACTTTCAAAGTGGTTAAATTCAATTATAATTTGTACCCTTCAAATTTTATACATATACTTCATTAGCTATTTTTTTACAATTATAAATTTAAAAATCGATATAACATTTTTAGGCTTATATGTATAGGTATTCCAAAAAGATAACTAAATAATGTCAAATCTCATCACAACAATTTACATAAACTAATTTTTTTTCTTTTGTTCATGAATAAAAAATAAAATATTGTAAGTATACTATTTTTTAAAGAATTTCCACAAAATTAATAACTTTTTTTATGTCTTTTTTGCCATGAACCAAATGTCTCCAGAAATCATATATATATATATAGAGAGAGAGAGAGAGGGGGGGGGGGGGGGCACTGTGTTTCAACTTAGTTAACTTTTATACAACAGTTATTATTTAAAAATAATATAATTTTGTGATTTTTTTTCATAACATAATTAATTAATAAAAATAGCATGGAAGAAATGACTGAATAATATGTACGAATATTCTCCACTTCTGAGAAAACCGGAAGTAATTATTGTTTCCGCGTACTTGCCACCCATTCTACTTCTAAGAAATCAGTATAGAAACCCATATATATAATATTTATATTTTCTTTCCATTGACTAAAACTTCAGATTTCACCATATTAAGTGAATAAAATATTAAGTGAATAATATTTATATTTTTGTTCCCTAATTTTTGTTGGTTCTTAAAATTTTGAGATTAATGTATAGAAATATATTTAATAAATATGTTTCTGTTCCAAAAATTTTTGGAAGTAATTTTGGACTCTTTCTTGAATTTTTTAAGAATATGAAAAACAAAAAAAAAATGTAGATTCCTATTTTAACTCCCATGCACAAAACAATTTCCACTACCATCCCGCAAGTCGTCACCACCACTCCAATTGCCACACATTTAAAAAAAAAAAAAAATGGTGCAACCAAAAGTGTTTCTTATTGCTTTTCTCCTAAATTAAAAGAACACTTTCAGGAAAATGGTCGTTACCAAACACATTTTTATTAATGGAATAGTGCTTCAGAACGAAAACAGAGTTTTCATTCTATCTCATCTCATACCAGTTTATTCCAGTTTATTGGAAGTAGAAAAACAAAAACAAAAACACTAACAAAGGCCACCTAATTGTCCACAAATAGGGTTTAAAAAAAAAACACCGGCATAATCTCACACATATGTATATTAAAAAAATACAAGTAGAAATATATGTGTGTGTTTTGTTCTTAATTATTTGAACCAAAATACATTCAAAACCCAAATCAATTTTTTTTTAATCATATATTGATTTTTACTTCTGACTTCCCTACAGGAATGAAGGTACATAACAACGGACAAATCAAATACCCACTGTTTTTTTGTTTTTGTTTTTTTTTTTTCTTTTTCTTTTTTTAATAAAAATTAAATAAATAATGAAAAAAATAGGGTAATGGGTGTGTACCTTGGATGGAGGCTATTTTTGACAACTTTTTGGCCATATTTTCTCCATTTGTAGCCATCATCAAGAACATCAATATCACTCCTTGTCTGGAAGCAGAACCTTGGCTCTCTTAGCTTTCTTCTCACCTTCATCTTACTGCTCTTCTGATGATGATCTGAGCTCCTCCACCTTCATTGTTCATGCAGTTAATCATTAATCACACTTATATATAACTATTTTTGGGTTTTGCTGTGAGGTCTATCTAGCCCAGCTTACGCGCACCTCGATTAATCACCTCACCGGGCGATCTCAAGGGCTCATTCCCTCATATCAACCTAGTGCATTCAAGATTTAATTCCCAGAGTGCTTCTCAAAATAATCGAACCCTGGTTGACAAATAAATAGAGCACTTCCCTTGCCACTAACACCTCATTTGTCTCTCATAATTGGTAGAGACTGTTCAATGCCTGATAACAGAATCAGTGTGTGTGTGTGTGTGTGTGTGTGTGTGTGAGAGAGAGAGAGAGAGAGAGAGTTCAGCTGTTCAAACCAAGGGCATAAGCGATTTCTTAATTTTAGGATATTCCAATGCACACACAAAACACACACTGGAGGTGTGGGAAGGTTTTAGCTTTTAAAACCTTTTGAAATCCTTCCAATGAATAAAACTACCTTTTAAATACCTATTCGATCTGTACTGAAATGATCACTAGATCATAGATACATACATACATATACATACACACACACACACACATATATATATAGAGAGAGAGAGAGATTCTTTCTAGAGAGAGAAGAGGAAAAAAGGGTTATATGATAATTAAGTATATGATACCATGAATTGGAACCATCATGGCCATTTCCAATGCAATTCTCCTCATTAGGAGCCTTTGGATCTGAAGTCCCAACCTACAGAACACACGTAGGAAAAAAAAAATCAGAAATCATTATATTATGAAATTACGGAGGGAATTGAAACAAACAAGTAGAAAAAGAAAGAAATTATGACAACCTGGTCATTATTCCAAGTGGATCTGTTGATGAGTTCACTGTGGTTGAACCCTAAGAAATTGCAGCCTTGACTGGCGGCGGAGGCTGTGGTTCCGCCGCCGTTAGTGGGTTGTTGAGAGGGGGCCAAGAAGCTCATGACATGGGTATGATCATGATCTTCATACTGAGCAAAACCCATTTCATGGATCGTATGGAGATGATCATAATTGGGTAAGACTCTCTCTTCTTCCATTAGGGTTTTCAAGGTTGTTCTTGATTAATTGGTTCCTGAAACTCTTGAAGCCCTCCTTCTTCTTCTTCTTCTTTAGTGGATGTTCCGTACAGTATGTCGGGTGGGGGTAGGGGTAGGGGTAGGGGTGGGGATGGGGGTGATGCTCATATAATGGGTGGTTTTCTTGGTTGTTCACATGGTTGGGGTTATTTTGGTCCAACTGTAAGAGAAAATATGGATGAAATGTTTTTGCTTTTGGAGAATTTTTAGTGCTCCTTTCTGTCTTTATAGTTGTTTAGACACCATAGAAAGACTTAATTACTGTGTAACCTTGACCTCTCCTCTCTCTCTCTTACTGTGTAATCTTGACCCCTCTCTCTCTCTCTCTCTCTCTCTCTCTCTCTATATATATATATATATGATTCTTTTAAAGGAATGAATACACCGATTAGCTTGAAGATTCATAATCACATTACATGCTGATTTTTGCCCTAACAAAATTTTCTAGAATTATTTCTATGAAATTCCACCGTTAGAACAAATTATCTGATATATAAAATATCACATTTTAGGCTTCGTGGATTTGGTCTAAAAAGGTATTGGACGAATGGGCTGGATGGAACGTTGCAAATGGTATCAGAGTCTACACTACTCCGGAAATAGTACCATAGTGACGTTCATAGAAGAGTAGAGACTACAGAGAGGGGTATAACGGCAATATAATATTTTTTAAGGCTTTTTCTTGTTTAGATCTTATTTAAGAGTTACTGTAGAAAAAAAAAATTGAACAGTCTAGTTGTCACTTAGACCTTTTATACAAAATTCTTTGTAAATAGTCTTCCGCGGTTACACAAATGAATAGGATGATCGATGAAACCCACGTGTGATTTACAGATACACTCAGAACACCTCTCCTCCCAAAACAGATCTGCCATATATGCCATATATTTCTCTCTCTTCCCAAACGCTTCACAACCCTAGATATGTGTCGTTCTTTTCCGTTCTTCGGCTGATTTCTCATTCTTCAATATTCTTCGCCATTCTTGATCCCCTTCGTCTTCACCATTTTTCTCCGCGACTGATTTCTCGTTTTTCGCCATTCTTCACCTTCGTCTTCACCGTTCTTCGACTAATTTCTCATTTTGCGCCATTCTTCGCAGTTCTTCCCCTTTGTCTTCACCATTCTTCGCCGTTCTCTTCGACGGAGGTCAGAGAAATCTCATAATCACCGGATCCCTATTCTTTATTGCTTATTTCATATTTCATATTTATTTTTTTTATTTTCTATTTCCTACTCTCTCGTTTTTTATATTTGTATTTTTAAATTTTTTAATTTTATTCTGTATTTTTTATTTTAGTTTTTATATTATTTTTTACGGTATTCATAGAAATTTTTAAAAAGATCGAAACCAATAATATAGAAACAAAATTAAAAAAAACAACTAAAAATAGGATTGAAAAATAAAAACTAAATTTTAAAAAATTAAAATAAAACAAAAATTATTTATTTTTAAATTTAAAGTTTTCTTTTTGTTTTGTTTATGTTTTTTGTTCTCTAAATTTTTAACTTTTGATTTTTTATTTTCTATAATGACCATATATAAAAAAAATAAAGAAATAAAAATAAAATAAATAACATAGAAAATACTAAACAAAAGCAAAAAGTATAAAAAAAATAAAACAAAAATAAGGGAGAAATAGATAGTAGAAAATAAAAATAAAATAAAAGAATACGAAAAAATATATTACAATAGTATTATTGTCAACAAAAGGTGATAAGAAGTGTCTAAGGTATTATGTAAATAATACGAGATGGTCTTGATATTAATCGAAATGATAGTATCTTAACTATAAACTCCTAAATTATCAAACACTTTGATATATAACTTAAAAAAAAAATGGACCTATTCTTTGGGGGAAATGATAGTTATTTAGAAGAATTAGAAAAAAATAGACAAAGTAGTTAACTTTCGGTTGAGTTCAATAAGGTCAATGGCTTTATATGAAAGAATAGGATCTTAAATGAGTGAAATAGGATCAAGGGTTAATTATATTTGATCGAATTGCATTTTTTGTGCCTATAGTATTTTTATCATCACCTACCCTTCTGATTCAGACTCTAGTGTAACGGTTAATAGAATTTTGCAAATTGAGAAATTTACCCTTGCACCGATCCAACTCTATCCCAAAAAAGACAAATAGACATGATCTGACTCAGAGATATAAACGTCAATTAATATTAAATGGTTTATTCATTTTGAATTTTTGAGGCTTGACTTTTAATGTTTACGAAAAATGTAATAGTTGCACTTTAATCTAAATCACATACAAAAATACCACAGAAGTGTACATGTAACATGCGAGTCAGCAAACTATGGGGGCCAAAGTATAATTAATCCTCAATTGGATTTAAAAAAGGGTGGAAAATTATTTCTTTTATTTAAGATTGAGATTCTGACAAAAATCTGAGATTGATTTACAATTTTATTTTTTATTTTTAAAAAAAAAAAAAGGTTCTTGCCGAAAACTTTCTGTCCCCAATAAATTAGTTACATTTTAGCCTAATAATGATAGATCAAATTTTAATTTGTATTTTAATATTTAGATTTTGTTATATTTTTCTTGGAATTCATTGTCATTTTGTATAATTAATTAATAGATGAAATGTATAATTATAATTAATTAAATATTCTTTATTAACCAAAAAAATATTAAATAATATCATAATTTATTAATTAATTTATCAAATTGTACATGTGGTCTCTCAAATTTCACATTAATTTGTTTCGATTCCTAAAAAAAATTGTTAATGATTTTAGATGAAAAACGAATCATGCTCAGTACACGATCTTCTAATGAAGATATTTTCATCAATCCATTAAACTTAAGACATTTTCTTTTAACATGTCTATAACAACTATTCGTTTGAAAAATGAGAAATGATAGTTAGAATCATTGTCAAGGAAATATCTTAAATTGAGTGAAATGATGAAATAACAAAAATATTCTCATTAGAATGTCACGTGTTAAGAACAATATAAATCTTGGAAGATCATACGGGCAAATTAGTAAATTTCATGGTATATATATAGACACTTACCCTATACTCAAGGGACAAAAAATATTATTTTCTCATGAATATATTTTAAGATTGTTTGGTGAAAATTCCATAAAATTTAAAATTTTAATATATATGCAATTCACAAGTTACAATAATTTTTTCAGAAGTCCAAAATTATTATAAAAAATTCGAAAGACACTATACGTCATAGAAGTTACTGCAAAATTTTATGTAAGTTTTATATATTACAATAACTTTGAATTTTAAAAAAAAAAAAATAATGTAAGGCGTATATTGTATAGGTTAAAATTTTGTTTTCGTAGTCTGTTCAACAAAATGTAATTTTTCCATGAATATGTTTTTAAAAATTTTAATAAACAATACACGAAATTAAAACTTTAGCCCATGTAATTAATACGCAAATTTTTTCAGAAATTCAAAATTACTGTAAAAAATTCAAAAGTCACTATACGCTATAAAAATTAGAAAAAAATACATTTAAACCCTCTAATTATTGACAGATTTCTAAATGGCCTCTCTCCGTGTGAGTGTTTTATTTTAAACCTTTTATGTATCAACACATTTTTAAATTATCCTTCTGGCAAAAAAATCATCAAAACTAACAAAATAGAGAGGCAAAATAGTTTTTTTACATATTTTTAATTTTTTAATGATTTTCAATTTTTTTTTCTTTTTTCTTTTTTTTTTTCTTCATTTCTCTCTCTCTCCCGCTCAACTCTCTTTCTTCCTCCTTCCCTCTTCCTCCCTTCCTCTCCCCGCCGGAACCACCCCCTGTTACAGGGGGTGAACCACCCCGTAACAGAGGTGGTTCCCGCAGGGAGAGAGAGGAAAAGGGAAGGAGGGAGGAAGAGAGAGTTGAGCGAGAGCGATAAAGTAAAAAGAAAAAAATCATTAAAAAATTAAAAATATGTAAAAATATTATTTTGTTCCTCTATTCTGTCAGTTTTGACGGATTTTTTGACATAATGACTATTTAAGAACGTGTTGATACATAGAGGATTTAAAATGAAACGTTCAAATAGAGAGGGACAATTTATAAATCTGTCAGTATTTAGAGAATTTAAAATGTACTTTTCTAAAAATTACTGTAATGTTTTACATAAAAAAAATTACAGTATTACGATAATTTTTATATATTACAAGAAATTTAAACTTATGAAAAAATTATTATAACGGCATGAATTAAAATTTTAATTCCGTATATTATTCGCTAAAACCAGCGTGTTTTACCCATGAGGTAGTAGTCCTAGGTTAGTATCAAGCTTTTGCAACCCAACTATACCCTAAATGGCATCCAATCTTTTGTTACTCAATATATTATTATTTTTTTCTTTTTCTTTTTCATTATATAAACACAAGGAGAAAGAGGTTGTAAGCTTTAGTCATGGTGGCAATGAGTGTTGAGGTGGAGGGGGTCCATCAAAAATTTCCATCCATGTCAAGAATTGTCCATGGCAGTTGAAAGAAAGGAAGAAAATATTGTTTGATTGCCCTCTCTCTCTAGATTTCTATATCTCTCTCTCTCTAGATGCCTCTCTACATCCTCTGATTACTCCAGATTTCCATCTCTCTAATGAAATCCTGACAAATCTAATTCCAATAGGGATATGCAATGGAATTGTCTACTCAGACCACCCTGCAAAAAGAAGAAAAGCCTATCATAACCCCCACCTCATGATATATATTCCTTTTCATTCCTCTCTCTCTCCTCTCTCTCTCTCTCTCTCTCTCTGTGTATATATATAATTATATATATATATATATACACAGTTGTCTGGGTCTCTATCTCACTGAAAAGACTCTCCCAACGCCCCCCACAATAACAGCAAACACTAGACAACCATTTACCTATAAACAAACCTACAACTGCCCATCTCTCTCTCTCTCGCTCTCACACACACACAAACACCTTCTATAATGTGCCAACAGACCAATGGAACTATTGAGCATTACATGCAAAACCCTTAGCAAAATGTGAGTGTGTATAATGGGGACAACCATGGAAAAGACTACTGTGTACGACCCGCTTGTTTTGGTCAGGGTTTTTTATTCCGACTTTTTTTTTTTTTTGAAAAATTGAAAACAAAATATTTTTTATTTGAATGAAACTACTGAAACTATTATATATTTATATATATATATATATATATATATATATATTATTATTTGATCAAATTAATGATTATATATAGAGAGATAATTTTAGGTCTAAAAATTTTAGTAAACCAACTGAATGCTCCTGTCACAGCTTTTAGGTCTAAAAATTAGTAAACCAACTGAATACTCCTGTCACAGGTCGCTTACTAACAAAATGATCAGGAAAGAGAAGGCAATGGTTGAAGGATTGTAGAGCCTATATGAGACTCTCAGCCAGACAGATGTGGACATCTAGGTGTTGTTAGAAAAATAATTTAAAATTAAATATTTTATATATATAAATAAATTATATTATATTATTTTATTTAATAAAATTATTATTCATCATATATTTATATTGATTATACTTATATGTTCTAATAGATATTATTATTGTGATTAAATTATAAAATTTATTAAAATGACTTTATAAATTATATTATAAATATATATGTTAAAATAGTATTTATGTGTATAATTAGTTATTTTGTTAATTATTATATTATGAGTATTTAATATTATAATAAGAGTTATATAATCTATACACAATATGTGAGTGTGTGTAAGAATGAAAAAAATATGTAGAAGAGAGAGAAAAAAAATATAGAAGAGAAATTTAGAGAGAAGTAAATAAAAGAATATGATGCTATTAAGATAGAGAAATAGACAGAAGTAATATTTTGTTATATTTTAATATATTATGTACTTGATGATTTATGGGGCAATTAGGTTGCCGATCAGTTCAATATAGGGAGGTCAGTTTGCACCTCGACTCCCTAGATCGTTGTATCTTGGGAATGGCTCATCATTCAACCATGTGTATAGAGGGGGCATATCTTCTTAGGATAGTGTTTACACGTCTTAATCCACCAGATTTATATTTTTTCTCTATCCTATACTTTATTTTATTTATTTAATTATTAATGTTCTTTGTTATTTAAAGAGATTGAAATTGGATGTGAAATTTATTTATTTATTTATTTTGAGTTTATATAGTTATATGAAATTTTCTCAACAGGAGTTCTTTCAAAATCAAGGCATACCGATCCGGTTAAATTCAGAGACTATGTTACTGATCATGGACTTGACAAACGAAGAGGGATTTGACGTCTCCTCTACACAAACTGGTCGAGAACAGGAGCCGCTCTCCTGATGAGCCCGAAGCAAGACGAAATCAGTTGGCATCGTACATAAAGATGTATTTATCCTGCATAACGAATACATTAAAAGTGCCGCACGGACAGTTACTGCAACAAAAATGAGAGCCCGTGACATCGCGCAACTTTGTATGAGAGAGTAAATGCCCTCGGTTCGTCAGGCAAATCTTTTGTTGAAACAGAAGGGCAGATATTTTTATTTATATATATATCTATATACTACCCCCCAATTTAGGTTAGTTAAAAATATGCACTTTAGATTTCTAATTGCAACACATAAAATATGGATCAATTTCAATCAAACTACTTGTCATTTTAATATTTTCAAGAGATAATTTTGAAAAATTGAAATGCAATGCAATGCAATTGAAAGTTAAAAGTACAAAGTGCAACCCGTCATAAAATTTACGGGTATAAAGTTTAATTTACCTCATTTTCAATAATTTCAGCCCTGAAGACATGTCTAATCCTACAAAGTACATCAATTATGTGTGATATTTATTATTTTTCTTATCAATTATGTGTGATATTTATTATTTTTCTTTCTCTTTTTTTTTTTTTTACCATAATGTGTTTGGTCTATCCTAGACTAATCACCTTACCGAGGATGTCAATGAGTATAGTTTTTTTTTTATTCTTTAATCTTCAATTTTTAAATATTTTTCTCTAGCAATGGAGCTAAGTAGTGCTCAACGGAACTTAAGGTTATGTTTGGATAAAGGATTTGAGGGAGGAATTTTATTTGTTCAAAAGATTTCACAAATTAGTTTGAGTAAATTATTTGTTTATCTGAAGAATGAGAGAGAGAAGTATGAATCATTGTTATATATGGAAAATGTCTTAAATCTAGTGGAGTGATAAAATGACGAAAATATAACCATTAGAAGACCAATTGTTGAGCATAATTCATTTTTTGTAAAATAAATATTATCAACATTTTAAACTTTGCGTGATTGAAACAAATGTCGAATTTGAGAGATAATCAAATGTACAATTTGACCGACCTCAAAGCCCACATAGGCACCCATCTCATATTGGTCCATATATATATAGCATTCATGTAACCAACGTTATTTAAATATAGGGATGCCACAAAAAATCGAACCGATGGGTAACTACGAGAAATCAAACCAAATGGTTCGGTTTTAAAATCGACTAAATGATTTGGTTATGGTTCTTGTTTTGAAATTAGCAACCGAAGTTATTTTAGTTTTGATTTTGGAACAGAAACCGTGAAACCGAACCACAGAGTCGAACCACAAAATCGAACCAAAAAACCACGAAACCGATATTTTTAGATATATTTTTATTATATATATACATTTTTTAATATATATTTATAGTTTAACCCTAATATATGTATGTTTTTTATTACTTATTTACACTTTCATCTCTCATATATATATATGTGTGTAAAAAGGACTTAGGATTTCATTTCTAATTAGTGATTTCATAATTGTTCCTTCATTCCTTTGATTAAGGTTACAGGTTATAAACTTTAATTATGATTATTTTTGTTTTATTTTGTTTTTTAGAATTTATATTTCATATTTTAGTTATATTTTTATTTATATATAAAAAATAACGGTCTGCGATTTTGCAGTTTCGATTTTGTTTTTAGTTTTTATGAAATTGAATAATCTTAAATGATTTTGCGGTTTTGATTTTCGTTTTATATAAATTTAAATGATTTAGTTTTAAAATCGTTTAAACAAATCCAACGGTTTTGATTTAATATACTTCTAATAGTTTTAGTTTTGATTTTATATAAAATCAGATCGAAACTGAATCAATTACGTCTCTATTTAAATAGTACAAAGATTTTTTATTTTGATTTTATATAAAATCGGATTGAAACTGAACCAGTTATATTCCCACTTAAATAGGATAGGACAAAGGTTTTTGTTGTTTATATATGTGTGTGTGTGTTGTTTCCATCTGCCACCATTTGAGGTAATAGTAAAAAAGTTAAGGAATGTGAGTGACTTGCTCTGTGCATAACAATCATTGCCAAACCTGTCACCATCAAAATTGTCTTATTGAGAAATGATAACAAGGCAATGGGAAGCTGTTTCCTAACCTTTAATAAAAAATAGAAAAGGTGAAAAGAAAAAATCACTTGGAGTTTGGGTGTATTACTAGTAGTTTTAGTGGGAGTTTTTAAGTCTCGATTACAACCTTCTTTTGTTTTGGACAAGACGTATGTTGAATTTACTTTGTAGTTGTCGATAAGGTAAGATTTGATTAGTGTTGATAAACCTTCACATGGTTGGGGCTGCTTTTTATTGCGATTAGACTACTTAATTTTGCTACAATTTGGGGATGCAATTTGTGACTAGAGCTCTTGTTTTGTTTCATTTTAGGCCCTTTGTTATTGGTAGGAGTGTGCACAGGTCGGATATAGGAAAAAGGTGATCTACCCGCCACCCAACCCGATACTGTTCGGGTGGAAATACTTGGGCCCGATTTCGACCGAGTTAGGGCTTCAAACCGGTGATACGCGAGTCTATTGGAACTTGGTCAGGTGGTCTATTTGTCTATTAGTATGAAATCGGGCTTTCCCAATAATAATTTCAAGCTATTAAATCAAAAACCCTAATTGAAATCAAAAATGAAGATAAAAAACTAAACAACAAACTCAAAGAACAATAATAAGAAGTTAGAACTCACTGTCGATCCGTCGATTGTAAAGGAGGTTAGAAGACTAATCGAGATGAAACATGCACAAATCGAGACGAAACGAAACAAGAAGAAGACGAATCGAGAGCGAAGATTGTAGAAGACGAAGGCATGAGCTGCATCTGGAGACGAAACGAGCCGCATCTGGAGAGAAGATCTAAGATTGAAGAAGACGAAGGCAACGAGAAATGAGATCGTCTGGTCTAGAGAGTAGAGAAGGTATGAGGCGGTTGAACAGTGGAACCCTAGTGTAGAAAAAGAGTATTTAAGGCAAGGTTTCGGGCGAGTCGGGTTGTGCGGGTCTGGGGTATGAAAACCCGGTATCCGACCCTACAACCGAAAATCTTATATATTTATACCCGAATTTCGACCCTAAACATGAAAAACCTGATTTTCAGCTGGCCGGGTCGGGCGGTTGGAGTGGGGGGGTCGGGTATTCTGGGTCACTTACACACCCCTAGTTATTGGATTGGATTGGGGCGACTGAGGGCAGATAGTGATTCCGAGAGTAAAGCAATTTAAAGAGATGACGTATCTCGTTGGATTATGTTCGCTAGTTTTTTTATATTGATATATTGTAGTGTTAGATATGACGCATAGCTATTGTGTTTAAGTTTGGTGTGTAGTTTCTTTAGTTTAGATGTTTAGTTTGGGTCTAAAGAATGTTGTGGTGTCAGGTTGTACGCGCTAAATGGGCTTGTCAGTTGGGGGATAGCTTATCTTGACCTTGACTACTTGGCTCTTGTTAATCGGTGTATTTTGTTGGCATGGGGTCTCATGAGCTACACGGTATCTTGGTATCGTGTAGAAAGAGTAACCCTTCCCCTTATTTTATATATAATCTTTGCTTAAAAAAATAAAAATAAAAACTTAAAAGATAATTTTTTTTCTTATCTTTTTATTTTTTATTTTTTGCTCTCATGTTTTCTGGGGAAAAAAAATAAATTTGAAAAATAATAATAATAAATATATTCTTTTGTTTTCGGTTTTTTGGTATATTTTTGTTTTATTTTTATTCTAAAATTTTCACTTTCATTTTTTAAATCCTATATTTTTTTATTTTTATTTTTTTTTGCATTTTATTTTCTACATTATTAATTTTGATCTTTTTAAATTTTCTACAAATACCATACAAAAAAATAAATAAAACAAATGAAATGAAAAAACACAAAATAAAATTAAAAATATAAAATAAGAGAGAGAGGGCGCAAAAAATTAAAATTAAAATGAAAAAAAATATATAAAACAATAAAAAATATTATGTTGCGTATTTTGGTCAATAAACTGTGATGAAGATGTTATGGGTAACGAAACTGAAAAGAGAATTAGGTATTATAAAAAATAAATAAAAAATAAAAAAATAAAAATAAAAACTTTTTGAAAGGTCCCAAGATTTCAAAAATCACTTTTTAGGTCCCATCTCATGTGTAAAAGAATCACTGTTACATGACCCCATAAAGTGGTGTTTTTATGGGATGGGACCTTTGGAAAAATTTTCCTAAAAATAATAGAAGGTGTTCTTAGTATTAGTTGATATGACAGAGGATGTCTCAGGTATAAACTCAATATAATTTTGGAGAAAAAATGGTTTGGCTAAATAAATTTTGATCTAAAAAACAAATGACAATATAATTTTTTCTTAATTCATTATATATATATATATATATATATATATATATATATAATGAATTAAGAAAAAACATTTAAAAGGTGGGGAGTGAAATTTTTAAATATTTTTTATTATTTTTCTAAATAATAAATAAAAATATTATATTTAAAAAAAATTGAAAAATTCTTTTATAAAATATTTTTGAGTTATATTATAAAAAGAAAAAATAATTGATTTTACCTTTCCGAAAACAAAATATATATGTATCTAAAAAGAAAATCAATGGCCCGTTTGGTCACCTTTTCTGCTCCCTGATTCTTTTGTCCGTTCCCAAAATTTTAGGATTAAATGAAAATGCATGCGTTTGGTAAACATGTTTCTGTTCTCAACATTTTAGGACTAATTTGGGATTATTTCCTGAATTTGAGAAAAAAAAATATTGATTTCTATTCACTCCCACAAAACTATTTTCACTCTCACCCTGCCGGCCACCACCACCCCACATATAAAGAAAAAAAAAAAACAAATGTTCCAACCAAACGCTTTTTGTATATGTTCTCATAAATTAAAATAAGCAATTTCAGGACAATGATCGTTACCAAATATGTTTGTATTTTTGGAATACTCCAAAACGGAAACAAAATTTTCATTCCTCCCATCCTGGTTTGTTAGAAGTAAAAACAAAAACACTAACCAGACATCACCAAACAAACCCTACAACATATAATTTTGATTATCTGAACATTTTTTTTTTTAGAATCTATATATATATACACACACTACATCATAAAACATCATATAAGAATAGCAGACTGCAGAAAAGCACTGAAAAAGGGACAAAACAATCTGTGAAAGACGTACACTTGAGAGTTGTAGCCAATTGAGATTATCTTCAAGCAAGATTTTTCAATGATGAAGTCCAAGTCACGGTTGGATGCAAACAGCAATTTGGGAAACTGTGTTTTTATGGGTTACAGGAGATACTGTAGTATTAGAATATAGAAAGTATTTTGGAAAACAGTGTTCTATGCACAGGACACCCAGCTACAAGAAACCCAAATAGAAAATTGAAATACAATTTTAGGGTTTAGGGTTTAATGTTGTAATTTTGGGGGGGGGTTTCTTTTTTAAAAGTTCTCAGAATTAAAAGTTTTGCACGGGTTATAATAATTTTTTCAAAAATTTAAAATTACTGTTAAAAGTCCAAAGTTTATAATACGCCATAAAAGTTATTACAATTCTTTACATAAAAAAATTACAGTAACTTTTAATTTCTGAAAAAATTATTATAGCTCGTGAATTGCATAGGCCAATGTTACAATTTTTTTTGAGTTTTTGGAGAACAACCCACTAAATTAAAATTTTAGCCATGTGTTACAGTAATTTTTCTAGAAACCGTAACATTCCCAGGACCTGGGTTGAATACTCAAAGAATCAAAATACACACCCAATATACTAAACATAACATCCAACATTTACATAACAACAATAAGAAACCAGTTGACCTAAGGGTTGTTCGATAAAAATGATTTTAAATTATTTTAAGTCTAATTATTTTTATGTGATTTAAATATTGATTTGTCAAAAATCATTGAGATGTGAATGAGAAATTGTTTTTCAATATAGTTCCATGAAATTGATTGAAGAATGTAAAATGAGTAATCTCACATGATACGAACATGATACGAACATGACCCGGTAACATATCAAAATATTGAAATACGAACCCAACACGATAATTAATCCTATCACATATATAATCTGTAACACAGATAATGACACCACATGTTACATCGAAACCTACCATGAAATATTAATTTTATTATTAATAATATATATATATTTGTAAAATAATTGGTCAATAAATTGATTAATTAGTTTCATGTCACCATATTTCTTTTTCAAAAAAATTATATTATTTTTGAATTTTGAACCCTTTTTTTAAGATATATAGAGAAATTAATAGGATAGTTATAACCAATTTACTTTTATGATGAGTTTTAAAAATTACAATAAAAGGCTATTGGCTCCGATTAAAAAAAAAAGAGAGAGAGAAAAAGAAAAAAAAGTCCAATTAAGATCACCGACTTGAGTGTATTGAGAGAGAGAGAGAGAGGGAGAGAGAGGTTGAAATCCATCACAAACACACAAGGAGAGAGAGAGAGAGAGAGGGTTGAAACCCAAGCTATGGGATCAACAAATGTGTGGAATAACTACGATTGATACAGATCAATGCTAATAATTGTTATTTGTTGTTGCTCGACTCGGAACATTCATCAGTTGTCTATCCATTGCTACATCTTGCTACGTCTGGTGCTCGCAAATGCAATTCGATCACTTCGCATGCACCACCCAATTCTTGATTTTGAAAATCAAAGTGGAACGTATAATTGAAAATTCTGCACGATTTCCTATTTATAGAATATTTTGGCAACTAATTAACGATCAAGAATGGAGTCTTAGGTCGTGTTTGGTAACCGTTCCCATCCCAAAAACTAGAATTCATTCTCAAAATTGTGAAGGCCATGAGAAACCAAAAAAAATGTTTCTTATCATTCCCAACCCATCCCAAAAACAAAAAAGGACATGGTTGTCAATATTGGAACCGTTAATAGCTAGCCGCTGCATCGTCGGCACTCCTGCTCGCAATCGACGTTGGTTGCCTCACTCGCAATTGCCGCTGCTCCTCGCCACTCCTCATTGCTTCTTATCACCACTGCTCGCTACTTCAATGTTCGTTGGTTGCTTGAGATTCGTTGTTCATCTCCATCTTTGTCTTCATCCGTCGCCTGAGCTTCTCCGTTGATCTCCGTCGCTGGATTTAGGGTTCACGACGAAATCGATTTCGTTGCTCGATCTCCTTCTCTGTCTTCCGTTCTTCTCTGTTTTACGTTCATCACCATCGCCACTGGAATTGATTGCTAGGATTCGATTTCTTCTCTGTGCTTCTTCGATTGCTAAGGTTTGATTTCTTCTCTGAGCTAGGGTTTGATTTCGATTTCGATTAGGGTTTCGATTTTGATTAGGGTTTAGGATTTCGATTTCGATTTTGATTGGGGTTTAGGATTTCAATTTCGATTCGATTGTGGTTTAGGATTTTAATTTATATTTCGATTGGGGATTAGGATTTCAATTTTGATTGGGGTTTAGAGTTCGATTGTTTGATAATTTCTTGATTGTGGTTTAAAATTTGATTGTTTGATGATTTATTGATTGTGGTTTAGGGTTCGTTATTAATTTCTAGGATAATATTGTTACCAAACGGGATTTTGTTCCCATAACCAAAAAAATTTGTCGTTACTAAACGCGATTTTGCTTCAAAAAAAGAAACATAATTCTCATTTCATCCCATCACATTCCACTTGAACGGAATGGGATGGAAACAGTTACCAAACAGGCCCTTAGCTACTGTATATAATGCGAGAACAAATCTTTGTCAACAAGAAGTGTACGAAGGACGATTTTGGGACTACGCTGTGCATAAAAACTATGAAGAGGGATTGGTCTGTTCACTAATTAATCAGTAGGTTTAATTAGTAGATTGGTGATTAATATGGGTTCACGCGATAATTTTCCCTAAAAAAATAAACACGGTACTATTTGTTTTACCATAACACTTTTTAGGTTGACAATTTATGTGATCGGGTCGTTATTCGTGTCATGTTATTTATTTACACTATGACACGTGCCACAAACATAATCGAATAATCCGATAATGTATCTTATCAAAATATTGAAATACGAACACAATATTAATTAATCATGTCACACAATATATAACACAGTATAATGACATGATACGATGATTAATAGCCATCAAACATCAATTTAATCATTGATAATATTTATTTGTAAAATCATTCATAAAAAAATCAAATAAATTAATTAATTAATTTTATTTCACTTATTATTATATTTTCAAAAAATACACATAATTTTTAATACATATATATATATATATATATATATATATATAATCATTACACAAAATAGTCCAATTAAGATCACCGACTAGAGTGTATTATGTGTATTGAGAGAAAGAGGGAGACTTTGAAATCCATCACACACAAGGGGTTCGAAATCCATTACAAACACAAGGAGAGAGAGAGAGAGAGAGAGAGAGAGAGAGTCCAAAATAGTTTCGAAAAAAATTTCCACAACCCATCCATTTGGAAAAGAGAAGTTTACCTACAGATCCAACATCCTCATGATTTCAGTATCAACATTTCAAATTTCCAATAAGTACCGCTTCAAAGACAGATTACAACTTGAACCAACTCTATATTCTCTAGAGTGAGATTCTAGAGAGAGAGTAGCATATCTTGTGTTAAATTCTCTGCAACAATCATGGCCTCCTAATCAGTGTCAAAAAAAAATATAAAAGTCTTCCAAAATATGATGATGATAGAATGTGGCATCAGATGCTTTAGTGGGGTCTCTTTTTGTCTCTCACATTTTCTTCTCCACTCGGTTTTTCTTTTTTCTTTTCGCGTGTGTTTCACAAGAGAGAGAGAGAGAGAGAGAGAGATGGGTTTTTTTCAAGAGTGTAGAGAGAGAATGTTCTACTGGTAAGACTTAACATTCCTCCAACAAACCTTTTTTTTTTGTTTATGAGCTTGAAACAGATGAGACATTTTCAATGGAGATTTAGGGTTTATTTGCAATGATGTAATATTTGCTATATTTGTCTATATTTTTGGGTTAGAAAATTAAGAATATTAAAATAAACAAAAGATTTGTTATGTTTTAATCATATAATAATAATAATAATAATAATAATATTTTAAGGGTTAATTACTCTTTGTCCCCTTGTAGTTAGGTCTTATTGTACTTTGTTTTTGTCAGCACTTTACCTCCTGTAATTAAGTCTTGTTACATTTTACCCCCTCATCTGCATTTTTTCGTTAACTTTAACGGTCAAAGTGCACCCTTAAACTTTGAAGGTTGCGTTAAAATAAGGGATTTAATAAATTCAAGAGAATTGTAAATGATGGGATTTCAAAATTCTAGATTTTGAAATCCCATAATTTACAAATTCTTTGTTTTGATAACTATTTTAGGCGAAGAATCTGAATTTTGAAATCCCTTCATTTATAAATTCTTTATTTGGATAACTATTTTAGCGAAAAATTTAGTCGTGTAATTTTATAATTTTCTTGTTGGATAACCACCATCACTATCGTGGTGGTCGGTGGCAGCGGGGGTGGTCGGCGGCAACAGGTGGCGGCTAGCGGTGGGGTCGGCAGCGGTAGCGGTTGGCAGCGGTGGTGGTCGAATCTAAAATCGCTCCTTGGACAGATTTGTAAATGATACCTAAAATAAAAGGATTTAAAAATCCTCCATTTGCACTATTTTTTAGATCCAATGAATTTTACAAATTCCTCCTAATAAATACCCAAACAAGGGAATTGTTATAAAAAAAAAAATTGAAATCTTTTGAACAAATCAAATCCCTTATCCAAACGCAACCTCAATGTATTTCTAAATTATTCTCATAAAATTAATTGAAAGGTATAAATATAATTTAATATATAATAATTTATTTTTATTGAATTTTTTACACTTTGATCGCTAAAGTTAACAGAAAAGTGTTGGTGAAGATCGTAAAGTGCAACAAGATCTAACTATAGGGAGTCAAAGTGCAGACGAAAATACTACGGGGGTACAAAATGCAATAAGACCTAACCACAAGGGTCAAAGAGTAGTAAACCTAATTTTAATCATTTGTGAAGATTAGACAAATTTACCTTTGTAAGAACTATCAATTTATGGATGATCACTTAATATATAACTTCTTAAAAAATAGTGATGATTACTAAATTAAAAATAATCGAAATTGTGTTATTAAATTCAAAATAATTATTGTTTTGCATCTCACGATGTAATTATATATTTAGGTTCGTCTAAATAAGATCTTCAAATGATATTCACAATTTTTTCATCAGTTTTTAGAATTCAACAGAGTACTTTCGAATTTTCATAGTTTTTCACATTCGTATTGAATTCAACATTATATTTCAACAAAATTTAATAAATTTATTGTGTTGTTATTGTAAAATATATTGAATATAATTAAATAAAAAAATACCAAAAAAATATATTGAATAGTAACGTGCGTTGTTGCGTTTAATATTCAATCGTGTTGAATTCAACAAATATTAAATTAAACAAATAAAATATATATAAATGTATGTTGCTTTGAAGCAATGTCATAACTCTGTAATCAAATCAAGTAAAACAATATCATATTCACCATTTTTATATTATTTTTCATATTAATGTTGAATTCAACAAGATACTTCAACAAAAATTTATAAATCTATTGTGTTGTTACTGTAAAAATATTAAATGTTATTAAATGATAAATTACAGTGTATTATTGAACTAAACACAGAATTCATTATTGGTTAAATTCAACAAATATTAAATTATACAATAAAATATATAGGATAAATTATTTTTTTACCCCCTCTACTTCAATTAATTATCATTTTACCCTTTTTAACTTCAAAAAAATAATATTTTACCTAATTTTACTTTTAAACAAAGTGAAAAATTAAATTTTCAATTTAAATTTACGAATTTTACTTTAAAAATAGATGAAATTAAAATTTTCATCTAATTTTTTGATGAAATAGATAAAATTGTCCCTTTATTTTAATTTTAATTTATTTTTTAAAATATTAATAATAAAAATTAAATTAAAATTATAATAAATAGACAATTTCGTTTATTCCATCTAAAAATTAAAAACCAAAAAACTTTATAATGGATAGAAAAAGTGGACTTAGCCAATTTGCAAACAAACAGCCCCTATTATTGGGCTTCTCTTCTAAAAATGACCGAAAAAAAGAGAGTAAGATTCATGAGCCAGTCCATACCAGTAAATGCCTATGAATAAAAATACATGTTCTAATATTTAGTATTTTATTTAAAATAATTTAAATATAAAAATTTTAAAATTAACCTACCTAATTACTTTAATTAATTTTGTATAATGTGTATTTTACTAAGTAATTATAATTCACTCCACTAAAATCTCAATTGTCTTAATCACAAAAAATACAGTGTGAAACTCACATCGTCTTTGTGTGTAATGTTACGAACTTTAATTCAATACATTCATTGAAAGTGTGTTATTTATCTTCCCAACAAATTTTAAATCAATGGCTGATAATGCTCCCAACCATCCAACGGTCAAAAAGGCCTCAAATGTAAAATATGTCCTAATTTATTTTAGTGATGTTCCTACAGATGTTTTTCAATTACAATATTTCGTTCATTCCCTCCTATTATGAAAATTTAAAAATTGTTGAGCGTTCATTTTTCAACGTTTGTGAATATTTCAATCTGTATATTTCGGCCTTACTAAGTCGAGCCAAAGTTTAAAAAAAAAACGTAATTTTATCTTAATCATGGGTTAATACAAATAATTTTTTTTAATGACAAATAGACTCGAAAAACTCATTGTTTGCTTCTTTTCAAGGGCTACTTTTTCACAAATTTACGGAACAATGCACATCTCATTTTCAACAGCAAATTATTTTGACATGTAAAAATAAAGTTTTTAAATCATTTTTTTTTTCTTTTTTTCCAAATTTGATTTGCAAAAGACTTTTTATTTTTATTTTACTTGCACCAAAATGCATCCTTTGAAAATTTAGTTTAAAAAATTATAAATCCCTTTTAAAAATCAAATTAATAAGAAATTAAATTAAATAAATAAATTGCAAAATTTTATTTTATCAATTTTTCTAAAGAAAAATTTACAAATTCTTTTTTTCTAAATCAAATATCATCTTCAAACACCTTACCCACATAGTCTCAAGGATCTTGGCATTTAATAATTCATTTTTTTCAAAATTAAATCTTTTTTTTTTTTAAATATCTCATCCAAATGCATTGCAAGAGTTTAACAATAAATAAAAAATAAAAAAACAGTCAAATGCACAAATGCTCCCGCCATTGCAAGATCTAGGAAAGGTCAATCAGTATAAAATCAAAAAAAAAATGAACAAATACTAACAGCAATTGTAAACTATAGGTAGAAATTTGAGCACAAAGTGAACTATTCTTTCACCTTTCGCTATTTAAAGAAAAGAAAAAAAAACTTGAACAAATTGCCAATTACATCTTCAGAAACTCACAAGCCAAAAAAACACACAAAACCATGTCGAGTGAGGGCGCGTTTGGTAGGTGGGAATGGAATTCAATTCCGAGAGAATGGAATCGAATTTCGAAATGGATTTTCATTTTCCACTCCCTACCTATAGACCTAACTATAGAGAACAAAAGTAGTTCCACAACTCATGCCAAACGGTGGAATTTCCCATTCTATTCTATTAGCACCCTACCGAGAAGAAAAAAAAAAGACTTTCTTTCTCTTTGAGAAAATCAAACCGGAAAGAAAAGACGAGGGAAAAAAGAAGAGAGAACACATACAACAACGCAAAGGGGGAATTAGCTAGCGACTTAGGAGGCCGTAGGAGGGCAAGTCTTCAAGTCGAGTTATGTCTTCTTGGAGAAGCTCACTTTCCAGTTGGCGACGAGTAGCTTTCATCACCGCCTATGAAAATCCATGTTTTAAGTTTTAGTTTCACAGAAGGAATATATATATATAAGGGCAGACCGGTGCTATAGCTCCTACTATGCGTGAGGTACAGGGATAGGTCAACCACTTGGGTCTAGGGTCTATTGTATGCAGTTTTACCTTACGTTGCAAAAGATTGTTTTCACGACTTAAACACATGACCTCCAGGTCACACGGCGACAACTTCTACCGTTGCGCTAAGACTCCTCTTCGCATATATATATACATAGAATAGGGGTATTGACACTTTGCACCCCTAAAGTTTTACCATTATTTCACTTTGGTCCCCATAGTTACAATTTGAGCATGTAACACCCCGGAGTTCTGTAATCATCACACTTCAATCCCAATCAATCACTCCATCACAATTTTGGACAACAAAGAGTTATACGCCACACCCAACTATTTTTAAGGGGACTTTATAGACATTCGGGCTATTGACTTTTTATTTTAAAATCTAAGCATGACATACAAGCATTGATAAGTGGAAGAACTAAAACTTTATGGCCTTTTTTATGGAGAAAACTTACATTGAAATCCATGTACGATGCGTGCATGGAAAGCCATTGGTGATCCATCAGCTTGAATGTGATGCAATACAATAGGTCAAACGCCAATTCGTTTTCTGTCAAGCAATAAGAACATATAATTCAATCCATGGGGCTACGATTCATCTCGTCATATTATAGGTCATATGAGCGGCAATTTGTTACTCCACGCGTTGTTATTGAATTTAAAATCTTAAGTATGTGAATCTCAAAACACAAAGAAGAAGCATTACCTGAAAGAAACTTTAAGAAGGTTGCTCCTACCATTGTTCGCGGTTTCACTACAATGTAAATGCAATAGGTTTAGCAGATGGAACATATTGAAAGTTCAAAACTGCAGATCAAGCAATTTTCAGGGAAATCATAGTACAACTCAAAATTCATTTACACACACACAATAGAATATATATATATATCCATGCACGGGTGCGACCATCATTGCTAACTTGACGTAATGTTCAAGCCACATAATTGTTTGTAGAGAATATATTTCAATCCCTCGGGAAGCCTGAACAGGAGGAATGGAAATTTTCATCCTTCCTCTTAGATTCCCGATCTGCCCCGCTCATTGATTTTTTGCCCCCCCCCCCCCCACCCCCCCCCAACACACACACACATTCAAATGGCAAGAGTGACATTACTTTCATTTTTTAAGCACAAAGCAGGGATTGAGATGACCCCATCCCTTTCAACGGCGATTTCGATTTCGATAAATAGAATATATGTGATTCTTTTTCAGCAACTCTCCTTCAATGGTTTCCTCTAATGGATTTACGTTTAAGGGTAACCTTGGACAATTGAATAGCTATCATGTTATTAACCAGTGGGTTGAAGGTCTCCACATAATGCACCGGTGATTTCGAGGACTGTAGGCAGTTTCTTGGAGATAGTCTGACAAGGGTGATTTTTGGAGACATATTAGCCGCTTACTTTTTTCCCTTTTTTTGGTGGGTTTCCAGGTGCCAGAGCCCGGTTGTAATACTAATCGCATATCGGGTTGGGGATCAGATGGGAACTTTTTCCTCAGTCCGGGTTGGGTAGTTTAGGGGAAAGTTTGTCTTTGACCGGTGCAGGAAAAGGGGTAAAAAAGCCAAAACCGCCTTGTTTGTATCCCTACTTAACAGCCCAATGCTCAAAAACTTCGTCGCACTTAACTAGGATCGGCTACATGAATCCGCCTTGCAGAATAAAAATCATGCTCGGATCGTCCGCTCCGTTATGTTTAAAGTCATCAAATCATTCCTAGTTGTCTCTTGCTAAACTTCTTAGGCATCCCTCTCCATCTTGTAACACCTACTACTTGGATAAAATCACATTTTCCAACTGGTGCTTTTGCAAGTCTCCTGTGCACAAACCATCTTAAACAATTTTCTCTCATTCTATTCTCTAATAACCTCATTCTTAATCTATTCTTGTCTGAACAGGCTTCTTATTTACCGCAAAATATTCTAACTAAACCATATAGAATCATGGATCTATTGCAGTGTTTTTGAATTTCCTTATAATTTCAATAGAATACGATCATACACAATCCTAACAACACTTCTCCATTTTACCCATCTTGCCTTAACTCTATGCCTAATATCCTCCTCGATTTCACCATTAGCCTGAATTATAGAACCTAAACACCTAAAATGATCAACCTTTCGGACTACTTGATCTCCAATTCTAACAATATCCTCATTTATCCGAGTATCTTAGTTCTACTAACAGTTAAACCCTTAAACTCGAAAGGCTTCTCTCTAAATTTAAAATTTATTATTAAGACATCTTCTACTATCATCAACCAATACTATGTCATCTGCAAACAACATATTTCATGGTACTATATACTAAATATGTTTTGTGAGTTAAGGTATAAACTTAAAAACGATCCTTAATATTAAGTGTTATTGGAAAGGCACAAGTATCACCTCCTACTGTCCAAAAGCTAGTGATTATACATCCATACATATATCAATATAACCACTGGATACTTATTATATAGAACCCACAACAACACTTCTTTGGGTACGCAATCACAAGCCTTTTCTAAGTCCATGAAAACTATATGCATATCTTTTTTCTTTCTTTTATATTTCTCCATCAATATCCTAAATAAATATATGGCTTCAGTAGTTGACCAATTGGCCATAAATCCAAATTGATTTTCTTCTACGCCATCTCATATCCTACTGTATCATTTATCACTCTCTTCCAAAGCTTCGTGGTATAACTCATAAGCGTCATACCTCGATAACTCATACAATTTTGTACATATCCATTATCTTAGGTAGATACACACTAAAATTCTTCTGCTTAGTCAACCTCAATAGGGATATCATTCCGCCTACTATTTTTCTATTAATCATCTTTCGTAGTACTATTCTAAAGTCTGAGGACCTAATTCTCCTATAATCTTATCCGATGGCAAGCTAGGTAGTTCTAAACTCGATTCCCCCACATTGCTCTTACTAAATAAATTATAAAAACATGTTCTCTAAAGTTCCATAATAATATCTTCATCCTTCCCGAAAACTTTTTGTTTTGTCCCCATGTTTGATGCATGTAACACTTTCTCAATCTATGTTCTTCATTTCACGTCTCTTAGCAAGTTTGTATATCCCCTCTCCATCTTTTATTTCCAACTTCTGATGCACATTATCATAAGCCCTAAAGTGATTCCTTAACAGCATTTCTTGCATCCTCTTTTACCTATTTGTAATTCTCCAAAACCTGTACTCCTACACTTCTACCACTCCTAATAGACCTTTTCTTGTCCCGAACTGCTTTGCAAACCTCTTCATTCCACCACCACAAACACTTTATAATGTGGTCCCCCTCCTGTACATACTCCTAATATTTTTGTTTCCCTCCCTTTAATACGACTCACCATAAATCGTCCTTGTTAATTCTATCCTCATACAACACCATCTTCTCACCTTTTAGAACTCTCCACCGTATCCTTGATTGCCCATTTGCCTTAAAACTCCTGCCTCCACCCTATCACCTTAAATATGTTACCATCAATCTATGTTGAGTAGCAATCTCACCATGCAGAACTTTGTAATCCTTACATACTAAACAATCCCTTACTAAAAACATAATCTATTTGACTAGTGCTTATCCATTTTTAAATGCAACAAATTGTTCATCTCTCTTCTTAAAACATGTATTCAAAAGTACTAATTGCACTCTAGCAGTAAAGATAGCATGGAGTGCAGAAAATAAATCATCGGTTAAGGGTTCCATTTTGGTTCCAAAATACATTAAAAGAAGAAATCGGAAAGACATGCATAAAATCTGCTTGACAATTTCACAATAATTCACAAAAAGAAATATAGAGTAACAACAAAAAAACCTGCTTCAAGATCAAGCATTTGTATAAGCATGAAGGTGATGTTGACACCAGCTACAGCAAAAGGGTATTCCCATATGGCACGATCACCTTCCTGTTTTCGAAGAAGATCCTGGAAGGATTTCTGGAAGGGGAAAGGAAGGAACAAACAGAAGCAAGATTCAGGAGAAGACTTGGATTTCTTTCAACAAAATAAAATATATAAGAACTTTTGGAACAAGTAAAGCTTGGTTCAATATATAGCTCATACGGTATATGGCCACATATAAGTGAAGCCTGATGTGTAAGAATTAACTAGAAAATGCAAACCCATTCATCGAATCATCAATCATACATAAATTAGTTGAAACCTTGAAAGGAGTATCTAGAAAATACCAGCATTACTTGCTAAAGTATGTGAACTATTAAAAAGGATAATTAAAGAACTGAAATCATTTCTGCCAGGAGCGGAGTCTCTAAATTTTATGAATCAATGGACGAAAGGGGAAAAAAATCTAACATCTTTACAATAGTCTCACTCTCCACATAATTAGTGCCATCAATTATAAAGCATAGATGGAGGTTTTACACTGTAACCGACACATTAACATGAAAAGTATGAAAAAGATAAGCACAACAAGGCCAAGACATGCTAGAAAAGTATATTTTCATATTACATAGACAACTTAGACATAACTTAAATAACAGAAAATCAACCCTTTTCATTTACCCTTTTTTTCTGCTAGGTAATAAAAAAAAATCATTAAATGATGAAAAATCTATTTCTTTAATATAGTTATATTATTATGATAAAATGAACTTTTTAATAGATTGGTTATAGTTCGAGCAACCTATAGAGTGCAGAAGATGTGTGGCAAGCATAAATCGGCACACTTACCGTCTCTCTCTCCTCCCTCTTTATGAAATGTTCGTCTCCACATTAACTTTTCTAGTAAATAATAAATATAACTTTTCGTACTGATGTAAGATGGTAGCTATACAGGAGTCATGATATGCAAAAATTTAGAACCCTTCTACCTATATGTTAATGTTGATACAACACGTACCACCATCAAAGAATACAAACTAGCAATCCTGCATCTAAATTACTGATTTATATACCATCTTTGAGTAATTAGATTTAGGGGTACCTATTTGATAATGCCGACATCAAAAGTGTACACAAACAAAAAGTGATTTAAGAATTTGATTCTACACACATAAGATGCCACCAGCAGAAACACATACATTAACAGACAAGCAAACACAAACAAGCTTGTGTGTGCCCACACACCGGGCGTGGGATAGAGAGGCTAGTAGAGAAGTAGCCATACCGGAAAATTCCTAGCAAAATACAACAAATTCTCCAGTGATATAAAACCACCACCCCTGCCAGAAAAGGCAAAATATTAAGTAAACAAGAAAGAAAAACACAAGATCAGGAAAGACCTAGGAAAACCAATGAAATACTGGTTACCGGAAGTCTGTAGATGGATCTTTTCCTTGCCAACCCATTTCTTTCCACTGCTCGGATATTAAGCCACGAAGTTTTTCCTCAGGAAAAGCAGCATTCCACAATGCCCTCAAAGCTTCCTACAGAATCAAAGAAAGAGTGAAAAAAGGCATGCACATTTCACATTGTAAGAGTATATGGAATCCCTGCATAATGGAAAATCATTAGCTCAGAATAATTTAAAATAATAGCTAAACAAATAAATAATTATATAACTCATCTCCTATAACTACTTAATATAACACCAACATGTACCTGATGTTCAGGGATTGAGCTATCATAGGCAACATCTATACGGTTCTGTAGCCTTTCCAAGCATTCCTCCTGACGCAGTAAAGCATTTAAAATATAATGATCTCATTGCATTAGTGTCAAATATAATGATCCCATCACATTTATGAAATGAAGCAAATTACTAGGTGACTACGAAAAAAATGATGTTGAAACTTTTACACTGCAAGGACAGCTCTAAGTGATGACTTTCTAGTATAAACGATTGCTTCACAATATAATCAAGGTGAGCGCAAGAACTATGATTAAGAATTCAAGACTACACAGCATATTACCAGACACTACAAAATAAATAAATAAAAAAGAAACAAACTGAAATTTTTGCGATTTCTAAGAGCAATGATAGCTATTAAGAAAAATTAAGGTGGGAACAATTTACACAACCTCGTGTCAAAAAAAAAAACAGTGAACCTCTCATATGGAATATTTTTTAAATGTAGATCCTAATTCAAAAACACAAATTTATAAATGTCAAGTATGATATGTAGGCCAATGCAGCATTTATGCATCCCATTATTCTTTTGTAAAATCGAAAGCATTTCAGATTGATGGAACAAAAAAATTAATCACTACTTAATAGTTATAACCTTTCTTCCGTTTGAAAATTATTTCCAGTATTGAAGGGGTAATCAAACATTCAAGGAGCACGAAGAAGAGGAAGAGATCATTGGTTTTAAGATTGATTATTGGGTTAGGCTTCATCCTACCTATGAATGTACATATACACACAAGTTCAAAGAAAATAAGTTACACACACGTTATTTGAACCCATTTAAATTGTAGGCCATTACTTAACTATTAATAAAATGAGGAGAAATCATTTGCTGTACCCCAAAAAAGAAAATAACATGAGGAGAAAAGAGAGAACTTCACATCAACAAAAAACACATGAATTACCTGAGCTGGTGTCAAATCAAATGATTGGCGCTCATCACTATCTCTCCTCTGAACACATACACATGAAAGGCCTCTGCCTAGCCATGCTGCTGATCCTGCCACAACCTCTGCTGTAAACAAAATAAAAACAAATGGCTAAAGAAAAAAGAGTTCCTACAATATTCAAACAGTCGTGTCTCAGTATAACCTAGAAGTTTTTAAGATAAAGAAAAAAATTGATGCTATTCAAATGAAAATAGACATGAACAATAATAAAGAAAATTTGCATAGTAGATCAGACAGTTTACAAGCACCAACTCATGTAGAACTCTCTAGCATGATTACACCTCACAAATCACTTACAATGCATGTGATAAATTGTGATAATAACAGGAATAATTCCCTAAAATCAGAAACTGAAGCCAAAGTAACTAAAATATGTATGCATATATGTTTATAAGTATGTATTTCTTACCAGTTGTAAACATAGAAATTTCCAGTTTAAACATTCGTAGTTCACATAATAAGATGGTCCGATGGTCCAGTTGATTACTTAATAGTTACAAGTAAAGAAGGCACAAAAAAGTCTTTGAGAAAGCTACCTAGTCTTATCTACATATGAGACCTGAAATTGCAGTTTAAGGTAAAATATACTTAGTGTGATTGCACGAAGCATGTTCTTCAATTTTAAGGCAAAATCCATTACAGGTCAAAGTTTTAGGGCCCAAATGTATATCTAAAACTAAAATTATATAAATGCTTGGGTTAAACTTCTATTAGATATTAATGAAGTTGCAGAACTCTACCACGGTTGAAGATCCACGCTCGTAATTCAATTACATGTTGAACCTCCTAATCCAAATAGCAAATAACTTAAAATCCAAACCCCTTCCAAATCCGGGTGTTACAATGAGAACGCGCACTCAGATTGTTGAAATAAACGCTACAGCTAAGGTGCTTTTTTATATTGAAAATCTACCGAACCAGCATCATCCAAAATTGGGAGCAGCTGCAAGCTATCAATATGAATTCCACTCGAACAGACTCAACTATATTGATATCAAGGACACATTTCGACCTGACAATCTATAAAACGCTTGTACACAAAATTACAATCAAATTGAAGGCTGCTTCTCTATGACAACCACCTCTCACGTATCTATATCCGGATGCCTCAAACACAAATGTGCATTTTGATGTATATCCAAGTGGATATATAATCTATGATACATATACAACCACATTGTTTATCTCTGTATACAAACTGAAATTAAGCGGGGAAATAGAGGAGAAAACAGTAACTGCAAGCTTCAAACTCACCACAAATGTCAATGCATGTAGACATGAAGAATCTAAACTTAATTTCAATTTACGGATCCAAACTTCTACAAAACACTCCTGACAGATTGAGAGAAAATCAAAGATAGGTACATAAAGATATATATAGAGAGAGAGAGAGAGGACGAAGGAGAAGTTCGAAATTAACGTACCAGAAGTTGAATGGCAGGCGTCTCCTCTCTCAAGACCTTGAGAAATCCTCCTCACAGCCACAAATGATCCACCTCTATCATCCATATCCACCTCCAGAAACTCAATTCATCCTCCGAATCAAACTCATTGTCCCGACCTCAAAAAACCATAAACACAGACACCAAAACACGAAAACAAATCATCAAACCTCCACAAAACCGAGTCAACTTTCGCAAGAACCGACTCCCAAGCACCAAAGATCCAGAAATCAAAATGCTTCTCCGAGGACCACGAGAAAGGTACGAATTGCTCGAAAAAGGAGCTAGGGCTTCAAGATCTCCTCTGATGTTGCAATACAAACGCCATTGGAAGGGAGGTTACGCAGACATCAGAATGGTTTCTCTCTCTCTCTCTATGAAAGTTTCTCTCTCTCTATATCTATCTGCTATACTAGAGAGAGGAAGGGTGGAGGGGGGATTTATGTTCGTTGGGTTGGCCGTGAATTATGGGGTTATAAAATGTTAATTGTACAATTAGCATAAATATTAGATTTTAGCACGTTGCCAGCCCTCCGCCTGGTTGCTAATATGTGTTGTTTTCTTTTTTCTAAAAAAAAAAAAAAAGAGTTAATTAAATTTTACCTCAACGTGGTTTAATCGATTTACACTTACTCTTATAATTTAAAAATCGTCACTTACTCTTCCTGTGGTTAGATTTTCAAACCACTTACCCCCTGATATAGGTGAATAAGTGTAACAAATATTTAACTACAGGAGTACAAATTTAGATTGCATAGATGTACAGATTTATCGTACTGTGATAAGTCACAATCGTGAAAAAAACAAATATATGACTAGTATGAAAATATGAGTGTGATATTTTTATTGTATAAAAGTGAAAATGAAGAATTAATTTAAATTCAGTTATTTTATTATTATAATATTTGTGAGATTTTTATACTATTAAGTGTGTGGGTATATTATGATTTAGATTCGTGTTTCCACGTTTAAGATTATGAGTTTTATGATTTCGGGACTAAAATGTTGTTAAAAATTATCATATCTATCCAGTTTTTGTTGAATTCCAATTCTGAATGTTTATCTATCGGATTGAAAAACAAACAATGCTAACATTTAATAAATACAATTAAACTGGAGATTATCGTAACATTTTAAATTTAGAATCATGTTCTTCGTAATAGTAGCTACAAAATGACATTTATTTAAGTAATTTCGGTCAAGAAATGTCTATGTGCTAAACTCAGTATGAAATAAATGAATGTTGAATTCAATATAGAAAATTAAATACAAGATCGTGATTATATCCTTATTGTTCATTGAATTCAAAAAACAAAATGTGAAACAATTTTCATATTTTTCAAACATAAAACATTTTTGTTGATCTTGTGTATAAATTAATTACAAAATAATATCGTCAAATCGAGGGTTTCAAAATAATTTTCAAACGTCTATGTGAAGCTTTAAGTTTATCAAATTGCACATTTGGTCTCAAAATTTTATATTTGTTTCAATCTTTTAAAATTATTATTAATAATTTTAGATGAAAAATAGATTGCGTTCACGACTCAATATGAAGCCTTTTAATGGGTATATTTTCGTCTTATCACTCCACTAAATCTAATATGATTCTTTCCTGACAACGATTCAGACTTATCTCTCACATTTTTTAAAAGAATCGTTGATGTAAACAATCTATTTTCTGTCCGAAATCATTAATAATGTTTTAATATTTTGAGATGTTGAAACAAATGTGAAACTTCAGGGATCAACGGTGCAATACTATACTTAGTGACCGGAAAGGTAATTTTCCCAACGAACAATGAGAAATAATCCAAAATTATAATTTTCTACAAGTATCTTTCACTGATTTTTCCAAACTAAAAACTCGTCACACCACTTCAGATGTGCAAAAACGTGTATTATTCTACCAAACAAAGTTAATAGCCAGCACTGGTAAAATCACGTTAGGCTGAAAGGTGACTCAAAATCTCCATCAACTTTTGAAATTTTTTATTTTTATCTTTAAAAAAAATAGTCTATTCTCCATCAATTTTTTAGATCCGCCGCCCTGTGGTTGTTAGCTAATGAAAAACTCAATCCCATCAACACTAACATTTACCAAATCACTACTAATTCAAAAACAGAAGGAGATATACATCACATGGGATGTTGGTAAACATGGACATTTGCCATGATGGAAAGACTTCAAGAAAAAGTTTTGACCCCACACACCAATTTTGTACTTTTTTGCAAAGTATGATCAATGATCAAACACATCCATGTTAATGTTATACATGTCCCTACAAGCATGGGTTTCCAACAAAGTTTGAAAGTTGTATGTTGCTTTTTAATGTACTATTGCTTATATATATATTTGGGTTAATTATACTTTACCCAATTAAATTGTTTTGTATTTTATCCCTTGTAATATTTTCGTCATCATTATTCTCTCTGTAGTTAGATTTTATTGCACTTTGCCACTTGATTCAGGCTTAATTATAAGGAGGCAAAGTGCTCACGAGGTGATAAAGACTTTTTTAATCCCTGAAAAATGTCTTGGGTGTCCAATTGGCCCCCTAAAAAATGCAATTCGACAATTTGGTCATTGACATTTCAAAATAGTGTCCAATTGGCCCTGGGGTCGGGTTCCGTTAGTAAAATTTAGAAATTTTGGATGGAAAAAGTCACGTGACAAGCACATAACGTTGGGTAAAGGGTAAATACGTCAGTTCATGCTTACTAATAGAATGAGACCTATTTACATAATTTTTAAACTTAAGGGAGTAAAAATGTTTTTTTTCTTTAATTTTTTTTAGGTCTTCTTCCTCTCCGGCGCTGCTCTCCCTCACCACCGCTGTGAGCAATTCTCTGGCGATTCTGAAGAAATTGAATACGTCGTCGTCTTCTCCAAATCCCCCCGCCGAAGAGATGTTCCCGGAATACCGCACTAGTTATCCGAGGTGGATTAAGAAGGACCGAGCGTTGCTTCAGGCGGCGGTGAACGCGATGAAATTCGATCTGGTGGTGGCGAAGGACGAGAGTGGGAACTTCACGACGGTCGGAGAGGCGGTGAGGGCGGCGCCGAATTCGAGTACGACGAGGTTCGTGATACACTTTAAGGCTGGAGCTTACTACGAGTATGTAGAGGTGGAGAGGAAGCAGAAGATGCTTATGTTCGTTGGAGATGGAATCGGAAAGACGTTGATAAAAGGCAACCGGAGCGTCGTCGACGGTTGGACTACTTTCCGGTCAGCTACCGTCGGTGAGTTTCTAATAAGTAGTATTTTACTTTGTGATCGATGGTGTTCGTCGTTTTGGTGGCGATGTTCGGCAGTGTTCTTCGATTTCAATTTTAATTTCGATTTCGAAATAGAAATCGAAACCCTAAGGTTCGATTTCGGCGGTGTTCGTCATTTTGGTGGTGGTCTTCGACGGTGTTCTTTGTGCCATGTTCTTCGGTTTCGATTTCAAAATCGAAATCGATTTCCTGTTTCGATATCGAAATCGAAACCTAGTTCGAAATCGATTTTCTATTTCGATTTCGATGGTGTTCGTCGTTTTGGTGGCAGTGTTCGGCGGTGTTCTTTGATTTTGATTTCGATTTCGAAATCGAAATCGAAACCCTACGGTTAGATTTCGGCGGTGTTCGTCGTTTTGGTGGTGGTGTTCAACGGTGTTCTTCGTGCAATGTTCTTCGGTTTCGATTTCGAAATCAAAATCGATTTCTTGTTTCGATTTCGAAATCGAAATGGAAACCTAGTTTCGAAATCGATTTCGAAATCTAAATCGAAACCCTATTTCGATTTCGATGGTGTTTGTCGTTTTGGTGGCGATATTCGGCGGTGTTCTTTGATTTCGATTTTGAAATCGAAATCGAAACCCCAAGGTTCGGCGGTATTCTTCATTTTCGATTTCGGTGTTCGTCGGTAGTGTTGTTCGTTTCAGTAGTGGTGTTTGTTTTAGTATTTTTGTTCAGATTTGTGTTTTAATATGGAAGCAAAAAAAAATATATGATTATGTTCTGCTCTCTTATTTTTAGCACAAAATTCTTAGAACAGGTTTGATGATTAATTTCTATTTTTTTATATGTATTATATTATCTTTTTAGGACTTGATGTATTGTATTATTTTTTTAAGACTTGTTGTATTACTTTGGTTGTTTATCAGGACCTGATGTATTGTACTGTTTTTTAAGGACCTATTATATTATTCTGATTGTTTAAGAGGACCTGATGTATTGTACTATTTTTTTTTCGGATCTGTTGTATTGTTCTTATTTTTTTGAATATGATGTATCGTTTGTGTTTTCTAAAATATAAAAAAACTGTGGGGGGTTTTTTTTTTTGTTAATATATTATTTTGTTTTTTTTATACTTCAAAAATACAAAAAAAAAAAAGGTTCTCCCGATCAGTGTTGGAATCAATCAATATAGTGTTTGATTATACTAAATCTTGTAATTATAGTCAATAATTTTTTTTAATTGTTCTGTATTTTTTAAAAAAATATATATATAATAAAAAATATATAAAGTGGAAATGAAGAATAAACTATTAATATGAGGATAGGAAGAGTATTTAAAAGTTTAAAGAAATATTGAATAGGAAGGATAATAAAAAATAGAAAAAAAATATTTTGACCTCTTGAAATTTAGATGGCTTTCCAAACTAATCCTAATTAATAAAAAGACCAAAATACCCTTAAAACTAATGTTGACCATTAAATTGACTTCACATAATTCGCTTGAAGGGCCAATTGAATACTATTTTAAATGTCAAGAGACAAATTGTCGAATTGCATTTCTTATTGGCCAATTGGACACTCATGGTATTTTTCAGGGACCAAAAGATCTTTATCCCATGTTATATATGTCCTTACAAGCATGGGTTCCAACAAAGTTTGAAAGTTGTATGTTGCTTTTTAATGTACTATTGCTTATATATACATATGGGTTAATTATACTTTACCCATGTGATTAAATTATTTTGTACTTTATCCCCTATATTATTTTGGTCATTATTATTCTCTTTGTAGTTAAGTTTTATTACACTTTGCCTCTTGATATAAGCCTAACTACAAGGGGACAAAGTGCTCACGAGGGGATAAAGTGCAATAAAGGCCTAATCACAAGGGTTAAAGTGATGACGCGAATACCATAGAAGATAAATGCAAAACGGTCTAACCACAGGGGATAAAGTATAATTAACCATATATATATATGGGATTAATTACTTGAGAAAATCGGTGAAAAAATCCGTTTTTTAAAGTCTAATTGGTGAAAAGTCATTTTGTGTTATTAGGTTTTGATTTAGTTCTTTAAGTTAGATTTTACTTGTATTTTAATCTCGCATTGTAGAAATTATAGGAATATTGTGGGGATTGTAGGGAGCCCTTTATAGTGAATTTTGTTACATGTAACTATTTCATAATTGTTACTTTTTGCACATATTTAGATATTTTTGGTTACATGTACTTTAGTTACATTTTACAATTACATATATATGTGTAATATTTTGTGACATAACTGAAAAAATATCAAACTTTTTAGTTACATATCAGAAATATGTAATTAAAAAGTTACATATTATTGGAACATGTAATTAAAAAAATCAAACTTTTTATTTGTATATCAGAGACATGTAACTAAAAAATTACATATTTTTTGAACATGTAACTGAAAAATATTAAATTTTTTAATTATATATTAGAGACATGTAACTAAAAAGTTACATATAATTGTAACTAATTATATGTATTTTTTGTGATCTTGTAACATTTAACAAATTTTTGTACACAAAATTGTTACATATAAAAAAAAATAAAAAAAAATAGTAGTTACATGTAACTAATACAGTAATATTACACACAAAGTAATTACATATAACTGACGCGTGGCTATCACGTGTGCAAGGTTTCTGCCATTTTAAAACAGATGAGACTAAATCAAAAGTTTTTACCGCCTCTAGGACTTTTGACCAATTAGAATTTAAATGTAGGATCTCTCACCCATTGTCCCTAATTACTTTTTGCGCCTTTATTTTTATCTTGTTTCATTTAGCCCATCTATTTTAAAAATCTGCACATCATCTCTTTTTACTCTTGACCACAGAAAGAAACTCACATTTTATAAAAAGAAAATTATTTATAATTTATAATTTAAATTTAATATTTAAAGGTTATAAACCAGAATAACTAATAATTTCTCTCTACTTCTATTTTTTTTTTTCCCTTTTCAATCAAAAAAAAAAAGTAATTTTTTCTATTTATGTAAAATATAGATGGAAAAAATCATCATTTTTTAGCATATTCGTCTAAGTTAAAAAAAAGAATTTAGTTTTCTAATTTATTATAAGTAGAAGACGGTAAACGTTTTTAAAGTGAAGGAGACCACATGAAATAAGATGAAAGTAGACGGGGTAAAATGCAATTAATCCCCACACATATATATATATATTGCAAGAAAAAAAAGTTTGAATATTTATTTATTTCTTTTCCTTATCCAAATGTTGTTTGTAGCAAGTGGATTAAAAGCTTATGGCACTTTTACTAGCCAATATAAAGCTTTTGTACTTGAATTTTGCATTTATCACTTAAAGAATTTACATTGAACTACTATATAAGTCAAGATAAGTTTTTCAATTACTATATAAGTCAAGATAGTTACTCCACTTGACATGATATAGTTTAATGTTGAAACCGTCTGACATGTGTCATCAGGGTCAAGATTATGCGAATTCATCTCTCATTCCCTTGTAGTCAAGTTATCTGTCAGACTTGAGGTTACACATTTTTCATCATTCCTTTATAATCAAATCATTCGTGCAAATCGATAATTGTACTTAAGAACGCATGTTAAATTCATGTCTCATCCACTTGACATCATATAGTTTGAAGTCGGAACCTCCAACCACACACCATGTATTAATTTGATACCAAATCTCATTCATTCATTTTTCTCAAATCAATCTCAATCATTAACGAAAAGAAATTTAAAAATAAAATAAAATCAGTCATAATTTATTTATAGATTTTCCAAACAAGTGAATCTCCCATGAGTCATGATCGAGCAAAGTGCATGCCTACTGGTCATTGATCGCTCAAATTTAATATTCATATTTAAGCGTAAATATCGTAGTATAATGTGCTTAAGTACGGGTGTTGAACCACATGGATTGAATTGTAATTATTATTTTTTATCTTTTTTTGGTTGGATTTAAAAAAAAAAAAATTGATTTTGGATTTTTAATTATAAAAATATAGAAAAAATAATTAAATTCAAATATGATATAATAAATAACTGGGTTGGAGACATGTAGTTGTTTTTCGATTATCCCAATGTATTTTACTTCTTTATCTATTTTGATTCTATCACTACAACAAAAACCACATATTAGGACACTATTTTTAGAGACAATTTGTAAATAATGTCTTTTGAAATACTTATGGAGACACTTAATAATAATGTCCTTATAATATTTATTTAATAAGACACTTTTTATTTTAATGTGTCCCAAAATTATATATGTTAGGACAAAATTATTTATTGTGACAAATTTTTATGGGTCACTTTTTAATTATTTAAATCTTAATGTGTCCCAAAACTATAAATGTTAGAACACATTTAGTGTTCTTAAAAGTGAATTTTGTTGTAGTGTATGTATAGAGAAGTAATTTTACTACATGTCAAATTACAACAAAAGTGAGATTATTTAATTGGCATGGATTATCTTCGAGATTCGGTTCCTAATCTACGATGAATTAGTCCCTCTAATTTGTTATCATTTTTGGCTCTTTTCTTCGTTATTTTTCCAATATTTTCTTTATTCTTTACTTTAACCTGCAAAATTAATAAATTGTATCATTACTACTCGAAAATTAATAAAAAGACTAACAAAATTATAGATTTAGGGGAGAAATTTTGTACAAAATTTCTCCCGATCTGTCATCATTCTTTTCAGAATGTGATATCAGTTTTAGAGAAACGTGTTTCGAATGCATTCAAAATTATATATATATATTGTATTTTAATTTTTCTTTACTCTAAAGGAAAAATAATTTATTTATTTATTTTGGCAAGAAATGTGGCATAATATTATTGCAATAATGTATGAAAGTTGGCCCCCAAATTTAGAGTAGGGTTGCATTTATAGTGACCTAAGAGTTGTAGTGGGAGAAATGCAACACACTAATGTGATGGATGACATGGAGTGAAAGCTAAGTAGCTTTGGTGGACTCCTCAAGTCTATCAATTGTGTTGAAATCAAGAGGAAAAAAAAACATATTCAATGCACATATTTATGATTGATTATATTTATGATTGATTAAGACTCCGACGCTATTTAATAATACTAAAAATTAAATATCGAAACTCTATAGGTGTTGAATTATTACGTACAGGATATTATATATATATATATATATATATATATATATATATATATATATATATATATATTTTATAAATCATGACGCATTTTGTATTTTGGTCGTTTTTTATGGTTGGATCCAACGGTCTAGATCAATTTATAATATTTTTATCTTATTTTCCCCCTAATGAATCTTCCTCAAACCTCTCACGAATTTTTACCCCTAATTTTTATCCATAACAAATTTCCCAAAAATCTATTTATAAATGAAAACGTTTTTTTAAATATTTTTTGATTAACGACTTGGATTAATTTGAGAAAAATGAGTGGTTGGGATGAGTTGATGGAAGTTTTAGGAGGAAAGATTATCAAAGTGCCTTTGGGCACAAAAAATTCCTAGTGTATATATATAATAATTTAATATATATGTATATTATTATACATTTTTTATTAATTTTTTCTCTCTATTTTTTTGACAGTTTAATACTTTTTCTATTTTAGATATACTCAATTAGGGTTAGTTGACACAAATCAATTATTTTAAAGAGAAATTTATCATAATTAAAATATAAGGGAGCAAATTGAGAGGCAAGACAAACTTTAGGGGTACTAATTGTGATTTAAGTCTTTACCTTCTATATATCTCGTGTTTGGTCAAGAATAATGCCTAGAGCCTAGAGGGGTCGAGACAAACCCCTCTATACATGTCCCTACATGTCCATAAAGAGCATAATTATTTTTCAGAGTTCAAATAAAGACTCATTTCAATAAATATAAAAGGGATAACGACACTTTTGACTCTTCATAAATATAGTTGGTATTTAATTTGATCTTTGTATTTGAAAATAGACACATTAATCCCTTTACATTTTAATTTTGCTCCAATTACTATTTTATTAAGGTCAATGATAACGGTCCAAGGGTATTTTGGTCATTTTACGTTCAAATTCAATTTCTATTATTCAGTCTAAATTGATTAATTACACTTTTTACCCATTTATTTTTAAAATTATATTTCTTACCTTTGACTTTTTAAATAATTATATTTATCACCCACTCTACCCCTCCCTCTCACCACATTGCCACCGCCAAACGTCAACTACCACCGCCCACCACCACCTGTCACCACCTACCATCACTGTCAATGCCCACTGGTTTATACCATTTATCTCCCCTATGTTTTTACACTAACATCATTTACAAAAAATATACATTTTTTAACCATTTTATTAAACAAAATAACAAAATAAAATATAATTATACTCTATCTCTCTCCGGCGATGGCGGTGGCAGTGGCAGTTGGCGGTTGGCGGTTGGTGGTGTTGGCGGCGGCAGTGGTGGCGGTTGGCGGTTGGTGGTTGAGGTGGCGATGAGAGGGTGTGCTAAGGTGGCAGATAAATATAATTATTTAAATAATTAAGGGTAAAAATATAATTTTAAAAATAAGAGGTACAAAATGTACTTAATCCATATAGGTTGAATAGTAAAAATTGGATTTGAACGCGAAATGACCAAAATACCCATTGTTACCGTTGACCTTAACAGAATAGTAATTGGGGCAAAATTGAAACAAAATTAAAATGTCAAAGGGCTAATGTGTCTATTTCCAAATACGAAAGTCCAATTGAACATCAGAAGCACTTTTGAGGGGTGAAAAGTGTCATTATCCTAATATAAAAATTCTCTTTATCATTGTTATAATATCTGTAATATCTCTTATTCTTTCAGTTTAGTTAATTATGACACCCTCCATCATATTTTATTGACAAAAATATCATCTCAATATAATATTTTTGTTGTTTATTTCATATTTTTTTAATTTTTAATTTCTACAATCTCTCTCTACCTCTCTTGTTTTTATTTTTTATTTTTATTTTTTTACTTGTTCTCTATATATATATTTTATTTTATTTTTTATTTTTATTTTTATTTTTTATTTTTTTTTAATTTTTGGTAAGGTATTTATAGAAAAAATATGAGTTTAAAAAAATTAAAACAAACAAAACATTTTTTTTTCTTTTTGAAATTATACTTTTATTTTATTTTTATGTTATGTTGTTGGTTTTCTAGTTTTTTTATTTTTTTATTTTTTCCTATAAACACCATATACAACAAATAAAAAATAAATAAAATAGAAAAAATATAAAAATAAAAGAGAAGTATAAATAGTAGAAAATAAAAAATATAAATAGAAGGTAAAAAATAAAAGAATAAAAAAATATATATTGTAAAAGTATTTTATCAAGAAAATATTATAAGGGGAATATGAGTTATTATAAAAATAATAAGAGTTCATATTTATGGAAATGACATTTTAGATATAAACTCTTATTTTTCTTTGTATTTATATTTCTTTCATCTAATTCATATTCTAGAATTCAATTTGAACTATTTTTTATAGTACTTTTTTATTTTTTTAATATTTTTTTATTTTTATTTAATAATATTTTATTTAATATTTTTATTTTTATAATTTTTTCTATATTGAATTTTATTTTATTTATTTATTTTCACCTTTTGTTTTAAATATTTTTTTCTTGAATAGATAAAAAAACAGTGTCCATCAATTATTCTCATTCTGTCTCGTGAAATGAACGTCGTTTCTTCAGTATTGATTATGACAGAATAAAAGAAAAAGAATTTAATTATTGAATTATTGAAATTAATAAATCTAAATAAACTAACAAAGAATCTCTCTCTCTTTTATTATTATTATTATTATTATTATTATTATTATTATTATTATTATTATTATTATTATTGTGTTTTTTTAAAAAAAAAAAAAATTCGAAGATAGGCTCCAAAATTCCATAAACCATTGGTACTTGGATCAAATTTTTTGTAAGAATACATTTTGGCCACATGGCTTCAAGCTCTCCAAGAAAAATAAACATCATTCAACAAGAAGCTTTGAGAAGAATATATTTTTTGTCCCTCATATTTGTTAAATTGCACATTTATTCTCTTAAATTTTATATTTGTTTCAATTCCGTAAAATTAAAAATGATGTTAATGATTTTAAATGAAAAATAGGTTCAGCTCAATATGTAGCCTTCCAATCGAAATATTTTTGTCATTCTATTACTTCATTAAACCTATGAAAATTTTCCCCAATATTTCTTTAACAACGAAATTCTTTTTTTTCTTTTTTTCTATACTTAAATCTGAACCACAGGGGAGTAACTGATGACGAAAATACTATAGGGTGTAAAATATAATTTTATTAAACCGCAAGGGGAAAAAGTGTAATTAACCCTATTACAATTATCGTCATTTTTTAAGTGAATTGACAAAAATACCCTCATTTCCGTTAAATTTTTAATCGTTACACTTAAGTCTCAAACACAAGAGGTGTAAGTGTGACGACAACATCATAGGGGTACAAAGTAAAATTAACCCTTAATTATTTGGTGGCAAATTTAAGAGAAGGGTTAATTACACTTTACCCCATGTAGTTAGACCATTTTGTACTTTGCTCCCTATAGTATTCGCTTCACCACTTTGCCCTCTTTGGTTAGGCATTTCTTCTACTTTATCCCCCTCGTTAGCACTTTGCCACCCCCTGTAGTTTGCCCTATATCACAGGATAAATTACAACAAAACTTAACTATAAGGGATAAAGTGGTGACAAAAATATCACAGAAACTAAAGTACAAAATAGTCTAACCACAGGAGATAAATTATAACTAACCCTTAAGAGAAAGAAATCATTATATATTGATACTATATATCCACAATAAAGAGGGAAAAATTATTGAGTTAATTTTTTTTTTTTGGAGGTTGGGAAATGTACAAACACAAAGCACTAACATTGTGCATGGTGATGTGTTGTGCTAGATCCAATGCACACGGGTTCAAATTAAATTAGTTAAAGAATATGGCTTGATTGATACTCAAGCGGGGTCGGTCCTTAAAAATCAGAGATACTAAACGAAATTTTAAAACGAGATTTCTTAAGATTTAAATATATTTTTTAAAACAATCAATTATAATTCTGTTATACAATTAAAATATCAAGATAAAAAATATTCAATATAGTGATTTAACCAAATTTTTTTGAATTTTATTTGAGTGATATTAATAAAAATATATAGAGGTCAATTTGAAAGGGTTTTCAAAATTTAGAGACCGCAAATGACCGCTTTGGTCACCTTGCCCAAGGGTTGGCACTGTATTCAAGCCCTATTTTTTTAAAAAAAAAAATTAATATAAAAGGTTAATTTCACTTTGCATCGCTATACCGAATGTACTTTATACCCCTGTGTTATTTTCGTAACCATTTACACTAATATGTTTAAAATTTAAGTGTAATGATTAAATTTTTTGTTAACTTTAACTGTCAATGGATAAAGTCAACAATAATCAAATAACTAATGTTAAATGACATTTCCAAAACTAGGATAAAGTGTAGTTTCCTCTTTTTTTACATATCCATCCTCACCATCTTCTTCTTCTTCCCAACCACCTCCCATGTCAACCACCATCCACCATGCTGACCACCCCCGACCATCCACGCCGCACCCCCACCATCTCGAACCACAACCACCACCATGAATAGGGGAGGGGTCAAGAGTTTGTAAGAAAAAAAAATAAAAAAATATTTTGATCCTTAAAGTTTAAAAAAAAAAATCAAATAGATCCCATTAAAATTAGTTAGAAGAAAATGATGAAATACCCTGAGTTCTATTACTTTAAACGTTACACTAAAAGTAAAGTTTTTTCCACATATATATATATATATATATATATATATATATATAGGGGGGAGGTCAAAAGAGAAAGTTAGATCAACTTCAATGCCTAAAAGTGGGAATTAAAGGTGTTTTTATGCATTGAAGTTTTGCAATGAATGGTGCTAAAATGAGAGGTTTAAAAAAGGTGTTCTCACTTTTAGGTAACCACAATTTTCAATCTTAAAAAGACATGGGAATTGGGCATCCATACCAAACAACTTTTTGAACCCTTTTTCTTTCTTTTAGATATAATTCTATTTTTTATTTTATTTTGTTTTATTTTTTGGATAGCATTTAGTTGAACCACTTTTGTCTTCATGAATTAATCTATATTAATTTAAGAATTAAAAAAATGATTTTTTATTGTTTAAACCAAATTTAGTTTTTTTTTTCTCAATTAACCTGGTTTTGAAAAAAGATATTTTTTAAACCATTTTAGAAACATTCTTAGTGAAAGATCCTTTAAAAAAAAAAAAAAAAAAAAAACTGAATGGACAATAATACCCTTCCATATATCTATCAAAACCCTAGGTTCTAAATTAATTTCATTCCCTAAATCATGAGCTCTCTCAGTCGCTCCCCCAATTCTCAACCGCTGCCGAAGAATGATTACCGCCGCTCACCGCCACCCAGCCAGACAATGACCGCCGCTGCTGCCAGACAATGACCGCCAACCACCGTGAACGATGAATGACCGATTTGTGACCGCGAGGAAGTGACCGATTTGCGATTGCGAAGAACTACCCAATCGCCGCCGTGCTCCCTATTTGCGAAGACGATGAGCCACTCGTCGTCGCCGTTCTCCGATTTGCAAAGACCATGAACAGCCCATTGCCACCGTGCTTCGATTTTGCAAAGACGATGAACGATGGTCACAACTATTGTTCGGATCTGGTTCAGACAGCGGTCGATGGACAAAAACGACAATCGATGAACTATTGCTGAAGACGGTTGTTGCAATGGTGGGTTGCAGTGAACGATTCGGTGGTGGATGTTCACAACAGACAGTTTTGCGGTGATTGATTTGGCAATGGATGTTCACAATAGTCGTTTGTTCATCGTATGTGAATATTCATATTGGTGTGTCTCTTTGTTTTCTATGAATGTTTATGGGTGTTTTTGTTTTCTATGGATGTTTTGTTTTTGCTGATGTTTCAATGATTGTGTTTGTTTGAATGTTCATGTTGAGTTGTTTCTCGTTCTCAGATCTGATTTGAACGTTCTCATATTTGGTTTTGTTCTCTCAATTTTTCAGATCTCGGTAAATGTTCATGCGAAAATATATAGATATGATGTTCATTCTCAGTGTGTGGGTTAGTGAATGTTTGATTTTGCGATTTTGGTGAATATTCATGTTTGGTTTTTATTAGATATGTTTTGAATTTGTGATTTTTATGAATATGCTCAAATTTTGATTTGTTGTTCAGATAGTATTAGGAATGTTCATGGAATTTTTTTCTCTATTTTCATATCTGAAACATTCTAGATCTATAATTGGGTTGAATGTTCATGTTGATTTGCTCTCGTTTTCAGATCTTGATTTTTTCATAAAAACATAAACATTCACAAATTAACAAAAAATTACCAAAAAAAATTGAAATTCATATCGTTAGAAAGAGTATTTTTCGTAGATTAATTTGATGTATTTTTTTTTTTTTAATTTCTATCAACCATGAATCACGAGGGGTGATTTTAGTGATTTGGTGGGTTTTGAATAAGTGAATACTCACACTTTTTAACAAAATGACATAAATTGTAAATATAACACAAATAAGGGGTAATGACTAGGGACTAAACTCTAAGAAGTCTATGGGGACCAAAAACTTAATGTAGGCATGTGAAGAATAATTTTCTCAATACACTATCTTCTAAGGATCAAATAATAAAATTCCCTTAAAAAAATAGGGTTAATTTCACTTTGCACCCTTGTGGTTAGATCAAATTATACTTTGCACTCATGTGATATTTTTGTCACAACTTATACCTCTTGTACTTATGACTTAGAGTGCAACGGGATACAATATTTTTTTTTTCAATTTTTAAATATTTTTATTTTATTATAGAGTAATTTATTTATTTTAGTACGTATCAACTTATTTCTTAGTCCTTATCAATAATTTAGTTAATTTTAACTATGATATAAAAAAATATTCAAAAGAATAAAAAAAAAATACGGATAAAAAGTTCAACACTTGGGATGTGTTTGGTTGGAAGGGAAGGAAAAGGAAAATAAAATAAAAATGAGAGGACAATATTTTTATTTATTGTGAAGAGAAAATTATTTCTCTAGCGTTGTTTAGTTAGAAAAGAAAAATGAAAAGAAGGAAAAAAATTTATTTTAATATAATTTACTATTTTACCCTCATGTATTGTAAAAATAAACTAAAAAATTTACTATCAAAGGTATAATTGTAATTTTTCTCCTCTTGAATAATTCTCCCTCATTTTCCTCCTAAATTATTGAGAGAAAAAAAAAACTTAGAAAATTGTGCATTTTCCGTTCTATTTATTTTTTTCTCCCATTTTTCATCCATACCAAATAAGTTTTTTTTTTTTTTTTTTTGTTTTTTTAGACTATTTTATTAAATAGTCCCTTATAGAGAGATCAGCTAGACTATAAACCTTTTCACAAGACCGATTAGGGCTCAGACCTCCCCGTACGATGGGTTTAGATTTCAGTCCTCCGACGAAGGCAAGGCGAACGGCGATGGACGATAATACCCCTGTTCACTCCGACGAGCCAGGTGGACGAATCAATTCGGTTATGGTAAGCGACAAAATAGAGTTTTTCATTTTACTGGTTCAAATACATGTACGACATCCATTACACAGGCGCGGATTTTCAAAAACATTCGATTCAAAATTGTAGGCGTTGCAGAACGGGTACGAGGTGAAGGTTTTGAAACGGCGGTGATGACGACTATATCACGAGACGGCGTTTGGACTGTGTCTAAAGGCGAAACAGGTCAGTTACTCGATTGTATTCATTGAAAAGTTATATAGTCGCGTTTAATATCGTTTTTGGGTTTTTCGGAGTTGTTACAACGTTTTTCGAAGTTAGATGTTCGAGGTTGGCGATGAACGAACGCCCATTTGTGAAGGATGTACGCTCTTGAGGAAACGTGAGCAGCACGTTAACGTTAATGTACTGGGGTTGTATTTTGTGCATCCCGACGTAATAATAATGTCAATATAAGCAAACACAGTCAGGGTGTTTAATATCGTTTTTTGGATTTTTTGTCGGTGTTACAACGTTTTTCGAAGTTGGATGTTCGAGGGGTGGCGATGAATGATTGCCCATGTGTGAGGAATGTACGCTATGAGATAACGTGAGCAATGCGTTAACGTTAACGTACTTTGTGGTTTTTTTGTGTACGACGCCGTAATAACAATGTGGATACAAGCAAACACAGTCAGGAAATAGGTGTATATGGTAAAGTTAAATAACTCACAATTTTTCAGCTTTTTTCTGAAAAGTAAGATGCTCCATGATACAGAGGTTCTCGGGGTTGTATGCAACGAAACGCCTTAACGTTAACATGTTTAACTGTAACCTTTTTTTTTTGCGTTAACATTAACATAATGCTTGTAAACGGTAAAGTTAGTTAACTCACAATTTTTTCAATTTTTTTTTCTCGAAAAGTAAGATGCTACAAACTACAGAGGAACTCGGTTGTATTCAATAAAACGGCGTAACGTTAACATGTTTTTAACAAGCTGTTACTTTCGCGTTAACGTTAACGCATTAAGTAATGCATTAACGTTTTTACGCAATCAGTAGTGCTGGATTGCGTTAACGTTAACGCAATAAGTAATTCATTTAACGGTGACGCATTAAGTTAATGCATCAACGGTGACGTTTTATAATGGTCAAACCATGAACTGATTGCGTTAACGTTAACGCAGTCAAGTCCATTTTGTTAATGTTTACGCAATAAGTATAAGCGCTCAACTAGAACAATAAGCGTAACGAAATCTAAACTTTCGGACGCACATTAGTGTTTTATCTGGATTGGGTTTTTTTCGCACAATTTTGGGGATGCATTTTTTTTGATTTCACACATTTATGCGTTAACGGTTACGCAATTAATATAAGTGTTGAACTAGAGTAACGCAGCGTTAACATTAATGTAACCCCTGTTTTTTACAAGTCAATTTGATTGCGTTAACATTTACGCAATTAGTAGTAAGCGCGCTTACAGACCAATAAGCATACTGAAATCTAAATCCCCCCGATGCCCATTAATGTTTGTCTACTGTTTTTTTCTTGCACAATGGGTTTGCATCCTTTTGATCTTGCAGATTTACTAGGGGGGTCAATGGCTACGCGCATATTTTTGATGTGCAAGTTTGATGGTTACTCGTTGGGTGTTAAGGTAGATGATGATTTCACGCAAGCGCTGCTTATTCAAAATGTGTTGTCGCGGTGGGACGTGTTGAGGGATGTTTCGTTCGAGATGTTTTATTCCATACCAGGACATGACAGGTGCCTAATATCGTGTCAAGACGACGTAGAGGTAATGGTTAGCCTTGCACGAGCAATGAAGCTTGAATATGTGGGGGTGGAGATAAAGGTGTGCGGCAGCGGTAGTGGACCAAGTGGCAGTCGGGACAGGATGTTATTTGAATATCCAACGGGACAGGGGGGCAGGATGGCATGGACGGAGAGGACGACCTGTTGTCCTTTTTCTGCCCATTGCAAAAAAAAAAAGGCATTATTGTCCGATCATTGGGCTGAAGGTCTTAAAGAAGCCGGGCAGATTTTTAAGGGTAGAATACCGGAATTTAGAGAATCACTAAGAAAATATGTTGTACAAATGGGTTTCACATTTCAGTACATAAAGAATGACAAGAAGAGGGTGACAGCTGAATGTTCACTCAAGGAGGAGAGGGAATGCAAATAGAGAGTACATGGCAGGCTAGACGAAAGGAATGGGTTTTTTTTATATTTGGGAGTTCCAGAGAAATCATAGTTGCGGTGCTGCTTATAGGACAGCGAGGAATAAGAAGATGAACTGTAGCGTTGTGAAGTCATGTCTTTTAGACTTAGTTCGGAATACCCCGTCAACTCGCCCAATTGACGTTGTTCACACGTTCAAGAACGACTATGGGATTGAGATCCCATATCACATTGCATGGAACGGCGTGAAAAAAGCTCGGGATGATTTGTACGGTGACCACGAATCGTCTTATGATCAATTGCGCTGGTACTTGGATGCATGCAAGTAGACGAACCCAGGCAGCCACCTGGCGTTGGATTATGATAAAGAAATTGGGCATTTCAAGAGACTGTTTGTATCGTTCTATGCGACTGCACACGGGTTCAAATACTGTAGGCCGATGCTGTTTCTAGACGGGACATTTCTGGGGGGGTAGGTACAAGGGGTGTTTGTTGGCGGCCAGCGCAAAGGATGGAAATAATGGTAAATTGGTTGACTACTTATTACATAAACGCAATTACACCTATCGTTTACACATTAGATGCAATTAACGCTTTCTTTCTTTTTTTTTTTACATTTTTTTCGAACAGTTTGTGTGAGGGGGGTTTCTGATGAGACAAGTTGATCATGTTTGGGGATGAGACATGGAAATTTTTGCAACGTTAACGTTAAATGCGTTAACGTTAACGCATTTAAAACGGCTGTGTATACAATGTTTTTTTCAGCGTTGTGTTTTTCGTAAATGGACAGGTCTTTTCCCGGTTGCATTCGCTGTTGTTGATGCGGAGAACGATGACAACTGGTATTGGTTCATGACCAATTTAGAAAAAATTGTGGTGAAAGAACGTGTGCTAACCTTCATTTCTGATCGACATAGTGGCATTCTTGAAGGGGTCCGAAAGATGTTCCCGCATTGTTTTCATTCTTATTGCTTGAACCATCTGAAGAACAATATGAGGGACAAATTAGCGGGTTTGAAACAAGCGTGGAAGGAGAAGCTCGTGCACAAATATTCGATGATGGCATATGCGACGACGCTTGACAAATACTACCAGCTGAGGGAAGAATTAAGAACAGAAGGTATGGGACGAGTAGAGAATTTCCTAGAGGATGTGCCGCCAGACAACTTCTGCAACATGTTTTTCAAAGGCAAAAGATATGGGGAGATGTCGTTCAACCTAGCGGAGTCATTCAACGCATGGATTCGTGATTACCGGTACCTGCCGATCATATTAATGGTCGACAAGATTAGGTGCAAGGTAATGAACCAGTTGTCAGTGAGATGCGCCGAATCACTGCTGATGACGGGTTTCCTATGCCTAGTACGCGATAAAATGCTGTCGCGGATGATAAGTGACGGGCGGACGTGGAATATTGTTGAGTGCGGCAACAACGTATACGAAGTGCACTCGATCCCATCCGTTCTGGTTGATGTGGATAAAAAAAAGTGCTCCTACTTCGGGTGGCAGGGAAACGGGTTCCCGTGTGTTCATGCTTGTGCAGCGATACAAAAAAACGGCCAGAATATACATTCATCCGTTGAGTCGTTTTTCTTGGTGGAATATTACCGAATGACCTACTCAGAAGGTATATATGGTGTACCCACGTTCGAGAAACTGGAATGGAATGCATCGGAAGCTGTAATTATCCCGCCGATCACAAAAAAATAACCTGGTCGACCGCGGAAGAAACGCATCCCATCAAGGGATGAGATCCCAGAAATAAGATGTGGTAGATGCAAAAAGAATGGGCACCACAACAGGAAGACATGCACTGCTTCAATTTAAAACACAGAGTAATCAAATATTTCCTTTTATGTAGTTTTGACACAGCAACACTTTATGTGTTTAATGTCGGGGGGGGGTGGAACCTCGTTCTTTTTCACATGATGTTTTTGCGTAAACAGGTAATAAACACACACAAACATTTTTTTTTGTGTTAACATAAACGCAATTAAGATTCGCACATTTTAATGTTCAACGCTTTTCATAATTTTTTTGTATAGAATTAATCGCGTCAACGTTAACGCATTTACAACCAAAAAAACTCAAAATAACTAATCGCGTAAACATTAACGTATTTTTCATTACAAATCAGTATAAGCAAGATACAACTACGTTAACGTGAACGAAAATTACAACAAGGAAGTAAGTAATTGCGTTAACGTTAACGCAGTAAGGAAACCATCACATGTAACTTTATTGCGTTAACGTCACGGCAAATACAACCCAGTAACAAAGTCAAAGGCAACGCAATTAAGGTCATTTCATTAACGGTAACACATTTTTTTAATAAATATTGTTCCACCAGACAAACAAACTAACCAAATCTGAACATTAACTAATCTAGTTAACGTTAACGCAGTTTTTTAAAGTCAAGAACAAAACAACTGCATTTGTTCTTGCGTTAACGTTAACGCAGTAAGGAAACCATCACATGTAACTTTATTGCGTTAACGTCACGGCAAAAACAATCCAGTAACAAAGTCAAAGGCAATGCAATTAAGGTCATTTCGTCAATGGTAACACATTTTTTTTAATAAAAATTGTTCCACCAGACCAACAAACTAACCAAATCTGAACATTAACCAATCTAGTTAACGTTAACGCAGTTTTTTAAAGTCCAGAACAAAACAACTGCATTTGTTTTTGTGTTAACGTTAATGTGGACGAAAGTACAAATTGCAATAAAGTTAACGGATTAACAAACCATCCCATTTAACATATTTGCGTTAACGTTAACACAACTACAACCCATCAACTAAGACAAGCAACACAAATAAGGTAATTTGCGTTAACGTTAACGCAATTTTTTAAAGACCAGAATAAAACAATTTCAATTTTTGAGTTAACGTTAACGTGCAACAAAGTACAAATTGCATTAAAGTTAACTGATTAACAAAATCAGCCCATTTAACATACTTGCGTTAACGTTAACACAACTAAAACCCAGCAACAAAAGACAAAGCAACGCAATTAAGGTCATTTGCGTTAACGGTAACACATTTTTTAGTAAAAATTGTTCAACTAGACCAACAAACTAAACCAAATCTAAACATTAACTAAGCCCATTAACGTTAATGCGTTTGGTCACAGCCAGCACATGTAAAATTACAAATTGCGTTAACAATTAACACAATTACAAACCCCACACACGCACCCACAATCGCAAAAAATGAATAAATTAGGGAGATATATACATTTTCTCATATTTTTGTTGTGTGTCATTGATAAACTCCACCCATAGGTCAGGAGGTGCCCTGATCTGGTTGGGTTGTTTCAACATCGACGCCCACCACGGGCACCCAATTGTAGTGCGGATGGTTGAGTAGAGCGTGTATGACGTCTCTCTGGACACCCCGTACATCCGCCACCGACAGTTTTTTCGTGACGGGCATATTTGCAGCATATTGTTTCATGATGTACATAACAAAAACGCCACAATCAGTCCTGCAAACCCAGGGGGGGAGGTAAACAGATGAGAATGATATATTTGCAAATACATACGACTTTTTCGTACACATGTTTCGGACGGGTGAACTTACGCCCCGCGTTGTTGTGGTGAATCGAGACATTGTTCTATACCTGCGTCACCCCAATCTGAACGTATTTCCATGTTGATATGTCGTTCCACAAACCTTTTCTGTTCAGAATTTAGGATAGTCAAACAAAACAGAGTGTAGTTATAGACAATCAAAGTAGTCAAATGTTAAATCACATACCACCGTAAGCGCATCATTATAATAATGATCGGTCGTGTTCTTCCTAGGCCGGATGGAATTGTAGAACGTCCATTTTTTATCGTGTATGTCCAGCACCATTACAGTCCAGTGATTGGGTGACGCATGTCGACCGTGAATGTTCATCGGGAACACAACATAACGGGTTTCTTTGTTGAATGCGCTGGAGATTGTGTAGTACAGTTCTTTTAGCAGCACATTGTTGTCCTCCCTTATAACATTCTATGATTTTATTTTTTTTACGTGTTAGCAAGTTTGGATGAAAAAGGAAAAAAAGCTAACATGTGCTAAAGTGTCTTACTCAAATGCATGATAGCGCAAACCGCGTTTCGTGCAACAGCACGATTGACGTGGACATCCGCACGCGATTGATTGATCTAATTTGGTCTTCCAAACACTCTCCATACAAATCAATCACCTGTGAGTAAAGGGAGGGGGAAAGACAGACACGTTAACGTTAACGTTAACGCAAATTTTGTTAACACAGGCACATTTCTACGAAACAAGTTGATGCAATCAGTTAATCAAGTCAATCACAAACACTATGCAGTCGGTTTCATACGTTATCCGACACACGTCGCTCCATAATCATGCAAATGATGTCACCACATGAAACCGTGGCCATGGGTTTCCCACCTCCAAACACGAATGTACTGGGACATTGTCAAAAACAACATATCACATGATCAGCAACCATTTTATGGAAAAAGGAATTTCAAAAGTAAACAGGCACTTTGAGTAATTTTTTATTTTTTACCCTGGCCCCTCTTTGTAAATCACAGACAACTTCTCCCAATCGTTGTCAACAAGCATCGCACCAACGGTCGTCGAATTACGAGCTGGGAGTACTGCATTGTCTTCATACATTGTTGCCGGGGGGAGCTCATCGACATTAACTATGTCAGCTCTCTCTTTCTGCTTCCCTTTCCCTTTTGCTTTGGGGTAGACAAAATCACTGCCTTGTTTCTTCGGTTGCCTCTCCTTTTTCTTTACTCGACCAACCATGGAGCTAACTTTTTGCGTTGCCCCCTCATGCGACGTAGGCATAGGGACTAGCAACGGCGCATCGGGGGTGTCGGTCGGCATGACCATAGAGAGCGGTTGAGGTTCTTGAGGAGGTTCTTTTTTAATTTTTAATGCATATTTTTTCCACCCAAATAAATGCACCCTTACAATTCAATATATTAAATGCTTATTCAATTAAGCAATTTGATGAAAAATGTAGTAATCACTTAAAATATTAAGTATCGTTTAAAAACGGGTTAAAATTTAAAATAAGACATGACTTATCACTTAAATTATTATTATTATTATTATTATTATTATCATTAAAAATATTAAAAAAATAATATAAAATCGTAGAGAAAGAAATACCGAAAAAATAAATAGGGAGATTTTTTTTGAGAAATCAATTTGTAAAAAAAAAAAAAAAAGGGTAAACGAAAATGTTAACTTACAAAAACTTATTGAGTTTTTTTTTTTAAAAAACAAAAATACTTAAACCATTTTTCCTTTGTTTCATCAAACTTGCCCTAAATATATACCATAAGCAATAGAATACTCAATGGGCTTCTTTGGGCTTGACCTCCATAATGTTTGGGCTTTATAAACTCCATATTTTTGTCCAATACTAAGCAGTGTAATCACATATGAGTGTTTTGTGTGTGTGTGTGTGTATATATATATATATTATAATTTTTCATGCCAAAGTTTGTAAGTAAAGATAGTAAATAATAAAAAATAAATAATTAAATATAAATATAAAATTTAAAGGGTACTAAATATAATTTTGTTTAACCGTTTCAGAGGTGAGAGTGTGAAATTTTTATGTGAGATATTTTAAAATAGACAGTTAGTTTATTAAAGATATTATATGATATAAGATTATAAGGATTTAAAATTGTGTTTGATGTTAATTGTTAGATTTAAAATTAATCTAACAGTTCAAAATATCAAAAAATATATAAGATAAAAAATAATTTAAAATTAAAATAAATGAACAATTTTTGTCTATTTCATTCAAATATTGGATGAAAAAATTTAATTATATCCATTTTTAAGTATATTTCACTAAGATAAACAAAAAAAAAAATTTTACGTTTTCGCTTTATTCAAAAGTAGAAGTCGATAAAGTGTAATTTTTTGAATTGGAAAATAATAAATTGATCGTTAAAAGTCAATTTATGCTTTTATTTTTTCCCTCCAAATCTAACTTAATAGTGAAAACATCACATTGTATTAGGTACACCCACCCCCCAAAATAAAGTAAAATAAAATAAGAAAAATTGCATTTTTAAACATAAAGTGATTGGTTTGTAAAAATAACACATTTATCCTTTCAAGTTTTAATTTTATTTTAATTTGGTCCAATAAAAAACGGAATCTAAAAATTTAGACAAAAAGATGTTGGATTCTTCGAAAAAATTCATGATTATTCAATTATTTTTTTGTTGAACTTTGTGAGTGTTAACTGATATTAAGAGAGATTCCGAGAGTTTAAGTAAAATTTTCTTAAAAAGGGTTAATTTTACTTTGCGTTCATGTGGTTAGACCGAATTGTACTTTACACCTCTGTGATATTTTCATAGCTACTTCCACTCCGTGTGTTGAAGATTTAAGTATTTTTTGTTCAAATATGTTAATCCCATTTATGATTGAATCAAATTGAAACGTAAATGAAAATTCAGGGTGCAAATGTGTTATTTTAAATATTCACTCCAAACTTTAACGGTATATTTGATTTGAGGTAATAGAATATAACTGTGATGAAATTGTATCAAAAATAATAAAATTGTAAGAAGTATGTATATAATAATTTTTTAAAATATATATAAAATTAAAACATATTATATAACAATTATAAACTAAAAAAAATACATTTCTCCTCTCTCAAACTACCTTTTTTTTTTCCTCTAAATTTATACTCTTAACTTTTTGTCTCGTGCATATTTCCATCTCTAAATTGTCCTATTAAATTATATTTCTAAATATTTATCTCCCAATTTTTTTATTTTTTTATTTTAAATTTGACATTTTAAATCAGCCCAACAAGAAGATCAGAATTGTAATTTTATCCAACAAAACATCGCCTATGTTTTTCGCCAGGGTCAAAAGTATAATATATATATATATATATATATATATATATATATATATATATAATATTATAGTTAATATTAACTCATCAAAAGCCTTCCTACATGTATAAATAAAACTTAAAAAAAAAAAAAAAAAAAAAAAAACCAATGATGAATTATTCAACAAAATAATAAGTACAATATAAAAACTACTTCTCATTCACATAAAAATTACAGACCCAAAGCCCAAAAAGATCTGTCTGGTTGGTAAGAGGAAGTGTCTCATTCCCTTGTCAATTAGGGTTCAAACATTTCAGGAATAAAATCATGAATGCACCATATCGATACGAGAGAGTGCATTTTTAAAAGCGTTTAGGGAGATAATTAGTCGTGTAAGCTGACCCGAACGCAATATAATTAAAAAAAAAAATCACATAAAAATCACACAAAACCAAAAAAAAATGAAAATCAACAAACAATATATAGCACTGCCTCTCGCCTAGCCCCTGAACCCTAGAACGGCCGCCGCCAGAATCGAAAACCCAACCACCAACCGGCCGTTCATCTTACCGGCGGCTCCGTTAGCTCGCGGAGACGGATGTCCTGAAGTTGAACCGCTGGGGGTGGTCGGCGTTGACGGAGTTCCCGGAGAATTTGAACCAGAGGGTGTTGACGGGGTGGTGGGTGTGGGGGAGCCGCCGGGGGTGGAGCCAGCGGCCGCCACGGTGACGGCCAGCTTCATTCCCTGTTGGCAGTGTCCAAATGAGGGGCAAAGGAAGTACATCGGGCCGGCGGTGGAGAGGGGGATGGAGGTTCTGCCGCCGCTGTGGGATTGGATGGCGTTGCCGGTGACGCAGTTGTCGTAGTCGGCTTGGCTGACTTGATCGACGCCGTGGGAGCCACCATAATTGAACACTAAAATGATAAAAATAAGGGGTTAATTACATTTTGCATTCCCGCAGTTAGACCGAATTATATTTATGTGCTTAAAACATAAATGTAATGGTTAAATTTTTTATTAACTTAAATTGTTAAAGACAATTAACGTTAAATGACATTTATACCCTTCAATAAACACTTGATTAAATTGTGTTTAAATTTCACTTTTGACTCCTAAAGTTTTGGGTGGGTGTCTAATTGGCCCCTATAATTTAAAAAACAACACATTTGACCTTACTATTTGGGTTTGTTGTCAATTTAGTCCAATTATTAAAAGGTCTAATGAGATATGTATATTTGTATACGCATGTAATATATGGGTAATTTTGTCACTTCGACTACAACTAATTTTACGAGGGACAATTTAGACACTTATAATAAATTTCATAGCATAAAATGTATTTTTTTTCTTCATTTAGAAAACCCTATTGTTCCTCTGCTTCACAACATCTATAGCCGCTATCATTAGTCTAGAACTTGGATGTCTCGCTATTTGAAGAAGATATTTCATTTCAGGAAGATATATATTTATAATTATTTTTAAAACAAAAATCTTAAGAAAAAATTACAAATTCCTTCTTGAAACCAAATACCTAATCCAAACAACCCCTAAAAATTTATTTGACGAACTAATATATATATATATATATATATAGTTAACCAAAACAAATAAAATAGATTGCTTTGAGTCTTCATGCACTGAAGTGCGTTTTTTTCTTTTTATAGAAGGAATTGCTTGCAATAAAATTAGAAATACCGGGACCTAATTGCAAAAATTGAAATAATAAAAAACTATTTTTGTGCTACACTAATGATAAATAGAGTATTAATTAAGGCTAAATCTAAGAGGTGTTAGTCTGACTGACAAAGCGAGATGCCTATTTTTCTTGTTAATCAAGATTCGACTCTCTTGTGAAGTATTCAAGAAATTAAATTTTAAATTTAATTCTTAATGCACCAAGTCGATGTGGGGAGTGCGTCCTTAAGATCGCTTGAAAAGGTGATTAATTGAGGTGCGCGTATAAAAGAGAATAAAACTATACCTAGGTTATCGCCAACGGTAAACGTTTCTCCGCTAGCCCAAGTCGTGTAGTCCCCGGAGTTGGTCCACCCATTGCTGCCGCCGACCACATGGTCGACGGCATAAACTGCCGCCGGAGTGGCGAACAGGAGAAAGAGAAGTGCAGCAGCCATTGCCATCATTTCTCAAGCTTTTTTTTTTTTCTGTGCGATCTAGAGAGAGAAAGAGGAGAGAGAGAGGCTGAAATGTGACAAATGGCATTGTGGGGAAGGTGATATATATAGAGAGAGAAGAAGTAAAGTTTAGTTATAACTGAAGCATTTGTTTTTAGGTTACTTACTCCCCCACCTGTTATTTGATTTTTATAATATTTTTTGTTGCTTCTTCTCCCATGTTCTTCTACCTAATGCCTTGAAACTTTTGTTTCTCTCTCTCTCTCTAACATCTCTTAGTTGGCATTTGGTTAGCGTTTTTGTTTTTCTATTTTTACTTTCAATAAACTGGAATGAGAATTTTGTTTTCGTTTTGTAATATTCTAGGAATAGAAACATGTTTGATAACGGACTAGGATTAATTACACTTTATTCCTTGTAGTTAGACCATTTTACACTTTGCCCCATTGTAGTATTTTGGTCACTACTTTGTCCCTTGTAGTTAGTCTTTGTTACACTTTATCACTTAATGTAGGCATAACCACATGGGAGCGAAGTGCTGACGAGGGGGGTAAAGTGCAACAAAGGTCTAACCACAAGGCAAAGCGATGATGCGAATACCACAAGAGGCAAAATGAAAATCGGACTAACCACGGGGGGTGTAGTATAATTAACCTTAACGACTATTGTCCTGAAATTATTTCTTTTAATTTATAAAAACAAATCCAAGAAATACATTTTGTTGCAACTGTTAGGAGGATCTAACTTAAAACCACCATATGTTACCAAGTGAAGCAACTTTTTAATTTATATAGTAGTTTGGGCATTCTCAAATGATCGACAACACGTTATCGTTTGTAGCAAAGGAGACCCTTCCCTTTATCTTATATATATAATATTTGCTTATAAAAAAATATTATCGATGTGAGATAAGAATCTAACATCCACCCTTTAGTGCGATTCCCGATTTGAACGGATGATTTGATTTCAAGAGAATGATGAAACCCCCGACTTCACGGATGATTACTAGCGAGCTGGTGGTGGGCGACAAAGTGATAATAGGAATAGTTTTGTGAGAGCGAATATGGTGTTTAATTATCAAACGTGTTTATGTATATTAATCCTAAAATTTTAAAAATAAGAATAGAAATCAAAGAACGAAAATAGTAACAAACGGGACCTTAAAAACTCTGTCTCTCTAACAACTCTCTCTTCCTTCTCTTCTCTTCTCTCTCTAACAGCAATCATCAAGCTCTAAGCCACCCTAATAATTTTCTAGAAACTAATATTATAATTCCATGAATAAAATTTAAAATATCATAATTGAATGTTCCCTTTGCTTTGAAGAATGATTTTCTTCTCTCCCTCTTTTTTTTTTTTTTTTGGAAAAAATAAAAAATTAAAAGAAAATAAACATAATATTTTACTTCTTATTGTTTGGCATGAGATAAGAGTGCATGTGCAAGTTTTTATTAATTATTATCTCAAAAATTATATTGATATGATATCTCAATCAATTGTCACGTAAGGTAACTATGTCTATCAAACAAAAATAAATTAAATAAAGAATAGACTCTGACGTAAATTTATATATTTATTCTTCAACCGGACTGATATATGTGACAATACTCTGACAAATAACTACGATGTCACACTGGTTTGTATATAATTTATGGGATGTTCATAGTTGAGATTAATTTTTAATAAAATGGATTAAATTATTGGATTTTTTTTTGTTATAATTTCAAATTTTGCAATTCGTTATTCATCCAATTTATTTGATATCATTTTTTTTTTTGAAAAATCCAATAATTTCGTCAAAAGTTCAAAATCACTGACTACACCATAAAAGTTACTGACATAAGAAAATGACAATAATTTTTATATAGTATAATAACTTTGAATTTCTAAAAAAATTATTGTAACGTGCCGAGATTATTTTACGATTTTTTTTTGAGAAATTTCAGCCCAAATATTTTACACCTCTTTTTAACCGGCAGTAGTTATAATTATATTTTTTATCTTTTAAGTTTATATTTATGTTTATTGATAAATTTTTTATTATTTATTATTTTTTTATTCTTATAAATTAGAAAATCGACAATAATACCTTTTAATATTATAATATTAAATGTTACATTAAAGCAAAGAAAATTTTTAAAAAATGCCAAAAAAGATAAAATTAGCTTCCCCTCATTTTCAACGCTTTTCTTTCCTTTCAATTTTCAATCTTACCAAACATGGACTAAATTAAGAATATATTAAAAATACAAAAATACCCTCAATGAGAAGTGTATGTATTCCTATTGTTTGACAATAAGTTTAACTACAAAAAACTAATGGAATTACTTAATTAATCGACCAACTTTAGAATGTATAAGGACTTTATTTAAATAATTAAAAATAAAGGGGGTTAGTGGAAATAAATGAGCATTTCGAGAAGCTTTAGTCTAACCACGCATGCTGACAAAAATACTATAAGGGAATAAAGTGTAATTTGATCAAATTATATAGGGATAAAGTGTAGTTAATCTTTCTGATAAAACTAACAGTCAAACCTAAAAAAATCAAAATTAATAAATGATTTAATATTAATTGATAAATACAAAAACTTATTAAATACAAAATTTAAAGGATAAGATGTCACAATCAGAACTTAAAAAATACAATGTGTCAAATTAGTTAAAAAATAGGGGTGAAAGTGTAAATTACACTACATTATTATTTTCATTTCCTAGTTTCCACCTAATGTTTATACAATGAGGAATATAGTATTGAGATTAGGTTGGCATGATTAGCTATTTTTTCTTGGTCAAAATTAATTAGGAAATATAATTATATTTTAGGGTTAGTTACACATTTAGTTATAGTTTTCTCCCTGTGATTTAATCGAATTGCACTTTACATCTCTATTGTGAGATCCATATTGAAAATATTAGAAAAAATTATCTGATATATAAATAACATGTGAGTTACTACTAGTATCTTGACTTAAGCATTTTAGGTCACGTGGATTCGGTTCAAACGATAATGGACCAGTGGGCCACGTGTGGCGCTATTGATGGTATCAGAGCTAATTATGGTACAAAAACGGCACCGTGGTGTTGCTGATAGAAGAGTAGATACTCCGGAGAGGGGTAGAGCCCCAAGATAGGTATCATGGGTCCGCTTATAGGCATCACTTATGGGTTGCTATCTATCACTAACCAATGGGACGAATTAGGCCAACACGACGAGGATGTCATGTATTTTAGTAGTGAATATTGTGAGATCATACATCAAAGTTCCCATCATTTAACAAATCTCTTATTTTGATAACTATTTGAGTTGAAGTATTTGATCGTATAATTTACAATTATTTTGTTTGGATAGGTAAAATATTTGTAAGTAGTATTTCTTCTAATCCCAAATTTCAACAACAAAATTATGGGAACAAAACAGAATTATTAGAACAATTTTATTAGAATTAAAACACAAACCTCAAAAACAAATAGCACACAAATATGGCCATAGTTTTTTTTTTGTTCTGTTTCTAATCCTACTTTTTTGGGAACATAAATAATAATAATAATAATAATAAAAAAAAAATAATAATAATAAAAAGAAACATAAACAAAGCTTGAACGTCAGCAGTTGTCGCGAAGGAGACGTCGGCGATCATCGGCGAAGGAGAAGCTCTATTGGTTCCTTCTCTTCCGCTGCCAACTATAAAAGTGAAGCTCTGCTTTCATGGTGGCGGAGCTTGAACGATTGCGAACCTAATCGTCGATTGCAAACCCTTACCTAGGAATTGGAATCAAAATGTAATTGCGAACCCTAATCGGAATCAAACGAACCCTAATCACGATCGAAGAACGACGAAGAAGCCCGAAGATGCGATCGAAAAACAGCACAGATCGTGAAGACGCGACGAAGAACAGCGAACAACAACGAAGACGCGATCAAAGAACGGCGCAGATTGATCGACAAAGAAGAAATCGACGATGGCAAAGCCCTGCACCCAAATCGCTGTCGACGAAGAAGGAGATAAACGAAGAACCAGTCACGAAGAAGGGATTTCAAATTTTTTTTTAACAAATATCTTATTTGGGTATTGAGTAGGAAGGATTTGTAAAATCCCTTCAAGTGTGAAATAGTGTGAAATAAAGGATTTGGAAATCCTTTTAAAATAGGTGGAATTTGAAAAATCCTCCCAAGAGAGGATTTCATCAATCCTGTTCATCAATCTTCTCCTTCGTGACTGGTTCTTCGTCGATCTCCTCTCCCAAATCTTTTACCCAAACACAACCCAAAAGTATTGGAAAATTTTGAATGATATAGAAAGATCATGTGGGCTACTATTAGTACCTTGGTTTAAGTATTTTAGGCCACGTGGACTCAGTCCAAAAGATACTGGGCCAATGAGCTGCATAGAATGTTACATCTATGGTATTTTTATCATCAGTTACCCCTAAGCAGTTCAGACTTACAACTGTTAAATATTTATCAGAATTACATAAAATGACAAAGTAACCCTTACATAAAATGAAAAATGAAAAAAAAAAAAAAAACCCAACATAAATGTATTACCCGATTTGACCTATAAATATCAATTAATATTAAATTTTATTAATTTTATTTTTTTTTAGATTTAACCATTAAATGTTGACAAAAATGTAATTTTTGAGTTTTAGTGATGACAAAAATAAGACATGACGAAAATAACACATAGTATAAAATATAATTTGATCAAATAAGTGTAAGTAATCCTTATATTCATAAAATATTTTTTTAGGGAAAAAATTTAATGGTTATCACGTATAGTTGACTTCAAATCAAATTAGGCTGGATAGTTAAACAATTAAAACTAAGCATGCATTATTTGAATTCTAATATTTTAATTAAAAAAAAAAAAAAGAGGAATATTTTTTAGGGTAATAATTTAACGAGATTTTTGCACTTTGCACTCTAGAAGTTTTAGAGTAATAACACTTTAGTCCCCATCCTTTCAATTTGAACGAATTAAATCCCAAAGTCAAGTCAATATTTCTGTTATTTTTTATGATGTAATTCACCAATATAGGTAATTTCATATTTGACATATAGTTGATTTACGTTATAAAAAATTATGGAATTATCAATTTGGACTGACTTGATACAATTTAAATAATTTATGATTTAATATGTTCAAATTGAAAGTAGAGAGACTAAAGTAAGATTTCTCGAAAACTTCGGCGTACAAAGTGCAAAAAACTCTAATTTAATTTTATTAAAGTTGGTGGGCGATTAAAGTCCTCTCTTAAAGGAACACAAGATGTACAAGTAATTATGGTCAACACATGGCCAACCCCTCTAACGGAATCTCACTTTACAACTACTTTAAATTTTTAATCCAAAAAAAAAAATGATAATGATAATAATAATAAGGGAAATGGATGAAAAATCCTCTTTTTTTTTTAAGTCAAATTGATAAAAAAAAAGTTTTGATTTAATCCTTTAAATTAGATTTTACTTGTGTTTTAGTCCCGTATTGCAGGAATTGTAGGCATAATGCAGAGATTGTAGGGAGTCTTTTAGTGAGTACATTCGAATTTTATTGTGAATTCTGTTACATGTACCTAATGTTAGTTACAATTTCACAATCGTTACTTTTCACATATATTTGGGCATTTTTAATTACACGTGCTTATATAATATTAGTTACATGTTACAATTATATATATATATATGTATAATATTTTGTAACGTTACTAAAAAAATAGTGAATTTTGTAACGTGTAATTAATATTAGTTACAATTTCATAATTGTTACTTTTCACACATATTTGGACATTTTTAGTTACATGTGCTTATATAATATTAGCTACATGTTACAATTACATATATATATGTATAATATTTTGTAACGTTATTGAAAAAATATCAAATTTTTTAATTGCATATCAGAGACATGTAACTAAAAAGTTATATATTATTCAAACATGTAATTAAAAAATATCTAAAATAAAAAATAAAAAAAATTAGTTACCTGTAACTAATACAGTAATATTACACAAAAAGTAGTTACATGTAACTAGCGCGTGGCTATCACGTAAGTAAGACTTCCTTCTTTTAAAACAAATGGGACTAAATCAAAAGTTTTTATCGCATGTAAGACTTTTGACCAATTAGAGCTTAAATGTAGGACCTCCCACCCATTGTTCATAATAATAATAATAATAATAATATCAAAGTGCACTTGGTTGGCTTATCTGGTATTTTCGTCATTACTTATTCTCTTTAGCTCATATTAAAGACAATGGGTACATTTTCCATTATAGTTAATCGTCAAAGTTAAAATTAATTAATTATTCAATATTAAATTGATAAATACCTTGGGTTGGGCCGGGCGAGTTTCCGTTGTTTCCCCAAGTCAAGTCGGGTTAGGTCAGTTCAGTCTGTTTGGGTATAAAGACAAATTTGTTAGTTTACACAATTATATAAAATATTTAATAGTTGCATTTAAATTTGAATTACATAGGGTAATTGATGACGAAAATATTATAAGAGTGTAATTCGATCAAATCATAGAAAGCAAAGTGTAATTAATACAAAAAAAAAAGAAGAGTTAATTGCCTTTTACTCCCTCTTTTGATCTTATTTAACTTTTGCAAATTTTTATAATTAATGGGAATAAAATTTAATTAACTTTTTTTTTTTTTTTAAGGAATCAATATTTTATTAGATCGCATGATATATGTAATGCAAGGCACTACTTCATGTTCTCACAATTTGATTGGATTGTGTTCTAATGCTTTGAATTATATGAAAAATAAAAAGAATAAAATCAATTATATTGTCATGCACAATATAAAATTAAGATTTTTTAGTTAAGTAAAATTAGTTTTTTTTAGTTAAGTAGAATTAAATACACTTTGTCATCTGTATTTTGATCCAATTGCACTTTATGGTATTTTCTTCAGCACTTATCTCTAGCGATTTAGATTTAAGTGTAACTAACAAAGTTTCGCAAAATGATAAATTTATCCTTATATTCGACTCGACCCAAAGAAAATCAATGAAAGAAAAAATTAGTAAACAAATATTTTCTAGTTTGACCTGATCCCAAGATATAAATATCAATTAATATTAAATAATTTATTAATTTTATTTTTTCGAATTTGTCTGTTAATTTATATATATATATATATATATATATATATATATATAATTATTGCATTTTAATCTGAATCACAGTGAAGATACGTTTCATTTGGATGAAAGAGATAAAATGGTAGCAAAGAAATTATTTTATATTTATTCTATCCCATTAATTTGGAACATATTTAATGTCCCATTACAATTAGCTAATTTGATATTTAAAAAAATTGAGAATCAGAAATCTCCATCTATTTAACAAAATTAAGTCGATCTATATCCAAAAAAAAAATATATGAAAAAAAAATAATGTTTGTTCAACACCAAACGGGATGAACACATCTAGGACTCTCAATACGTATACTTTTTATGTAATTTTATGTAATGTTAATGAGATAAATCTTAAACCTTAAACCCAACGGCTCATTTGGTTGGACAAAATAGAATGAGGGTGGAATAAAATGGAAGAAGTAATTGAATGAATGGAATGAAATTGTCAATAAAATCACTATTTCTTTCTCTTATTTGGTTGGTATGGAATGAGGGAAAGAATGAAATAGTGAAATATAGTAAAATTCTCATTATATCCTTATGAAATTATTATTCCATTATCTTATTTGGCTGATATGAAATGAGTGAGAAAATATAATGAAATATAATAAAATTCTCATTATGCCCTTATTACAAAATTTTATTTTATTTCACTATTTCAATCATTCCCTCATTTTATTATATTTCACTATTTCATTCAATTTTAAGTTTATGTTCCCTAATTTCTGTTTCTGTTTTCAATTTTAAATTTTTGTTCTCTAATTTCTGTTTTTATTTTCAATTTTCAGTTTATGTTCTCTAATTTTTGTTTTTGTTCACAATTTTCAGTTTCCGTTCTCAATTTTCCATTTTCTAATTTTATGTTTTTGTTCTAAATTTTCAGTTTGTGTTATGAATTTTTTGTTTTTGTTCTCAATTTTCTATTTCTGTTCTTAATTTTCAGTTTTTTTTTCTCAATTTTCAGTTTCCGTTCTCAATTTTCTGTTCTCTAAATTTCTGTTTTTGTTCTCAATTTTCAGTTTCCGTTCTCAATTTTCAGTTCTCTAAATTTCTGTTTTTGGTCTCAATTTTTAGTTTCTGTTATCAATTTTCTATTTTTGTTTTAATTTTTATTTTTTGTTCTCAATTTTCAGTTTTCGTTCTCAATTTTATGTTATCTAAATTTCAGTTTATGTTCTCAATTTTCTATTTCTGTTCTCAATTTTTTGTTTCTATTCCCAATTTTCTGTTCTCTAATTTCTATTTATGTCCTCTAATTTTTGTTTCTATTCTTAATTTTTAATTTTTGTTCTCAATTTTCAAAGGTTTAAATACAAGGGCTATTATGTAATTTAGGATGTTGATTCTATTGAGTTGAAATCTCATTTTACCTCATCTCAAATGGAATCTCATTCCACCTTATTTCATTCTAATAGAATCACAAAAGTGATTTCGTTGGAGAACCAAACAACGAAATAGGAATCGAGGGAAGAATGCGATTTCATTCCGCCCCCGATTCCGTCCAACCAAACATACCGTAAGTCTCTCATGGTAAAAAGGTGACTTTGTCTTGCCAAACGCATTGTAAGGTTGTGTTTGGGTAAGAGATTTCTAAGGGGGATTTCATTTGGTTAGAGGATTTCAAAATTATCTTTTGACAAATTCTTTATTTGGGTTTTAAGAGATAGGGAATTGTGAAATCCGTTCAAGTGGTAAATAGAGGATTTGGAAATCCTTTTGAAATAGGTGTAATTTCACAAATCCTTCTTTCGTTTCTCAGCTTGAGCTCTTCGTAGTTCGCTCGTCAACCATCGAATCGTCTCCTTCTTCGCCAAATCGTCTTTTTTCGTTGTCGTCATCGAATCGTCTTCTTCCTTTGTCGTCTTCGAATCGCCTTTTTCCCTCGTCGAATCTACGAATCGTCGTCGTTACCTCTATCGTCCATTATTGCTCAGTCCACGTTCTCCGTCATCGCCTATCGCTCTTCTTCTTCAGGTTCGTTTTCCAATTTATTTATGTTTCTTGTGCATTCTGTTAATAAAATAGGGTAATTTGTGCATTCTGTGAATAAATTAGGGTTCCACCTAATTTAAGCAACCAGTTGGTGATGAATCAGTTTGCACTTTGTTTGGAGTTTCTGTTGCATCTTCTTCTTCGTGTTTTGTAGTTTCTGTTTGTTGATTTTTAGGGTTCCTCTTAATGTTCTGCATTTTTTTTTATCATTTGTTGATTTTCATGGTTAATCACATTGACTTGATGAGGTTGAAGTTTCATTGTTATATTGTTAATCAGCTAAAATAATTATTCAAACAAAGGAGTTATTAAATAATGGGATTTCAAAATCTTGGATTTTGAAATCCTATCATTTAACAAATCTCTTATCCAAACGTAACTTAAGAGTTAAGTTATAGAACTGCGAATCTTTCGAGTTTCTATTTACTAACAAAAGATAGATACACATAAGCAATTGATTTGTTGATAGTACCGAGGTTTTGCTAGGGTTGCATTGTTTGCCGTATCACTTATGGATCTTGGCCGGGCCGCTCCTAAAAATAAAAAGTTTAGGCTATAATCCGATCTTAAAAATGAACGAGCCTAAACTCAATCAAGACTAGCCTGGTTATTGGGCCTAAACTTTGAGTATAGGCCTGATCTTTGGGCTTAAACTACCAAGAGTGAGCAATAGACTTGATAGGATAGACGGGCTACGGGCCCTAAACCATCTTGGAAAGAAAATTTTCAGTATTGGGCCAAGCCCATGGGCCTCTAACTGGGCTTTGCTTGTTTAATCCTCCAACAAATATTAAATTTGGTTAAATAAAAATTTAATTACTAAAAAATTATAAAAAATAGCAAATAATTAGTTATGAATTTATTAAATATTTTTTTAATCAATAAATTTATATGTTTAACAATTTTTTAATTTTTTAATGTATCATTATACAATCTTTATATGCTAAAACAATGTATTATTTAATTTTTTGTTTATCACAAAATATGAAAAATTCACATAATGTCTATCTCTAATTTTAATATTTTGGTAATTATTTTTTTAAAAATTATTTTCTTTTTCTTTTTTTAAAATTTAATATTTCCAATTTCAATAAATTTTTAAATCTTCATTTTTTGTTTTCTAATTATGTTCTTATTCACTAGTATCTAGTGTACTCTACCAATATAGTATAACTCAAGTAGTTAGCTCGTTTGAGTTAAAATAGTTAAGGAACCTCTGCAGAATCGGGAGTTTAGGCCCTATTTGGTAACTGTTTCCATTCTAGAAATTTCCATCCCATTCCCAGATTTTTGGGAATTTTGTTTGGGAATAGCGTTTGGTAATTTTTGTTTCCGTTTCCATTTCATTCTCATTTGAGAATTGTACCCACTTTTTTCTTAAGAAATGAGAAACAAAAAAAAGTTGTTTCTCATTATTCCCATTTCATTCCCAAAACACATGGTCACTGTTCACCCGCCGGCCGACCACCGTCCGCTGCCGCCACCGACAGCCATCTCCGGCAACCGTTGCCAGTCACCGTCCGACAGGAAATTTTCCGCCCACTTCTGGCCACCGGCCACTGTCACCCACTCGCCACCGCTGTCCGGCCGTTGCCGGTGCCGGAGCCACCGCCGTCAGGCAAAAAAAAAAAAAAAAAAAAAAAAAAAAAAGAAGATTTTAGGATAAAATCGTTACCAAACACAATTCCCTTCCTAAAACAAAAAAAAAAAAATTATCGTTACCAAACGCGATTCTACTCTCAAGAAGAAAACAAAATTCTCGTCCAATTCCCATCCCACTGCTGGAATGGAAACAGAAAAGGTTAACAAACGCCACCTAAGCTTGCAGAAAAATATTTGTTAGGAGGGATAATCACGCACCCCGAATCAGATTAGTCTCACAATCCTGTGTGTGAGTGTGAGAACACTCGTGGTATACAAAAAAAATAAAATTTTTGCCCTAAAGTATGGGGTGGATGTCCCTAAAACAGTTGACAGAGTCAGGGTTCAATCTTGTAGAAAAATAGATAATCCTGAATCAAGTTAGTGCCACAACCTTGTGTGTGAGTGTGGGAACAATTAGTGGGCTCCACTTGCATTAAAAAAGATAAATTATATTTTTGCCCTAAAGTATGGGGTGGATGTCCATCTAGACCCTAGGTTTGTCAAATTTTATATTTAGTCCTTCAGGTTTCACATTTATTTTAATTCTATAAATTTAAAATTGTTTTAATGATTCTAGCAGATGACCTTCCAATAGGGTGTTTTTTTTTTGTTTTTGTGTTTTTTCATTTTTTGCTCTACTAAATTTAAGACATTTTTCCCTAATTTTTTTTAGATAACTATTTTTCTGAAGAATAAGAGAGGAAACACTGAACCATTGTTAGAAAAAAAATATTTAAAATTTAGTAGAGTGATAAAATGACAAAAATATCTCTATTAGAAGGCTATTTGTTGAGAACAATTCATTTTTTTGGTTCAAAATTATCAATAATGTTTTTTATTTTGCAGGATTGAAATAAATGTAAAACTTGAGGGACTAAATATATAAAATTGGAAATACCTTAATATGGACAATTAATCTATACTTTGGGGACTACAAGTGTAATTTTTTCATTATAAAATGTCATTTATATCATCGTTGGAATGAGGTAGTGAACAAAAAGTTCACCATTTGTAGGGGAAAGCCTTTTTCTTCATTCATTCTGCTTCTCCCTTTCCGTGTTCGTGTTCATCTCTCTCTCTCTCCTCTTTCTCTCTCTACAGATTGCTGCGACCTCCTCCCTCTTCATCGATCCGCAAACTCAGCCATGAATCCAGAGTAGTAAGTTCGATTAAATTCTTGTTATTATTCGTCTTCTTCTTCTAGCTTGTTTATTTTTCAGTAATCGCATGGGAATAGGCGTTTGAATGCATGTATGGTTTCTCATAAGTCGTAATTGATTGGATTTTTGTTAGTTTTTGCTAGTTTGTGTTTTTTTTTGCCCTAATTTGTTGAATTGTGAATTTTGCTATGAGAAAAATCATTACGCATAGGTTGCGTGTCGGCGTGGTGTTTCTGAATTTGTTGATTTACGATTGGCGATGTGTTCATATACTGGTTCATCTGGATTTTCTTGCTTGATCTGGAATTTCTCGTCTTAGATCTACTTCTTTCTAGGCGGTCAGGGTGTTTCTATGTTGAATTCTAGATCAGCTTCGTTGGAGCAAATTTTGCGATTTTTAGGAAAATATATGTTTGTGGATTGGGTGTGATGAAATATAGATGTTCTAGTAATGGAGCGTATGAGTTATATTATAACATTATGACAGATGAAATTTAGGGTTTAAGATGCATACTTCTGCATCATCTCTCCATGAAAACAAATATCTCCTGGGTGGAGCAAGTGCTGTAGACAAGGTTATTAATGGCACCAGTAGTCCAGCTTTCAGGATTCAGTCTTTGCCAAAGGAGAGGAGTGGATTGAACTGGAATATGAGGGGTTCATCTCATGAATTTTTTTTCTAATTGGGGAAACCAATGCAAGCATTGCAATTATTTAGGACCCATGTAGTTGACTCATGTTCTTTCATTAAGTAAGCATGATAAGGGACACAATGGGCGTCATCCATGTAAAAACACGTGAGAACAAAAATTCCAGTTGCTTTCCTATTTACTATTTAACCCTGTATACAAACGGTGTATTTGGAATGCAATGGGATGTTGTGGAGTACCAAGGCAATAACATTTCCATTTCCTGTATAGATGTTCTAGTAATGGAGCATATGAGTTATAGTATTAACATTGTAACAAATGAGATTTAGGGTTTTAAGATGCATACTTCTGCATCATCTCTTCTTGAAAACAAATATCTCCTGGGTGGAGCAAGTGCTGTTATTAATGGCATTGGCACCAGTAGTCCAACATTCAGGATTCAGTCCTTGCCAAAGCACGAGGGGTTCATCTTATGTTTTTTCATTCTATAAACTGATGCTAAGGTCATTAAATTTTGATGGTTATAATTGGGGAAATCAAGGCAAGCATTGCAATTATTTAGGACCTATATATATGAGTGATGTTCTTTCATTAAGTAAGCAATGATACGGGACGCAAAGGGCGTCATCCATGTAGAAACAATTGAGAACAAAAATTCCAGTTGCTTTCCTATTTACTATTCAACCCTCTCATAGAAATAGTTTATTTGGAGGGCAATAGGATGTTGTGGAGTACGAAGCCAATAACATTTCCCTTTCCTGTATAAAATTGGACATTCCATCTTGAGGCCAATTACACGTCAAACACTATCTGCCAAATAACAATATCTATAACAAACTCTAACTAATAACAAAGAGAGAGTAGAGAATAAAAGAATTTAGTAGAAATAATATTCTATTAAATCTAATATTCTAATACTCCCCTCAAGATGGAGAATGTAAATTCCCATCTTGGTAAAAGATGAAAATGAAAATAACAGAACGCAGGAACACATTCAGTACACTTCAGTAGCAGAAACCAAAAACAAAACATAAGGAAAAATCCAAACATCCACAAAGTGAAATCTATGGAGAGGAAAAGGCAGCGTGGGGAACTAGCCACAGTTGAAAAAAAAACGCCATCCATCCATTTTTGTGAAGTGGGAGGATAGGGAAAGAGTTCAAAAACAAAGCAAAAGAGGCGGTGTGGGGAACAAGCCACGGCCAAAAAACCGCCGTCCATCCACTTTCGTGGAGTGGGAGGATAGGAAAAAAGCTCAAAAACAAAACAAAAGAGGCAGCGTGGGGAACAAGCCACTGCCGAAAAACCATCATCCATCCACTTTCGTGAAGTGAGAGGATGGGGAAAGAGCTCACAAACAGAGCAAAAGAGGCGGCGTGGGAAACAAGCCACAGCCGAAAAAACGTCATCCATCCACGGCTGTCTAACCACCGAGACAGAGGTGCAGAGATTGGGAAGTGTAGGAGGATACGAAAAAAAAATTGAAACACTGCCTGCACAAGAGGAAAAGAGGTAGGGAACAAAGTGTAATTTCTGAAATCTTGGCAAACTGCACTATGAAAATTGCAAACCGTAGGGTGCACATTGTAAATAGTGTCATAGCAAAAGGGGAGGGTCATGCACAATTTGTAAGTTGGCTGGGCGCAAAGTGTAATTTGTAATTTGAGCTATCAGGCAATAAGCACTTTGGATCCTCTTAGTTGTCACGCACTCACCATTTAGAGTGAGACGGGGTTCTCAGTATCTATAAATCATAAACAGATACCTTCTTCTACAAAAAAAGATGTTGATGAGATCTGAATTGATCGAAACCGTCGAAGAGTGGAACGGCGTCGGGAAGTATCTTAAACGACTTCGGCAATGACGAAGATTGATTTGAAGCTTCCTCCTGAGGCTACGAAAAGTAGCGAATCTGCTAAAGGTAGCGCCGTCGTTGGTGACGGAGCTGGAAAAATGCATCAGAATGCAATCCGAATAGGCAACTCTACCGAATCTGCCGGCATATAGCAAGATCGAAACGATGTACGATATCGATCTAGTTCAACGCCTTTTGGAGCATTTTCAATCGATTATCAATCAACGATGAAGCTGTCACGAATCGAAGATGAAGGATAATCGAATCTGAAAGAACAACACTAATCAGAGTGCAATGTGTTCCTCGATTGCTTATAAGCAAGCAAAAGAAAAAAAAGAATCAGATCTGGAATGCAGCTGAGTAGTTCGCAAGATCTGGAATAGTCTTCTTTGATGCAGATCGCTAAGGCAAATCTCGTCAATTGATGAACAAATCAATATCAACGATGAGAACTGATGAGATGAATCAAAAACAGATTGCAAAGGCAAATTGCTGCGAAAATAAAAATCGAAAATGGCAGGAGAGTGAATCGCCTCTAAAACAAAGCTTGAAAATGAAAATAAAAAATGGCAAGGGAGGCAGCGTGGAGATACAGTCGCCGCCTCCCCCTTGAATAGGGTTTCTTTGAGAGAGCGTCAAGCAGAAGGTAATTGCTTTGATATCATATTAGAAATGAAGAGGAGATGAAATGAAATACAAAATTCTTATTCTCATTCAATTGAATTCTCCAAGTACAAAAGAAGTTCTTTATATAGGTGAGCTTGTAACAAATTACAAACAACCAAATAACAATATCTTTAACAAGCTCTAACTAATAACAAAGAGAGAGTAGAGAATAGAAGAATCTAGTAGAAATAATATTCTATTAAATCTAATATTCTAACATGCAATCGACGAACACATTGCACTCCGATCTGTGTTGTTTTTCCAGATTCGATTATCCTACATCTTCAATTCGTGACAGCTTCATTGTCGATTGATAATCGATTGAAAATGCTCCAAAAGGCATTGAACTAGATCGATATCGTACATCGTTTCGATCTTGCTATATGCCAGGAGATTCGGTAGAGTTGCATATTCGGATTGCATTCCGATGCATTTTTCACGCTCCGTCACCAACGCCGGCGCTACCTTCAGCAGATTCGCTACTCTTCGTAGCCTTAGGAGGAAGCTTCAAATCAATCTTCGTCGTTGTCTAAGATACTTCCCGACGTCGTCCCACTCTTCGACGATTTCGATCAGTTCAGATCTCATCAACATCTTTTTTCGTTGAAGATGGTATCTATTTATGATTTACAGATACTGAGAACCCCTTCTCACTCTAAATGGTGAGTGCGTGACAACTAAGAGGATCCAAAGTGCCTATTGCCTGATAGCTCAAATTACAAATTACAAATTACACTTTGCGCCCTGCCAACTTGCAATTTGTGCATGATCCTCCTCTTTTGCTATGACACTATTTACAATTTGCACCCTACGGTTTGCAATTTTTATAGTGCAGTTTGCCAAGATTTCAGAAATTACACTTAGTTCCCTACCTGTTTTCCTCTTGTGCAAGCAGTGTTTCAATTTTTTTTTTCCTATCATCTTATACTTCCCGATCTCTCCACCTCTATCTCGGTGGTTAGATGGCCGTGGATGGATGACGCTTTTTTTTTTGGCTGTGGCTGGTTCCCCACGCCGCCTTTTCCTCTCCATAGATTTTCGGTTGTGGATGTTTGGATTTTTCTTTATGTTTTGTTTTTGGTTTCTGCTACTGCAGTGTACTGAATGTGTTCCTGCGTTCTGTTGTTTTCATTTTCATCTTTTACCAAGATGGGAATTCATATTCTCCATCTTCTTGAGGAGGAGTATTAGAATATTAGATTTAATAGAATATTATTTCTATTAGATTCTTCTATTCTCTACTCTCTACTCTCTCTTTGTTATTAGTTAGAGTTTGTTATAGATATTGTTATTTGGTTGTTTGTAGTTTGTTACAAGTTCACCTATATAAGGAGCTTTTTTTGTACTTGGAGAATTCAATTGAATGAGAATGAGAATTCTGTATTTCATTTCATCTCCTCTTCATTTATAATACCTTTCCTGTATAAAATTGGACATTCCATCTTGAGGCCAATTACATGGCAAACACTATCTGCTAATCCATGCGACGAAATGCATGTCTGTTGGAGATGATTTAAGAAGCCTTCATCTCCTCCATAAAATCGAAAGTTAATAATTCCCTGAAGGTTAGAATCCCTCGCGCAAATTACAGATCTCTAGCCACCACCATGATGGCTATAAGCAAGGAACATTTTTTTGTTTCATTGGCCACAACATCCAATGATAAGCTTTTATGATTTTGTTTGCTAGGTCAGCAATGAATAAATATAAATAAGAATGATGCTAGGGGCATCACTGTACAACTATGAAGCCTTAAATTCTCTTAAAAAATTGAGAAACTTATGGCTCCTTGAAGGATAAAAGCTGATAGATCACGTTCACCAAATTGAGAATTCTTAATGAACAGAAACAGATAAATGCGAATATAAGCTGAATTGAACTGAATTGGACTGGAATTATCAAAAGATGAATGAAAAATACAAGCAAAATGATAGAACAAATAACCAGGAGTTCGAGAGCCTGGACTCTCCCTTTCTACTTAAGAATTTCGGTACCTCTTCCCTCCCACTGATCTCCTATTTATTTAGGCTAGAGCCCTCCTCCTAACTCACTCTCCTAACAACCCAACTTGCTAACAACTTAACCCCTCTTGTGAAGAAGCTTCTCAACCAACTTAAACAAACATTTCTTCTAGACACTCCCCTTCTTATTCTTATGTTCCTCACATAGGTATATTTGATTAATGGTCTATCAAAAGCCTTCAAGGATTTCTACGAAAAAGTTAAAGAAACAATGAATCCTTCAAACATTCGCTGATTCTACTCCCTACATGGACCCAAAACAAGCTAGTGCAATCAATCCCAAAGACCTTTAGAGACACCTACTGGTCTATCTTCCTGCGACACTGAAGAAACTGAAAGCAAGAGTGGACAAATCATGCATGAATCAAACCGCTAGCAGACAAATCATGTCCCAAACTGGACAAAAAATCAAGACATTGCTGAGTCTCTTCCACTCCCACACGTGAGACACCCATTTGAGAATGACGAAAACCCCTTCTCTTCAAATTGTTCTTTGTAAGCATAGCTTCCCAAGCCACTGAGAAAGCAAATAAAGCCACTTTACTAAGGCCTTCAACCTCCAAATATCCCTCCAAGGAAAGCGAATATACCTTACTCCCTTTAGTAATCCATAGAAAGTTTCACTAAGAAAACCCCTTTTTGGTCTTAACCCACTCTGACATATTCTCTTCTTCGCAGTTGATGATGGTGTCTGAAGAAGAGCAAGGAATACCTTCTCAGGCAATTCCCAATCATACAAATCTCCTAAATGTAGATACCTCCTCCCTATAAACATACAAGTACTCTAAACTAACCCTAGAAACATACAAGTACTCTTAAACTAAGGCTTTTTTCTATGTGCCACGCCTAAGAGAGAAGGAAACCTAAGGCATAACTTTGAATTTCCAAGCCGTTTATCCTTTCTCCTGGGAATCACTGCATAGAAGATCACGTTGAATCTTCTCCAATTTTTTCTCTTCCCACATCGGCATAGTAAAAAGAGACATAAAATAAGTGGGTAGATTCTATGAACCTTTGCGATTTTTATGTTGTAAAGAATTGCTCTTGCTACCATAAGTGTTGAAAATCCTTTAGCTCCTTGTCTTTGTAATTAACTTTGGAATCGAGGAGTGCTATTTTTTCTTTTTCTGGATAAGCTATTGAGAAGTGTGATTGGACTGGATAATTGGAACACTGGCCATGCTTGTTCTTTAAAACTGTTTAACATGCAGATTTATTATGTATCAGAGTGGGCAAATCGAACCATATTTCAATATGTAAGGCCACATTGATTGAGGAAAAAGAAAGGAATGTCTAACTAAGCATTTGACTGAGATTTTTTATTTTTTTAAAAGAAGGTTGTTATTTTCTTCTTTCATTTTATCTAATCTAGGGCTGATGGAGGTAAACAAGAATTTGTTTTACATTTGCATCAATGTCTTATCTGCATTCCTCTTCATTGCAGTGATTATCTTTTCAAGCTTCTCCTCATTGGAGATTCTGGTGTAGGAAAATCATGTCTTCTCCTGAGATTTGCTGTAAGTTCTACGCAATCATATTTCTTTGTGATGTTTTACTAATTGTTTGCCTTGCTGAATTATATATTGACTTTTTTCGAAGATCACTTCTACAGTTCTACCTCACATTTTCGTATAGAAAAATTTATAGGTATATATGTGTGTGTGTGTCTATGTGGATAGATGAGAAAAGTGATTTAGTGCATTTCATATTACCTATTCACTGAATGTCATTTGTTTCCAATCAAGAAGACAACCCGCTGTACCGCTGTACTTCGCTATTATGAATATCACAAGGCCGAGCACTTCTCTTTTATCATGTTTTTATGTGCTTTTAAATTCCTACTATTTATTACTTTGTTGTTTTTGCTCTCGGGTTTGTGTTTTCTATAGAAGACCATGCTGCTCATACTATTTGTAGTGCGATCATTTTTTTGTCTTTTTTCCTTTTCTATGCCTTAGTTAGGCATGTTTATATCCATTATATTACCAAATCTTGTTATAATTTTTTTATTTTACATGTGCTGCTGTCTCTCATGGAGCCCAAATTAAATTTAGCCTTGATTTCTGGATTTTTTCCGATGTTTGGCTTTAGATATTTTACTTCCACATTACTGTTTCAATTATGATGTGGCTTGGGACAAATTAATTTTTTTTAGAACAAGGTGTTTGGCATCTTAATAGTGTAGAGAGTTCTTTTTCTATAAAATTTATAATTTCATAATAAAGTTAGCGGGTACAAAATAATACATATATTTTTGTTCAAACACTGAATATGAAGTCATGACAATTAGATGATGCATGATAATTTCAAACGATGAATATGAAGTCATGACATTTAGATGATACTTTCCTTCTTTTTTTTCTTCTTTTTTTCTTTTTTTTTTTTTTTTTTTTTCAAGTGGTTGCAAATTCGATAGTTTTGTATTTTTGTTTAAAGGCATGAGCAGTTACCACATTTTCAGTGGTTCTAATTGGTTAAATTTCTTGTTTTTTCCCTGAATAGGATGATTCATATCTGGATAGTTACATAAGCACCATTGGAGTTGATTTTGTAAGTACCCGATCAGATCTCTTATGTTTTCTTTTTTTTTTTTTTTTTTTTTCAATTTAGTACTTTTTTGGGGGGAAAATGATTTGTTTTTTCTTTTTCTTTTCTTTTTTTCAGAAAATACGGACGGTGGAGCAAGATGGGAAGACGGTCAAACTCCAAATCGTATGATTTTATTTACACAGTAATTGATTATGTATCCACCTTTACAATGTTATGTATTTGCTCTTCCATCTAATGGTATATGTTTCCCAAATGATATTTGTTCTTGGGCTACTGCTAATCGGTCTTATCATATGATTAATTTATCATGATCAGCACATCATATCGTTCTTAAACCTGGTTTCCCTTGGATATTGGCGGTCAACATGCCCTTACTCTGATGCCCCAATCTCTTTTCCTATTTTTCTTTTTTGTTCTTCAACCGTATCGAGCCTAAGTCCTTGGATCGATCTATCTATATATCTATGTATATTAACTTTCTTTTGATTTGTGCATCTTAATTTTCGAGATGGTACTGATTTTCCTCTTTCAAACAACAGTGGGACACTGCCGGACAAGAACGCTTTAGGACAATCACTAGCAGCTACTATCGTGGAGCACACGGTATCATAGTAAGTGCTCTATTTCGTTTTTATAAATTAGTTAGTTATTTATAGAAATGTAAAAAATAATTATAAGCATAAAAAATTAAATGTAGTAGTAAAAAAAGGGATCGCCACGTAGGATGCAGAAGTTCAGTAGACAGAGGTACCGGTCTAGTGGTAGAAAGTTTGTTTGGATGGAGGGAAGAGGGGAAGGGAAGGGGAGGGGATTGTCTTTCCTTTGTTGTGTTTGGATGTAAGGGGAGGGATTCATTTCTCATTGGGTAATATGACTATAATACCCTCTATATCTAAGTATGTATGTATGAGATTAATAAAAGGTGCTTTTACTAAAATAAAATAAGTAGGGATAAAATAGTAAAATTAGGGAAAGATTAGGGAAGAGTGAATCATTTCGATTTGGAAGGATTGAGTTTCTTTCCTAATACCTTCAATTAACGGGGACATAATTGGGTGTTTTTCTTGTCCTCATGTGACCTTGATTCGAGTTGTGGAAACAGTCTCTTACAATGCAAGGTAAGGTTGCGTACAATAGATATAGGTGGTTTGACCTTTCTTTGGACTTCATGCACAACGGGAGCTTTGTAGCACTAGACTACTTTTTTTTTTTTTTAAAAGAAAATTGTACTTCAATTTGGCATTCTTTTGTAGGTGGTTTATGATGTGACGGACCAAGAGAGCTTCAACAATGTCAAGCAGTGGCTAAACGAAATTGATCGTTATGCGAGTGACAATGTGAACAAACTTCTTGTCGGAAACAAGAGCGATTTGACTGCAAACAAAGTTGTCTCATACGAAACAGCAAAGGTAAAAACTTAGTTCATTATTGATGTATCAATCATATATTAATCAAACGACAAGCATCAAATGTCGTACACTAACACTAATTTAGATGCACGGAAAATATATGTATATATGTAGTTTAATTATTTACTAATAGTAGGGGGAAATTACATTTTTGATCCCTAAAGTATAGGTGAGTGTCTATGTGGACCCTGAAGTTTGCCAAATTGCACATTTGATCCTCTCAAGTTTCATATTTGTGGCAATCTCGCAAAATTAAAAACGTTGTCAAAGATTTTGGGCGAAAATTTGTAAGTGTTCGAATTGTTTGGGTGTAAAAACTATTATCTTTTGGATGGAATAAGAAATTTAAGTGTTCAAATTGAAAACAAATAAATATATTAGAAAATAAAAGATGGAATGATTTATTTTAAATTCAATAGCTTGTTGCTTGTTTATGGCGTGGGATTTTCATTTTTTTTTTCCTCGTAAATTAGAACAAATGAGAAAAAAGAATTATGCATTGTTCATATATATATACGTACACTATATGTAGATATATATACATATACATATATATATATATATATATGTATAGATTTATCGCCACTCCTTATTCATTTGAATTTTGACAGGCATTTGCTGATGAAATTGGCATTCCTTTCTTGGAAACCAGTGCGAAAGATGCTACTAATGTGGAGCAGGCTTTCATGGCCATGACCGCTTCAATAAAAAATAGGTACTTAACTAACTATTTGCTTGAATCTCGTGCCTAGCGCATGACGATCTTATCCTTAATGAAGGAAAATTATGAGATTACCCTTAATTTTAAAAGAAAATGATCTACCCTTAATGAAAAGGTCATGCGCCTAGCACATGATCATTTTCCGTCCATTTTATAACACTGTTAATGATTTGTCCTTAATTGAAGCAATTGACATACTTTAGGGTGTTATGTGTTCAAATTGAAACCATAGGGACCATTGTGTGATTTAGGTCAAACGTCAGGGGTGCAAAGTGTAAAAAGCTCGATATTTAAATTGAAACCATGAGGACCTATGAGAGATTTAAGTTAAACTTCAGCCGTACAAAGTGTCAAAACCCTTTTTAGGGGGAAAAAAGAAATTCTTGGAACATAATGAAATTTCCCCCAAATTTCCGAAACAGAATTCTGGGAACAATATAACACTAACCAAACGCGGCTAATCACTTTTCGATGTTCTCGTTTTGTTAAACTGCAGGATGGCAAGTCAACCGACGTCGAACAATGCCAAGCCTCCCACAGTGAATATCCGCGGACAACCCGTGACCCAGAGCAGCGGCTGTTGCTCTTCCTAAGCGAAACAACCGCCCTCTCTCTCTCTCTATTGTTCTATCTATGTTTTTTTTCTTCTTTTTTAAGGTACTGTTTTTTAAAACCAAATCAGTGTTAAAAAATTTATTTTCTTTTTAGTTGGTTCAGAAATATGTTTATTATTATGACCCTCCCCCCATTCTTTATGATGTATCTGCTTTTAAGTTTGTACAGAAATCAGTTAAGTGTTGGGTATTTGTTACGGTTTGTTTATGGCTCATCAAGCCCCCATTATTATATGGTCATTCTCTTACGTTTGCGTTTGGTGCACGGGATTAGAATGGTTATGGGAATGATCATACTATTCCATTTTTATGTATAGTCCGTGGGATTAAATTTCATTCCTATTACTAAGAATTTTTAATTTCACAAAATATTGGATTAAATAATCTCAAGATGAATTTAGTATTAGTTAATCATAATTATATGGGATTAAGTTTTATTTCTTCGTTAACAAAAAAAAGTGACAAAATACTAACAAAATATTGAAATTAGAATGTAATTTAATTAAATTACTATTTTATCTTTTTAATTTCTAACAAATATATATATATATATATATATTTTATTTTATTTTATTTTATTTTTATTTTTTTTCCCACCTCTTTTATTTTTACCCCACCTCTTACATCATCTTTTCGGGAGATAATCGAACCGCGCTAGTCTCACTCTCTCTCTCTCTCTCACCCTTTGCTCACCTCCTCCCTCCTCTTCTTTGCCTTCTCTTTCTCTCTCTCTTATATCTATATATATATCTTTTATTTGAAACCCCATTTAGTTTATGTTCGAATATTCTTTATTTAAAAAAAATTATATATTTTTCAAGTGGAGATTTTATTATACAAATTCATTCCATTCATAATTTATTTCTAACACTAAGAAACTATTGGAATAGGAATGGTCATTCCAATATCACATCTAATTCTTTTTGTCACTAAACATATGAATGGTAATGATTATTTCATTCATTACCATATTAATTTCAATCATATTGCCATTCCATTTCATTCTAGTGTACCAAACACAAGTGTATTTGGGTGAGGTATTTGTAAAAAATTGTTTGATTTAGAGAAAGAATTTGTATGTTTTTCTTAAAAAAATTGTAAACCACACCACTTAGAAGCCAACACGTGTAAGCATGACATTTGTCATTTTCCATATTTGACTGATCATGTGACATGAAGATCATTTGATCACTTGCCGGTGACTGACCTAAGTCATACGGTCTGAGCTCCCTTTGCCAGTCAACTGTCTAATACTACCCAACCATGTTCTTGTCAACGATCAATGAAGACTGTGCGAATTCTCCTTGCCACCAGAAGGGTATCTATGTTCTCGTAGGCATGGTCTTGTCCACTCTCTATGGTAGAATTTTCCAAGGGTTAATTTGACTCGTGTCCTATAAATAATAGGACAATAAATGTACTAGGTACAATATGTTTTTACTAAATAAATTTCAACTCCTATTTTCTCCTGAGCTGTTACTTTCACGTCGGAGCTATTTCGCTGGGCAGACCTGGCGGGTTTTCGTGGAGATTATTGTCTGCACCCCCGATTCGTCGAGTACCGTTCACATGATACAACTATTGCGCCACGAACACCACTTTAGCATTAAACTACCCATGTTGACACTGACAAAGCCAACTGAAGTTGTTAGCCAATTTACGATACAAACAAAATGTCTATTCCTAATTTTAATTCATTTCAATTATGTGCCTCTAAACACTACCTTACTATATTCGATCGAGTTATTTTTTTTTTTTAAAGAAATCATTAATCATAATAATAGCAAGTTATTGAGTTAGACACACATTTAACATTAAATAACCATTACTACAACAATGGCAATAACATTTAAAAAAAAATGATTTTGAGTAAAGGGCTTTGGAGGTTTAAATATAAAAGTGATAAAAACACTCACAAAATGCCACTTCACCTCCCAAATATTCAAATCCAAGTGTTTTTTTATTTTATTTTTTTCCAATAAATTAAAATTTGAGTACATACGGTCCACGTACTACAGTAATTTTTCCAAGAATTCAAAATTACTATTAAAAGTTTAAAAATCAATATATGTCATGAAAATTATTATAATTTTTTGAGTCAAAAAATTAAAGTATTTTTTAATTATTAATTACTATAATAATTTTGAATTTTTAGAAAAATTACTATAACGTGTCGATGTATGTATTAAAATTTTAATTTCGTAAATTGTTTGAAAAAAAAAGAGATAATTGGTAATTAGTCCCAAATAGCGGGTGTAATCTGTTATTAGTTCTATTTAAAATATAAATTTTGATTTAGTCACTTAAATTAATTTTTGCTTGCGTACTAGTCCCGCATGTGCTCACAGATACATGTATATGTGTAATATTACTTACAAGTTATAAATTACATGTAACAATATTACATGTACTTGTATAATTTTTATTTCATCTAACAAATATTTTATATACAAATTAAATATATGTAACTACGAGAGTGTATTGTGCTTTTTGTTTTTTTTAATGCGTAGGAATAAAACATAAATTGTAATTGTTTATGGAGTTGTTTACACTATTATTATATTTTTAATAAAAAAAATACTGAAAAATGGTACTTTTAAACAAATTTACGGTATTAGAGTTACCCGGAGATCGAAAGTCTGGGTATTGAAATCCGGGATTCCGAACCCCGGGTTTAAAATTTATGGGCATCGAATACCCGGTGTTTCGAACACCACGTATACGAAAAAATATATTATTATTATTTTTTTAAATTGTATACCTGAGGATGTGATCCCCGGGTATACACAAGGACCTGGGATCACATCCCCGGGTCCTAATTAATAAAAAAAAATAAAAAAATCAAACTTGGAATGGGCCAACTTTCCATAGTCACCAAACAGAGAGAGAGGGCAACACGCAAGAGAGAGAGCAGAGAATCGAACAAGGCATGAAAAACAAAAATCAAAGCAATTATGACACTTTATACCCCTAATGTTTGATTATTATTAATAAAAGTTTTTTGACATTTTTTTTAAAGGATTTTTGACATTTGAAAATGATTTTTGACACTTTATTCTTATTTTATTATTTATTCAATTCAAGTAATAAAAAAAAAAATCATGAAAATATTTAATTAATTATTTATTATATCATGACAATTTTTGGTTAACCGAATTGAATTTTAGGTCGATTGAATTGAATTTGGTCCACAGGATGTCCTATTCGGTCGACCAAAAATTCAATTAAGTCGACCAAATTAAATTTGGTCAACAGGATGTCCCATTCGGTCGACCAAATTCAATTCGGTTGACCAAAAATTGAATTCGGTGAACTAAATTGGTCGACAGGATGTCCTATTCAGTCGACCAAAAATTCAATTCGGTCGACCAAATTCAATTCGATCGACCAAATTGAATTTTGACATTTGAAAATGATTTTCGGTCGACCAAAAATTTAATTTGGTCCACCGAATTCAATTTTTGGTCAATCGAATTGAATTTTGGTTGATCGAATGGGACATCATGTCGACTAAATTCAATATGGTCTACCAAATTCAATTTTTTGTAGATTGAATTGAATTTGGTCGACCGAATGGGACATCCTGTCGACCAAATTTAATTTGGTTGACTTAATTGAATTTTTGATTGACTGAATGAGACATTCTGTCGATCAAATTCAATTCAGTCGACCAAAAATTGAATTTGGTCTACAAGATGTCCCATTCGGTCGATCTAAAATTCAATTTGGTGGACCAAAAATGACCATGATATAATAAATAATAAATTAAATATTTTTATGAATTTGTTTTCTTACTTGAATTGAATAAATAATAAAATAAAAATAAAGTGTCAAAAATAATTTTTAAATGTCAAAAATCCTTTATTAATAAAGTGTAAAAAAATGTCAAAATACTTTTATTAATAATAATCAAACATTAGGGGTATAAAGTGTCATAAATGCTTTGATTTATTTATTTATTTTTTTTATTTTTTTTATGCCTTGTTCGATTATCTGCTTTCTATCTTGCGCGCCCTCTCTCTCTCTGTGTTTGGTGAGTATGGAAAGTTGGCTCATTCCAAGTTTGAATTTTTATTTATTTTTATTAGTTAGTCCCTGAGTCCTTGTGTATACCTAGGGATCACATTTCCGGATATATAATTTTTTTTTTAAAAAAATAATTTTTTTTCTTCGTATACCCGGTGTTCAAAACACCGGGTATACGATGCCCATAAATTTTAAATCCAGGGTTCAGAATCCCGGATTTTAATACTCGGACTTTCGATCCCTGGGTAACTCTAATACCGTAAATATGTTTAAAAGTACTATTTTTCAGTATTTTTTTTTTATAAAAAATATAATAATATTGTAAACAACTCATTGTTTATGAGATTTTTTCAAAATTAAAGGTAAAATAGAAGAGGTGCGGAACTACCAAACGCACCCCACAAGGCAACGTTTAAACCTCGACAAAGCGATTAATGGACGCCTCTCTCTCTCTCTCTAAATTGAGTCGGCAAAGCTAAATTCGAATTCGATGGCGGAAGAAGAAGTGCTCGCCGAAGTTGAAGCTGTCGAGGCAGTATACGGCGACGATTGCCTCGTCGTCGACAAGTATCCTCCCCATATTCACCTCCACATCAAGCCCCGCACCGCCGATATAACCTCTCAACAGGTACCCCCCCCCCCCCCCCCTCTCTCTCTCTACGCGTTTATCTTTTCTCCAATCACAAATTTTTTTATACAAATTTGATTAGATTAACAGGTAATTTGATTACCCGAGTTTTTGTATAATTTGTAATTCAATCATGAAATTATCTACTCACCATTTGTGGAGCTGCTCGATTCTTGACTGCGGCATCCTATAGAATTGTTATAGGGTTTTAGTTCTGATCCAGGGATCTTGTGATCTCGAATGCTCTATAGAATTGTTCGTCTGTAAGAGCAGTATGCAGCGGCCTGTATTTTGGAAATTTTACTCGTTTTTCGTATAATTTTCGAAGCAAGGCCTATCTCTCCATCTTGTAGACCTTGCACTTGAACTAAATCACAATTCGTCATTGGTGCTTCTACGGTCTTCTATGCAAATGTCCAAATTATTGTAAACGATTTTCTCTCGTCTTCTCTTCAATGAGTGTTAGTTCTAAATTCTCTTCAATAGTTTCATTCTTATTTTTGTCTATTTTCGTCTTTCCTCTTACCCACCTTATCATTCTCATTTATTTCACATCAATTTTATGGACAAGCTTCTGTTTACTGTCCATATAGAATTGCTGATCTTATTGCAATTTTGTAGACATCAATTTGGTAATTCAAATATAAAATAAGTATGTAATGGACAGTAGTGCATGAGCAGAGATAGATGGGAGCGAGCATGGGTGGCGATGGGAATAGCAACATGGCATGAAGTGTCTGCGTGCACGCGCACGCTTGTGAGATAAAAAAAGAGAAATGAGACAGTGGCAAACCCTATTGTTAAACTGTTGTTTGACGTCAACCGTTGGATTTAAAATTAAATTCCACGGAGTAAAACGTTTGATGTGAAAAACTGAGTTGTTTTATTGCATAGATATATATACACACACGCAAACACGTCTGTGTTTTTATATTTTCAAATTTCCGCTACCCTTTTTTTGGTTGATGGTGTTTCATGGTTGTATTTTGAAATGGTGCTTGATGTTTCTCCTTTGCAGTTTGTGGAAGCGGTCTTAGGGATACGGGCAGGTTCCCAGGTATGTAAAGTTTATTGATGTTTTAACAACTTGTACATTCTTATTATTCAACTCGAGAGTCGGAGCTAAACATTACAAATTATTGTAGAGAGTGAAAATACTAAATCGAGAGAAGAGAGAGGAGTTGTAAAGCTTACTTTTGAGAAGAAAAAAAATTGCATTAGAGATAAAAAAAATTGAGGTTAAAAGTATTTAAGAAACAAGTACTTAATGCATTCAGTACTCATACACTCAAAATTTAACACTTCTAATTTTTCAGCGCTTAATTTTTAGTTTTATCAGAAGAGGTCCTTAGTGTTTTTACAGTTTCTATCTTTTACTTATGGCAGTATCCCAATGAACCACCCGAAATTACTATTGTAGATTCGAAGGGTCTTGATCAACAGAGACGAGCGGATATAATAGCCGGTATTCACAAGAAGGCTTATGAACTCGCCTCATATTTGATGCTTATAGCACTCTGTGAGGTAATTATTTGCAACATTCATAGGTTTTTGTTTAGCTCGTAAAAACCATTGGCTTCCGAATTAGGGTTAGTTACAGTTTGCCCCTTGTGATTTAACCGAATTGCACTTTATATCTTCGTAGTATTTTCGTCATCACTTACCTCTTCTGTGGTTCAGACTTGAGTGCAACTGTTAAATATTTTATAGAATTGCATAAAATGATAAATTTACTCTTATTCCTGACCCGACCTAATCCTAGGGTCGTAAATGTAAATTAATATTAAATAATTTCTTAATTTTGATTTTTTGAGGTTTGATCGTTAACTTTAACGGAAAATGTGACTATTGCATTTTAATCTGAACCATCAGGGGTTAAGTGATAACGAAAATACTACAGGGGTGTACCTGTCATACCGGGGGCAAAGTGTAATCAACCCTCGAAATTACATATGTTTTTAGGTTTTCTACTTTTGGTTGGGGGCTTATATTTGTCGTTGACTGATTCAATTTATTACTAGGAAGCGGTTGAGAAGCTCACTGTTATGAACCATCCCGACGGAGATTGTCCGCTTTGTTTGTGTCCTTTAGTTGAAGAAGATGCAGGGGACAATCACTTGCCGTTTATGAAGTTGATGTCTTGTTTTCATTGCTTTCATAGGTAAATTATTTGTCCTCTTTTCTTTATTTAAATAAATAAATTCGGGTCGGGTCGGGTGGGGAGCAAGACGGTCAACAAGATTGGTAAATTTTAAAAAAAATACCTGTTGAAAATGAGAAGAATGCAACGAGCGTTCAATAAACATTAGTGTAGAAACGTTAAAAAGACTATCATATTACTATAATAGACATATGTTATATATATATATATATATATATATATATTTTTTTTTTTTTTTTTTTTTTTTTTTTTTTTTTTTTTTTCTAATACTAACTAAAGTATGAAAAACAAGATACCTATAAAAAAAAAATATATATTTACATACCCATATTAACCTATGATTAGTACAAAAATTTTCAAATAAAAATATGCTACATCTTGAAAATAAAAAATAAAAATATTATTAGATAAAAATTAAATATCTTACATCTTCTAAAATAAAAAGTAGAAAAAATAAAAAAATATCATTTTGTAATATGTATGTAAAAATTGGAACAATTTTGTCATACAAAAATATCAATTAAAAAAAGGGAAAATCGGTGAAAAGTCCTATTTTTAAAGTCTAATTGGTGAGAAGTCCTTTTGTGTTATTAAGTTTTAATTTAATCCTTTAAGTTAGATTTCGCTTGTGTTTTAGTCCCGCATTGCAGGAATCGTAGGGAGTCTTTAGTAAGTACATTAGGTTTTTATAAGTAAATTATGTTACATGTAACTAATGTTAATTACAATTTCATAATTATTATTTTTCACACATATTTAGGTATTTTTGGTTATATGTATTTTAGTTACGTGTTACAATGACATATATATATATATGTGTGTGTAATATTTTGTGACGTAACTGAAAAAATATCAAATTTTTTAGTTACATATCAGAGACATATAACTAAAAAGTTGAACATGTAACTAAAAAAATCAAACTTTTTAGTTACATATTAGAGACATGTAGCTAAAAAGTTACACATTATTGGAATATGTAACTGAAAAATATCAAATTTTTTAATTACATTAAGACACATATAACTAAAAAGTTATATAAATAAATAAAATAAATAAATAAATAGTTACTTGTAACTAATACAGTAATATTATACATACAGTAATTACATGTAACTGGCGCGTACAGTAATTACATGTAACTGGCGCGTGACTATCATATGTGCAAGATTTCTACTTTTTTAAAACAGATGGGACTAAATCAAATTTTTTTACCGCCTCTAAGACTTTTGGCCAATTAGAGCTTAAATGTAGGAACGCCTTTCTCCTTACTTTTAAAGGAGTCCAAAAATGTAAAAATTTATCTTTTTTAAAAAAAAAAAAATTGATTACCAAACACACTTACGTGGGTTAGTGGGAGATAAGGGTGATCATGGGCTGGACCGGGCTTTAGCTAGGGTATTACAAAAAAACACTAGGACCTAACCCGGCCCAGCCCTATGATCAGGCCCAATCTTCATGTCCAAGCCCGACCCAACCCTATATATATATATACTTTAATTTAAACAATAAATACTAAAATATAAAATCAAACCAAACAAAACTAATATTGTCATTCACATTCACATAAAATCAAACAAAACCAATATTATCATATCCACCAAACCCACTAGAGTTGTGTTTATTTGATGTCTATATATATATGTGTGTGTGTGTGTATATATATAATTTTTTTTAAAAATTAATAGCCCTAGCCCTAGCCCTAAAATTTTTTAGTCTTATCCAAGCCCGGCCATAAATTTGATCGGGTTTGAAAATCAAAGCCCGAGCCTTGTCCATAGGTTTAAAACTAAAACCCAAGCTAAAAAAATAGGGTCGGGCTTGGCGGGTTGGGTGGGCCCCAGGGCCCATGACCATTGAGAGAGCTATTAAGGGTTCAGGGGAGAATCAAACCCCACCACAACTCTTAATTTTCACAATTATCCCTTTACTTTTAGAAAAATTAAAATTCTTTAGAATTTTACATAAGCTCCCCTCTGAATTATAAAAATATCTAATAAACTCCCCCTAAAATTTTTTATCCCCCCCCTCCCCTCCCAAAAAAAAAACCAATTTTCTTGGATTCGCTGTTGACGTGGGCTTCTCCTTCTTATGCCATTGCTAGCTCTAAGCATTTTTTTTCCTTCAAATTGTGGCAGTGAATGCATTATTAGGTGGTGGAATTGGCTCCAGACGCAAAAAGGAACAGAATCCTCCAGTTTTTCTAGCTCCGCTCACGGTATTCTCCTAACCATTCGGTTAAAACGGTTTTTTTTTTTTTTTTTTTATTGGTTAATGATTATTATTTCTTCTTATTGGAAGGATTTAGCGGGTTCTTCGTGAATTATATTAAAAAAGAGAGGCCTTCCTATATGCAAAAGCATAATCTCTTGCCTTTCTGTATTTTTTCGTGGATTTTATTTTATTTTTCAATTGATTTAAGGTAGCGTTTGGATTCGAGTGGTTGGAGCTTAGAAATCGGAATCAGAAATGAACGCATGTAAAAGATCTGAAAACTTACATGACGTTCGTTCGTAATTCCAAGACTTCAATTTCATGCCGCCAAACTCCAAGACTTCAATTTCATGCCGCCAAACGTGACCTGATTGTTAATAGTTATTTAATTTAATTTATTTTTTATTTTTTTGATGTATAGGAGTGCATGGAGAAACTGAAGGTGTGGGGACATGCCCGGTTTGCCGTAAGGTTTTTCATGGCAAGGATATTGAGCATGTGTTGGACCTGGTTGGGAACCATTCTCCATCGGTAAGGCTCCTTTTTTTACTGTTTCTGTTCCATGATTTCTGTTCCCGCTCTCAAAATTTTGAGATTAATTTACATAAACGTTTTTGGTAAACTCGTTTCTATTCCCAAAATTTTGCGAATAATTTGAGTATATTTCCTAGAATTCTTACGAATTTGAAAAACAAAAAAATGTTGATTCCTATTTACTCCCATAAAACTATTCTCACTACCATTCTGCCAGCAGCCACCACACTGGCCCCTGCCACGCCGACCACCATACATTTAAAGAAAAAATGTAAAAAAGAAAAAGAAAGAATAAATGTTTCAACTAAACATGTTTCTTGTTTTTATTTTCCTAAATTAAAAGAAACAATTTTAGGATAATGGTTGTTGCGGAACATGTTTCTACTCCCGGAATACTCTAGAATGGAAACGAAATTATCATCCCAGTTTATTGGAAGCAGAAACAAAAAAACAGAAACACTAAAACAAACGCCACCGAAGTTAGCAAATCTCTCTCTAGCTCTCTCTTTTTATTTTTCTTTTCTTTTTTATTAAATAACAAAATAAAATAAAATTTAAATTGAAGGGTACCTTTGTCCAATTTATGTTAAATTTGGATAGAATTTTTAATTTCACCCATTTTTATCCATTGAGTTAAAAAAAAGAGTTAATTATACTTTGCCCCCTTTTGGTTTGACAGAATTGTACTTTACACTTCTGTATTTTGTAAGTACTTATCCTGTAGTTTAAATTAAAGTGCAACAGTTATATTTTTTCTGTTGAAGTTAACGGTCAAACCTCAAAAAGTTTAATTAATAAATCATTTTATATTAATTCATATTTATATCCTCGGTCGCTTTTGATAATCTCTTTATGGGGGAGGTTGGGTGTAAGGGTATAGGGGGTTAAAGTGCCATTACACTCCCCCTCCCCCCACCCCCAATTTTTTTTTTTATAAATCCTCGAAATTAGATACCTCACCCAAACACATCAATAGTGCTTTTATTCTCTTATTTTTGTTCTACTCCCAAATTTTTAGAACAAATTTCTAGGAACAAAATAAAATTTTCCATATATCTATGTTCTGTTCAAATTGGTTGTGGGAACAGAAACAAAAATCCTGGATTAAAAACACAAAACGAATAAAGTTACTCATTTTTTTTTCTAAACTTTTTTTTAGGTTTCCGAAGAAGTGGTTGCAAATTCTGATGAGACGCTGCTTCAATCCGATTCAGAGAACATCAGAAGACAAAAATTCGAGGCGACATTAAAGCTTCAGCAAGAGCATAGCGGCTTAATCGAACCCAAAAAAACCGAAGTCTTAATGCCAGGGATGTTCCTTCCTCTCCCCATTGCACCAAGCCCCGATGAACGAGAAAGAGATCCAACGGTCGAAAATGAATCAAGTTCTTCGTCGGTTAAAGCGGAAAGGAAGTACTCCAAGAACACGAGGAAGAAGAAGGGACGGAATTATGGAAATCAAACCAAACAGTGGATTAAGAAAGAAAACGGAACAAATAATTAAAGAAGAAATTATTATTTTTTTTATTTTTTTTATGATATTAAAATTTTGGAAATTATTGTAAAAAAAATAAAAATTATGAAGAACAATTTTTTGAGGAAGGTGGTGATGCTGATTGAGATTAGGGTCTGTTTGGTTTGTAATGTAAATGAGGGGTGTTGACACTTTTTACCCCTAAATTTGACCATTATTTCACTTTGGTCCCCATAGTTTCAATTTGAACACATAATGCCCTTACGTTTTTGTAATCGTCTCATTTCAGTCCAAATCAATAACTTCACTACCATTTTGGACAAAAAATAGTTAATTGTCATGCACCCAACTATTTTTAAGGGGATTACGTGGGTTTTTTCAACTTTTTCCTGTTCCTTTTACAAATTTGCTAAAACACACACACACACACATATATTTATTATTTGGCGGGGAGGACAATGAGAGGGGAGGAGGGTGGAATTGCCTACAATGCCTCTTAAAAAGAGTTAACTGCATGGCACGTCGTGAATGTATTTCCTTTGCAATATTTTTGAAAAAAAAAAAAAAAACTCTCTTTATATCTATCTATATCTATATATCCCCTATTGATGATTAGTTCTAAATTGGCTTAGAAAAGGTACAGGCAATGCATGCCGGAACGTGCTTCTGGTATGGGTTATCCAAATTGGTTAGAGAATTATGAAGTTGATGTATCAGCAACGTACGGACTTTGGTTGAAAAAACTGTTTCCTTAAGTGCATGTCTCAACAACAGAAAACGGTCTTTCATCAGGCAAAAGATGAAAGGTGTAAGTGAGTCTCATCCACTCGAGGAATATCTTAGAAAGGTGTAAGTGGAAGGGAAAGATGGTCACATGGGAGGATAGTCCAACCATGCAATTGCATATCAATGCACATATAAGAGGGATGATACTCTATTCATGTTTCATTAATCCCTCAACAGAAGTTGCTTATTCTTCATTTGGAAGGGTGGGACGTAATGCGCTCTATTCTATGAGCCATTATTCCACGAAGAGTTCGTGTTTATGGTTTGAATGATGCATGGAGCCAATCCAACTACTTGGCAAAGGTTTCAGCCGGAGGCAAGTTATAAGAATGAATGATAAGGTTGGAATTGTCCACAAAATCTATATTAAAAACAGTCAGGTGCATGACAGGTAACTATTTTTCTATTCATAATTTTTATGGAGACAATGACTTGAACTATAGTGGGTTGATTAGGAAATTTTAAGGTGTCATACATTATAATTGAAACTATGAGGACCAAAGTGAGAATTTGAAAAATGTGTGAGAGAGAAGCCTAAATCATTATAAGAGAAGTTATAGAGAAAAACGTCTTAGATTTAATATAGTGATAAAATGACGAAAATATAAGGTCATGTGCTAAGCAACAACCCATCTTCCGTACAAAATCATGAACAATATTTTCAATATTATTAGATTGAAACAAATGTAAAATTTAAGGGATTAAGAACGACTCCAATTCACTAGTTATCTCAAGAGCCAAATATTATAACTATTATTTTGCCTAAACAAACTGAAAAAATTAAGTTATAACCCAAGAGCCATTTTACCAAATATGTATCTCAAAAGTCATTTCTAACTAAGGTGAAGATGTTAGCTAAAAATTAGTAGGAATTTTTAGTCACCAATTTGTTTATTTAATGTTAATGTTATTTACTCTAAAATGTGTGTTTAGCAAAAATTAAAATTAAAATATTGATAGCTAATTTATCTTGCTAGTATAGTTGGAGTACAATTCTAAATTTTTATGAGACAAATTTTAACTAATGAAAATAGCTATATGGCTTGGAGTTGCTCTAAATATACATTTTGACGAACCTCAGAATTTATACATACACTATCTAATTCTCCCTTATGTTTTTTTTTTGGAGTACAACTCTAAATTTTTATCAGACAAAACAATATTCATGAGCCAAAATGTTATTTTAGCGAATGAAAATAGTTATTTGGGTTGGAATTGCTCTAAATATATAGTTTGACAAACCTCACATTTGTTTTTTAGTTTTACGGTAAGTTGGTAAGGTGTGTTTTGACCAGGTTACGCTTATCTCGACTAATCAACTACTGAATAATTTAAAGGGCGTACTTTCTTATATTGACTTGGTGCATTCAGGATTGAATTCAAGATTTTATTTATGGAGTGTTCCTGAAGAGAATCAAACCCTGATTGATAAGGAAATAAGATATTTTTTCTTACCAACTGAATTACCATAAGTACAAACGTACATTCATCCAATTTTCCCTTATGTTTTTTTTTTTTTTTTTTTTTTTACTTTCCCTATTTACTTTTGGTGAAGGATTGGATTGTTGACCTTAAAACACTTATTCCCACTCAATAACCCTTTAATTGGTGCATATAATATGAGAATTAACAAAGGTGTGAAGAAAGAATGATGAATGAACCCCACATTTGAATGCCCACCTCCACCTTTTGCTAATTCCAATAATCTCTTTTTGTTTCTTTATACTATTACCAATATCTTGCCTTATCCTTTTTCAAAAAGCAAGAATAAATTACACAATCCCCCCCCACCATATATATATATATATATATATATATATATATTATACTGAAAAACTAACGATATCGGTCAAAAGTCTCTACCTTCATCTCTTCCAGAACTAGATTTGTCATCTCAGTTGGTTTCCCTATCGAATATTATAATCCACTTTGTATGCTATTTCCACTCCTATAAAATTAATTGCTTTTACCCCCTCTAATTTGGTCTATTATTGTTTTAACTTCTCAATTTTAAAATTTTAAAAATTACCCCTTCTACTCTTGACTAAAGAAAAAATATTCACTTTTTATTCAAAAAAATATAAAATAACTTCTTCTTTTTTATTATTATTATTTTAGTTTAATTTTATTATTTAAGGTAAGAAAATGGAAGAATTAACAGTTTCTCTCTGTAATATCTATATTTTTGATAAAGACAAAATAAAATTAAAATTAAAGGGTAATTTTGTCCATTTCATGTAAAATTGAGATAAAGACTTTAATTTTACTTATTTTTAGCATATTTCTATGAGTAAAAAAAAATCTATTTTTAGATCAACAAGTATTTTTCAAAACATTTTTTATTCAACGACTTGGATTCATATGAAGAGAATAAACGGTGGGGATGAGTTGATGAAATCTTTAGAGCGTAAAAATTTTACTTCTCTACTTACAGAGCAATTGATTTTAATTATATTTTATACTCTTTAAGTTTAATATATATATTTTATTAGTAATTTTTTTATTTATTGTTTTTTACAACTGAAAATATAAAAAATCGATATAGTGTGTTTAGGCACCGGAAAACCTTAGTTCTATTATAAATAGAAGGAAATTAGATGTAGACTTTTAAAGTAGAGGGATCAAAAATGAAACAAGATCAAAATATAGGGAGATAAAAGAAAATTAAACCTGTACTTTAATTATAGTGTTCTTTTAAGAGAGAAGATAATAATAATCATTATTAAAAATAATGATTCATAAAACAAAATAACAATAACAATATATATATATATATATATATAATGGAGTGTAGGTAGAGTTTTTTGGAGTGGAAATAATAATTTCTAATTTTATAATTAGTAGTAGAATATTAAGCTAATCATTTGAGTCACTAGTTTGTGGCTTTCAATGGGATTTTGATGACTCACATAACACTTTGCTTGTCAATAATCACATCTATTTATTATAACAAAAGAAAAGTTAAAAGGGTATTTTTGGCATATATTATTAAAAATTCAAATATAATTTTGGAAAAATATTTTTTTTTATATATTTTTTAAATAAATAATTCAATATGATTTTAGAGAATAAATATGTCATAGAACACTTTTAAAATTAGTAAAAAAATAAATTATTTTTAAGGTTAAATTACACTTTATCGCCTGTAATTTTATGCGAATTATACTTATTTCCCCTTCCTATTTTTTTGTGAGCACATAAACTCTCTTGGGCTTATCTTCCGTAAGTAGCTATGCACGCGTTATCAGCAGAGGCAGATCTAGAAAATTGATTGGGGGTAGTGGAGGAGGTTAATTTTTTTAGGAAATTTATTAGATATTTTTAGAATTTAAGGGTACTTACGTAAAATTTTAAGAAATTTTAATTTTTTTCCTGAAAGATTAGGGGTAATAGTGATTTTTTTAAAAACGTTTAGGAGACTTATGTAAAATTTTAAGAAGTTTTAATTGATTTCCTAAAAAAATATACAGTGATTTTTTTCAAGAATTCAGGTGGGAACTCAATTCTCCCATAGGCATCAAGCAGTTCGGTCGTTGGTTATTAGTTTACAAAAAGTAAACACAAGGGGATTACGTGTTGAAGAAAATGTAATTTGTGTAAATTATAAGGACTAAAATGTTATTTACTTTTTATTATATGCGCCATTTACATATCCTTCACCCATTTATCTTTTTTTTTTTTTAATTAATTTAATTTTTATGGTTAAATTTTTTTTTTTTAATTAGTTTCTTTTGGTGGGTCTAAAGTGAGAAATTATTGCATTTGACTATTATTGTCATTTGAGTACTTGGCAAAGATCCTTTGGGATTATTCTATATTTTTTATTTTTTAAAAATTATTTTTTATGATGCATTAATTAGTTGCTGACTGGATGAGATTAGATTACCGAAGTTTTCCGAAAAAAAGTTTAAGACGGTTAAATTAGTTTATATTTTATATTCTTTAAATTTTAGAAGATTTTGATGAACAATCTACAAAATCAAATTTTAAAATATACCGTTCATGCGTTATAATAATTTTTTAAAAATTCAAATTTATTGTAATACATAAAGATTATTGTAATTTTTTCAATTAAAAAATTCTAGTAACTTTTATGAAATCTTGAACTTTTGACAATAATTTTAAATTTATGAAAAAATTACCGTAATGACAAACGCATGAACTGCATGAGATAAAATTTTAATTTCGTGGGTTGTTTATCAGAAAATCTTAAATTTTTATATTTGTAGTCAATCATTTTTTTTAATTTTTAATTTATAAATTATTAAAATTAATATAGTATTTTTAAACAGGGAAAATCTACCACCGAACGCGTAGATCAGCTAGTGATTGACTGTTCTAATTTAATCAAGGTCTTTGGTTCGAGACTTGAGAATGCAGATACGTTAAAACTCGGTAGGGAGAGTTTTGTCACCCTTGTAGTCTGACCCGGCTCAATCTGGATTAGTCGAAACCCAATGTAATTATCGGATACCAGATGATTTATACACAAAAAAAAAAAAAGGGAAAGTCCACTATTTGAAATTGATTTTTTAAAGAGGAGCGCATATCCCAAAGTTTGTAATCTAGTGAATATATATCTAGTATTTTTTGTGGAATGTCTAGATTTCAGCTCGTCTCAATAAAAAAAACGAAAAAAGAAAAAAGGAGCGTGTTTCCAACCGCCACAAAGTCGCGTGTTGTTCGTATTATATATAGAGAGAGAGAGACCCGTCTTCTTCATTTGTAAAAGAAGTGTAGCCCAAAGCAGAAACAGGGCCCCACTTCTGGGCCCCGATCCCCCCACCTTCCCGCCGGATTAACTCGCCGACGGCGACATCCCTCCGGTCTCGCTTTCTTTCTCACACGCACAGTCCTGCTCTCTCTCTCTCAGAACCATTGCACACTAGCAAAAGCTCGTCGCTGTCGAAAACGTGATAAAGCATCGCAAATACCGAAGAAAGGAGAGAGAGAGAGGGGGGGAGGAAGGATGAGAAAAAGCAAAAGCTATGAACAGTAGCTATTAACTGTACCAGCGGCAGAGACAATTCCAGCTTTACTTTCAGTCCTAGAGAGACAAAAAGCAGAGCTCGAGCTAAGCTTAATCGCTTGCTTTGTTTTGATCCATAGTGAAATTCTGCTATTCGATTCCACAATTTCAGAAACTCCAGAGAGAGAGAGAGAAAAGGAAGCAGAGAATTCAGCTCTGCAGCTGCCCCTAACGCTCCGGCGGAAGACGCAGGTCCAGATTCTTCGTAGGAACTCGTTTCACACCGTATGTACTCTAAGAACGATTCTCCTTTTTCTTTTGTCTTTGCAGCGATTCGAAATCAGATCCATTACCGTTGATTTTGTCAGATTATTAGCGTGGATTTGAAGTAATGCCGAACACACACACACACACACACACACAAATCATGTTACTATTTGTGCTTTATTGAAATGTTTTATGTAAGGCGATGATGATAATGATTAATTCGTATTTGCTGTATACTTTATCCCTCGCATTTCGAAGGTAAATTAGGGATTCGGAGGTTCATCACTCGTTGTTTCAGCGCCTGGATCTGGTAAATCTATTGAGATTTTTTTTTGGAATGAAGGTTGCTTTTGCGTGTTCTAGGTGTTCATACTCATATTCTGGTGAAAATTCTTAGAGATTTTTCCTCCATTAATTCTCTCTCTTAAGCTCCTTCCGCAGGCATAAGAACATCGCTTGCATATGGTGAAAACTTTGCTTACACTGCGCATTCCACATAATTTGGTCCTGTTTAGTCTTGATGATTTACTACTTTGCAACTCTTGTTTGCTTTGGATTTGCATTTTCGATTGTTGAATTTGAATAAGCCTTCTGTTTCTTTTGATTTATTGAAATCAATTGGATTATTCGAATGATGACTTTGAGAATCATGTTTGATTTTCTGATTCTTTGTTTTTTCCTTTGCATTCAACTTAATCCAGGGACCATTCATGGTTGTTATCTAGTGTAGAAGTACAACCAAACCCCCCTTCCTAGGATTTAGATGTGTGACCACCACATCTGGTGGTCACGTTCTAGCTTTTGGAGTGAGAGAGGCCCAAGACCATTGTACACTGGTATCAGAGCCCACGTTATAACAACTCTCAATTGCCAAAAGGGAGAGACTGGTTTGAGGGTTAGCCAATCAAAGCCCTATGTGTGAGGGAGAGATTATTGGGTTTATCCCAACATTGGATGTAAAAGGGACTGGTGGTCAGATTATAAATGTGAGAGAAAGTCTCACTTCATGAGCTATCTATTGGGGTTGAGGGAGACCCAAGACAACCCTACAAACCCATTATGAGAGCTTGGATTAGAGAATAACTGATGGTGGAAATGCCTTGAAATTCTCCATTTAGGCGGTGTTTGGGTAGCATGGAATTGGAGCTTAAGAATTGAAAATTTGAAATGAACGCATGTAAGAATCCAAGGCTTCAATCCCCGTGCTGCCAAACGCTACCTTAGTGATTACATGTTGAACTAATACTGTTCTCTCTCCGTTTTTTCAGGTTTCTTTCGTTCATTGATCCATGTAACAAGAAGGAAAAAATGGAAAGGCTTCAAGAACCAAAGGCATTATCGAGGCAGTTGTCTTATGTGGTCAATCATCTATCACACCCTGAAGCAACTTCATCAAGAAGAGACGGTAGACTTTATGAGCAACACTCTCGTGAATTGGACTGGCAGCCCAGATCTTTAAGAATGATGAAGGGAAAAGACACCATCCTTGAACACGAAGAACTCATGCCCGAGTTCCTCACATTTGAAGGCGATTCTTTCGAGGAATTAGGCTCTATTTCGTTCTCTGGTGCTAGTCATCCCCCCGAGCCTGTTGATTCTGACCTAATGAGACCAATCTATGTACCCATCGGTCAAAATAAATTGGAGGACAAGGTCCTTTCGACTACAAGTACCAAACAAAGCCTAACGATTGAAGAGGAAAATGAAAATGATCCGTTTTTGATCCCTCGCCCATCTCAAAACAAGGAAAACGGTCTCAACCAAACGGATTCAGAGGAAAAGGAATGCATTTGGGATGCTTCTTTGCCGCCAAGTGGAAATGTAAGTCCACTTAGCAGCATTGGTAGTACCGGTATTGTCACGTCCGTGAGTATGAGCATTGTCAACAGCCGAACCAGTACGCTTATGAGCGATGGCATGTTTAGTGGAGACAGAAACTATGAATGTATAAAAGGGGATTCACTCGAGAGTGGCAAAACAAGCATCAGCAGTGGTTTCAGCGATGACAGTAGCTGGAGCAATTTTACAGGGAGCAGTTCTAAGCCTCACAAAGGGAACGATCCGAGGTGGAAGGCAATCCTGGCCGTCGGATTGAGAGATGGGATTTTGGGTATGAATCATTTCAAGCTACTGAAGCAGCTGGGGTGTGGGGATATTGGGAGGGTTTATCTGTCAGAGCTGAGCGGGACACGATGTTTGTTTGCCATGAAAGTGATGGATAAAGCTTCGCTAGCGAGTAGGAAGAAGCTGAATAGGGCGCAGACGGAGAGAGAGATTTTGCAGCTGCTGGATCACCCTTTTTTACCGACTCTTTATACTCATTTTGAGACTGACAGGTTTTCTTGCTTAGTTATGGAGTATTGTCCGGGGGGTGATCTGCACACGCTGAGGCAGAGGCAGCCCGGGAAGCATTTCTCAGAGTATGCAGCACGGTATGTTTTTTCCCCCCAGAATCTGGTGGTGTCTGTTTGGTGTTTCTGTTCCCAGAATTTTATTCTGCCAAGAAATTGGGGATTGTCACTTTGTGCCCCTAAAGTTTGACCAAAATCTCATTTTGATCCCTATGATTTCATTTTGAACATATGACACCTTAAAGTTCGTTAATCATCCCATTACAGTCCAAGTCATTATCCCCAGTACAATTCTAGACTAAACACAGTCGTCTGTCATGCACCTAATTGTTTTTTTAAGAGCCTTTATAGACAACTTTAGCCTCTTCATTCCTTCTCATTCTTCTTCCCACCCAAATACTCAGAATATAAGTATATATTGGGATTTTGACACTTTGCATCCCTGAAGTTTGACAATTATTTCACTTTTGTACCCATAGTTTTAATTGAACACATAACTCCCTAAAGTTCCGTAATCATCTCACTTTAGTCCAAATCAGTAATTCCGTTACAATTTTAAATAACAAGCAATCAACTGTCGTGCACCTAACCATTTTTAAAGGGACTTTTTGGGCAATTTTAAACTCTTCCCTTCCCCTCTACAGATTTTCTTAAAAACAACAAACTATACATATGTGTGTGTACGTATATTTCTGAGTATTTGGTGGGAAAGAGAATGGGAGGGAAGGAGGAGGCTGGAATTGCCTATAAATCCTCTTAAAAATAGCCAGGTGCATGGTTGGTGCATGGCAGATGACTATGTGTAGTGGGATGATTACCGAACTTTATGGTGTTATATGTTCAAATTAAAACTATAGGGACCAAAAGTGAGATTTTGACCAGATTTCAAAAACCCTAATCTCCGGATTTTGACACTTTGCACCCGTGAAATTTGACAAGTATTCTTTTATTCACTTTTCGCTTTTGAATCAGATTTTATGCGGCGGAGGTTCTCTTAGCGCTAGAGTATCTCCACATGCTCGGAGTTGTCTACCGCGACTTGAAGCCCGAAAACGTCCTCGTTCGAGATGACGGCCACATCATGCTCTCCGATTTCGACCTCTCCCTCCGATGCTCTGTCTCCCCCACCCTCATCAAAACCTCTTCTTCGTTCCCATCTGTTGGATCGTCCTTCTGCATTGAGCCTTGCGCCCGGCCTGCCTGCTTCCTCCCACTCTTCTTCCACAAGAAAAAAAGCATGAAACCCCGATCCGAGACAGGCCCGTTGGAGCTTGTCGTGGAGCCCACTGCGGCCCGTTCCATGTCATTCGTCGGGACGCATGAGTATTTGGCGCCCGAGATTATAAAGGGGGAAGGGCATGGCAGCGCGGTGGATTGGTGGACATTCGGTGTGTTTTTGCACGAGTTGATTTACGGGAAGACGCCGTTCAAGGGGACCGGAAATCGGGCGACGTTGTTCAACGTGGTGGGGCAGCAGCTGAAGTTTCCGGAAGCTCCGGCGACCGATCCGGCGAGTAAGGATTTGATAAGGGGGTTGCTGGTGAAGGAGCCGCAGAATCGGCTCGGGGTGAAAAGAGGGGCGGCGGAGATCAAGCAGCATCCCTTCTTCAATGGGGTGAATTGGGCTCTCATCAGGTGTAGCACGCCGCCAGAGGTGCCTAGGCCACCAGAGGAGATGTCGTTTCCCGGCAAGTTTGGGCCGCCGGAGGCCATCGGAATGGGCGGCGGTGGCGGCGCCAGCGCCAGTAAGAGGATGGTCGGAGGAACAGACATGAAATCTGGGGGTAAATTTCTGGACTTCGAATTCTTCTAGTTTTTTTATTTTAAGGAGAATTTACTATATTGTCCTTTTATGCACAATATCAGTTTAGCTACTACTAGCTCTTTTGAAGAAAAAAGAAGGGTATAAAGGGAAATATCATTTTGGTTTTAAGAAAAAAGAAAAACTGAGTTCAGGTATATGGTTTATCTACCAATTAGTATTAGGGTCTCGTCTGCACTATTTTTGGTTTTTATTTAATTTAATTTACAGAAATTTACCAATTTATTTTCAATTTTTTTTTTGGTTTTTATCAATATTTTAGTAAATATTAATTAGGTTTTTTTTACCCCATGGTCCCTAAAGTTTAATTCAAATTCCGGATTGCTTCTTCTTGTTTTCATTTGCGTTTCACAATTTATACGGTAACTTAAATGGCACATGATAGGCACATGGCAATTTCCGTTCAATTGGTTAACGTTGTTAGTCATTGGTCCGAATTTGAAAAGTGAGATGGGAATTCTGTTTTTGTTCTGGAGTATTCCGGAATAGAAACATTGTTAGTCATTGGTCCGAATTTTAAAAGTGAGATGGGAATTATGTTTTTGTTCTGGAGTATTCCGGAATAGAAACAATATTTGGTAACGATCATTGTCCTGAAATTGTTTCTTTTGAATTTATGAGAACAGAAATAAGAAACACGTTTGGTCTTAATAGTTTTTTTTTTTTTCCCTTTAAATGTATGGTGGTTGGGGGAGGTGGTGGTGGCCGGTGGGAGGGGGGGAATGATTTTGTGAAAGTGAATAAGAATCAATATTTTTTTGTTTTATTTTTTATATTCTTAAGGAATTCAAGAAATACACTTAAAATATTTCCAAAATTTTGGGAACAGAAATGCGTTTATCAAATATGTTTCTGTATATTAATCCCAATTTTTTGGGAATAGGAACATAAATCCGGAAATGAAAACAGTAACCAAACGAGACCAGGAAAATACAAAGCAAAACAAAGAGGTCTAATTTGGAATTTGGGTAAAAGTGTAGGAATCATTGGTTACAAATTTAATTGATTTTATTAAAGAACTAGAAAGCTATTCGAATGACTGAAAAATAAATAAAGAGAAAAAATTGTAAATAAGAAACTTGTAAGTGACTTGTTTCCACCGGAGGGGAGAGGAAGGGAGGAAAGTGACCAATTTGTGTTTTTGGATGGAGGGGAGTAGGAGCAAAGAGAGCATGGGGAGGGAAGAATTGAATTTAGAAGGAAAATTGAAGTGGCTTTTGATTAACGTTTTTGTTTTTTTCGTTTCTGCTTAGGGATGGTCTTGGGCCCGGGGCTCGTCCAGTTTAAACGGTCTGGTCCTATTTTTTTAGGTTTTGGGTTTAGACTTTGAACCCATGGGTAGAGTTTGGGCCTAAGTGTTAGGATCCGATCAATTTTAGGGCCGGATTTGGGTAAGACCAAAATATTTTAGGTCCGGCCCAAAGAATAATTATATATACACACACACACATTATGCACACAAGACAATCCTAATTTTAATTTTTATTGTAGATTTGGTATTGTAATTTTTGTATTTATCCTAGGGTCAGGCTTTTGGCGTAGGTTTTTTTTATAGGACCGAGCTTGGGCATAGAATTAAGGCCCGATTATAGGGCCGGGCCGGACTCAGACCTAGCAATTTTTTGCAATACCCAAGCCCGAGGCTAGCCCGAACCAATCCATGACCACCCCTATTTCTGTTCCCAATAAAATGAGATGAGAAATATGTTTCGTTTTGGAGTATTCTGGGAACAGAATCGTGTTTGGTAACAATAATTATTCTTAAAATATTTATAATTTCTCAATAAAAGAAGACATTCATTTGCAATTAATTTAATGGTTTTTTCTTTTCTTTTCTTTTTAAAAAAAAAAGTCATTCAAAGTTTTATGGGTTTTTTATGAGTAGAAACACTAAAGAAATGAGGCTTAATCCTTCCAAATCGGAAGGGTTTGCTCTTTTTTTTTTCTAATTTTATTTTTGTTGAATATGTTTTAATGCAAATTACAATTTATGAATCTCGGTATAATAATTATATTGCACAACCCAACCTCTTTAGTCAAACAAAGGAAAGACGATTTTCTCGTTACTTCAAAAAATTATATTTTATTTTTATTTTAAATAAAGAAAAAAATTAATTTTTTTTTGGTTTAAATTAACAGAATATGCTTAAAAATAGATGAAATTAAAATTTTCATCCAATTTTTACATGAAATAAACAAAATTGCTCATTTAGTTTATTTTTAAGGGGCGATGATCAAGCAGTCCCAAAAGGCGCTGGAAATTACAGGTTGAACCCACTATTCTTTCCATGCACCAAGCAATCCTTTTCCTATTTTTATAACGAAAATACCCCTCATATGGAACTTTCATTGCTAAGATCAAAACACATAGATTTTTTCATAGTTCCTGATGTCGTAAAATTAATATTTTTACACTGTATTAATCAGTAAAATGTCATATTTTTTACGATATGCTAATCATATTTTTTGGACGTGTGGATCATATTATGCGTGGATGTTACATGTAACATCAAATGTAATAATGTGACACTGTCTAATATTGACAAATTTCAAACAAATATTTTCAATAGATGTTACATGTAATATCTATAATCAATGATTATTTTAAAAACATATTTTCAATGGATGTTACATGTAACATCTATATCAAAAACATATTTCAGAGTTACATCTATATCAAAACATATTTTCTAGTTGATGTTACATGCAAAACATATTTTTATATAGATGTTACATGTAACATTAATACGATTTCCAATTCTCTCACTAATACACATGTAACATCTATATTTTAGAGGATGTTACATGTAACATTAATGCGATTTTCAATTCTCTCACTAACACACATGTAATATCTATATTTTAGAGGGTATTACATGTAATATTAATCCAATTTTCAATTTTTTTCACTAACACTCACCAACATTATCACATACCCACATTTCCCTCACTATATTTCAAGCGAATGTTACATGTAACATTGCAAGGTACAATGTGTAAATAGTCAAAAGAGAACTCCGAATATTTCAAAGGGATGTTACATGTAACATTGCAGGGTGCAATATATAAATAGTTAAAAAGAAACCCCAAAAGTTTTAATACCCACTTCAATGTTACATGTAACTTTAATGCGATTCCAATTTTTCTCACTAACACAAACTCATATTATCATATACCCACATTTTTCTCACTATATTTCAAGGGGATGTTACATGTAACATTGCAGGTTTGGTCAAAAAATGAACTCCAAACACACATGTAACATCTATATTTCAGAAAATGTTACACGTAACATTAGTGTGATTTCCAATTTCTTTCATTACCATAGACCCACATTATCACACACTCACATTTCTCTCACTATATTTCAATGGGATATTACATGTAATATTACGGGGTGCAATGTGTTGATAGGAAAAAAAAAGGTCAAATTTCTCTCACTATCATAGACCCACATTTCTTTCACTATATTTTAAAGAGATGTTACATGTAACATTGCGGGGTACAATGTGTAAATAGTCAAAAATAACCTCAAATGCTTTAATACCCACTTCATTTATTTCTCTCTCTAAAAATAAAGAAAAACTCACCAGATTGAAACATAGCGTAAATAAAGGTGACGGCATCCATTGAAAACCTTGGATATGAGTAACGAGGTGGTGGAGAAGCTTGATCTGGACAGCGACAATGGGGAAGGCGTCGGCGACGATCGGAAAGACATCGGATATGGACGGCGACGACGGAAGTGAGTCGGATCTTGACAGTGATAGCGGCGAATTTAAGTTGCGAAGGCGTTGGCATGACAGCGAGGAGATGCTCGGCGATTCAAGAATGGAATCTCGTTACGCATATAACGGAGGGGCAAATCGGTCACCAGAAAATGTACGGATGATGAATTTAGGACTGATCCATACAAGAAATCAGCGGCATAGGAGTTCTCGGTGCAAGAAAATTGATGTGGGTTTTATCTGTAGTTTCACGTTAATGTTGGGATTATCCATTTTTAATTTAAATTTTTATCATCAATAAACGAAGAAAAAAATAACTCGTTCTTTTAATTTTCTGTTTTCCTTCATGTTTTCTCTTACTCCTTAACCTTTTTACTGTTTTCCAAATGTTTCAATCTCACTTCTAATCATTTGTTCTACACAAAAATTTAATTTTTCATTTTGCTCAAAGTAGAAGGTGTTGAATCTCACATAACTTGTATTACCCAATCCTGAGTTATTTATAAGTCTTCAGGCAATCCTCTTTTGTCAAGTCGTCTTCTGAGAGTAAGTGAGGTTCATTGGATTTTCTATAGAAGGGAGTAAAATATAGATATTTAAAGTAGCGGGAAAGACAAAGTGATAATTAGAAAAAGTAGATAAAAAGATAATTTACCCAAAAACTAAGGGTATATGTCATTGACCTCTCCTATCATTTTGCACTATACCAGATACCCTCCCTATCATTTTACAAATACTAGAGACCTCTTATGTCTTTTTGCTCAAACACCATTTACCTCCATTTGGACAAAATTGCCCTTAGGTTATTTTACAAAAAAAAACATTAACACCCCTATATTTTTAAAATTATATAATTTACCCTTTTCTTTTTAAATAATTATATTTACCTCTCACCACTACCCAACTCCCACCGCCATTGCCACCGCCCAACTCCCACCACCCACCGCCACTGCCACCTCCTACCGCCGCCACCACCCACCACCCTCCGCCACCTACCACCACCATCGGAGAGAGAGAAAAGGGTTTTTTTTTTTTTTTTTTTAATGAAATGGTTAAAAAAAATATATTTTTTAAAATGGGGGTGGGTGGCGGCGGTGGGAGGTGGTGGGTGGCAGCGGCGGGTGGTGGCGGCGGCGATAGGAGGTAGTGGCAGCAGTGAGTGTAGTGGTAAGAAATAACGATGAATATATATAAATTAAAGAATTATTTATGTATTTTAATTATTTTTTAAATAGTTAAGAGTAAAATTGATATTATAATAAAAAAAAATTATTATTTTTTAATCAATAAGAGAGATAAATAATATTTGAACAAAAGACATAAAAATCTCTAGTATTCACAAAATGACAGAAGAAGTATCTGGTATAATACAAAATAACAAAGGAAAGTAATGGCATATACCCAAAAACTAACGTTAGAGAGAGAAAAGTGAGGAGTTGGAGAAAGAGGAAAAAATGATAATAGAATAAGATCAATAATTTATTCTATTATAAAGCTGCCAAAAAATTCGAGGAGAAACATCTATTACAAATGATCCAAGCAAAATCTGCTATACACACACATTCAACCCCACCCCACCCCACCCCACCCCACCCCTCCTCACCCACCCACCCACCCACCCCTATACTTCAATCCATAAAAACCACTTCAAAATTCCATATATCTACATCCCAAAATTCAAAACAAATATTTAAAGAAAAAATAAATAAATAACAAGAACCCACCAAAAAATCCTCATCCTTCGCTTTTAAAAAAGAAAAAAAAAACGACGATGCTTTGTGTTGCAGAATTTTAAGAGAATCAGATGTATGCAGTCTTTCTTGTATAAATATTATTCTACTTAATGGAGTATGAACAATTGCATACCACTTCTAATGCCTCCACAACCAAGCCCGAAAAACTAGTTAGTGCCTGAAAAACACCGGGCAAACCCGTCTGTATATTATTCAATGTCATCGCCCTCGTTATCTCCACTGCCTTTGCGTGCCTTGCCATCTCCTCCTCCACCCTACCCCGACACCCAGCCAGCTCAGCCTTCTTCTCGGCCAACGGGTCCCGCGCATCAAGTCCGTACCCGTTATCGGGCCCGCCCTCGGGAAGCCCGATCCCAACCATCGAGTAAGATTGGTAATACTTCTTCTCTATGTTCCTAAGAGATGATGCCTTCTTTTCGAGCTCTTTGGACGCCGATTCTGTCCTTTTCTTGATCTTCAGTTCCTCGGTTTGTTTCAAATACACTGAGTGAACGATGTTGATTAAGCTTTTGATGGCTTCTGAGGCGACCATGTCTGGGAGACGGTCGAGGGAGAGTTTCCACTCGTCCAAAAACGAGAATGCTTCTGGAAGAGAAGCGTTTTCGTTGGGGGAGGTGAGGGGGAGGAGGGTGAGCTTGAACCAGGCATGGAGGGAGATGATGGAGTCGCGTTGGAACTTTATTAGGCGGCAGAAGGAGGAATGCCAAGCAGAGACGGCCGATTCGAGGTCACGGGTGGCCTGGCGGTGGAGGTCGGAGGTTGATTCGCCTTTGGGAGAACGGTTGATGAGGCCTCGTACTTGTTGAACGATGTCGTTCTGGGTTTCGTGGAATTGGTTCATTGATCTCCACATGTACATGAACCTGGAAAATCAAATGTCATCGACAACATGAATTTATTTATTTTTTGTTTTTGTTCTCAGATTTTTGTTTTGTTCCCGATTTTTTAAGAAAAAGGAATCCATCTTTGGTTCGTTCCAGATTTTTTAAGAACAAATTTCGGGAAACATAACTAGAACATAATTTTTTTGTTATATTTTTATTTCTGCTCCAGAGTTTCTGAAGAGGAAACATGATATCAACAACGCAGATTAGTTTTTGTTCCCAGATAATTGTTTCTATTCCCGGAAATACGAAAATATAAAGAAAAAATAAAAATATTTTTGTTTCGTTCCAGATTTTTTAAGAAGAAAATTCGGGGAACTGACTGAAACATTGTTTATTTTATTTTTTGTTCTCATATTTCTATTTATATTTCGGATTTTCTGGGAACAAAAACACTAAACGAAAAAGAGGAAACATGATGACAACAAGGCAAATTTGTTTCTGTTCCCAGAAATACAAAAAGAGAAAAGAAATGTGAAAAATATACTTTTGACCCTTAAAGTTTGAGGTGGGTGTCTAATCGGTCTATGTGGTTTGAAAAATATCACATTTGACCCCTTAGATTTTGGCTTGGTGTCAATTCGACGCAATTATTAATGGTCTATTAAAATTTGGACGGAAATGGCGAGTTGCCATAGAGCTAAGACGTCACTGGCAAAACTGTCGGCGTTGTGAAGTAAAGGAACAATACCGTTAAATCTAAGTGTGACAAAATTATCCACAAAATTAAGGGGATTTTAGTGAACATCCAATGAACTTAAAATTTTTGCCCAAACAATTCACTCGCTATAGTAACTTTTTAGAAGTCCAAAATTACTATACCACATAAAAGTTACAGTATTCTTTCTATATAAAAAAAATATAATAGCTTTTATTGCATGCAATAAATTTGAACTTTTGACAAAATTATTAGACTTCTCAAAAAATTATTGTACCGAGTGGATTGGATGAATAGTGAATTACAAAATTTAAGGTCCCACCCTAAAATTAATGTTACACGCTTTGCACGTGCACATTTCCGTCTATATCCACGGGTTAACATATCGTTAAAAATTGGACTAAATTGACACCGAGCCTAAAAATGTCTTGTTTTTCAAACCATAGGGCTAATTAGACACCCACCCCAAACTAGGTAACAAAACTAAACTTTCCAACAGCAAATAAATTAGGAACAGAAACAAAAACCTGGGAACAGTTCTGCTTTCCTCACCGATTTTTTTTAAAAAAAACAAAAACAGGTAGCAGAACAGAACAGAACAGAAACTTTTTTTTTTGTGTGTGTGTGTGTGTGTTTCTTCATTTCTGTTTCGGCTCCAAGTTTTCTTCGAACAGAAACAGAAAACCATGGAACACGAAAACATTAAACAAACAGAGCCATAATTATAGCTTTCTAAACATGAGACAAATCAAAGGGGGAAAGTTTGAAGGTACTAACCCGTGACAAAGCTCGACAAGCTGTGGAACAAGTTCGGTGTCTCTGAGTCGAATAATGGCGGAGGAGGTTGTAGATACAGCCTGAGAAGTGACCATTATAAGGGACTGCAGCCTCTTTATCGACGACTTTGTTTTATCAATCTTCCCTTCGTCGTCCCCCCTATATTCTTGGCTCTGTAACGCCGCCAACTTCTTCTCGTGCTCAATTTTCACCCCTTCTCTTGCCTATGTTTGAGAAGGAAAAAATAAAATAAAATAAAAAATCGATAGTTTTATCATTTCATCTCTCCACCAAACGTTGTCATCAAGAAAAGATTAGGAAAAAACACTTTAAGTTTAGTGGAATGTGGAAATGACGAAAAAATCCTCATTAGAAGGCCGCGTGCTGAGCACAACTCATTTTCCATCCAAAATCTTTTATAACATTTTTTATATAGCAGGATTGAAACAAATGTAATCATCCACGCGCACGACGGCTTGATTATTTTCCCCCAAAATTTTCAAGTTTTTAGTTATTAAAAACACAAAAAATAATTGTTTTTCTTTTAACAACACCAATCAAAAACACTTTTACAAAACAATTTTCATAATAATAAAGCTATCACATCATCTACCTTTCATATTATATTTTTATTATTTTATAAATTGAATTATACTTTATTTTTTAATTTCTTTACAAACTATCTCTACCACATGTTCAACCAACAAATATCATTATTACTTATCTTTTTCAAAATCATATTTCAATCAATCACACCACACCACTTTTACTTCTTTTTTTTTTTTAAACACATTATTAATAAATAAATAAATCTCATATATTTTTCAATATTAAACCAAACAATTTTGCACAACTTTCAAAAATAGATTTTAAAATTTTCAAAAACTGTTTTCGAAAACTAAGGTGGCATTTGGTTAGTGTTCCCACTTTTCTTTTTGGGAACAGAATTGCGTTTGGTAATGATAATTTTTTTTTTTTTGTGTTGAAAATAGAATCGCGTTTGATAACCTTATTATTTTAAAATTGTTTTCTCATCCACACAAAAATCATCAAAATAAAAAAAAAAATCATCCAAACAAAAATTATCAAATCAAAGAATTTATGAAAACTATTCTAAACAACTTAACCAAACTTCACAATTCTAAACAACTTCTAACCAAACTTCACAATTCTAAACAACTTAACCAAAAATTATCAAATTAGATAATCCGAACCGAGAATTTACTTCTAATTCCAATTCTAAAAACTCCAATTCAGAACAAACCTAAATTCAAAACAAGATCGAACCCTAAATGAAAATCGAAATCGAGCAGACGAAACCATAGAGTAGATAAACCCTAAATGAAAATCGAAATCGATTTCGATTTCAAAATCTAAAATCGAAAGTAAAATCGAAATAGAAATCGAAATGAAAGTGGAGAAATCGAAATCCAAAAGCGTTTGAGAACGCGATATCTTAAGAATCTGAGAAACAAAAAAAAATGTTGATTCCTATTTACTCCCACAAAACTATTCCTTCCATCACCACACCAGCCACCGCCACAAATGTTGCAACCAAACGTATTTCTTGTTTTTTTCCTCATAAATTAAAAGAAACAATTTCAAGACAATGGTCGTTAAGAAACATGTTTCTTCCTGGAGTATTCCAGAATGAAAACAGAATTCTCATTCCAGTTTATTGGAAGTAAAAACATAAAAGCAGAAACACCAACCAAACGCCACTAAGCGTCTCCAATCTAAAATTTATAAAATCTAACGGCTATTGGGGGTATTTTCGTCATTTTACTTTTCCCAATGAGGGTAGATATATAGATCTCACACCATGACCCCCACATGACACACCAAGAAGTCAAATGTTAGCAGCATCACCTGGTTCCCCTACTTCTTTACCACATCACACAGAGATATTATTATTCTATTTATAGGTAGCTTTTTTTTGGATTTATAAAAGGAAAAAATACTTTTTTTTTTCTTTTTTATGTTAAATTAAATTATTGATAATAGAGACAATTAATAGGATAAATACACTAAGGCCCTGATTGTTAAATGTTTCTGTTCCAAAAAAATTGAGAACATAAATAAAAATATGAGGTTAAAAAATTATTTCTACTCTATTCCCAAATTTTTAAATAAATTTCTGGGAAAAATGCGAAATAGTTTCCTTTCTCTTTTTGTTCCCAAAAGAAAGCCGAGAACAAAAACACAGGCACGTAACACAATTTGAAAACGCTCTTTTCAAGTAATGTTTTGCTTGTAAGTTAAAAACTACCAATTTTAAAAGTAGTGTTTATTTTTTACTTAAAAAAATACTTCTAAAAATTAATAAAATTTAAAATAAAAAAATTATTTTAACTAAATAAAAAACACACTAACTTATTTTGCCCTCATGTGGGTTCATCAAATTGCTCTTTATACTACTATCTATGGTATGGTATTTTCGTATCACTTATCTTCAAGTAGTTCAAATTTAAGTGCAAGGACTAAATATTGAACAAAATTTTACAAAATGACAAATTTATCTTTTTACCCGAGCCGGGAAATAAAAAGGGGCAAAACAAAGGACAAAAGGATTATCTGACCGTTAACTTTTTAATAAAAAAAATGTAACAGTTACACTTTTATCTGAATTATGGAATAAACGCTTACAAAAATATCATATCATTGAAATATAAATTACACTTCAATCAAGTGCCATTAACCCTTCTTTTTATGGTGTCAAACAAACTTTTGATCTTGATTTATGACAATTACTTTTTGTTAAATTATTTTTTTATATTTAAAAAATACTTTAAAAAAAACAAAAAATATACATTCAAAAGTGCCATTAACCCTTCTTTTTATAGTGTCAAACAAACTTTTGGTCTTGATTTATGATAAAAATCACTTTTTGTTAAATTGGAAAACCCTAATTTGAAAGCAATTGAGAGATTTCGGTAGAAAACCCAAAAATTAATATAATAAAAAAAAAAAAAAATTAAATATAGAAATTTGATTGGTGGAAATACCTTTACTTCTTGATAGAGTTTCTTTTCCCAAGCTAAGAGCCGTTCCAGAGTTGAACACAGACTCCTTGAACCGCCCGGTTCATCAATTGAACCCGGTTCGAAGCGGTACTTCACCGCCAGCGGCGGTTTCGAACTCCAGCCGGAGCTCAGGTTGCTCAACACTCCGCTCGAATGATACACCGTCTCTGCAAGCAGATTCAAAATTCGAAAATTCAAAATCGGAAAACCCTAATTTGAGAAATTGATCGACTCATTTTGAAGATTGGATCGCGAAATTGAGAGGGTTTTGGAATTTGAACTCACTCTTCAATTGCCGGAAGCTGCGATCGAGCTGTGCCCTGCCGGTTTCGAGCATTTCCGAGACTTGGTCGCCGGCGGAGGCTGCCTTATCGAAATACTCCTTGATGGAGGCGACGATTTCTGCCAGATCCCTGTGTCTGACCACAATCCTCCTATCGGAGCCGTTGCCGGCGTTCCAGCTCACCGACGATCCTCCGTCGTCGAATTTATCAGATTTAGTCCTTGTCGAGAACTTCGATTCCGAAGCCGCCGGAGCCGGAGGAGTCGGTTTGGCTTCGTGACGGACAGACGATCCAAAATTCGATTGGGTGCCGATCTCGGATCTGGATTCCGTCTCCGCCTCTTCGTCGTCAGATGAACTGGTGGTGCCGTAGTGATCGTCCCACTCGCTGCACTGGACCTCCTCTCTCTCCGCCTCTTCTTCGCCGTCGCTGTCCAGATGGTGGTTCCGATCTTCAGACTGGCGATTGTGAAACTTCGTTTTGAATTCGGTTGAATAGGTTGAAGATGAGTAGACGGAAGCCTTTTCATCTTCATCGTTCTTGCGGCGGCGTTCGAAGAAATCGGAATCCGGAGGCGACGGCGGCATGAAATTCTCCCAATTCCAGACGGAAGAAGCTTGGGAGGGAGTGTCGGAGTAGGATGGATAAGCGTTGTATGTATAGTTCGAACGGTTAGGGATTTGGTGGTGGCTCTGAGGAGAGGAAGTGAGGCTTGAATCGGAGAGAATATGAGGGAGTTTCATCTGTTTCCGGCGGATGCTGTGGTCTTGGCGGTGGTTGGAGGAGGCCGAGAGATTGTGAGGCAGTTTGGAGCTGGGGATGCTGGGGGTGAACGAGGGAGGAGGTGGGGAAGGGGAACGGGAAGGGGATGGAATCCGTGGAGGAGGTGGTTTTATGGTTGTGGTCGAGGTGGTTGCGTTGGAGGAGGAGCGGAGGAGGACGGCTGGGGTATGATCGGAGACGGAGAGGGGTTCTCCGGCGGCGAAAACAGAGAGAGCGGAGCCGGTCACGCGGAGTGAGCGGCAGTAGTCGGAGTGAGCAGCGGCGAGGTGATGACGGGCGTAGACGGCCTCCTTCATCAGACGGCGACGGTCCTTGCACCGCCGCACAGTATCCTCGTTCTCCAGCTTCGACGCCGTGCAACCCATCCCAAACTGTGGCCGGCGGCCGGTGGTAATGCCGGTGGCGCGCTATTTGAGTAGAGAGAGAGAGAGAGAGGCGAGATGAGGTTATAGTAGTACTGGTACTTGCTGAGTGAGCTGTTGATACCCCATGGATGTTTCAAAACATCACATTCATTGTCTCTTTAAGTCCCCATTTTTAAATTAATATTAAATAAATAAATATAAGAATTTTTGATTAACCGCCCACCAAATTAAAAATTTATATACAGTAAACGCGCTAGAGTAATTTTTTTAAAATTCAAAATTATTATAACATATACAAATTATTATAATTATTTCATATAAAATATTACAACAATTTTTATAACATATAGTGATTTTTTTATAATAACTTTGGACTGCTAAAAAAAAATATTATAACGCGTGAGCTCCATACCTAATTAAATTAAATAAATAAATATAAAAAAATTTGATTAATAGTCCACCAAATTAAATTTATCTGCATGTAAACATGCGTTATAATAATTTTTCAAAAGTCTAAAATTACTGTAATACATAAAAGTAATTATAATTTTTTCATATAAAAAATTATAGTAATTTTTATGGTATACGGTGACTTTTTAATAGTAACTTTGGACTTCTAAAAATAATATTGTAACACGTGGACTGCATTACCTAAAATTTTAATTGTTGACTAAAACACTCATATATGGTCCAATTGGACTGTTAAACTATAAATTATAGGGTTAATTTGTTTAAATTCACAATACTTAATTTTAATTCGCACATTTTATTTTTTTTTGCCATTTATGTCAGATTTATTTTACAATTTATTGTAGATTATATGAATCTATACATTTTAAAATATAAATACAAACTTTTGTGTATTTATATTTTTACGATTATTAAACTGATTCTAAAAATCTGGGATGTAGGTAAATTTGAAGATACATCCTCAAGGATAATTGTCTTTTAATTATATTTTGATTTAATATCGTTTTATTCTCTTCTGTTATAAAAACCTATATTTTATCACTTTTTACTTTCAAGTAAATTGAGAATCTGACGTTAGTTTATTCACTCTTATAATTGAAATTACAAAAACAATTTTGATTTCACTAGAATTAGCTCTCTTTTTTTCTTCTCTCTTTCTCGCTCTCTCTAACTTAGAGACCAACCCGAAAAAGATAGATCAGCGGGGCAATAAACCTCACCGACGGCTTCTCTGGCTTCCTCTCCTACATGTGCTCCTTGTTTTAGCTTGGAAGCTCCTTCATCTCCTTCCTCTCCAATGACCGACTCGCAAGTCATGTTGCAAGGTACACCGTCTTGGTCGCCATTTTAGCCTACTTTCTCCTCTTCAGTGGTTTCTTTATACACCGGGATAGATATCAAGAGGTGTTGCAAAACCAACTAAAATGGGTATTTCAAAACGAGTTGTAAATGCAAGCAAGACTGATATTTGATATTGAGTAATTATTGGAGATAGATGTGCACAAAAGAACAAACGTCTTAATGGCCTTTGGTTATGTTTATAGTAAAGACAAAAGTTAAACCAAAATCAAAATTAAATATTTCATCTAAAATTTGGATAGAAAATTTAATTCAATTTAGTTGTTATGATATTCCCTTGATTTAAATAGAATATACAAATTTTCCACTCTAATTATGAGATAAAATATAAATTTTAGAGTCAAAGAGATGAAATGATAATAAATATATGGGGTAGTATGTAATAAATTTTATGTACTCATATATTTACTACATTGCACATGCCTTTTTTGGTAGTCAACATCATAGTAATTGAATAAGTAATAATATCACCCCAAATTGTAAAATAATTCAAAATAAAAAAAAAACATAGTATCCCATGCGTACTACCACCATTTCAGTATCTTTTGTAGACTCAAAATACTCAAGCCTTTGGTAATCATTTTCATTCTAGAAATTCTCATTTAAAAATTATGATCACTTTTTTTTTTAAAAAATAAGAAACAAAAAAAAATTATTTTTCATTATTCGCATTCCATTTCCAAAACATATGGTCACTGTTCACCCGCCGCCGCCGCCGGCCGTCTCCGGCGACTGTCGCCGGTCACCGTCCGGTCAGCAATTTTCCAGCCACCGATCGTCGCTGTCCGGCCATCGACGGCGCCATTGCCTTCCGGCGGCGTCGCCGGCGCCGGAGCCACCGTCGGCCGGTCGTCGCCGGAGCACCGCCGGCCGGCGACGACGCCACCGTCGGCAAACCAAAACAGAGAGAAAAAAAAAAAAAAAAGATTTTAGGATAAAATTGTTACCAAACACAATTCCCTTCCCAAAACAAAAAAAAAAAATTATCGTTACCAAACGCGATTCTACTCCTAAGAAGAAAACAAAATTCTCATCCCATTTCCATCTCACTGTTGGAATAGAAACAGAAACGGTTACCAAACACCACCTAAGATAATGTATTAGTAGTAGTTCACTTAAAGATGCAACATTCACATCGCTTTGGTTCAATTTTTCTTTTTGGTTAGTTGTTTAGATAGCAACTCATAAGTAAACACAGAGTAACCCATAAGTGAACACATGATACCTATTCCGAGACCTCCACCCCTCTACAAAGTCTCTATTCCTCTATCAAAACCACCACAGTGTCGTTTCCAGACCATGGTTAGCTTTGATATCATTTGTAACGTTCGCATCGCTTAAAGACGCAACATTCGCATCGCTTTGGTCCAATTTATTTCTTTGGTTGGTGGTTTATATAGCAACACATAAGTAAATATAGAGTAACCCATAAGTGGACACGTGATACCTATTCTGAGACCTCCAGCTCTCTACAGAGTTTCTATTCCTCGATCAAAATCACCATAATGTCGTTTCCAGACCATGGTTAGCTTTGATATCATTTATAACGTTCCATGCGGCCCACTGACCCAATATCTTATTGACTGAGTTCACGTGGCTCAAAATGTTTAAATCAAAATACTAATAATAGCCCACATGGTGCATTATATACCAGACAATCTTTTTAAATAATTTTTCTCAAAAAGACAAAGTGGAAATAAAGTCAAAATGATTTTGGTATTGAATTTCTATTGGCAAGGCCACCTAGTTAGAAATATGCTAAAGTTTGAAGTACAATGTTAAAATAAGTAAAAACATTTGGGGTGCAAAATGCAATTCAGTCGATGATTTGTTTGTTTTGTCCTATTTTGGAATTACCTTTATCTTTATAAGATGCCAATTCTAAACGAATTATTTGTGCTTGAAGCTTAATCAAAAAATAATAATAATGAAATTATGATCAATAATTAAAGATAATTTTGGTTAGTAGCCACTAATTATAGGTTTTTTTTCTCTCTCTCTCTCTCTCACACACACACACATATATAGGTAGATTTTTTAAAAATATTTTTTTGTTCACGGTTTGAATTAATTTGAAAGGAATTAATGGATAAATAGGTTGATGAAATACTTCGGTGATAAAATTTCTGACTAAAAATTTCACCATCTCCACTTACAAAACGATTGAATTTAACTATATTTTATATCATTTAAGTGTCATATATGCATTTTATTAGTCATTTTTTTTATCATTATTATTTTTTAACACTTCTAAATTTGAAAATCGAAATAGTCGCAGATAATTCCTAGTATATATATGTAAGTCAGTAAAATATATGATATTTTGTCATTTTTTGTCTTTTATCCATTTTTTATTTGATTTAAAATCAATAGAAATCAATATATATGATAAATCAGGACAAAAAGACATTTTAACTTTTCCGATTTAACTTTAAAAAATGAATGGTTACAAATTTCTCACACCATTCACTCCACGCAAACAATTCAATGACTTAATTATACGTTGTACTTACAAGTTTCGTATATGTATTTTATTAATTAATTTTTAATTATTTATTATTTTTTTACATTTATAATTTTAAAATTCGATATCGTGATGAAAAATCCCTATTGTATATATATATATATATATATATATGTTCCCTTTTCCATTTTTTCCCCCTTTTTTTTTTTTTTTTTTTTTTATCACTTCAAAGGTTGCTTTAGTCTATTAGACTTTTGGGTCTTATAATAATTACAAGGTCTCAAAGGTGGAATGTACATTATTAAACTTAACTTAGAATCCAATTAGACATGTTATGATAGTTTATTGACCTAACACAAGTTTTAAATAAAAATGTGCAAAAAGGTTTTTATGGGAAAATTAAAAAGAATATATATTCGTGTATATATATATATATAGATACGAATATATATATATAGTAATAGATATTAAGGGTATAATTATATCGGGATAACTGTCTATTTATAATTCAATTTGATTCTATCGAAATATGATTTCATTACCTCCAACAAAACATGCTACAGCGGTATAACCACATTAGGAAATTTCAAAAGTACAAATATTATTTAAATTAACTATCTTAGAAATGTGGTGGTGAAATTTTTGGACAAAAAATTTCTTCCAAGAACTTTTATAATCCAATCTCATCTATATATTTCCGTCAACTCAATCACAACTCTTACTAAAAAATTATTTTTTAAAAAAAAAGTCTTGATTATCATATAGATTGGGAATTCCCGGTACCTAAAGGCACTATATTGAATTCCTAATTTACAAGTGTAAAAAAATCATAAAAAACTAAAAATTAAATATAAATACAAAACTTAGAAGGTAGAAAATAAAATTTAATTTAACAGTTTTAGAAGTGGAAGTGAAATTTTGGAAAGGAATTTTTCTCTCATAATTCAATCTCATCCATTCATTCCGCTCAAATCAATCCTGACCCTTAACGAAAAAAATATGTCCTAATTTATCACATAGACTAAGGATTCCCTTGTGCCTAAAGACACTATAGTGATTTTCTATAATTATTAAAAAAAATAATAAATAATAAAAATTAACTAATTAAAATACAAATATAAAACATAAAAGATACAAAATATAATATAATTTAATTTAAACTTCTTAAAAATGGGAGTGTAAATCTTTGGACGATACTTTTTTGCCCAAAATTTTTATAATTCAATTTCATCAATCCATTTCATTCAAATCAATCTTGACCCTTAACGAAAAAATAAATAAATATATATATATATATATATATATAATTATTAAAAAAAGGATATCCTAATTTATCATATAGACTAATGATTCCCTCGTGCCTAAAAGAATTATATTGAATTCCTAATTTATAAGTATAAAAAATAATAAATAAAATCAACCAATTAAATACAAATACAAAACTTACACCGTACAAAATATAATTTAATTTAACCGCCTCGTAAATAGCAAGTATATTGGATGCATGCTCGTATGGTGAATTTTCCTTCGGTTTTGCTTTAATGAGTTCTCCTTGGGAGTGAGTGAAATTTTGAACGAAAATTTTCCCTCAAAATTTTTTATAATTTAATTACATTCATCTATTTCACTCAAATCAATTCTTACCCTCAAGCAAAAAACACATTTTAAAAAATCATACTGATTTATATATATATATATATATATATATATAGGTGGGTTGAAAAATTAGATACCCTGTAAATCGCAAATATACTGAACGTACTTGGTAGGGTAATTTTTTCTTTGTTTGTGCTTTATCGAGATCTCCTTGAAAGTGAGTGAAATTTTCAACGAGATTTTTTGCTCGAAATTTTTTATAATTCAATCACATCTATTCATTTATCTCAAATCAATCCCGCCCTCACCAAACGTCACATTTAAAAAAAGAGTTTTTTATTAAATAGTCCCTTATAGAGAGATCAGTTAGAGTAAAAGCCTTTTCACAAGACCGTTTAGGGCTCAGACCACCCCGTACAATGGGTTTAGATTTCAGTCCTCCGACGAAGACAAGGCGAACGGTGATGGACGATAATACCCCTATTCACACCGACGGACCAGATGGACGAATCGTTTCGGTTATGGTAAGCGACAAAACAGAGATTTTCATACGCTGATTCAAATACATGTACGACATTCCTTATACAGGCGCGGATTTTCAAAAACATTCGATTCAAAATTGTAAGCGTTGCAGAACCGGTACGAGGTGAACATTTTGAAACGGCGGCGACGGCGACTATATCACGCGACGGCGACTATATCACTGTGTCTAAAGGCGAAACAAGTCAGTTATTCGATTGTATTCATTGAAAAGTTATATAGTCGCGTTTAATATCGTTTTTTGGGTTTTCCGGAGTTGTTACAACGTTTTCGAAGTTGGATGTTCGAGTTTTGGCGATGAACGAATGCCCATCGGTGAAGGATGTACGCTCCTGAGGAAACGTGAGCAGCACGTTAACGTTAATGCACTGGGGATTTATTTTGTACATCGCGACGTAATAACAATGTCAATATAAGCAAACACAGTCAGGGTGTTTAATACCCTTTTTCGGGTTTTTCGGAGTTGTTACAACGTTTTTGGAAGTTGGATGTTCGATGGGTGGCGAGGAATGAATGCCATTCGTGAGGAATATACGATACGAGATAACGTGAGCAATGCGTTAACGTTAACGTACTTCCGGTTTCTATGTGTACGACGACGTAAGAACAATGTGGATACAATCAAACACAGTTAGGAAATGGGTGTACATGATAAAGTTAACTAACTCACAGTTTTTCAGCTTTTTTCTGAAAAGTAAGATGCTCCAAGATACAGCGGGTATCGGGATGTATTCAACGAAACGCTTTCAACGTAAACATGTTTTGACTGTAACTATTTTTTTGTGTTAACGTTAACGTAATGATTGTACACTGTAAAGTTATTTAACTCACATTTTTTTCAGTTTTTTTTTTCGAAAATTGAGATGCTACAAACTACAGACGCACTCGTTTTGTATTCAATAAACAATAAAACGGGGTAACGTTAACGTGTTTTTAACAAGCAGCTATTTTCTCGTTAACGTTAACGTTAAATGCATTACCTAAAAATGCATTAACGTTCACGAATCAGTGTAGTTCTGGATTGCGTTAACGTTAACGCATGAAGTAATGCATTAACGTTTACGCAATCAGTATAGTGCTGGATTGCGTTAACGTTAACGCATTAGGTAATGCATTTAACGGTGACGCATTAAGTTATCTAGACTGTTTTTTTTTTTGCACAATTACGCATTTTAAGTTTATGTGTTAACGGTTACGCAATTAATCTAACTGCTGGACCAGAGTAACGCAGTGTTAACGTTAATGTAACCTCTGTTTTTACAAGTCAATTTGATTGCGTTAACGTTTACGCATTTACTAGTAAGCGCGGTTTACAGATTAATGTTCATCTACTGTTTTTTTCTTGTACTTTGGGTTTGCATCCTTCTGATCTTGCAGATTTACTGGGGGGTAAATGGCTACGCGCATATTTTTGATGTGCAAGTTTGATGGTTACTCGTTGGGCGTCAAGGTGGATGATGATTTCACGCAAGCGGTGCTTATTCAAAATGTGTTGTCGCAGTGGGATGTGTTGAGGGATGTTTCGTTCGAGATGTTTTATTCCATACCAGGGCATGACATGTGCCTAATATCGTGTCAGGACGACGTAGAGGTAATGGTTAGCCTTGCACGAGCAATGAAGCTTGAATATGTCAGGGTGGAGATAAAGGTGCGCGGCAGCGGTAGCGGACCAAGCGGCAGTCGGGACAGGATGTTATTTGAATATCCAACGGGACAGGGGAGGCGGGATGGCATGGACGGGGAGGACGACATGTTGTCCGTTTTCTGCCCATTGCCTAAAAAGGCATTATTGTCCGATCATTGGGCTGAAGGTCTTAAAGAAGCCGGGCAGATTTTTAAGGGTGGAATATCGGAATTTAGAGAATCACTGATGAAATATGCTGTACAAATGGATTTCACATTTCAGTACATAAAGAACGGCAAGAAGAGGGTGACAGCTGAATGTTCGCTCAAGGAGGAGAGGGATTGTAAATGGAGAGTGCATGACAGGCTAGATGAAAGGAATGGGTTTTTTTTACATTTGGGAGTTCCAGAAAAATCATAGTTGCGGCGCTGCTTATAGGACAACGAGGAATGAGAAGATAAACTGTAGCGTTGTGAAGTCATGTCTTTTAGACTTAGTTCGGAATACCCCGTCAACTCGCCCAATTGACGTTGTTCACACGTTCAAGAACGACTATGGGATTGAGATCCCATATCACATTGCATGGAATGGCGTGGAAAAAGCTCGGGATGATTTGTACGGCGACCACGAATCGTCTTATGATCAATTGCGATGGTACTTGGATGCATGCAGGCAGACGAATCCAGGCAGCCACCTGGCGTTGGATTATGATAAAGAAACTGGGCATTTCAAGAGACTGTTTGTATCGTTCTATGCAACTGCGCACGGGTTCAAATACTGCAGGCCGATGCTGTTTCTAGACGGGACATTTCTGGGGGGTAGGTACAAGGGGTGTTTGTTGGCGGCCAGCGCAAAGGATGGAAACAATGGTAAATTGGTTGATTACTTATTACATAAACGCAATAACACTTATCGTTAACACATTAGATGCAATTAACGCTTTCTTTTTTTTTTTTTACATTTTTTTTAACAGTCTTTACGAGGGGGGTGTGGTGTGTGGGGGGTGTGTGTGTTTCTGATGAGACAAGCTGCTCATGTTTGAGGATGAGTAATGGAATTTTTTTGCAACGTTAACGTTTTAATGCGTTAACGTTAATAAGTTAACGTTAACGCATTAAACGGCTGTGTATACAATGTTTTTTTCATAGCGTGATGATATGTTTTGTGTTTTTCGTAAATGGACAGGTCTTTTCCCGGTTGCATTCGCTGTTGTTGATGCGGAGAACGATGACAACTGGTATTGGTTCATGACCAATTTAGAAAAAATTGTGGCGAAAGAACGTGTGCTAACCTTCATTTTTGATTGACATAGTGGCATTCTTGAAGGGGTCCGGAAGATGTTCCCGGATTGTTTTCATTCTTATTGCTTGAACCACCTGAAGAACAATATGAGGGACAAATTAGCGGGTTTGAAACAAGCGTGGAAGGAGAAGCTCGTGCACAAATATTCGATAATGGCATATGCGACAACGCTTGACAAATACTACCAGGTGAGGGAAGAATTAAGAACAGAAGGTATGGGACGAGTAGAGAATTTCCTAGAGGATGTGCCGCCAGACAACTTCTGCAACATGTTTTTCAAAGGCAAAAGATATGGGGAGATGTCGTCTAACCTAGCGGAGTCATTCAACGCATGGATCCGTGATTACCGGCACCTGCCGATCATATTAATGGTCGACAAGATTAGGTGCAAGGTAATGAACCAGTTGTCAGTGAGACGCGCCGAATCACTCCTGATGACGGGTTTCCTATGCCCAGTACGCGACAAAATGCTGTCGCGGATGATAAGTGACGGGCGGACGTGGAATGTTGTTGAGTGCGACAACAGCGTATACGAAGTGCACTCGATCCCATCCGTTCTGGTTGATGTGGATAAAAAAAAGTGCTCCTGCTTCGGGTGGCAGGGAAACGGGTTCCCGTGTGTTCATGCTTGTGCGGCGATACAAAAAAGCGGCCAGAATATACATTCATCCGTTGAGTCGTTTTTCTTGGTGGAATATTACCGAATGACCTACTCGGAAGGTATATATGGTGTACCCACCTTCGAGAAACCGGAATGGAATGCATCGGAAGCTGTAATTATCCCGCCGATCACAAAAAAACAACCAGGTCGACCGCGGAAGAAACGCATCCCATCTAGGGGTGAGATCCCAGAAATAAGATGTGGTAGATGCAAAAAGAATGGGCACCACAACAGGAAGACATGCACTGCTTCAATTTAAAGCACAGAGTAATCAAATATTTCCTTTTATGTAGTTTTGACACAGCAACACTTTATGTGTTTAATGTCAATGGGGAGTGGAATCTCGTTTTTTTCACATGATGTTTTTGTTTTGCGTAAACATGTAACGAACACACACAAACTTTTAATGTTCAACGCTTTCATAATTTTTTTGTATATATTTAATCGCGTTAACGTTAACTCATTTACAAGACCCACCTCAATAACTAATCGCCCGTCGTTAAATCCCTTTTTTTGGACAACCAACCAGTTAAGAGCAATCACAGTTTGCGTTAACGTTAAGGCGAACGCATTTTACAACCAAAAAACTCAAATAACTAATCGCGTAAACATTAACGATTTTTTATTACAAACCAGCATAAGAGCGATAGAACTACGTTAACGTTAACGTGAACGAATATTACAGCAACTAATTGCGTTAACATTAACGCAGTAAGGAAACCATCACATGTAACTTATAACGCGTTAACGTCACGACAAATACAACCCAGTAACAAAGTCAAACGTTAACGCAGTTCTTTAAAGTTCAGAAACAAAACAACTGTATTTTGTTTTTGCGTTAACGTTAACGTGAACAAAAGTACAAATTGCATTAAAGTTAACGGATTAACGAACCATCCATTTAACATATTAGCGTTAATGTTAACGCAATTAAGTGATAACTACGTTAACGTTAACGCAATTTTTTTTAAGCATTTAAGGTACTTTGCGTTAACGTTAATGCAATATTTTTACAGACCAGAACAAATAAAAAAAAAATTCCGTTAACGTTAACCTGCAACAGTCAAAATTGTTCAACAAGACCAACAAACTAAACCAAATCTAAACATTAACTAAGCCCATTAACGTTAACGCGTGGGGTCACAGGCAGCGCATGTAAAATTACAAATTGCGTTAACAATTAACACATTTACAAAAACCACATCAAATTCAAAAGGCAAAACATTCAACGCAATAAACCAACGGATGAAATAAGAGTTAATTACATTTTTTGTTCGAGTCAACAATAACGCATTTGCACGTTAAAGCACTGATAAAACACACGCACCCACAATCGCAAAAAATGAATAAATCAGGGGGATATATACATTTTCTCAGATTTTTGTCTCGCATCATCGATAAACTCCCCCCACAGGTCATGGTGTGCCCTGATCTGGTTGGGTTGTTTCAACATCGACGCCCACCACGGAGACCCAACTATAGTGCGGATGGTTGAGCAGAGCATGTATTACGTCTCTCCGGACACCCCGTACATCCGCCACCGACAGTTTTTTCGCGACGGGCATATTTGTAGCATATTGTTTCATGATGTACATAACAAAAATGCCGCAATCAGTCCTGCAAACCCGGGGGTGGGAGGGGGTGGGGTGGGGAAGGTAAACAGATGAGAATGATAAATTTGCAAATATATACGATTTTTAGTACACATGTTTCGGACGGGTGAACTTACGCCCCGCGTTGTTGTGGCGAATCGAGACATTGTTCTATACGTGCGTCACCCCAATCTGGACGTATTTTCATGTTGATATGTCGTTCCACAAACCTTTTCTGTTCAGAATTTAGGTTAGTCAAACAAAATAGAGTGTAGTTAGAGACAATCAAAGTAGTCACACATTAAATCACATACCACCGTAAGTGCATCATTATAATAATGATCGGTTGTGTTCTTCCTTAGTCGGATGGAATTGTAGAACGTCCATTTTTTATCGGGTATATCCAGCACCATCACAGTCCAATGATTGGGTGACGCATGGCGACCGGTAGTGTTCATCGGGAACACCAAATAACGAGTTTCTTTGCTGAACGCGGCGGAGATTGTATAGTACAGTTCCTTCACCAGCACATTGTTGTCCTCCCGTATAAGATTCTATGATTTTTTTTTACGTGTTAGCAAGTTTGGATGAAAAAGGAAAAAAAGCTAACATGTGCTAAAGTGTCTTACCCAAATGCATGATATTGCGAACCGCGTTTCGTGCAGCAGCACGATTGGCATGGTCATCCGCACGCGATTGATTGATCTAACTTCATCTTCCAAACACTCTCTATACGAATCAATCGCCTGTGAGTAAAGAGAGGGAGAAAGACAAAACAAGTTAACGTTAACGTTAACGTAACATGAACGTTAACGTTACATTACGTAAACATTAACGTAAAAGCAAATTTTGTCAACACAAGCACATTTTTACGAAACAAGTTGATGTAATCAGTTAATCAGGTCAATAACAAACACTATGCTGACGATTTCATACGTTATCCGACACACGTCGCTCCATAATCATGCAAATGATGTCGCCACATGAGACCGTGGCCATGGGTTTCCCACCTCCAAACACAAATGTACTGGGACATTGTCAAAAACAACATATCACATGATCAGCAAACATTTTTATGGAAAAAGGAATTTCAAAAGTAAACAGGCACTTTGAGTAATTTTTTATTTCTTACCCTGGCCCCTCTTTGGAAATCACAGTCAACTTCTCCCAATCGTTGTCATCAAGCATCGCACCAACGGTCGTCGAATTACGAGCTGGGAGTACTGCATTGTCTTCATACATCGTTGTCGGGGGGAGCTCATCGACATTAACTATGTCAGATCTCTCTTTCTGCTTCCTTTTCCCTTTTGCTTTTGGGCAGACAAAATCGCTGCCTTGTTTCTTTGGTTGCCTCTCCTTCTTCTTTACTCGACCAACCATGGAGCTAACCTTTTGCGTTGCCTCCCCATGCGACATAGGCATAGGGACTGGCGACGGCGCATCGGGGGTGTCAGTCGGCATGACCATAGACAGCGGTTGAGGTTCTTGAAGAGGTTCTTGAGGTTCGCGGACTGCGAGAGTGGTAGGGGTACCCCTACCCCCCATTTGCATGTGGGCGTTCAATTTCGTCTGTAGGTCCTGTATTTGTTTATTGAGCGCCACACGCATTTTAACGTCTGATTTTGCTATCTCCTTCTTCTCTTGCCTCAGCAGTTTGTTTATTTCTTGTTCTGCCTTCAAGTCAAGAGCAAGATCATTATATTTCTTCTTCATTTCGCCAACAGCATCAGCATGTTGCTGATTCAACGTTTCGATTGTTTTTTTAAGTGTTTCCACCTCCTGGGCGAGTTCGTCACATCTCCGCCTAAGGTCCTCCTGTTCTGTATCGACGGCGGCCTCTTTATACTTCTGAGTCATGTCATGCACGCTCATTTCCGTTAGGATGTCTCTCTTCTCCCCAATTAATTTCGTTAATCTTGCAGAGAGATTAGAGACAGAACGCTCATAACTTTCTTTTTCTTGCAAAGACGACGCTTTCAGATTATCAATTTCCTTTTTCTGCTCGACGTTGGCAGCGGTTATGATTGCGATCACCCTATGCAGCGCTGCAATGGTCTGATCTTTTTCCATCTTATTCGCAGTGAACTCACCCTGCATTTGGTCGATCTGTCTGCGGATGTCATCAACTGCACCTGCGGAGACAGACGGTGGCCGCAAGTCACCCGCTGAAGGTGTGCAAAATGCACTCTCAGCGGGGGCAGCATCATCACCCAAATCGGTTGCGGCTTGAGTTGGGACGGGAGAAGGATGATATATGAGAGGTGTGAGATACCGCCCTATGATGTCGTCAACCATTGCATCATAGTCATCAGCAGCAGCAGCAGCGTCTGGATCTCCGCCCTCGTTGCCCGGGCTATCGTTAAATGAATCATTACTATCCTCTTTCAAAGCAATCCCCATTTGAAGCTCTGCCAAAGTCTCATCAGCGGGCTGATCTTTCACCTGGCAAGCATGTGCAAGCATTAACGTTAACCAGCCACACAGACACACACACACACACCCAAAACAACTAACCGATTGCGTTTACATTAAAATTAAATTGCTTGCGTTAACATTAAACATAAGCACAAAAACCAACAAATAAGTTCGCTAATGCTAACGCAAATAACAATTCCAGCCACAACATCTGCTTTTTTTGCTATTGCGTTAACATTAACGCACTATTTATTTGTGCATTAACGTTAACGCAAATATTTATATGCTTAACATTAACACATACATAATTGCGTTAACGTTAACGCAATTATTAAGTGCGTTAACGTTAACGCTAACGCAATAACAATCTAACAATACATAACTTAGTTTGCTTTAACGTTAACGCAACAACTAATTGCGTTAACCATAACGCAAAATACCACTTACCATTTTTCACGTACCTGCATCAACGTTAAAATCACAACATGTTTTTTTTGCTTACCTTATCAGCTGGCAGTAGACCGAGGGGAATGCCTCCCAAGTTGGAAGAAAACGTGGTGAGACACCACCACTCCAAACGCGGCACACTATGCTGCCTACCCTCGGTGTGGTCAACCAACGTTGTGTGCTCGCACAACCAATACTGTAAGTAAAATTTGTAATATGTCAAGCAGGGTCCACAAACAACGCTTGTAAATATTTGAAAAACATTTTCACAATGGGTATGTGTATACCTGGAGAGCAAGCATGCACCCCGTGATCGCCCGGGGTTCCATGTACGATTTCTTGAGGCTGCTTTCGAGATCTGTGAACATCGCAGTTGTCCAGTTGTAATTTGCCATGTCTTCAATTGTTTCAACATAGCGAACCAACGATTTCTGGACCTGCTGTTCAGTTGTCGCAAAGAAGCACGTGGTCATCAGGTGTAGAATAACCATGCGGACAACATCCTATACTGTTTCATTGTCCGTGGCGACGACATTCGCTTGCACTTGTGATCTCAAATAAGCAACACTAAACCCACGGTCTGCGAATGTTAGTCTGGACATGAATGGGGAGTCGGATTTTGTGTAACGACTCAGAACAATGGGTTCTTCGCCCGTTGATATCCCGAATATCAGCTGGATGTCAAGCGGGGTTATCCGGATGAGCCTGCCCCCTATCCTAAACCCCCCCCGTGCAGGGTTGTAGCATCGGATGATCATTTCAATGAGATCATCATTTTTGTGGATGTTTTCGAGCGTCACCCGCTGCTCATATAATGTCTCGAATATTTTTGCAAGGGGGGTCCGGGCCAGCAGTGCCTTATGCTGATCGTTGAGTTTGCAGTCTCTCAGCAATTCATAGGTCTGCTTAAGGTTGGAGCGATAAAGGAACGTCCGCTGGCTCGAACTTTCCTTTTTCGGCTTCTTTAGGAGTTTTACTGCAAGAACGACGGGGGGAAACACAATTAATGCACATTACAAGCCACACGTTAACGTTAAAGCAGTTATCCATATCCCCTCATTACGTAACATAAAACTGGGTACTATTTTGCGTTAACGTTAACGCACAACAAGAAATGCGTTAATGTTAACGCATTTCTTTCAAAAAAACAAAATATCGCACCAAAACGGCCCCAACCCTTTTCCCAGGCAAAACGTCTATGTGCGTTAACATTAATGCAATTACATCCACGCGTTAACGTTAACGCAAGACGCAGCAAATAGTGCTGCACCAGTCAGACAAACAAACAAACCTAAATCTAAACACACAACCTCAAATTAATGTTAACCTTAAAGCAGTCATCCATATCACTCGGTACGTAACAAAAACATGCTACTACTCTGCGTTAACGTTAACGCACAACAAGAAATGCGTTAACGTTAACGTATTTCTTTCAAAAAAACAAAATTTCGCACCAAAACGGTCCTCACCCTTTTCCCAGGCAAAACGTCTATATGCGTTAACATTAATGCAATTACATCAACGCATTAACGTTAACGCAAGACGCAGCAAATAGTGTTGCACCAGTCAGACAAACAAACAAACCTAAATCTAAACACACAGGCTCAAATTAATGTTAACCTTAAAGCAGTCATCCATATCACTCGGTACGTAACAAAAACAGGCAACTACTCTGCGTTAACGTTAACGCACAACAAGAAATGCGTTAACGTTAATGCGTTTCTTTCAAAAACACAAAATATCGCACCAAAACGGTCCCCACCCTTTTCCCAGGCAAAACGTCTATGTGCGTTAACATTAATGCAATTACATCCACGCGTTAACGTTAACGCAAGACGCAGCAAATAGTGCTGCACCAGTCAAACAAAAAACAAACAAACCTAAATCTAAACACACAGCCTCAAATTAATGTTAACGTTAAAGCAGTCATCCATATCACTCGGTACGTAACAAAAACAGGCAACTACTCTGCTTCAGCGTTAACGCACCACAATAAATGCGTTAACGTTAACGCATTTTCCTCAACAAACCAGAACGTCGTCCCAGATTTGAGAAAAAAACGGACGAGTAACGCAAAAGGGCCCTCCCCCCTTTTTACAGGCAAATGTCTGTTGCGTTAACATTAACGCAATCACATCAACGCGTTAACGGTAACGCAATCGAAGTACATAGTGGTGTACCAGACAAACAAACAAACCTAAATCTAAACATACGACTCACATTTATGTTAACGTTAACGTAAGCATTTTTTTTATAAATTCCTTCTTTTCGGAGGCAAAACAACATGTGGGTCAACATCGCAAAACAACGAAACAAAACACGACGTACGATTTAAAAAAAAAACGTAAACAGGGGAACAGAGCATGTCGGAGTCGAGTAAAATAGACGAACATCATCGTCTCGCTTCGTGATTTTCATTTCTAAAACGCCGTCCCCTAACAACATTGTATCGATTTTAGGGTTTCACATACCGTCGGGACTGATGGTTGCTCGTTTCTGTGTGGAAGACGAGGGGGCGCGTTCAAAATTCTCCATTATTTGAAGACGATGGTGCGATTTTGGATTATTAGTTTTAGGGTTTTGGGGTTTCAGAGTTTTTAAGCGAGGAGAGGATAGATTGCGTGGGAGAGAATAGAGAGCGTTTTGGCGGTTTTTTTTGTATGCGATCGTGCAGCTAGTGGAACGTGTAACAGGACATATCGAAATCAGAACGGACGCAGTAACACGCCGACAGCTAACCGTGCGTTAACGTTAACGCAATCCGCTACTGTTAACAGAAAAAAAAAAATACCGTTGCAAAGCTATCGTCGAGCTCTTTAATTTGATCACATTTTTATATGATTTGATTCAGAAATCAAATTTATAGAAGCGGATTCGTATTGGGTGGGTTTTTTTTTAGTGCCCTGTTCATGTTGTAGTGTTTGTATTCTCAAAATAGCATGTTGCGTAAATAAACTGTAAAAGGAAGGGCAAAATGGAAGGACTTTTTCCTAAAGAATTGAGGTGGTCTGAAAACTTAATTTTAATTGTACTAGGGTCTAAATTGTGAAATGTGCTCTAACATAGGACTAAAAAATAAAATTCCCTTAAAAAAATCATACTAACTTATTATATAGATTTTTTTTTTTGTTGGGTTGAAAAATTTCCAAAATTAAACAAAACCTTGGCCACTAGAAGACAAATATATATATATATATATATATATATATATATATATATATATATATATATATTAACCAGAGTCCAGTCTCCAATGTGTATTTATTGGGATTTGTGCATCTGCTTATCCTTTTGTCAATTGGGCAAATAAAGACAGGGGGCAGAAGCCCCAGATTTCTTACTCCACCGAAAGTGTCAATAACTCTCTGTTCATTTCCCCCTAATTTAGGGGTTTCCCTAGAAAGAACATACACAATTACACAAACACGAGTAGATAGATATAGAGAGAGAAATCACACACACACATAAAAGTAGAGAGAGAGAGGGGGGGAGAGAGTCGAAAACTTGAAATCCATCTTACACACAAAAGAGTAACCGGTGGTTAGATTATAAAAATGAGAAAAAGTCTGAACCCATGAGTTAATTTTATGAGAATTAAGAGAGATCCAAGATCACTCCTACACTGATATCAAAATTCAAGGTACAACAAATCTAGTCTAATAGTCACAAATGGAGAAACTGGTCGAGGGTTAGTCGACCAAAAATTCGATGTGTGAGTAAAAGATTGTTGAATTTATTCCACATCGGATGTGGAAAGGGTTGATGGTCAAGTTATAAATTTGGGAGAAAATCTCATCTTATGAGCTAACTTTTGGGTTGAGAGAAACCCAATACCACCCATACACACAGAAAGGGAGAGGGAGAGAGAGAACGAGTTCCTTACCGAATAAATATTATTTAAAAAAATTTACTGACAACGAATATCTTTCAACTTATTTACGGGACACGAGTATCCCGGTGTTCCGAATACCAGGATCATTTTTTTTTTAATTGAATGGTCTCGGCGTTGTGAACGCTAGGACCATTCGAATATTAACGCCACATCACCATTTCTTTAAAACAGTAATGTGCCATTTGTAGGTAAAGTTCTGGTGTTGTTAACACTGGAACCAAAAAACTGCAATTTTTTCATGATTGGCGCGAGAGAGAGGAGAGGAGAGGAAAGAGAGAGAGAGAGAGAAATTCAGTGGGTTCAAACTTGATAAGTATTTTAGACACTTCATACTCCTAAAATTTGACTATTATTTCTTTTATTTTTTTATTAAAAATAAGACATTTTTTTTTTTTTTTTTTATATTTCGTTTTTTTATAAAGAAAACTTTTTACTTGAATTCAATTGAAAATAAAAATAGATGAATTTTAACTGAATTTTTTAAAATAATTGAATTTTTTAATTCAACTATTTAAAAAAAAATCAACAATATTCGAAACTAAACTAACAAATTTTAAAAAAGAAAGAAAAATTCAACTATTTTTACTTAAAAATTCAAATAAAATTCAACTATTAAAAATATTTTTTTAAAAATTCAAACATTTTTAATTTAATTGAATTTAAGTAAAAATATTTTTTTATTTTCAATTAAATTCAAACAATATTAATTTTTAATTTTAATTAAATTTTTACTTGAATTAAATTAAAAAAAAATTATTAATAATAAAAAAAATAATAAATAAATAAAAAATTCTTGATAAATAAAAAATATTTTTTAATAGTTCAATTCAATTCAATTAAAAATATTTTTCCTTAAATTCAATTAAAATATTTTTAAAAATTGAAATAAAAAATATTTTTTAAAAGTTAAATTTCATTTGAATTTTTGAAGTAAAATAGTTAAATTTTACTTAAATTCTTTTTGAAAATTTGTTGGTTTGGTTTCGAACGTTTTAAACAGTTAAATTCAAAAATTCAACTATTTAAAACATTCTAATTAAAATTCAACTATTTTTTTTTTAATTAAATCCAAGTAAAAAAAAAAAAAAAAATCTTTATAAAAAAATAAAATAAAAAAAAGAGTAAAAACTTAAAAACAAAAAAATTATCTTATTTTCATTAAAAAACAAAAAAATTAATGATTAAACTTTTGGAGTATAAAGTGTCAAAAATACTTATCAAGTTTGAACCCACTTGATTCCTCTCTCTCGATCGTCATGAAGAAATGAAAAAATTGCAGTTTTTTGGTCCTGATGTTAACAACACCGGGACTTTACCAACAAACGGTACATCACCGTTTTGAAGAAACAATGATGTGCCGTTAATATTCGAATGGTCCCAGCATTCACAACGCCGGGACTATTCAATTAAAAAAAAAATTGATTCCGGTGTTCGCAACACTAGGACTAAGATCCCAGTGTTCGGAACACCGGGATACTCGTATCCCGTAAAATAAGTTGAAAGATACTCGTTGTTAGTAATTTTTTTTTAAAACAATATTTATTCGGTAAAGAACTCGAGTGAGAACCATCACACACACAAAAGGGGAGAGAGAGCAGCGGTGATTGCAATCTATCACTTCAAGAGTTAGCTTTTAATATTAAGAGTGGCCCAAAATCACCTCTACACACAAAAGGGGAGAGGAAGAGAGAGAGCCTTCACACACACAAAAGGGTAGAGGGGTGGTTTCAATCCATCACAAATACACACACAAAAAGGGAGAGAGAACCATGACACACACACAAGGGGGAGAGAGGTTGCAACCCATGCCAAATACACGCGCACACAAAAAGGGAGCGACTAATATAGTGTAGCTCAAGTGGTAAGACTCACTTGAGTTAAAACAGTTGAGAAACCTCTGCAAGGCTAGAAATTCGAACATGCGAAAAAACACTTATTAAGAGGGACAACCACGCACTCTGAACGAAATTAGTCTCACACTCTATGTGGATGTAGGGACATTCGTGGGTATAAAAAGAAAAAAAGAAGAGAGAGAGAAAACCATCACACACGCACACACAAAAGGGGAGAGAGAAAGAGAGAACCATATCACACACACAAAAGGGGAGAGAGAGAGGTTGCAATCCATCACAAATACACACACACAAAAGGACAGAGAGGGTGGGGTTGCAACCCACACAGCTGCAATCCATAGAAAATGATAGAACAATAGCCTTTTGAACACAAATATGCATAGACTAAGATCCTTTGTTCTTGGTCCACCCCCACAGACCACAGTGAACCCATTATCACCATTAGAATATTCCCATTCTATGAGTAAAAACAACTTTTTTCCAAGAGGCCAATCCCACCCCACCCCACCCCACCCCAACCCTTTTCTTCTCACACTTTCTTTACCCATTGTGCCTAAAAAGATCCCAACCATTTGCCTCATCCCCCAAAAATCAAATATCCTCATGATGGTTCATTGATGCTTCAAATCTGTCAATCTAGTGCCACTACAAGGAAATGCAATGCATTTATATGTGTACATGTGTCTGTATATATATAGAGAGAGGGAGAGGGGTTGCAATCCATTAGTCGCACACATGAGCGGGGTTGAAATCCATCACTCGTGCGTGCGCGTGCGCGCATGAGGAGAGGGGGTGATTTCCATCACACGCGCATGCGTGCACACAATGGGAGAGAGAGAAACAGAGAGAGCGAGGTTGAAATCCATCAAGCACACAAACAGAAAAGGGGGAGAGAGAGAGTTTGAAATCCAGCACACACAAGCAGGAGAGAGAGAGAGAGTTTGAAATCCATCACAAACAGGAGAGAGAGAGAGAGAGAGAGAGAGAGAGAGAGAGAGAGAGGTTGAAATCCACCACACATACACAAACAAAAGGGGAGAGAGAGGTTGGAATCCATCACACCCACCCACACACAAAAGGGGAGAGAGAGAGGTTGGAATCCATCACACACACACACACACAAAAGGGGAGAGAGAGGTTGAAATCCATCACACACACACACAAAAAGGAGAGAGAGAGAGAGGTTGGAATCCATCACATACACACACAAAAGGGGAGAGAGAGAGAGAGAGAGGAGAGAGAGAGAGAGAGAGAGAGAGAGAGAGAGAGAGAGAGAGAGAGGTTCAAATCGATCACACACACATTAGGGGGGAAAGAGGTTGAAATCCATCACACACACAGACACAAGGGGAGAGAGAGAGAGAGAGAGAGAGAGAGAGAGAGAGAGAGAGAGAAAGAACACACAAAAAGGAAGAGGGAGGGGGGAGAGAGAGATGCAGCAATCCATCACACACACACACAAAAGGGGGGAGAGAGAGAATACAACCCAAAAAGTGAAAAATAATGCAATTCTCACTTAACCAACGGGTGCAATTTTTCGTGCGACTCGGCCCCGCTACACATGTTCTTTGCTAAACAGCTAGCAGAAGGAAAATATTTTCCTTTTTCCAAATCAAACAAACAAGAAGACAATGACATGCAAGCACTCAACATCAACAATAGTAATTTGCTTCTTGGAAAAAACACAGACAAGAGTAACAACTAAAGTCTAGAGGCCCTTCTTTATTACCTGAGAGAGGGGCCGATACCGTCGTTTAGGGTTGGTTTGGCATGGAATGTGCAGAGCTCAAAAGCTTCCCTGCAATGCCACCGTCTTCTATATAGCTTATGCTTTCATGGGAATTCTTCTGAGGTGGAGCTAGTGGTAGACTGATCCTTTGGAAAACCAAAATCAACAAACAGTCCCTACAGCATAAAAATAAAAAATAAAAAATAAAAAATAAAAAAACAAATAAATAAATAAACTTTTTTTAGAGTAAGTGATATTTATAGTAAAATCAACAACGGATCAACCTAAGAGGTGTTAGTCCGGTTGGCAAGGGGAGATAACCCCTTTCCTTGTTAACTAGAGTTTGACTGTCCTGGAGAGTACTCTATGAATTAAATCTTGAATTTAAATTTGAATGCACCAAGCCAATGTAGGGAGCGTGCCCGTAACATCGCTAGGGAGATAATTAGTCGAGGTGCGTGAAAGCTGGGCCCAGATACACCTTAACGTAATTAAAAAAAAGAAAAAGCAGCGGATCCAAAATTATTGATTGGGGGATAAAAGATTTAGGGAGTTTATTAGATAATTTTATAATTCAAAGGGGCTTATTTCAAATTTTAACGGACTTTAATTGATTTTTTTCTAAAACACATACGATAATAATGAAATTTTTCAAAAATTCGGGGGTCCCCTGGGCCCTTAGTAGCTTTGTCCCCCTGGGTAGAATTGCACTTGGGTTGTTAACGGCCTGTTTGATTTGTAACAAAATATTTTTTTCAAAATTTTTGAAAGCCCCTTTTGTTTAGTTAAAGAGACCATTTAAAACAGAATCCTGTTCATTAATGATTGAAAATTGCATAAATGATAAAAGATGAATATTCATAGTAGAAGTGGTGTGAGTGTGACTGATTGGAAAGAGAATTATTTTTGACTAGAATAGTGTGTTGATTATGTTTCAAAATAAAATTAAATGAGGGTTTTTGTTTTAAATAAAAAAAAAAAAAATAGTTTTGAGAAAAAACTACCCCCCACCCTACTAGGATGGCAATGCTTCAGTTTTAGGTCGATTTCACTATAAAGTAAAACCAAAACCATTAGGCATATACCAAAACTAAAACTGAAACCGTCAGTTTTGAGAAAACGGTTTAAAATTGAACAGTTTAATTTTATTCAAAATCAAAACCGCAAAACTATTAAGATTTTTTAATTTTATACAAAATCAAAAGCAAAACTACGAAATTGTGAACCGTTGTTTTTTATATATGAACAAATTAACCCAATTAACCCAAGAACATATATATACACACACTAGGTATCAAAATATAAATAAATAAAAAAGGCGGGTAATATATATAATAAAAATATATTTAAAATACCAGTTACGCAGTTCAGTTTCACGGTTACTATCCCAAAACTAAAACCGCTTCGATTTTTAATTTTGAAACCAAAACCATATAATCGGTTTCAAAATAGAACCGTCTGGTTCGGTTACCCGTCGGTTTGGGTTGAATTGCCATCCCTACCCCCAACCCCACCTCACCCCTCAAAAGCGATTATTTATAACATGGACATACCATGGCATCATTGATTGCATAAGCCACACAGTAGTGTTCCTGCAAATCATAATCGCAAGTTATTCACAAATATGTGTTTCATTTGGTGCCTTTAATACCAAAAAAAAAAAAAAAGAAAAAAAAAAATACTAAGCACTAAATCAATAAGTCATAAAGACCAGGCAAAGATGAAGGAGCAAACTGCATATAAATGCTAAGAAACACACGCATTATTAATAGTCTCCAATCTCATTATAAGTAAGAGGAACGGCTATAGGTGGCATTTGGTTGATGTTTCTTTTTTTCCATTTCTACTCTCAAAAGAAATGGATAAGAATCATGTTTCCGTTTTCAACAATGCTAGGAACAGAAGTGTGTTTGGGAACAAAAATTATTCTTACATTAATTCATAATTTATGAGAACAAAAACAAATAAACACATGTGGTTACGATATTAGTCCTCATTGTTTCTTTAATTTTACTTAAAATATAAAGGATAGACATGTTTCTTTTAGGCAATAAATTTTTGCAAGTTATAGCAAAATAAAATTACATTTCTAAAATTAATTATAACAAAAAGTAATTATAGGAAAGTACTTTATTGTGTTTCTCTTGAACTAAATTGATGAATAAAAGCAAAAAAAAAAAAGAAGGTTATGGGGTGGGGGAGCATCATTTCTCTATTTTTAAGGCTATCTAGATTTGAAGGGGTCCCATTATTCAAAAAACACCAACTTTATCCCTTTAAAAGAGACCAAGTTGAGAATATTTTTTTGGGAAGGAATGGAAACAACCTTTTTTTTCCTCAAAATCCCAAGATTTTGGAATTAATCTCAAAATTTTGGGAATATATGGGAGTAGAAACATGTTAACCAAGCATGTTTCTGTTCTTAAATTTCAAAATTTTGGAAACGGGAATAAGAATTTGGGAGCAAAAACACTAAACGAATAGGGCCTATAGAGTCCTGAGCCAAAGCTCTTATCCTCCTATATGAGGTAGTATAGGTCTTGACCTAATGTGTTTGAGCCAAAAGAGAGAATGATTTCATATCGACCCGAGAAACATTTTTTTAGCAGGCATCTATGTCGGGCTTTTTTTTAAGGCCAACTATGGTTTAAATGTCACAAACATTATTTTTTCTCAGCTTATTTACTTCAACAATTCTACTCTTTTAGCATAGATAAGATGGGAAAACTTGCCTGCATCATGTGCCACTCTTCGAACTCATCAAACAATTCCAACCTCTCAATCCTAAAATCAATAAAAAAAACAGATGAGAATCGTTAAAGTGCTAAGCTTTATAAAGAAAGTAGATGATAGAGAAAAAATGTCACTTTAAAAGTAGCAAGGAATCATCTTTTATCAGTAGAAATCAAATGGAGTGCCCCCATTTTTTTACCACCATCGAATCTTGGTATAACTAAAACAATCTAAGGAAACAATTTCTTTTATAAAGAACAATAATAAAAAGTACACATGCAATTTTGGTCACTATAACTTTCCTACAACCCACTAAGGTTGCGTTTGAGTAAAATAAAATAATTCAAAGGAGGGATTTCATTTTGAAAAAGACTTTCACAAATTCTTTTTTTAAAATCCCTTGTTTGGGTACTACTAAAAGAGATTTATAAAAATCCATTAAATTTGTAAAATGGAATTTCGAAGAAGGAAAATAGAATTTCCAAATCTTTTCGATACAGGTGCTATTTCGAAATCCCTCCAAAGAGGGACTTCACTTCTCCCAATAAGTATCATTAAAATGATATTACTAAAATTATTTATTAAAATTATATCATTAAAATAAGTATAAAAACAATATAATTAAAATAATATATATTTAAAATGATATTACTAAAATTATATTATTAAAATAGCTATAATAATAATATAATTAAAATAGGTATAAAAGGCGAAATACCTGCGTCTCTCTCGAGCTTCAATGAAATTACTATAAACTCTCAGCATATCCCAGGCAACAGCTCGCTACAATTCACATAGTTCACATGTATTAGAATGACACTGTAAACAACAACAACATATTATATGAAATTGAATTTAAAAAAAAAAATAGCCAAAAAATGTGCGTCCAAATTAATATGGAAGACAAGATACGGTTTATAGTTGAAAGTTTAATATTGTGTTTGGCATGAAGGAAAGTTGGTAGATGAAAATATTAGCTCCGTTTCTCTGTAGATCACTATTTATACTGGCAGACCTCGCTCATTTTTTGAATCCCTTCGAATTTGTACTCGTATACCTCACACATTTTTTTTACCTCTCAGCATTTATACTCGTACACCTCACTCATTTTTTATACACTTATCTAAAAATATTAGCATTGTCCTGCCTAGGGATGTCAACACCCGAACCGACGGATAACCGAACCAAACTGAACCGAACACTTTGATTTTGAAACCGATTAAATAGTTTTGGTTACGGTTTTGATTTCGAAATTAAAAAAGAAGCGGTTTTGGTTTTGGTTTTGGTTTTGGTTTTGCGATGGTAACCGTGAAACCGAATCGCATAACTGAACCGTATAATTGGTATTTTAGATATATTTTTATTATATATATTACCCTCACTTTTTATTTACTTACATTTTGACCTCTAGTGTGTGTGTGTATATATGTGTGTATGTGTGTGTGTCTATGTATATATAGTGTTAATTGAGTTAATTTTAGGGTTTTCATAATTTTTTACAGTATTTTAGTTACGTTTTTATTTTTATATAAAAAACAACGGTTCGCAATTTCGCGATTTCGGTTTTGGCTTCATATAAAATTTAAGAAACCTTAACAGTTTCGTGGTTTTGCATAAAACTAACCAGTTCGGCTTTAAAATTGTTTTCTAAAAATCGACGATTTTGGTTTTGGGTTTGGCTTTGAGTTTGTTAAATGCCTAACAGTTTTGATTTTGGTTTCTAGTAAAACCAACCCCATTTCTTCTAAGTATCCAATGTACGAATCGCATTCCAAGTCACCATCTCCCAAAAAAAAAAATCACTTTTGGACTTGCAATCAATATGATTCAAGAATTTATTCAACCCCTGAAAAGAATACCTGCCATCCTTGATCAAGAAAAAGTTTCTCCTTGTCAAGTAAAGTTGGTGTAGCATAAATGCTCAATAGTGCACATCCTCGACTCTGAAAAAACAGGAAGGACATTAAAATTTCACACAAAAAATTGTTTGTCAAAATAGCAGTTGTATAAGATCGTCTTTTACTTCAATAAATCCATACATAAATCATAGATACCTTATGATATTACACACACAAACACACGAATTTTAGCTAGGCAGCCATCTATCCACTATACCAGCTGTTAGACCCTAACAATGCTGGAGGACCAAACAGCACCGACTTGGTGCGATTTGCTACCGGACATGGTGCATGCGGCATGGATGGGTTTGTTGGCAGAAAGGGTACCAACTTGGTGCCTATCGGTGGGCAGCAGCATTGTTGCACAACACCGGCGGGTGTTGGACCTCGGTGCGAGACCGAGGCAAAATGGTGCAACGTAGGTGCAACGCTACGTTGTAAATGGTGCTTTGGACGCGGCAACACACGTTGGAGGAGTGGGGAGGCGCTGGACCAAGCTGTTGGGCAGGCATTGGCAAAACGGTGCGCTGTTGGGCAACGTGGACGCACGTTGGCGGTGTTAGCAGAGGTTGCTGATAATGGGGTTCTCGTTGGGGAGTGACGGGACCAAAGGAAGATCTCGATGCGGTACCGAGGCAAAATGGTGCAACGGAGGCGCAACGATACGTGACAAACAGTGTCATGTGTGCGGCGTGGCGGACTGTTGGGAACGACGGTGCATTTTGGTGCGAAAAATGCACACGGCGTTGGGACGTCGTTGGGCAGAACGATGCAACAGAACAGAACGTAGGCGCAACGCTACATTTTGGGCTAAGTCATGTAGAGGCATGACGCACCGTTGGGCGGCGGTGCATTCTGGTGCAGAAATAGCACACGGAACGTTAGCAGGTCGTTGGGCGCAACGACACGTTCCGGCCATGCAGCGGCGTGGCAAAACGTTGGTGAACATTGGCAGATTATGGGACGAGATGGCAACGGGCAGACGTTGGGACGGTGCAAAAACGCTGGAAGAATGCTACCTGGTGAGCTGATGGACTGGTGGTTTCCAGACATGTGCAGTGCATGTGTGAGCAGTTCTGGGCAGTTCTTGGGCGGTTTTGGTTGGTTTTCAGACAGGAAAACCAACTCTTGTGGTGCTGACAAGTGTCGGGACAGGTGTCGGTAGTCTGTCTATACAGTTGGGGCTGTCAACTGCTGTCTTCTCCTATAAATACTGTTGTTTTGGTCTGTTTTAAAGGTTGGAATGTACTGCGGATTTTACAGACAGAGTGTTGTATTTGGTTCCTTGTAACCGGAGTTTATTAATACAAGGTTAGGTTTTCCCGTAATACGTGTGTGTACTGTTGCGTGGGTGCGTTTCGGTAGTGTTTCGGTGTATTCCCGTTATATTTCGTTACAGGAACGTGTGTGTTTACAATCTGTCGGTGTAATTCCGTTGTGAGGCAGTGCATTCACCGTGGGCTGACTAATTGTGCCAACGATCAGGCCATCACTTGGTTTAAAATTGGTGCTGAAAATTTTAGACCCTATGACACCAGCCATGGTGAAAAATCATGACGGACATTGATGGGGATCGACTAAGGCCACCGCTTCAAACTTATGTACGGCGGGGGCGAAAAAGTCATTAGTGTTGCTTTTTTCCGCAGTAGTTAATTATAGTTTTTAAGATAATCGTTATTCCTATTTTTGTTAAATAGTCATTATTTCTATTTTGTTAAGTAGCCATTAATGTTTGTTATGTTAAACTTATATAATGAGGTTTTATTGTAATAAAAAGACACATTTGAATTAATTGATTATTGAATTATTTGAGCAAAATTATCTTCTTTATATTATTAGTGTTTTTTTTTTTTCGTTTTTTTTTTCTTTCAATTGGCCTCCTTCATCAGACATAATACTAAATTGTTGTTAAACAAATGTGCCTGCCTCCAAAGAAGTTCTACTGATTCGTCTGTAGCAGCATACTAAGTTACTAAAAAGAACGACACATTGAAAATATACCGTCCATATAGCAAATCTAATAACAATGCAATTCAATCAATGGCTCACAAAGAGCTAGCCACTCTCAAAGGTGAGTTCAATTGCTCTCAAATAGATTAGAATGTAAACAGAAAAGATAAATCTGATTAGATGAATGAATCTGGATTCAAATCTCATCAGTGATTTTGCAAAACCTGAAATCCAGACATGGACTCGTGTTAAATCTCACGAGTTCAGGAAAAAAAAATGGAAGGGAAATTAGAGGGGTCTCCATTCGTGAGGCCCCTCATTGCTGAGTGGTGATTCAGATGATCAGTATCGCGTTTAGGGAGGTTTGATGGTGCAGAGGAAGAGGCAGGCCAGACTGAGGCAAGAAAAATTTATTATCTGCATTGTAGTTTGTGTTAAAAAATGAAGTTGACCAATTGATCTTATGGGGCACAGAAGGAGACACAAAAGGAAAGAGAATCCATGATCATTAAATAGAGAATTAGAAAGGATATATATCGTCTGAAACTAATAAAAAATGTTTCTCTAAAAACATAATAAAGACTACCTCCAAATTTCGAATCATTTGCTGGCCAAAAGCATCATAGGGATGGATCTGTTTAAGATCCAAACAAAATCCATAATCAGTAAGACAATTCAAAAACCAATTAAAGCATAATTAAAGGGACACAAAAGAGAAACCTATAAGAAATATATGAAGATTTAAGGTGAAACACGACCTGCTCATACAAGAAAAATATAGCGGTCGAGAATTTCCGTGAAGCCCATCCAACTATATTACGACTTGAATCTGGATCCAAGTATATTAAGACGCATTCTGCAATTATAAACGTTGGCAGGCTGATAACACATCAGAATGAAACAGCTTAATTATTCCTTCGGCATGTTTTCATACAGGTCAAACATCAACATTTGGTCAAAGGTGATGAGAGATAAGTGAAAAAAATGGAAAAATATGAGGAAGTAAAATAGAATAAAAAAATGTGAGGCACATTAAATAAACGAGTAAAAAATGGAAATTCATCAACATTTGGTCATAGGTGATGAGAGAGAAGTTTAAAAAAATAGAAAAATATGAGGAAGAAAAAAAGGAATACAAAAATGTGAGGCACATTAAATAAACAAGAGTATTTTGATATTCACAATCTTATTGTGGTTTCAATATTTATGTCCACTAAGCCTTAAAAATTGTGTTTCCTGCCTTGCCCCAAGTCAAACAAAAAATAACAACAATAACAACCCATTAATTAATAAAATAGCATCCGGGATCGCACGTGTGCTAACTCAATGCATGTTTAACTCAATTTTTCATATTACCCTTTCATTATAATTTAAAATCATAGTTACCCAATTTTCTCCAGAGCTTTAATGTTAAGTTTGCACATTGAGAAGGGATAGTAAAAACAAAGAAAAATATGGAGTGGTGATGAAAGGTGGAAATTCATTTTTATATTGGTACTATTGTGAGGTATATATTGTAACTACCAAAGAAGTTACAAAAGTGGTACACCAAATTTGTAACCGGTAAAAAGGGAAGTGGCTTTATATGTAGTATAGATTAACTAATATAAAGGAAAATAAAAGGAAAAAAGATCCATGGAATGAGATGCTCAAACAGAAGAGTTCCATCATTCAAATAGGATTTCTTCATTCAAACACAAATAACTTGTAAAGAACAAAATTATAGAATTGCAGAAAAATACAAAAGGCAGGACACTTTGAACTTGGAACTAAATCATAATGTAAATCATATAAGTAGGGTTTGCTACAAAAATAACACTTCCAGGGTACTAAAAGAAGGAGACCAAAGTAAAAGAGCCTGGCCAAGTTGGCCATGATGCCACTCCTTGCAACACACAGCCTGCTTCCACCATCACCACACAAATGGAAACCATAATTGTTTGTTTGTTTGTTTTGAAATCTTAAAATAATTTTCCGTCAATCAAAAACATTGTTTTCAAAACAGAGTTCTAGATATAGTGAGACTGAGAGAATTATGAATACAGGAGTCAATGGAAAACACGCCCCAACACACACACACACACAAATGTTTTACAATTGCAAAACAAACACCAGCTTAAATAAATGGAATTTGCATGATTTCAGATGAGGAAAAAGAAAAGAAATCTGCATAATTTGAAAGCCTCGGCATTTAGGACCACATCACATGGTAGCAATTGGTATCAGAAGGTACGACCAAAATAAAAGAACTACATTAAATATTGAAACATCTAATAGTTACTTCAGAAAATAAGTTAATTGCTTAAGAAAACATCAATTGTCTTCAACAACAGTACTTTATTAAACACCCTAGCAGAAGTGGTTTATAAATAAGCAAATTGAAGCATATACCTGGGATCTAAATCAGCCAGATTTATGATATCATCCAGTTTTTGTATATCACGTAAATCAACAGGCAGTAGTTTGTAGTGATTACTGATCACTTCCCCGTTCTCTGTAATATAACATCAGTAATTAGCAAGAAGATTGGGTACCTGACTGAAAGTTTAAACAGTAGGAAGCAAACTTTGACCCAGGTCACCTCATAGGGAATATGATACCTGCAGTGAACAGTTTATTTTGCATGGATGTGAAACAAAATATATCATATTTCTCCATGCACTATATAAAGAAATGTAAACTGGAAAGATGTTTGAGACATAAAAGTTGATCATGATGTTATTTCCTGCATTAAATCCTAGTCAAGAAAATCAAGGGGAGCATTTTTTCTGGTGGGTGTCGGGTCAACAGAAACTGAAATGAATTTCTATGGATGCATAAACTATGGAATGCATTATTTTATGTTTGGCCCATTCCCATGCACAGTCGAACAGACTCTTCCTTTTCCAAAATAATACATCATCAGTTCCAGTGCAAGTGCAATGCAAACCAGGAAAGCATTCTACATATAAGTTGTAGGACCATATTGACGTTATACATGTTTCAACATGCCTCGACAGTTTAGTAATATCTGCCCAACCAGACCTAAAAATTCAAATCCTATGCGACTTAAGAAAGAAGTTCCAGTTCCAAATAAACAAAAAGTGCAACTCAAAGTTGTGCAATACTCTGTACTTCGTAATTATGGCGACAACAAGAAAACAATGGGTGCTAGCAGAGAAAAAAAGAAGTTATCAAATTTGTCAAAGATGTGAAGATTTGAAATATTCCAGAACAAAAATAAAATTTTCATCTAATTTCATCCCGTTTTATTGATGGTAGAAACAGAAAAACAAATGTGACCAAAATGTCAAAGTAATGGGAATGTATAGGCAGTACTACGGACTCTGCCCATTTGTATTAGGCCCATATTTCCAAGACATGGTGTGTTTTTTAGGATTTTTAGCCCATGTGGGAAATTACATCTTTGGTCCCCATAATATGGGATGGGTGTCTATATTGACCCTTAGATTTTGGTGGTTGGTCATTGGTGGTGGACATTTGACAATATTATTGAACTTCTAAAAAAAATTTGTACTGAGTGAGGTTCGATGAATAAGTGAATTGCAAAATTTAGGAAGGATTATAACAGAAAATCCTATAATTTATCAAAATTGCAGTAAGTTTTACGATATACAGTAACTTGGAACACTCGACAGACTTATTGGACTCGCAAAAAATTATTGAACTGTGGGTTGAATGAATAGTAAATTACAAAAAATACTAGAATTTAACAATATATATATATATACATCCAATTCTCATACTCCTATAACATAAATGGGGCCTATAACATTCAATTCGCAAAGTGCGTTAGAACAGAAACGCTTAAAAAGAAATAGGGAACACTATCGAAACATATTATTTTTTGGTTCCTGAAATTTGTTCTATTTTTTTTTTCCTATTTAGCATTTGTTCTATTTTTTTTTTTCCTATTTGTTTTTTCCTATTTAGCATTTGTTAAGAGAATTAGTAAACTGTGTTAATTGTGTTATTAATTTATGTTTCAATTTAGTGTTTCTGTTCATGTTCTGTTTCCTTAGGTTTTTTCTTACAACAGAAACGCTTAAAAAGAAATAGGGAACACTATCGAGACATATTATTTTTGGGTTCCTGAAATTTATTCTATTTTTTTTCTGTTTAACGTTTGTTAAGTGTTTTAGTTTAGTGTTTGCCTTATGTGTTATTTATGTCCTTCAATCTCAGGCAATATGGTACGACCCGCTATCGTATTGAGAACAAGTACCAGATTAAAGTTGCGTAAGGAAAAACAATTCTTTTACGAGAAACTTTATTTACAAAGTTGTCCCGTTAGAGAATATGGAATGAATAAAATAGCAAGTGCTAGAATTTTGCAGAATTATAGGTACAAAATTAGTGAGAGAGATATAATGAACCAAATTGTTGATGGTTTACCATCAAATTGGGATGTGGCGACAAAGAATATATTTGAAAATCATCGGCCTCTTACTGCCTTTGAATTTGTACAATTTTTAGAAGAGGCTGAACGAGATGTACATCCATTATGGAGAGAATTTGAAAGAGGAAAAATGAATGAAAAAGAGAGTGTTAGAATGCATGTACTTAGAAAAGAGCGCCTGTACTACCACCTAAAACGTAAGGGGTTTCAACCAAACTGGGCAGTGTTGGTGTATGTAATAGTGCGTACTCTACCGAAATCTTGACCTAGAGTTAGAGTTCATAGAGCCTTAAAGAAAGAAATCCTAGACCTAAGAGCATTAGGAACTTTGTTAGAGAGCATCGAGGACGACCAGATTGGCTTAAAGGCACTGGAGGAATACGAAGTTCAGCTACAAATTGGCAACCAAAGTAATGAAGTTGTGCCGTAAACTGTTTTTTAAGGTATAAATAATTTTTAATGTAATTTGTATTCTTGATATACATTTTGTATATTTTATGTCTAATATATTTTTTTCTTTCTTTTCCTTTTGTAAGGTTACCGCGTCAAGTTTGTTTTTTCTCTTCGGTTGTTGAAAATATATTTTGAATGTATTTTGTATTCATGATATACATTTTGTATTTTGTAATGTGATTGATTGTTTTACTTTGTTATATTCAACAAAAATTGTCTTAATGTGATGGATTTAATATTATATATGTTTCTGTCTTTATTGTTCTCTTGCTTTTGTTAATTGTTAATTAATATGTAAATCTTACAATTTATTTTTTAAGCTCATAATATAATTTTAGTTTATCATTTATTTTGTATTGAATTTTTATTTTTATTTTTTCAAGGAAAAAAATTAGGCAATGGATGACAAGTCAAATAAAAATTCTACTTCAAATAGTAGAGGGAAAGAGAAAAGTGAAAAGGGGAACATCAGTAGCAATGTGGTATGTGTCTAATTAGTAAGGTTAATTATTTTTTAGTTTTAATTATCACTGTTTTATACTTAAATTTTGAAAAAATCTTAACCTGAAAATAAACATGATAAGAACATATTTAGCTGTGATTTCAAATGTATAATTATTTATCTAATCTGATTTTGTATTTATACTCTTGCCTTTGTGGTGATATTAAATTATCCGTATTCTTATTTATACCGTAACTTATTACATGTTATTTATGGTTTCATTTAGTACCAATTTTAGTTCTTACTTTGTCACACTGTCCTCCACTGTTCTTTTTCATTTATTCGATCTAGAAAATTGAAGATTCAACCTCATATTCTCTCTAGGTATTCAATGATAACGTCATATCAAAATCTGCTATATCCCAACGAATGCAAAGGGAACGAGAGAGGTTTAGTCGTCCGATTCTAGAATATCAAGAAGGTGGAAGATCCCGCACAGGTAACATTACCAGAACATCTAGCACAAACGATGTGTCAAAACGTTCTGTGGCTCAACTAGAACGAAGAGAACGGGAGAGAGCTGATCGGGAGATATGTGATGGCCCTATGGAAGGAGGTCAGTCGTTTGTGTCCACAACACCTAACAGTCGCTCAACGGGGGTTGAGCAAACAATTATACCTTCTGAATATATAGCATCCAACAAGAACGATGTATCGAAACGGGCTCTAGCTCAACGAGAACGAAGAGAACGGGAAAGAGTTGACCGGGAGGGGTGTGATCGCTTCAATAAAGATAATCGTGAATGCCTGGAAGGAGGTCAGCCATTTTTGGGAGAATCATCAGAGCCTACGCCGAAGCGAAGAATGGTTACAACAGTTTCTGTGTCATCATCAAGCACAAGTCGATATACCCCTATAATTCTCAGTGATCAAGTTTCTTCTCCAGTAATGGAAAACGAAAGGGATTCTACTTTTGAGGCCAATTTGACGTCCCCACCAAATCTTACTGAAATGTTTGTGTCCACAATACCCAACAGTCGTTCAACGTTGGACGTTGAGCAAACAATTACACTTCCTAAATGTATAGCACCCAACAACAACGGCATATCGAAACGTGTTCTAGCTCAACGAGCACGAAGAGAACGAGAGAGATCCGGTCAACAACATATTCAAAATAGTCAACATTTAGAAATGAATAGAAGACTACTTGAAGAATCATCTCAGCCTCTACTACAACAGAGAATGATTGTACAATCATGTGGGCCATCAGTGATTACAAGTCCATGTACCCCTGGAATTGTGGACCTCCTTAGGGATCGCACTACTCCATCGTCCATGGCTAATCAAATGAATTCTATTGTTGAACCAAATTTGCCTTTTCCACGTAATCTTACTGAAACATTTGTTACCGTAACTCCGAATGAATGCTCAACGCCTGAAGTTGAGGAACCAATTGTATTGCCTGGTATAAGGTATTATACTAATCCATTATTCATGTTATTAAGTATTAAATGTTTAAAATTATTTGATGTGTAAAATTTAATATTTGCCAACTATAGGTCAGCTTCAACAAATCAACACCTTGCCGAGAATCAAGATACTGAACATGCAGGAAATTCATCTATTGACGATGGGATGGTTACAAATTTGATTCCTCATTCTCTTGGTATAATTGACGATGCATGCCCTTTTGCGTGCAGTAACCAAGAAGCTTTTGTTTCCACGAACCTTAATGAAAACTCGACCGTAGCAGTTGAAGAAACAAATCTACCTTCTGGGAGTAGATGGTGAGTTTCTTTTTTATCTTATTCATCTAATTAAATACGACATTCACAAATATGTTGTTAGAATCTACATAATAATTTTGTTATTTATCAAATGTAGGCCGTCAAATACTACCAATTATGAGTTTTACGATAATCAAGATATTGACGAGTTCAACAATCCAACTGCCGACCGTGATGTTCATATAAGTGAAAATCGACACTCGCTTGGTAGAATGAATGTCATGTGCCCTCATTGTTCTGCGTTACACTGGATGGATGAGAGATTAGCAAGATCATCCGAACGACGTCCTCTCTTCGGTACATGTTGCTTACAAGGGAAAGTTAGGCTTCCATTACTTCTTACACCTTCTCCGCAAATTAAAGCGTTATATGATGGTAATGATGATAGATCAAAATCATTCCGACGTTATGCTAGAGAGTACAATGCAAGCAATGCTTTTACAAGCCTCGGTGCCAACTTGGATACAAGGCTGCTTTCCGGAAGAGGCCCAACAACGTTTACTATACATGGAGAGTTGCGTCATCGGACAGGAGCATTAATCCCAGAACCGGGACAAGATGCCATTTATTCTCAGTTGTACATCTACGATCCTGATTTCGCTTTTGGCGTGAGAAGCCGTAGAAATCCTCATTTGAGAACAGATGTTTTGCAAACTATTCAAGATACATTGTTACAACATAATGCATTCGTAGATAAATTTCGTCAAGAGTTTGCGATTTTAAATCAATTGGATTTGGAACAACAAACGTTGCCTGCTTTTCTTCACTACACAGCATCTACCGATCGTCGGCGATATAATTTGCTGACAACTGATGACGTGGCCGTCATATTACCGGGGGATGGAACCGAAACTAGCGCGATGAGAGATATTGTTATACATTTAAGGGGGGGAAATGAACTAATGAAAATCAATGAATGCCATCCTGCTTATCTACCATTGCATTACGTTTTGTTGTTCCCTTTTGGTGAGCTTGGATGGGAGCCTGAATTTAGACAGTGGGATGTGATTCACGGTCGACACACAAACGCTCGACTAACTCAAATGCAATTTTATAGCTACCGTATTTTTGAAAGGCCGACAGAGTATTCGACAATTCTAAGGGGAGGAAAATTATTTCAAGAGTTCTTAGTAGATGCTTGGGCTGCGACTGAGCAAAATAGGTTGAATTACTTTAGGCAACACCAACCAAATCTTCGTAGTGAACTCTATCAAAGTCTTACTGATGTGGCATTAGATGGGATGGAACCTAATCAAATAGGTCAACGAATGATTTTGTCATCATCTTTTATTGGTAGTCCAAGACATATGTTTGAAATCTTCCAAGATTCAATGGCCATAACCCGGTACCACCATCACCCTGATGTGTTTCTTACCATGACTGCAAATCCAACTTGGACAGAAATCACTGAAGCTTTATTGCCTCATCAACAACCAACTGACCGTCCAGACTTAATTGCTCGCGTTTTCGAGTTAAAAAGAATTGCTCTAATGAAAGAGATTGAAAGCACTCGAGTATTTGGAAAAAAAGTTGCCCATGTTTTTACAATTGAGTACCAGAAAAGAGGTCTGCCGCACATGCACTTATTGATATTTCTTGATAATCAAGATAAAATTCGAACGTGCGACCAAGTAGACAGAATAGTTTGTGCTGAATTTCCAGATCCAAATGAAGAGCCAGAACTTTTCGAGACAATAAAAAAATGCATGGTTCACGGACCATGTGGTGCTCGAAATTGTCAAGCCCCATACATGGAGAACGGCAGATGCACTAAGAGGTATCCACGAGATTTTGCGGAGTATACAACGATGGATTCAGATGGATATCCCATTTACCGTCGTCGTGATAACGGCAAAGTTTATACCATGAGGGGGCAACAAGTTGATAATAGAGACGTCGTCCCATACAATCCGTACCTTTCCAAGATGTTCGACTGTCATATTAATGTTGAAGTATGCGCTGGGATTAGGTGCGTCAAATATATCCACAAGTATATCTATAAAGGAGGTGATATGACGACATTGATTTTGGGAATGATGGATGAGATCAAGCAATATCTTGATGCAAGATACATTGGACCCTCTGAGGCAGCCTGGCGATTGTTGAGTTTTCCTTTGCACGATGAGAATCCAACAGTTGTTCGATTGGCGCTCCATTTGCCTGGAATGCATCAGGTTGTCTTCAATCCTACTGAAACAATAGAGTCTATTATTTCTCGAGCTCAGTCACAGAAGTCGACTCTAACAGAATTTTTTTTCATATTGTGATGCACATGCTTCTGCACGTGTGTATACTTATCAAGAGTTTCCCCAGCATTTTGTTTGGAATAAAACTGAAAAATTTTGGAAGCCACGACAGAGGGATTTGCCATCAGCAGAATGTATTTTGCGCCTCCCAATTCGGGTGAACGATTTTATCTGCGTCTACTATTGACTGTAGTCAAAGGGCCGCAATCGTTTAGGTGTCTACGCATTGTAAACAATGTTGAACATGCGACGTTCAAAGCCGCATGTGTAGCAAGAGGACTATTGGAAGATGATAGTGAATGGATACAATGTCTTCAAGAGGCGTCTATTATGAGTACTGGATATCAACTGAGAAGATTATTTTGCGTCATTCTTACACAATGCTCCCCTTTAAATCCGTGTGAATTGTGGGATCAATTTTGGATGCATATATGTGATGATCTCTCACATAAAGTTCGCACGTTGTTTTCGATACCCGTCCCAAGCGAGGCACAGATTAAAGACTACGGTTTGTACCTTTTGAATCAATTACTTCAAGAATCGGGCAAGAGCTTAGTAGATTTTCCTTCGATTCCACAACCTGTCCAGAATTGGAATATGGTAGTTGGAAATAGATTGATATGGGAACATCGTCAAATGCAAAGTGAAGCACAACAAAGGAATGTGCAGTGTAATATTGATCGTCTCAATGAAGACCAACGTGCTGCATACGAATCAATCACTTCATCAGTGTTCGGAAATTTAGGAAAAATGTTTTTTTTGAATGGTGGTGCTGGTACGGGAAAAACGTTTCTATATAATACCATAGCAGCAAAATGTCGTAATAACAGTCATATTGTCATTACTGTGGCATCGTCCGGTATTGCATCGCTACTACTTGAAGGAGGTCGAACTGCACATTCCACATTTCGCATCCCTTTAGATATTCTTGATAATTCAATTTGTCATTTCAGTAAACAATCATTGCATGCCGAATTGTTTAGAGAGACAAAGTTAATCATTTGGGATGAAGTTCCGATGCAACATAAGTACTGCGTTGAGTCTGTGGATCGCACGCTACGAGATATTTGCAGTAATCCAAATCCATTCGGGGGTATCACGGTCGTTCTTGGAGGAGACTTTCGGCAAATTCTACCTGTTATACCTAAAGGTGTCCGTCAACAAATTGTGGCAGCATCGTTGAGACGTTCGTACCTTTGGAATGATATACATGTCTTAACTTTGAATTTAAACATGCGCCTAAATAGTAGGAACATTGAAAATGCAGAGTTTTCGAGATATTTACTTCAGGTAATATTTCATTTAAATATATTTTAGCATTTTGTAATAGATTACTTATATATGCTTTGATACTAAATTATTCATTTACATTTATTTTTTCTTTAAATAGGTTGGCAGTGATCCGCATGAAATCGTACAGTTGCCGTCAACCATACACAAGTGTCGTAATGTAGTTGAACTAATATCTTCAGTTTATCCACATCTAGGCATACCCAGTGTTGTTACCCCTACATTTCTAACTGAACGTTCTATTCTTTCTGCAAGAAATGACGATGTTAGTGCTATTAATTCAGCTGCTTTAAATATTTTTCCCGGAGAAATGATCACATATCTGGCCGCAGATAAAATGTCTGAAGATGATGGAGCCGATCGTCAAATTACAAATCGTTATCCTAATGAGTACTTGAATTCCTTAGATCCTCCAGGATTACCTCCGTTCAAATTAGATTTGAAAATTGGATGTCCAGTTATGTTATTGAGAAATATCGCACCAAGTGATGGACTTTGTAATGGCACACGATTAATGGTTGTCAGGTGTTCTTTACGTGTAATAGAAGCTCGAATATTGACAGGAGATAAAGCAGGAAATTTGGCGTTCATTCCGAGAATATCCTTGACGCCATCGTCTTCTGAATTTCCTTTTCAAATGACAAGGCGCCAGTTTCCAATTCGTTTGGCGTATGCTATGACGATAAATAAATCACAAGGACAATCAGTGAAATTTGTTGGAGTTGATTTGACTACACCGGTTTTTAGTCACGGTCAACTATATGTGGCCTTATCAAGGTGTACATCATTTGATCGATTAAGTGTACTTCTTCCCGAATATAAATCTCTATCCACGACAAATATTGTTTATCCTGAAGTATTATTGTGACTGTAATTGTTTCTGTTGATGCAACATTTTAAAGTTGAATAATAAAATAAATTGATATAATTGTTCAAATAGATGATGTATGTTTTATGCCCGTGCCTTCAGGCACGGGTTATACGCTAGTAGTTAATAAATCTCTTCAAAAGTAAATTTTCAAGCTAAATTTTTTTCTCAAATAACATATATCATCATCAACAACAATAAACCCTTTGTCCCACCTAAATAGGGTCGGCTAAATGAATCCTTTTACACCATATAGATCATTTAAGGGTCATCTCTTTAAACCAATCAAATTGTTCCTAATTGTCTCATCCTACGTTTTCTCAGATCTACATTTCTTCCTTGGAGCACCTTCCACTTGAATTAAATCACATCTTTGCACACGTGCGTCCTCAGATCTATACATGTGTCCAAACTATTGTAAATGATTTTCTCTCTACTTATCTTCACGGGTATTATTCATAACCTCTCCATCATAATCTCATTCATAACTTTAACCATCCTTTCTTACCACTCGTCCACCTTAACATCCTCATCTCTACTACCCCTACTTTCTGAACGTGTCACTTGTTACCGTACAACATTCTGAACCATAGAGAATCACCGATCTGATCGTAATTTTGTAGAACTTTTCTTTCAATTTCAATTGCAGCCTACGATTACAGATCACCTAAACTGCATTTCTACAGTTTAACCATCATTCCTTGACTCTATGTTTAATGTTCTCCTTGATTTCTACATTCCCCTGAAGCATGGAACCTATGTATCCAAAATTATTACCATGTAGGTCACCACCTCTCCGAGCTTTTCCAAAATTCTAATGCACGTGTTCCTTTCTTAATTCTACTAGACTTTAATCGCCTAAACTCTAAAATTTCCTCCCAATTTTCTAACTAAATGTTTGACATTTTCTAGTTTCATCAACTAGTACTATGTACCTGCAAATAACATACTCCATGGTACCCTATCTTGCATGTGTTTCGTCAGTTCATCCATACTAAAACAAAGAGGTAAAGAGTTAAAGAAGATCCTTGACGCAAACCTATATTAATTGGAAAGGCACAAGTATCATGTCCTACGGTTTGAACACTAGTAACTAAACCTTCATACATGTCCTTGATCACATAGATATAATCACTAGAATCTAGATACTTGTTTTTTTCTTGGAAAAAAAACAAAAATTCTCTTTGTATCCGATCATATGCTTTTTCCAAATCCATAAAAACCATGTGTAAATCATTTCCCCATATTTCTCCATCAATCGCCTAAGTAAATATATGAGTTCAATGATTGACCAGTTAGGCATAAATCCAAATTGATTCTCTTCTATATGCCTCTTATGTGTTATTTGATATTCCATCACTCTACCAAAGTTTTTATGGTATGACTCATAAGCTTTATGCCTCCATAATTCGTGCGACTTTGGACTTCTTTATTTTTGTAAATAGGTACTAAAATACTTCTTCTCCAATCATCTGGAATTCTCTTATTTCTCAATATGTCATTGGATAGCTAAGTCAACCAATTTATCCCAAGGTCTCCCAAACTCTTCCAAACCTCTAGAGGGATCTCATCGGCCGCAATGTTTTTCAGTTACTCATTTTCCTTAATGTTATTCTAAATTTTGAAGTCCTAATTCTTCTATGGAATCTATGAATCCTACCTGGAGGCAAACTGGGCAGTTTTAAACTTGATTCCCCAACAATGCTCTCGTTGAATAAACTATAAAAATAACTCTTCATTATTCCATAATTTCTTCATCCTTCAATAAAATCTTTTGGTCCACATCTTTGATGCATCTAACACTTCCTAGATCTCTAGTCTTCCTTTCACGTCTCTTAGCAAGCTTGCATATATCCCTCTCCCCATCTTTTGTTTCCAATATTTTATACAAATCATCATAAGCCCAAAATTTAGATTCTTTAATAGCATTTCTTGGCTCCTTTTTGTCCATTTGTACTTCTCTAGAATCTCACTACTCCAACACTCTTGCCACTCCTTACAAGATATTTTCTCGTACCAAACTGCTTTTTGAACTTCCTCATTCCACCACCAACTTTCCCTATATTATGGCCACCGTCATACTCCTAGAACGTATCTTCCTATATGTCTAATACGACAAGCAATATGATCCCACATTTTATTCACCTCATCAAGACTCTTCCATAAGACCTCTTCGCTAATTTTTTCATTAAACAACTCTCTCTTTTCTCCTTTTAGATCTCTTTATTATATCTTCGGTTGCCTACTTACCTTAAACTCTTGCTTCCACCCCATAAACTTTAAATCGGTTACCATTAATCTATTTTGAGTAGTAATACTCTCTTTGGGTATTATTTTGAAATTCTTACAAACTAAACGATCCTTTATTCTAGTAAGAACAAAGTCTACTTGTTTACTCCTAGGTCCACCCTTAAATGTGATCAAGTGCTCATCTCTCTTCCTAAAACATGTATTCAAAAGCACTAAATTATACGCCATAGCAAAATCTAAAACTCTCTATCCTACTGTGTTCTTTTTCCCAAATCCATAACTGTGTACTCTGCCATATGTCCCCCCCTCCAGGTAGCAGCATTGTTTTTTGGAAAGTGCACCAATATTTTTATTTTTTATTTTTTTGGTGATGAAATGAATACATGTCAAAAGGAAAGAAGGACTAACGCAAAATATCATTCCAGTGAAAAGAATATCAGAATCGGTATGCTATTCTGATAGATTAATAGAGATGGTTTGAGTTCATAACAATATGTTGAATTAATGCACGTATCTTTTTCCCCAGTTTCCTTTTATTTTCTTGTTAGAGAAGCCTGCAACAAATTTTAGATTTAAAGATTCCTAAAATAAGTATTGATTATTTTTACCAACCAAAATCCAAGTTATATAGTCGGTAATGTGGACCTGGGGCTGTTACATCCGCTATTGAGGAACTATTACCTCTAGAAATTGATGCTGTTTCACCAACTTTGACCCTCAACTGACTGCAGCTTTCAATAAGACCAGCCTTCTTACTTGTCACCTGAAAACATAATCTGGATCTTCTTTTTAGCCATATTAAGAAGACACAACAGTTAAAATATGAAATTAAGAATGCATTTGTTTTTGCATGAAAACTGGACTTCCAAAATTGATGAATGAAGATTTGACTCGACATCGCAGGTGCCACAATAACTTAAGCTTCTTTGGCATGCAATAGCATCAGCCTCCTCAAGTGAGATGACACTTTTATGCCAAATAAACAAGCACATCAACAAAAAATCACCAAGATAGTTATTAGTGTTTCTTAGAAATTAAGAGTGTTTCAAATCTTTACCTCCTTAAAATCTAGTTCCACGTACAAATATGGTGCTTTCCCTTCATCCTGCCAAAAACACACACAAAAAAAAAAAATGACTACAACGACTGCATGGTTCAGAAAATAAAGTATGAAGTGTTCGATATTCTTAGAATTCATCATGTTGAGAAATATTCACAATTCACGAGAAAAAGCGTTCACACTTGTCAAGAGAACAAAGAAACACATGCACCTGCAGCTGAAAGTATGTAGTATCAAAACCAGCTCCAAGAGACAATATTTGCTTCCTTGTGCCAGCTGTTTTGTCAGTATTTTTCTCGCAATCAAGAAACTGATAAAGAAGCTTTCTAAAAGCAGCCCAACGAGCAAAGTATCCTTAAAATAAGAGGTACAGAAACAAAAGAAAAAGGTTAACCAAGACAACACGCAGTTGAGGAAATTAAGCATTTCAGCATTATGGCATAAATCAAAATCTTACCACGGTTAATAATTGGAGATCTTCTTACAGGTCTTCTAACAAACAAATGAACATAATCATCTTTCATGTATCCCTTTTTAACACAGGACCTTCAAGGCAAGCACGACATAATAGCACTATTTAGTAATTTAAAAAAAAAAAGGCATTGACATCACCTTTTTTACATTTTTTGGAATGAGAGTGGGAGGGAATAGACATTGGAAGCATATCGGGATATAGTGTTAGTAGAAATGACATTTTTTCGCAAATAATATGGAAGCGAAAACTGTGAAATGGATGAAATATCAGCATCTTTGTTCCATCTGATTTGTGAACATGAAATTAAACATGATATTCGGATAACTATTTTTTTCCCTGGCATTACATTGATCGGTTATAGTGAGTTATGCAAAGGAAAAAAAAAAAAAGAGAGCAAAACTAAAAACAGAGAAGCCTGCAAAAGAAAAACTTCTTCTAGGTGTAAAACTTCTTCTAGCTGTATTGCTCGTTTAACTTGAATGTCATGTTCAATAAATATGAGACGAAATCAACGGCAAGCTCAAAATGTAAGTGAACTTGTATTCAAAGACCAAAAACAATGAATGTAGCAAGCTCTCACGTTAAATGAAAGTAAATGACACATTTAGTTCGATGATTTTTTGCATTGTTGAACTCCAAATTACATGACTTCAAATGAACCAAATCCGTATCCCATAAACATTAAGAATTCGAAATAACTTCTCCTTGATAAGGAAACAATACCGAAAACCAAAAACACCTGAAATAAATATTATATTATGGCTACTTTCCTCTCACCCTTTGAGCTCAAAAGTATATTAGCTATGCTTAAGCAATAAAAACATTTATACATGCTACTTAAACTGAAGGATCAATTCTCAAACACTTTAACACTTAGGAAACTACTAAATGAAATTGAAAACAAATAGGATGAAGTAAATGCAAGAATTAAATTTTGAAATTAATCCAGAATGCACCATGCCGATGTGGGGGAGTGCGCCAGGACACACCTTACCGCAAAACCAAAAAACAAAAAAAAAAATGAAAATATACTGCCAATAGATGTTGCATTCTGCTTTATCATGTCGCCAACTAATTGTGCAATAATTTGAATTCCAAGCTACTGATAATTTCGCCGATGAACAATTTTAGAATCAGATGACTCAATCTTCAAACGGATGTGTACTTGCTGTTGTAGAGAAATCAAGGGCTATGATTTGAGCTTTATTTTCGTGTAATAATTCAAATTAATACTGAGCATGGTGAAATTAGTTAAAAAAATGAGAAAATAATGCTACTTCATGGATGCGTACAATTTACTCGCAGAAGCATCGTCGTTGGTTGCCTGGACAGCGGCTCTATTGCTGCGCGATTCGGCAGGAGCTTTCTCCATCTTCCTGCAGATCCGGCGGGGGAGAAGGGGGAAGAAGGCGAAACGGGACTTCGGAAAATTGAATTGGAAAATTACAGAGAGATTATTGAAAATATGGATTGAAAATTAAAAAGAAAAATGAAGGGAAAATTATTATATAATCTTATAGAAAATTAGGCTAAATCGTGTATTATACGTGGATACTGATATTTGTCGAACTGTATAAAAATAAAAAATATTAATCTTGTAAAATTAAAATCGAAAATGTTAATAATAATTTTGGACAATTTTTTATTTTTTTTAATTATTTTTACAATAATGTACTGTCCAGGTCAGTTTACGCGCACCTCGACTAATCACCTCCCTTGACAGATCTTAAAGACGCATGCGAAGCTTTGATTGAAAGCAAATAAGGAGAGAATATAAATACAATATTATTTTGGACAATTTTTTTTTTTTTTACAATAATGTACTGTCCAGGCCAGTTTACGCACACCTCGACTAATCACCTCCCTTAACAGATCTTAAGGACGCATGCGAAGCTTTGATTGAAAGCAAATAAGGAGAGAATATAAATACAATATTATTTTGGACAATTTTTTTTTTTTTTTTACAATAATGTACTGTCCAGGCCAGTTTACGCACACCTCGACTAATCACCTCCCTTGACAGATCTTAAGGACGCATGCGAAGCTTTGATTGAAAGCGAATAAGGAGAGAATATAAACACAATATTCTTAGTATCTATATAGCGCACATGTTCGGAGACTCCAAGTCACAACTGAGTTAATTATATACATAATATCCAAATCCAACTGAACACGTTGACGTGGCATTTGTTTGATGTTTATTTTACTAGTTTTCTATGTTTTTCTTTGGGAAAAATTGGATCCGTAATAAAAATACAACAAAAATAAGTTTTTTATACACATGACCTTTTAATCGAGATATTTTTATCGTTTATTTTATTTTATGGTAAGATGTGTTCAGGTCAGTTTACGCGTATTTCGACTAATTATTTCATCGATCGATCTTAAAAAGGTGCACTACCCTACGTCCATCCTATTTTTCATAGGGTATGTTTGTTTTGATGAAAATAATAGATAAGAAAATGAAAAGAAAAATAGGATAAAAAATGCACAATTCCCTAAACAAATGTTTTTTCTTACTAATTTGGGAGGAAAATGAAGAATAACGAGGGTGAGAGGAAAAATAAAATTATACCATTGATAATATAATTTTTAATTTATTTTTATAATATGTGAAGATAAAATAGTAAATTACGTTAAAATGAATTATTTTTCTTCATTTCAATATTTTTCTTTCGCAATTAATAGAAATATTATCCTTTCAAAATTACTTAAAAACTATTCAAAATTTTAAGTGATGCATAACTCATTTATTTTTTTAACATTTTTCATTTAAAATCAGCAAACATCTACCGACAATAACTATCGTTCAACAATAATACTATATTTAAAAAAAAAAAATTATAGATAAAGAAATACTAAATTGAGAAAAAAATAAAGAGAGAAAGTTGTAGAAAGAGAATATTTTAGAAATAAATTATAAAAATTATTTTAGGAACAAAAAATTTATACAAAGATAATATTTATTTTTAAAAAATTAGAAATATTAAAAATTAAATGCATAATTAACTCAACTAATAATTCAACACTTAAAATTCAATATTTTTTAACACTTAATTTTCAGTATTATCAGTCCAATTTCGTTAAAGTCTCCCTCGAGTTATTTACGTAATAATTATTTTTTTAAAAAATAAATAAATATAATTTTTTTACAAAAACTATTAGAACTCGAGGTGTAACCCTGAGTATTGAAATCCGAGGTTACCAACCCTAGGTATAACCGAAAAAACATACTCTAAACCTAGGATTGTCAACTCCGGGTATACGGTCATTTTTTTTTAATTATTTAAATTCAGCGTAAACTCGGGTTGTCAACCCCGGGCTTATACCGAAAAATCAAAGAAACCGGGGTTGACAACTTAATCTTACTCACCCCCAAACTTTGAGGGTGCAAAGTGTCATAAATCCCTTTGTTCTCCACGTTGAGCTTCAGGAAGAAAAAAAGGTGTTTATAGTGTTGACAAAAATACAGCAGAGAGAGAGAGTGAGCAAAAGGCTCTCCTACATCACGAGAAGAAGAAATCCGTAAACCCTAAAACCCCCTCTTCGATTCGCAGCCCTAGAAATCAAGATTTGAAACCCTAGATTTCTGTAATTTTCAATGCGATCGATCCATTCATACGCTTGATTTTTCCATTTAGTTCAATTTTTTTTTGGTGCAATTGGTTTAAAATATCGGGGAAGAGGTGAAAAGATGGATATCGAACAAATGCAAGCGGAGCACATTGCGTACTTCGTCAAACAGGCATCGGCTCACAAGGGTTCGTCGCTTGCCAACGTCATAGTTGAGGCGACTTCGCACCCCTCACTCTTCGCCTTTTCCGAGATTCTTGCGGTTCCTAATGTTATTGAGGTCTGTATACTATTCATTCGATCGCTATTGTTGAAAATTAAGATTAGACTTGGATTTCAGTAATTTTCTTTTTCCTGCCTTCCGATTGTAGCATGGATTGATGTTTTTGATATCATGTTATACATCTTCGGATGTTTTACTCGCGTAATTCTATCATGTTCAGCATGGAAACGTGTGGTTGGGGATAATTTTGTCTTTGGTGCTGCTTGAGTTCGTTTTTCATAGCAATTTGTTTGCCCTTTTTTTGGGGAGCTAGGTTTTCAAGCAGCATGGGCTATGAATTTACGATGTATTGTTCATTTTCAGAGGTTTAGCCAGGATTTTATTCTAGACGGGTCATTGTTTTATCTTAGTAGTAGACGCTTTCATTGAAATTTTCAAGTAATTAATGATCACTCGCTATAATTATGTATATTATTTCATCCTTCCATCGTCACCATTTTTGAGCTGGATTATTACCATGTATCTCAGTTCCTGTGGCATAATGGTCAATAGGGTGGCTGTCTTTGGAAATGAATCATGTTTAAAGAGATCTTTAGGGGACTAATTGAAAACAGGTACGTTGTTGAGGTAAATTTGGAATAGCAGCAGTCAATGAATGAATTGTTTTAAAAATTTGGGGTGAAGAAACATGGTTCCTAAGAGTCCTTGACTACTTGTTGATATGTAGTTATTGACAGCTGTAAAGTCTTTCTCAACGTGATTTTCCCAGCTGAGGGGTATAGGCGGTGGTATCCTAGAGGAACTATTATAGTATAATTTATGGCGTGAAGGTGATTCCTCTAACACATACGATATTGCAACCAAACCATATTATAAAATGCAGCTTGTTGAGTGTTGATATTCCTTGCTCCTTTCCTCACTTCATAGATAAGTATTAAGTTAAATGCCAAGACTTCCAATTGGTGCATCCAAAGTGATGTGATCTCGACAAAGGGAACTAGTTGTTCGTAGATGCTCTTATTGATCCACGCAGTAGGAGATTGTTAGGGGACATCATGCATGTGCGTTGGATGCTTGATATTTCAAGGTTTCAGACCACAACTTTATATAGGTAATGCATCATGCATCTGAATTCTGAATGGTTTCTATATAATTGTCTTCGTGACTCGACACTACATCAGTTTTTAAAGAAAATCCTCTATTTATATAATAAAAAAATTGTTTTGAATTGCTTTACTATACTATATGTAATTTTTGTTAGATTTAGTTTTTGTGCCCCAATTTGTTTGTATGAAATACTTTGGGTTATCCCACTATTACGTTTTGATTAATGGTTGTGTGTGCAGCTTCAGGGAACTGAGAACGGTGTGTACCTAGATCTACTTCGTATGTTTGCTCATGGCACTTGGAGTGATTACAAAAGTAAATCCTTATCGCTTTAACACCAAATTTAAATATATTGTTTACCTTTCTTACATATTTTAGTTTGATCTTATTGTTTTTATTGCATGTCAATGCTGCTATTGTTGTGTTATGTAATTTTATTCTAAGAAGCAATCATACTACTGTTTTTTTGTTCACAACTTTATGTTTCCGAGGAAGAAAGATTTTGTTTTAAATTTCTGTACATTTCATCATGAGATTTAGTAGGTAGCTGGAGAATAGGATATTATGATGAAAAATCATCATATTATAGGGCCCAGTTTTGAGTTTCATATGGGAAATATTCAATACAATTGTGTATAAATATTATGATTTTTTTGATGAATCTTCTTGCTGCCACAAGGTTGGTGGCCATGTTGATGAAAATGCTTGTCCAATCCACTTGTTTCTAAGCATACAACATTACTTGGAATTAGTCTACCTTATTTATTGATTGTATTAGGAAAGGTAATTCAGGATTAATAGTGATGGTAGCAATAGTGGTAATAGTACTACTATTACTGTTGTAATAGTACTTTATTAACTAAAGAACTGGTTCACTTGAGCCCTTTGCAAACGATTGAAATGTGATCATGTGATCATGCTGTGTATAAATGTGACTGCTGGTTTCGACTAAGAAATATTTTCCTATGCATACTACATGCTCTATCTAGTGGGTCTCGTACAATATCACTTTCATTTGAGCTGATTTCTGTGTCAATTTGTTTTTGCTCGTGGCACTGGTTGATTTATTTATTTATTTGGCCAAGTGCCACTGGTTGATGCAGATGAAGAGTTTCTCCTTTTTATTGTTTACACAGGCCAGACTCTGGTGGAGAAATTTTACTTCCTGTTCACTTTTTTGTTAAATTGTTTTAAATTATGCTCTCGGGCATGGATTTGACTACTTGCTGTTGGTACAAGTCTTTAACAAATTATGTATATAACCTGCACATTTTTATTTGGCCAAATGCTTGTAGCCTGAGAATGTTGCAAGTTCTTAAAGAAGCCAAGTTGGTTGTGGTAAGATGTCATATATTAGTGGGATGCTGCTATGTTACTGATAATACATGAAGTTTGGATATAAGAATGGTAAAATTTAAAGAAGTTTACGAACGGTGATGTTGTTCTTTTGCAACGTCATTCTCATAAAGGTAGTTCACTTTCAATTTAGTGTGCCTCTGCCATGCCAGATTTCCTGTTGATTTTTGTTATAGAATTGCACTTGTACTCAACATATATAGAGAGAGTTTCAGTTTGGAAATTTGTGCGACTTGTAGGTAATGCTTGCAATCTTCCGCAATTGGTGCCTGATCAAGTCCTCAAGTTAAAGCAGCTTACTGTCCTCACTTTAGCTGAGACAGACAAGGTATTCTATCTTGAAGTGCAGTGCACAATATTTCTATTTGACTATAGGCTTGTTAATTTCTTAATTTTTAGCACTTATTGGACTTATTGAGTGTGGTCACTGCAGTCCACTCACCACTGCTTACATGCTTAGACACGCGTAACCATTTTAGTCTGCATATTGTACATAATAAGCATGTTTGGAAAACATGTTTGTTCCTGAATTCTATTGAAGACAATCATAATTGAACATGTTCGTATCACCCATCACGCAATTACACCACTTTCCGGGGGTGGTGGTGGTGTGGTAACGAAAGCTACAAAACTAAAAATATCTTTGAAGATAAAGATCAATGGAACATTTAGTCTCGTCAAGAGTTCAAAGCCACATTTTGAAATCCATATATATATACACACACTTAGATATATGTTGTTTGGATCAAATGGTTAACCATTGTGACAAAAGGTATAGGTATTAGTGATAAATTTGGACTATTCGGAGCTGAAAATAGTTCTCGTGTCATTTTAATGCTTGGAGATGTGGGGCTGGGGGATTGGGGCCGTCTTTTAATGAGTTTATAATGTCTGACTTTCTTAAAAATAGTGCCTTTTTATTTTCTTGTTTCTTTGTATACTTCTTATATGCATGGGCTCGTCATTGATCAATATTGACATCTTTACTTTTTAATTATCCTCCCGCCACCCCTGCCTCCGCCCATAAAAAAAACGTGGCTGTTAATATTTGTGCCTCAAATTATTCTCTTCTTTTGCAGGTACTCCCCTATGATGTTTTGATGAAGGATTTGGACGTTGCCAATGTGCGTGAGCTTGAAGATTTTCTCATCAATGAGTGCATGTATGCTGTAAGTATTCGGGCTCTACTTGTGGGGATGCATTTGTGCACTGTTGAAATCAACTTTCTTTTCGTGGTTCTTTCTCTCTTTCTCTCTCGCATTGATATGACGTGTAGGGGTCGGTTTAGTAATATGATGGAAGCGAAATGCAACCTTGATATTGCATGGGATTTGATAATTTTACTATAGCGTAATGCTGGCACAACAGAATGCTGATGAAAAGACTAGATATTGTTCTAGTAGACGGAAAAGGGCTAGTAAGTATTCTAGCGCACAAGGAGGGATCTTGGATCTACAAGAAAGAGAAAATCTCAAAATATATTAAACTTGAATAATTTAATGATTGAATCCCTTGGCCAAGAGACAGACAATAACAATTTATAGCGAATACTAAAACCTAGAACCCTAGTATCTTAAAACAATAAAAACAAAATTAGGAAACTTCCAATACTACCTATAATGAAAGGAAAGCATCTCAAAAATACTCTACCTAACCTAGTAGAACTCTAATTTGACTAAATTACTTCTAAAAATCTATTGAATTAAGAAAATAAAATACATATTCCGAAAATAATTAAAAAATCGTAATTTCCCCATGGTCTTTGTCCTACACCAGTCTCTCCCACTTCAAACAAACTTGTCCTCGAGTTCGTCATGAGATACTGTAGTTTTCTATGCCAACGAAGCAAGTATTTTGAAGATTTTGGATGCGTCAATGCCTCCCCCCCCCCCAAAAAAAAAAAAAAAAAAAAAAAAAGACTGCCACTTGAGAAACCCTAATAAACATTGCGCTATCCTTGAGTCGATTCACCATATTTACCAATAAAGGATTTTACATGGGAAGATAATTTTCAATTCCGATAAACTCAATATCAGGCTTGTGTAAATTTTCGTATACACAAATATCTTCTGCAAACTTTTCCCCAACACTTTTTACTTGATATTCAATAAATTCTTCCTCAACAAGTTTTTAATTGTTTCTTGCTTTGGAAAATATAGTTTCTCGTGACATATGGATACCAATTGTTGTCGTGGATTCGTAATCATATCCTAATAATTCTCCTTCATTAGGATAAGTTAATCCATCTTGAGTATAGTCCTAGCGAACTACGTCGCTATTTGTTTGGACACTTGGATTCATATTTCTCTACCACTTTTGCTTCATATTGCTCTTGTACTGCTTGTTCTTTGTAATACCGTGATAAAAATTTCTTTATCACAAGTCTTTTTATTCTTGACCATGAGCAAAATACGAAATGTGCCCTCATTTTTCACATGATTCTTGCAAATCCAACCACCACCATAGTACCTGAATAAGCTTGTACCATACATATTTCCACTTTTCTTTTTTCAGAATATTCATCTATTAGAAAAAATCCTCAATTTTCAATACCCAATTTTAAAAAAAAATAATAATAGGAATTTTATTGAATTTAGGCAAATTATCATACTACCTAAACTCTTGACGAATAGGAACAGGTCTATCAACGTAGCGATCTCTGTAATCTCCACAATCTACGTTCATGTCACCGGTGAATTCGTCTATTGTCATCTTCAATAGTTGCAATCCCTGAAGAAACTCATGTTGGCATTCTTGGAATTCAGCTCTTGTAAGGACTTCCTCTACATGACTGCAGTCGATGGATTTGGAACCATCTTCATGTCTGTTAGTCATCATGCAAGGTACGTCAATTGTCGAATCTCTAATGCCAACTGGCGTAGAGGAATAGCGACTGGAAAAACTAAAAGATTGTTCTAGTAGATGGAAAAGGGCTAGATGGTGTTCTAGCGGATAAGGGTGGCTCTTGAATCCACAAGAAAGAGAAAAATCTCAAAGTATATTAAACTTGAATAATTTATTCCCTTGGCCAAGAGGCTTACAATAATAATTTATAGCCAATAAATCTAAACTATAGAAGCCCTAGTTTGTAGAACAAGAAAAATCAAATTAGGGAACTGTCAAATACTTCTCTACCTATTTATTATGTTGCATATTAAACTTAAATTCTGAAAACAAGGAAAAATAAATAAAAAAAGTTGTATTTTGCCTGGGGTCCTTGTAACACATCATGCTCTCCTACAGGATAATTCTTTTTAATGCTTTTGGGTCTGCTTTTGTTCCCTATTCTGTTGAAGGGTTTCCTCTTATGTATTCTTTTTTAAATTAATTATATAATGCTGCTGTGAATTATTCAGCAAAAAAAAAAAGTAAAAAATAAATAATAAATAATTGGGGTATTTTTTTTCTTCAGAAATCTGTAATAAAAGATTTGTATATTCTAAAGTAACCTATTTTCCTTTTTTTTTTTGGGATTGTGCCCAGGGTATTGTTAGAGGGAAGCTCGATCAGTTGCGAAGATGCGTTGAGGTTTTGCATTGTGTCCTTCTTCCTTGTGTGTTTAATTTCTATTTGTTAAAACTATGTTGTTTATATGTGAGCCCTGTGATTAGTTTGAGTTTGATTCTTGCGAGGTTCTAGGTGCAATTCGCGGCAGGGAGGGATCTCAGACCTGGACAACTTGGGAATATGATACATACATTAACAAACTGGTAATGGCTCCTCTCATTAACTGATGGTTCTGCTATAAGTTAGTTGGAGGTTTTAGTGCTTTCACAATACCGCAAATACATTTGTTAGATCTTATGAGTCTGGAAACTAGACTCTGATATTATTTTGTCAAGCCCTGATATGAACGGCCTGATTGGTTGAGTTTTCCAGAACAGTTTATGAAAATTGTGAAAAGTTGTTTGGATTAGGTTTAAAAAGTTTTGAAAAATAGAATATTGATTAATAATGTGTTAAAATTTTGAAAAATAAAAGCGATATGATCGAGTGAATTATGATGTTAAAAAAACAGAGATTATAATGATGCTTGTTGGGTGAATGTGTAGAGTGTAGTAGAGAAAGTTTGAAGAGAAATAATAATTAAAAAAAAGTTAAAATTAAACTTATGAAATAATAGAAATATAATATTATAAGTAGGTAATGTGATAGATTGAGCATTGGAAAAATTATTAAAAGTGTTTTTGAGTTGTTTTGTGAAAAGAGAAATAATGGTATTGAGTTTTTAAAAACTAAAAACACTACTTGAAAACTCAACTAAACAGGCCGAAGTATTTCTTGAAAACCTAAAGAAGAAGAGGGGGTGTTTTATCTTTTCATTCTTTATAGAAGAATGTGAGTTCAATAGTTTGCACTTAAGGAAGAAGTTCGAGGGTTTTCTGTATCATTTCAAAGTATACAAACTTTAAGACCATTAACAAAAACAACAATTAAGATATCTGTAATAAACAACAAAACCATGACCTTCAAGACCATTAACGTCGCCATTCCTATTTGCTTTCACACGAAAAAATGTGCTGGGATTGTGGGGAGAGGGTATCTGAATATTGTAGAGCAATGAGGAACTAAAGAAGCCAAGTATAAGCTCCTTGGGTATTTTGATAGACAAGCTGTTTATATGTCTACTAAGCAAAGGCTTCAAGCCTAAAGAAGAATATAGTAGCTGCTAGTGAAATTGGCAATATCAGATGACACATAAATATTATTCCATTCTTATTGACAAAATTAACTAGTATGGGTGATGACGTTCTATTATTCATGTATGTCATACATATCTTATGAACACATAATATCATCTATATAATAATTTTTTTTTAAAGTATTTTCGTTAAGGGGTGATGTTCAATTGAGGGGAATAGATGGATGGGATTGGATTGTAAATTTTTTTTGGGTGGGGAAATTCTAGCCCCAGAAATTTTGCACAGACGGTTAAATTAAAATATATTTTGTACGTTCGAAGTTTTACATTTGTATTTAATTGACCAATTAATTATTTATTTATTTATTTATTATTATTGACACTTGTTAATCAGAAAACCAATATAGCACGGAGATCCGTAGTTTATTTATATTTCAACCCTACATGCCTACATTAATATGCAATTTTGTATCTAAAATAGGTTAGCGACATCGGAAAATCTTCTTACAACAATTCAAGAAAAGATCAAGTGGGCAGATACTATGAGTGAGTTGGACGCAAGACATGGTAAAGAAGTTGAAGAAAGAGTGGAAGAAGTGAAGAAGACACTCTCCCTCAAGGTCAGTTGTATTCTTTGTTCCTTCCAATTTTATGTTATATTCTTTTTTCATGACTGGGAAGTCCTCCTAGGCAAGACCTGTAGGACCACCAACCCCCACCCCACCCCAACAGAGTAAGCCCAGCACCACCTGCATTGCCAGCTCACTACATACACCAGTTAAATCAAAGGCCGGTAGCCCCAATACTTTATTCATACTTACCACAACCACAAGCTAACCCTCGGGGTTAATGAATCTGTTTCTTTTGTGCTTCCTCATTTGGTCAATCAATTATTATTTCTTGGACTGCACTTTTTTGCTGCTGATTGTTCAGAGCTCCTTGTGAAATTATTCGTGCATTGTGTTGTCTGTAATCACAGGCAGGGCTGGTCCTGGGTTTAGGCCACCCAGGCGGTCACCTAGGCCCCCAAACTTTGGGGGGCCCTTCGCCCTTATTTTTTTTATTTCAATTAATTTTATTTAGATCTTGTCAGCTAAAAAAGTCATTTTTTTTTCTTTTTACTTTAAATTTTATTAAAAAATATATGATTATTTAAAAAAAATTGTTTAAACATTGAGGGACTCCATTTTCAAATTTCACTTAGGGCCTCTGATTTTTCAAAGCCGACCTTGATCACATGTTCATTAAATTTCACCACCATTCATAAGAAAGAGAAATTAATGACCATGAAAATAAATTGCCCAAAAAAAAGTAGGAAGGATGAGAAAATCTTGCAAAAGATATCATCAAGAGTTTTGCAATATTTGTACCCCTTAGTTTAATCATGTTCATATTTTTAAGCACTGGAATATCTTGGTCGATGCATCTTACTTAAGTTGTGGCAGAAGTTACAAACTGTGACCAGGCCGACATCGATTTTCGAGGGCATGAAGACATCTACTCTGAATCTGCTGGTGTGATGGATTTCGAGGAAGACAGAAGCAGGCCCAAGAGGTAATCAATATATTCGACTCGTCATATTGTTGAGAAAAATCGGCTATATATATGGGTTAATTGCCTTTTACACCCTTGTACTTTGGTCTTGTTTTATTTTGTACCCTCTACTTAAAAAAACCTACACTTCACCCCCTTATAATAAATTGGAGAGCTAATTTTTTCCCTTTTTTTTTTGGAAAAGAGGGGGGTGTGTGCGTATTAATTTAGCTAAATAAGTTTTACAATAAATGGATAAAACTACCCGTTAATTATTTTATTTTGCTTTTATTAAAAAAAGGAAAGAAAAATAGAAGTACAGTGAGAAAATGTTAGCTTTTCTCGATAATTACCTTTTAAAGGGGAAAATGGGTATAAAAAGAGAGAAATGTTATTTGAGTACCTGTATATAGGATATTGACATTGCTGACTTTGCCAACATATATATAGCATTGGGGCTAAGTTGCTTTTAGTGTTCTCTTTTCTTGGATTTCTATTTGAATAAAACTTGGGAACAAAAATAGAAATTTGGGAACAAAAACTATTTGTGCTGTTTGTTCTCAAAACTCTTGTTCTAAAAATCGTTCCAGTACTTTTGGAAAATTATACTTTTGACACTTCTGGTTTGATTGGTTCTTATGTTGTCCGTTAAGTTTGGTTTGTTTCGTTTCATTTTTAAAGTGTCCTTCCATTAGTTTTTGCTATTCTTTTGATGAAAAATGGTCATGTGCACTACAGATGACTGTAAGTAGGGATAATTTTGTATTTTTGATTGTTTTCTAAATGAAAAAGGCAAAATTATCCCTAATTACTATACAGATTAACAGCAAAAATTAGTGGAAGGACAACTTAAAAACGAAAGAAAACATTCAAAATTCACAGAACGGACCAAACATAATTAACGTAAAAATATGGTAAAATTCAGAGGGTCGAAAATGTAACACTCCCCCCCCCCCTGCCCCCCTCTCTCTCTTCTTCTTTTTCGGAGTGTGAATAGCAATTCCTTACCTTTTGGTGCTTCACATTGTTGCAGGAGACGGCAGCCATTAGGTCAAAGATAGAACGACTTAGTGAATCCAAGGATGCGGATTTGTTAAAATTAGCCCTGTTTTTTGCTCAAGGCCCCCCACCCAAAAAGCATGTTTTTTTAGTACCTCAGCTTCTTGAAATTCATCTTCTCACCCAAAATCTTTACCCGGTGAATATTTTAGTGTTAATTCTTTTGAAATTGGCAAAAGGGACCGATCAGGTTCAGGTTCTCGAAGGATTGAAATTCTAATGGAGCTGTTCTTCTTCTACTTCCCTCCTTTTTTTCTTTTTTTTTAAAAGATGGAATGGTTTGTTATGAAGAATTTGATGTTTTGAACTTGTTATTACTTACATATTTGAAATCTCTTATCATTTCTGTTTCGTGCTAAGGGCCTGTTTGTTTAGTACTGTTTCTGTTTCTGTTCCCTGATTTCAGCTTTTTGTTCCCAGACAATTGATGACAATGACTAGAAATATGGGGGAAATTTGTTTCTGTTTTGCTCTCAAATATTCTGTTTTTTCCGCTTTTTTCTATTTTTTTTTTTGGGTTTTGGGTTTTTGTTTCAAGGTTTTTTGGAACGGAAACACCAATTAAATTGCTCCTTGAAAATTGGGGAACAAAAACACTGTTAGCAATTAGTTTTTTTATTGCTCTTTTGTATTCTTTATGTTATTACCTATTAATTTTATTTTTATTTAAAAAAAATAAATTATATTATTATGCCAAACGATTAAATTTAAAATAACATTATATCTTATTATTATTAATTAATTAGTATATTAATCATCAAATTAAATCAACAATGTAATATAATTAGGAGTTGCTATAGGCGCTCCACCTATATTCCTTTGACAAAAAAGTTCCTCTTAAATAATTTTAAAATCTTATATAAATGTATTAATAAAATTATCCTCAACTGCGATTCAAATATTTTAATAGAACAAAATATATAAAAAAAATTATGTTCTTGAAAAATTAAAAATATGCTCACGAAACCGAAACAATATTAAAACAAAAATCGTTTAATATTAATGTATAAAAATGAGTTTGGTAAACATATTTTTGTTTCTAAAATTTTGGGAGTAATTTTTGAATTTTTTAAGAATCTGATAAATAAAAAAATATCGATTCCTATTCTTGTAAAACTATTTGCACTATCAGCCCGCCGACACCAATATACATTTACAGAAAAGGAAAAAAAAAAGAACAAATATTGTAGCAAAACATGTTTCTTGTTTTTGTTTTCGTAAATTAAAAGAAATAATTTCAGGACAATAATTGTTTCCTGATGTGGGTAAAATCCTATCACCCGCCACCTAGATCAAAAGTGCCACGTCACCAATGTCGCGGCATCGGATGACCTGACGAGCTCGATTGTCCATTAGTCCCGCGTCTCCTCAAGTCGGTACCCATGAAGGACTTGATTAATCGCCAAACAAGAATCTCCAACGTTCCCCTTGGGTATCGCCTAAGATGAAGCAGTCGATGTAGCCATCCCGACCCCCACCATGGTGCCCAGGTCGACCTAATATTTCCCAACAGGCTTGGCTCATGGGCTTCTCCATCAACAAACAAGGTGTTGGCCCAGTGAACTACCTAAGAGGGGAGGTGAATTGGGTAGTATTAAAAAATTATCAGAATAATAATAACACTTAAAAAATTCAAACAATTAATTTTATCTTAAAATTAATTATTATCTTTATAGTAGCGGATATGTGTTATTAACTAGGTGCACACCAAACAACAATATAAATAAAATAAATAAAGCAGCACATCACGATATATCCTAGTTCACCAAGTTATTCTTAGCTAATCCAGTCCTCCGAGCCATACGAAGATTCGCACCCACTAAACTCAAGATCCTTTTAAAGGTAGGAACCAAACCCTCACAAAGATTCTTTTCACAGGCTCAGAATCAACTTTTACAAATTCATTTTCTCAGGCTCAGGAATAATCTCTACTTTTTACAAACTCAAGAATAACCTAATTCTATTATTGGGAGAATCACGACCTAATTCTTTTTATACCTTAGGCTCAAGAATTAAAACCTTACAAAAACACTTCAACTATCATTTTTCCAGGTAAAGATAGAACCGTTACACAATTGCTCACAAATTCAATCAAGGAAGAATTAACACCTAATCTTTTTATACCTCAGGCAAAGATCAAAACTTCAATCTCTTTACCGAAAGAGATTGAAACTAGCTACCCTTGATTAGACACTCCCAGTAGTATTTAATCCAACACTCAACTCACCAATTACAAATAATTGATAAGTGATTTTTCAACTCGAAACTTCTACCACCCCAGATAAATTAGAACTCAATTAATATCTCAAAACTAGTGATAGAAAAGTGAGATACTCAAAATCTGATTTTAAATAAAAATTGGGTGGCAAGTAATTAAGTACGTAATCAGATTTCTCAAGAAATTGTTTCAAAAATATTTTTCAATAAGAAATCTGGAAAACAATTTCAAAAATCAAATTCCAAATAATAAATAATATAATCGAGTAATAATTAATAACAAGTAATTTAGAATAATCTCACCAAGATTTCACCGAATAAATAAGGATTAGCAATGCAATTTCAAATTGATGATCAACAATAATTTTCTTCAATATCTCAAGAATGATTTTCAAGACAACTCTCACAAAACTTTCAGTATGATAACTCTTAGAAAACACAAGAGCTGAATAGCTCAGAATGATTGATATCTCACCACTTTTTAAAGTGAAAAACGCAGGTCTATTTAAAAGGGAATAAAACAAGCTCTCCAATGGCTAGTTTCCACTTGTTATTACATTTAATTACTCTTATAGACCCCTTATATCATTAAGACTTCATCTTGGTTCAAATCACTTAATTATGGCTTTTAAATATCTCAATTAAATCCCCAAAATATTTCTCAATCACAATTAAATAGGATAGAAAGAATTACATGTACTAAATTAAAATATATTCAAACTTAATGAACCATAGCTATAGGGATATCATAATATATGTTGCATATCTCAAATAACATCAAATCCCTAATATATCTCGTGAATTTTAACTATAAAACGGCTAATAACGACTACTTTTAGAATAAAATCCAAAATTCTACAAAATCCTGAAATAGTGCCATAAGTCGACTTACCAAGGATTACTGGTCGACCGCTCGATTCAGGATGTAACCAAGCCAAAAATCCATCGCCCATCGGTCGACTTATCTATCAACTTAGACATTCAGAGAGTTACATTTCTAGTTACAGGTCGACCTCCCTGTCAACTTATCGATTCAGAGAGTTCACCATTTAAGCTCAGATCAACCTACCTGTCGACCAAGAGATTCAGCAACTCCAACTTCTATGCATGGTCGACTTACCTGACGACTTGTCAATGCTGGGAATTTCTTCTAAATTCGTTTTTAATTCATTCTCATCGATGTTTTCGCCCCTTTAACCGATTTCTTTTTTTGGTTAACTCTACTAAATTCTTAAATTCAATTTTAATTAATTATCAATATTTATTTTTCAATTTCACATAGGAACAAATAATTCATCTAATTAGGATCCTATAAAAAATACACATATTTATAAAAATTATTTAAATTTTTTTTTGTGTCGTGTATGATTCTAATTGGGATATTAAGAGTTGAAATTTAAGCTAAGTTATTTTTCCTAGGTTCGTCAAATTCTTTAACCTCTTAATCCTTCATGATCTTTGTCATCATCTTTTAGCATCCATTCATTACTTGTCATCATATCTTCATCATTGGAACTAATAAACTGAAACACTCAATTAAACCGTTAATTCTACAAAAAAATATCAATATTTAATTGTCCATGAAAATCTTAGGATCAATACGAGGGCTCAGACTCAGGCCCATAACTCTAATCCTCCACACGCTCTCTACACGCCTGACTGATTATAACGGATAACCGAGCTTAAGACCCTAATTTTCAGAATACTAATGACATCCTCGCCTATAAAAGGAAGACTTTGCCAAGCCATTTAGAGGCTTGCAAACTTGAGGTAACAACTTTATTTTATCCAAGCGACCTCATTTTTCCCCCGGGCCGGAAAACGCCTCAACAACTCGGATATGTGCATGATGAGGCTTCCAGAGGATTGAAGACTTCAGCTCCATCAAAGACAGTCTCTAGATCATCCCCAATTCTCCACGTCAGCAGGTGACCAGATCATACTGCTGGTCGGTCCATTTTCCGACACCAACATTACCAAATATGTTTCTATTTTTGGAATATTCTAGAACGAAAACATAATTCTCATCCCAGTTTATTGGAAGTAGAAATAAAAAAATAGAAACACTAACCGCATGTCACCCAAACTTGTCAATAACATCTTCATATAATTTAGTCTTTCCTACCTAACGAACTATACTTAAAAAAAAATTCCATATATATATATATAATAAACTTTTTTTTAGTAATAGTTAGAATAAAAGGGTTAATAAATAAGATAAATGTAAACCCATATATAAGATATTGGGCCTAATTGAAAAAATTTCAAACTCTAGGGGCTTATTTTTAAATATTTAAACCGTGGGGAGCAAAATTTTCCCAAGACGACCGTTGGAAGTCGGTTTCTCCATCAGTGTCTATATATAAGCAAGGTAAGAGCTTGGTGAGACATAACTGAGAAATTCAAATTTTCGAGTATTTTCACGAAGATTTCTACAATCTCTCTCGCGAGGATCATCTTCAAGATTATTTGAGGTTAGATCTTGTTTTCTTCTTTTATGATTCAATCTCCATTAATGGATTTGGAAGAATCCGCCGGCTCAGCGACGGTGACGATCGGATCCGATTCTTTTGCTTCTCTATGGTGGATATTTAGGGTTTCTGAATTTAGAGTTCTTCTGTTTGGAATTTTTAGTGTTTTGGGTTATATTAGGGTTACTACTGCTGAATCGTCGGGAGTTTACGACTACGGATTTCGGAAAAGGATTTGAATGGATTGGATCTTGGAATCATTGAGAACATAAGTGTTTCTTTGTACAAACGGTATCAATTGGAGTTCTGCATGTGTACACGCATCAAGAACGGCTTTCTTATTTTTTTTTAATGGTAGTTTTTTTAGGGTTTCGGAATTTAGGGTGGTTCTGTTTCGAATTTTTAGTGTTTTGGATTATATTAGGGTTACTACTGCTGAATCATTGGGAGTTTACCACTACGGATTTCTGAAATGGATTTGATCTTGGAATCATTGAGAAAATAGGGGTTTGGAAATGGTTTGAATGGATTGGATCTTGGAATCATTGAGAAAATAGGGACTTTCCCTTTACAAACGGTACCAATTGGAATTCTGTATGTGTGGATGCAGCAAGAACGGCTCTCTTATTTTGCTTTCTAATGGTAATTGATTTTAGGGTTTTGTTTCTGTTTAGGGTTTTTGGGGTTCTGCGTTTCAAAAAGGATTACCGAATGGTTTTGGTATTGGTTAGAATCAGAGAATGAAACGAGGTTTCTTAGAATCTGAACATGTTTATAGATTGGATTTCTTCAGCTGGTTTTCAATGGCTGGAAGGGTTATTTTATTGATTTTGGCAATGGGTTCTTGCTCATTCTTATTAATTTGTTGTCTTTATTCATACATTTTGCATATAGAATGGATGTAAAGACTTCACGAAGATTAACCGTGCATAAGCGTGTTGAAGCTGAATATCGAGCCAGCAACAAAGTCTGTGTATTTTGGCTCCAAGGGAGGTGCAGCAAGAACCCCTGCAGGTTCATGCACAGGGAAGAGCCTGATCAACAACCTAAGCGCTCACGTGTAGTCTATGATGATCCGCTACATCTTTCTCAGTTGAAATTCACATGGAAGAATCCCAATTATCCTCAATCTAAGAATGCAACGGTTTCAACTACTGGCAAACCTTGTGTTGGAAACAAAAATGGTCAAAGGGCTGAAAAAAGGAATGTACCGAATCGGGTTGTGTCTGAAGCTAAGAATGCAGCAGTTTCCACAACTAAGAAAGCTGTTGTTGTGAAAAAAAGTGATGAAGTTACCGGGCAAAAGAATTTGCTGAATGAAGTTGTGTCTGAAACCAAAAGGACTCCAAAGGTCTTATGTGAATCCTGGGCTAAGGGTGGTACTTGTATCAATGGAGAAAAGTGCCACAGCTTGCATTCTTGGTCGTGCGGTGAAGGGTTCTCTCTCTTGGCAAAGCTCGAAGGTCATCAGAAGGTATCCTTTTTTTTTTTCGGTCATAGATTGATGATTCTTTGTATGTACACACACATATACGTATGTATATGATGTAAAAAGGGATTTATGAATTAGGGTTAAATTGTGACCTGATGGAGGTTTGGTCATAGGCTGTTACCGGTATTGTCCTTCCATCTGGCTCTGATAAGCTCTATTCGGCTAGTGAAGACCTATCTGTGCGGATTTTGGACTGCCACACCGGTCAGGTTTGTATGATTATCCTTTTGTCATTTTCTTTTGAAGGGAAAAAAACGATGAACAAACAAATGATTTTTTTTTTTTTTTGGCAGTGTGTCGGTGTTGTAAACTTTGAAAGTGAAGTTAGGATTTTGATTAGTGAAGGTCCATGGATATTCGGAGGAATACAAGATACCGTTAAGGTATTTTAATGTCAGCATTTGTACATAGTCTTGATGTTGATGTTCAATCGTCCTTTTTTTAATTGTGGATTTGTTATTGATTTTGCAGGCATGGAACACCCAGACGTCTTCTGAACTAATGCTTAATGGACCGGGTGGGTTAGTTCATTCCATGGTTGGTGATGATGATACCCTTTTCGTGGGTACAGAGGTAAACTCTTTGGGAACTCTTGAATTATAAATATATATGTATACACGCACGCAAACACATACAAATGATGAATGTAGAGTTACATTATATATATGTAGGCATGTACATATATATATATATATATATATACATTCAAAAAGATATACACACATATATATACACATACAAATGATGAATGCAGAGTTGCAATGAAAATGCTTAGGAAAGAGAAACTCATATACATATATGGTGATAAACTTAGGAAAGAGGTAAACTCTTTGGGAACTCTCCAACCATAATACATACAAATGTGTATACAAACACACACACAAATGATGAATGCAGAGTTACAATGAAAATGCTTAGGAAGCATAACTTATATATATATATATATTGTATGTATATATAGTTAGAATTGAGGATTTGTCAAATCTAAGCTAAGTTATTTTCTTTGTTGTTGAAGGATGGTACGATATTGGCATGGAAATTGAGTTCTGAAAGCGGTTGTTTTGAGATATTTTCGTTGCTCAAGGGTCATACAAGTGCTGTGATCTCCCTCGTTGTGGGATTCAAGAGGCTTTACTCTGGTTCCATGGACCAAACGATAAGAGTACGTTTCCGTGATTTGTCTTATTTCTTGAATATACTTTTTCATGATTGTCTCAACCAAAGTTCACAAACAATCGTCAAATTATTCTATTTGGGTTTCTATTACACACACACACAAGCTCATATTCACTCCTTGGTTCTTCATACAATCTATGATGATGTGATTTGGCATGACACACGCCCGCCCGCCCATGTGTGCGCGCACAAAAAAAAAATCCAGGGTTTTTACTTTTGGCTTGTTTGGCATTTTTTGCTCCTTGTAAAATCATCAGATAATATAGAATTTAAAAAAAAAAAAAAATAGAGAAAAAAAGGAGGTTAGGGTTGATTATCGCGAATAACAAATGCGAAGTTACAATGAGAGTGAACTTCTATATGGTTACAATAAAAAGAGCTAGGTTAGTTTAAAAGACTATTCTACCCTTAACAGTTCAATGCCAAGAACTACAATTTTTACATAATTTTTATGATTTTTGCTTTCTGAGTTTTTGGCGCATACAATTGATTTGTACACTGATTTTTTTTTTTTTTTTTTTAATGATTGTCGTGGATGACTCGATTCTGATAGAATCATTCTTTATTCTACTTTTTTTTCCCAGGCATGGAATAATGAAACATTAGAGTGTGTGCATGTTCTTGAGGGACATACCGACGCTATAACATCTCTCATTTGCTGGGATATCTACTTGCTATCCGCTTCCTTAGACAAAACCTTAAAGGTAAATAAAATATTATACATACATACTTCTAATCAATTTGGGTAAATTCTGTTGATTAAAGAAAAAAGAAACTCTAGACCCACACACACACACATACACACATATATATAATCAAATTAGGCAAAAAAAATTATCAAAGAAAAAACCCTAAATTTCTCTGTGTTTTTGGAAAAAAAAACAGATTTGGGGTGAAACTGATACCGGTAATAACTTGGAAGTGGTCTATGAACATAAAGAAGAACATGTAAGTAGAGTAAAATTCAACACCCTTTTTCTCTTTATTATTGCATCATATTTATGATTAGAATGTTAATTTTTTGGCTTTCATTTTTTTTAGGGTTTTCTTGCACTTTCTGGGATAAACGATGCGGATACAAAACCTATTCTACTTTGCTCATGCACTGATAACATTGTTCGACTATATGATCTACCATCTTTTACTGAAAGGGGAAGGATTTTTGCAAGAAGAGAGGTTCGGTCGGTAAGGACCGGTACTGGCGGCCTATTTTTTACCGGCGGCGAAACTGGAGAAGTCTTTGCCTGGAAATTGCAGGGAGATGTTATTGATTCAGCAGTGGCCTCGTAGAGATTTCGTTTTTTTAAAAAAAATAAAAAAAATAAATTGTATTTACCTGAATTTTCCTTGTAAATATATGAAAATTACATCCATTATGAAAAAAAAAATTGCATATGGATATATCTATATATAATGTCTAAAATTGACCTTTGGTAAATTAAGCTAAATAATTTTTGAGTCAATTCAAAAGGAAAAGGAAAAGGAAAACAAAATATAAGCTAATTTCTCAATTCTCAAAAGTATATGATTTGATTAAGTTGTCTTACTCCTTGACAAGAAGAAGAATGGGATACAATTTGTCGAACGTGTGTGTGTGTGTATATATATATATATATATATATAAAGGACAGTCCAGTACACAATAGCTCCCATCATTACGAAATCTTGAGAGAATTAGATGTACACAGTTTTATCTCTGAATACAAAGTTTGTTTCCAAGATTTTAACCAGGGATATTTTATATATATGTGTGTGTATATACACGCCAAGCCCCATTGCTTTTATTTATGATCAGCTCACAATTTAGTTAGTTCTGTCAAGAAAATGCATAAAATTATAAATGGAAGGGTATAAATATTCATATAATCAACGCTGAATTGTATTTTACAGTTTGAACCCCTAAAGTTTGGATATGGTTGTACTTTACCGCTTGATGTTGCAAATTTTGAAAGTAACTAATTCCGCCTAAAATTTGCTTTTCGTATCAATTCGATTCACTTTTTAATTCCGGTAAACTATTTCCCAAAATCAATCAATTGGACCAAACTGATAAAAAAAAAGGTTCTATGGGGGCAAATTGCAAATATTGAAACATCTGGAGACAAAATGAGACCGCACCAAACTTCAAGGGCGACTCACAAAGTGAAATTTAGCCTATAAAAAACCTTATGTGGTGTTTGGTTTGTTTTTGCTTTTCTATTTCTACTCTTAATAAAACTGGGATAAAACTAGGATGGGAATTCTTTCCGTTTTAGAGTATTCCGGGAATAGAAACATGTTTAGCGTCTTGAAATTAGGGGTATGCAATGGATTGGGTCAACCCACCCAAACCGCCAAACTTACACTGCAAAAAAATCGCCAATACTAACCCGCGCATTGCGTAGGTATTAAATCTTGAAACCCGCATATGTATGGACGGGTTACGGTTTGGCCCATGTTCTTACGGGTTCAACCCGCCCGCCCGAATAGACACAAAACGACGTCGTTTTAGACTTTATTACTTACGTTTGTAATTTTTTTTTTCTATTTTTGTGATGACTTACAAATTACGTTATAATTTTTTTTTCTTGTTTTTGTGTTATTATAATTTTATCGCAATTTTTCTACAAATTTTTGTAATGTAATGATTTTTTATTTTTTTTTAACTACATTTATTATATTTCAAGAACAATTCACGGTTTTAATTAGCTCAATCCGAAAATATACTCAATTCGTACACTATTGGGTAGCCCACAGTCTAAACTAACCAACTCGCACAATCCAACCCGCCCCAATCCACACATTATTAGGCGGTTCACGGTTCAAACTAACTTAACCCACCTAGTATTGGTTTGGTTCGCGGTTTTGACCCAATCCGCCCGCTGCTCACCCCTACCTTAATTTTTTTTTTTTTTTTTTTTCAATTTATGAGAACAAAAATAAAGAAACACGTTTGATTGCAATATTTATTCCTCTTTTTCCTTACATGCATGGTAGCCAACATAGTGGTGGTAATCGGCGGGGTGATGGTAGGAATAGTTTTGTGGGATGAATAAAAATCAATATTTTTTTTCTCAGATTCTTAAGGAATTAAGGATTACTCCCAAAATTTTTAAAATAGAAACGTGTTTACCAAACAAATTTTTGTACATTAATTCCAAAATTTGGGGAGCGAGAATAAAAATCAGGGAACGGGGAAACAGTTACCAAATGGGTCCTTACATTCCACAATCGATGGTCATAGCCTTTCCTTGTATGCTTTTCATCCCATTACAACAACGACGTTGATGGAACACCGCCCCGAGTCAAATATGGTAGACACAATGCCAAAGAGGCATCGACTTGACCACAAGTTATGGCATTTTCAGGCTCAAACATGAGCTGAACCATGACTAAAACTGCAAAAACCGATATAAAAATACCCTTCATTTTTTTCCCCTAAATATAAATGATACTTTATATATAGTTTTTTGAACTTTGCACCCCTAAAGTATAGAAAAATTTCAGTTCAGGCCCTGTATTTTCATTTTGAACACGTTAAACTTTGAAGTATCTAGATTATTTCAAGTAAATTCTTTCGTCATTTTTTTATGACGGAATTCACGTGGGTGATTCTGTGTTTAACACGTGACTAATTTCCATCATAAAAAATAACGGAGTTACTGATTTGGATTGACTTGACATAATTTGGATACTTTAGGTTTAATGTGTTCAAATTAAAAATCGAAAGGGCTAAGGTGAGATATCTCTGAAACTTCGGGGGTGCAAAGTGCAAAAAACCTCTTATGTGTGCGCGCGCGTGCGTGTATGAACTTCTATAGACTATAGAGCATGTGGTGATCTAACATGTGTAATGGTGTAATCAAAATCCGCTGCATTGTTTTGGATTTAGCTAAATTGAAGTTCATACCCTTGAAGTTTCGGTATAGTCTCAATTCACCACCTAGATGTTTTAATTGTTGCAATTTCTCTCCCTACAGTTTGCTTTTCGTATCACTTTGTTCACTTGACAAAAAAAGGGTCAATTTTTCACCAAAATAGGGGTAAAATGAGTAAAATGCAATGTCACAAAAACTTAATGGGTGCAAAGTGCAACACAAATATTTTTGTTATTACATTATCATATGACTAATACTGTCGATAATTATTCAGAATCAGTTAAGTGGACTAAATTGAAACAAAAGTGAACTTTAGGGGGGCAAAATGCATTGTCACTTGAACTCCAAAGGTGTAAAGTTTTTATACTTCGCACCTTTGAAGTTTCAAAAAAAATCACTTTAGCCCCTGTACATTCAATTTGAACACATTAAACCCAGAAATTTCCAAATCACGTCAAGTAAGTCCAAATCGATAACTCCGTCATTTTATATGATGGAAATGAGAAATATGTCAAACACAAAATCAACCAAGTGGGTGAATAAAAAGTAACGAAAGGACTGCCTTGACACAATTTGGATACTTTAAAATTTAATGCATTCAAGTGTCAAACAAGAAAAAAAGAAAAATTTCTCTAAAACTTTAGGGTTGGAAAGTGCAAAAATCTCTAATTTTTTTATTTTCGGCGATAAAAGTAAAACTATAATCAGTCAAGTGGACTAAATCGAAACAAAAGGTGAACTTCGCGCGGGGGGGGGGGGGGGGGGGAGGCAAATCATAAAAACTAAATTTGAAGGAGCAAAGTGAGATTGCACCGAAGTTCACGGGTGCAAAAGAGGATTAGCCTTTGGATTTTTTTATGGAAAAATTACCGATTACTCCCAAAAAAATTTACTATTTACTGACTACTCCCATTCGCTTTTCTTTGCACCGGCAACTCCCATCGACGACAATTTCTTACACCGAAAACTCCCATTGACGACAATTTCTTGCACCGAAAACTCCCATCGATGGCCATTCTTGCACCAAAAACCCCTGTTTCCAAAATCGGCGAGGGACGAGATTACCGAAATATCCCTCCCACCGTTGCTATTGATCCTGACGTTGAAGGAGACTTGATCGGCGATGACGATGGCTAGATTTGGCGGAGTTGTAGGCAGCTGAAAATCATCGGGCTAATTAGGGCTCGATCTGTTCTTAATGAGATAGTTCGACGAGCTTGAATGCTTGGATTGATTTACCAATCGAGCTGAGATTGTGAACTTGATTTGGTTTACCAATCGATCTGGATTGATTTCAGGACAGGAATCCTTGGAAGATAATTTCAATTTCTTCGTCGATTCTATGTTCTCGCTTTTTTCTCTCCCTCTCTCTCTAAGCTTTCTGTTTCTTTTGGGTCTGTCTTCTACTATTGCCTTTTTTCTCTCTCTCTCTCTCTCTCTACACATGATCTCTTGACTTAATTCTTTTCTGTTTGTTTTTTTTGACTTAATTCTTTTATGTTTGTTTTTATTTTTCCATTTTCTTTTCTGTTTGCATTTTGCATATATATATATGCTTTAGATTGATTTACTGAAGCAAATGTGTTCGGTTACCAAATGATCTGAGATTGATTTACAAATCGATAAAAAATTTCCACTGCGATCCAACGTGATTTTCTGATTCAAATTGATTTTTCTAGGGTTTATATTGATTTGGTTGATTTATTTGGATTGATTTGGTTGATTTAAATGGAATTTCGAGTTCATTTGGTTGAGAACAAATTATATAACAGTTGATATTACATTCAACATTCACAAGTGTTGAATGTAACATCATATGGATTTTATTTTACATACACCTATTAATTTTGACAATTTACACATTGCATTCTCTAATTTACAGTTATTGCAGAAAACAATTGATATTACATTCAACATCCACATGTGTTAAATATAACATCCTCGTATAATACGATCTATAAAAAAATAAAAACAATTGATGTTACATTCAACATCCACAAGTGTTGAATGTTAAAAAAAAAAAACAATTGATGTTACATTCGGTATTCACAGGTGTTGAATGTTATATTCAACATTCACATGAGAGGTGTTTTGGTCAAAAAAATATATTATTAAAAAAAAAAAAAACTATTGATATTACATTCAATACCCACATGTGTTAAATGTTACATTCAAAATCTACATGAGGAGTATTTTGGTTAGAAAAAAATTACATAAAAAAAAAAAAAAAACAAAACAAAACAATTGATGTTAAATTCACAACTGTTGAATGTAACATTCAACATCCACATGAGATGTATTTTGGTAAAAAAAAAATAACATCATTAAAAAATAAAAAACTATTGATGTTACATTTAACATCTATAGGTGTTGAATGTTACTTTCAACATTCACATGAGGGGTATTTTGGTCATGAAAAGATAAAGTGAATTATTGGTGCAAAGAAAAAGTGATAGGCTTAATCGGTAATTTCTTTTACATTTTGGGAGTTAATGGTGCATGTCCCTTTTTTTATTTTTTTAGTATTTCTGTGAGATTCCACATCAGAACTATTAGAAACAACTATCTGGTATATAATGTACCATGTGGACTACTATTAGTAACTAGCTTAAGCATTTTGTACCACGTCACCTCAATCCAAAAGGTATTAGACTAGTGGGCAGCATGGACGCTTTACAAATGGTATCCGAGCTAACCCTGGACCAGAAACAGCACCATGGGATGTTGATAGAGGAGTGAGTAGATGATCCGGAGAGGGGTAAAAGCACCGAAGTAGGTACCATGCGTCTGTTTATGGGTTGTTATCTACACCACCAACCAAGGAGACAAACTGGGTCAACCCAACGAACACGTCACGTCTTTGAGTGAGGGATATTGTGAGATCTCACACCGAAAATATTAAAAAAAATTGTCGGTTGTATAATGTACCATGTGGAGGACTACTAGTACATTGACTTAAATATTTTTGGCCACATGGACTCAGTCCAAAAGGTACGGGGGCAATGGGCCACATGGAGTGTTACAATTCCAGTTCCCAAAAAACTTGGAACAAAAAACAAGAATTCGGGAACAATTTTGTTCGAGTAGAACGGGAAATTTCCCTTTTTTTTCCTGTATTTCCGTAAACTACTGTTCTTGTAGGAGCAAACCAAACAGACCCTCAACCAATTGCTTAGAAAACATAAACCCATGACATTAAAAAGCAGAAGAAGAAGAAGAAGAAGAAGAAGAAGAAGAAGAAGAAGAAGAAGCCGCCAAAACAATGTAACTGCCATTGTCTATCCCCATAACCCTAGAGCACTATATATACCTCAACATGAGCCTTCCTTTCATCAATATCACCAAGAGAAAGCCAAGAGAAAAATACCAAATCTTCAATAGCCAGAAAAATGAAGGGCCTTATTCTATCAGTTTTTGTAGTTTTGGCCATGATTCAGCTTATGTTTGAGCCTGGGCATGCCATAACCTGTGGGCAAGTCGATGCTTCTTTGGCACCGTGTGTGCCCTATTTGACCCAGGGCGGTGCTCCATCAACTTCGTGTTGTAATGGGGTGAAGAGCATACAGGAAATGGCTACAACCACGGTAGACAAACGGGCTGCTTGCAGCTGTGTTAAGGAAGCAGCCAACCGTTATGCAAACTTGAAGGACAATGCAGCCCAAGCTCTACCCGAGAAATGTGGGGTTAAAATGGATATACCCATCGCCCGAAACATCGATTGTGGAATGTAAGTTCTCTCTTTCCTTATTTTTTATTTTTAAATTCCACCAGGACCACCACTGTGGATTAATTTTTTTAATACTTTTTTTAAATTAAAAAAAAAATAAAAATTAATTGAACAAGAAAACTACTTTTGACTTTCGAAAATTAAAAGTGCATATAGATAATATTCTAGTATTATCAATATAAAATATCTATTAATCCAAAAGAAATTCGTAAAGGATGGAAAAGTCTTAATTTACCAAACTCTTAAAATATAAAAATAAAAAAGGGATGCCCAATACAAACGCACCAGCCATTGCGCTGTCTATGGAGGGTCAGATGTACTCAGTCTTACCCTGCACACAGAGACGTTGTTTCCTAAATTCTAACTCGGGAACTCTTATGATCGAACGCTCACCCTTACAAATAAAAAAAATAATAAGACGGAAAGGCTATGTTTTGCTTTTCAAACAAGTGCTTTTACTTTCATGATTATTAAAAATATTTTTTAAAGCGCAAAAAAAAACACTATTTTTTTTTTTTGCTTAAAAACACGAAAAAGTACTTAAAAAGCTTTATCAAATGGAGCCCAACGTTTTACCTTGTTTCTTTCTTTATTAGTTTTTCATGCCAGCACTTTAAACTAACTAATCTATATCCAATTTAAGACTAATTCACCTTCTTTTGACAGCATTAACTAAGTATACAGAGGATCTCATCCGCAAATAAACAGAGGGATCGTGATCACGGGTGTTGTTTTCTTATGTTGGTGAAGAAATGTTTCCAAGAATAATGGTCTCGAAGAAGAACCTTTGTAATACAATAATCTACCGGATTTTGTAGTGATTTAATGAAGCTTCTTAGCAACTTACTTTATAGTTTATACCTTCCTCTCTGTTGTCTATGAATGAGAACTTCTTAATTTCCCTACGAGAAAAAGTAAAGTCGTCTTCCAAATATTCTGTAGATATTTCTATACTAAACCGAGACAATAGTTACCTTCCAGAAATTTCTAATGAGATGGGGAAATGCAAGGTATCATAGCTAGCTAGCAGTTAATATGAAGATAAATTCCAGAGAAAGGCATAAAACGCAGGTGCGGGTGGGCGAGTGGTTTTTTTTTTTTTTTTTTGGGGGGGGGGCAGCACAAGACTGGATAAGAAACAAGCAAATAAAAAATAAATATAAGCTTACTTGGTGTATAAAAATGCCTCAGAAGTAACCAGACTGAGCTTGCAAGAGCTCAAGCTGTGCCAATAACTTTGCAGTAGCCGGTTTCAATTTGGGATCACCCTTTTGTGCAAGATCAATAAATTCTCCATAAGAAACTCGACGAGCCTCAACTCTCAAAATTCTTTCCAAGATCCACAGCGCTTTCTCTTGAGCCTTTACGCTCCCCTATTCAAGTACTTTTATCATGGCTTGAACTCCCGATTTTTTAACTATATAATCGCTCCCTTTTTACTAAATTCCGTAAGTGTTCCAAGAGCAGTGAGAACAGCTTCATCTGGTTCCCTCTCATTACTTTCCAAAATTTTGATTAATGGGGTTATAGCCCCCCCGCCTTGACCAAACAAAAATTGTTCTTCACAGAACAAACACCATCGTGAACTTCACAAAATGAATCAGGAGGAACACAAAACCATCCGGATGTTCTCAACTTTCTAAGAGAAAGAGTGTTCTGAGAAAGTTTAGCTAGGGACGTTGCAGCTTTATATTTTGCCACTGTTGAGCTGTTTGACAGTAGCTTCACAAGCAGAGGAATCACCCCGTGTTCAGCAGAATAAAACTGTAGCTTTTTAGCAGCAGCCAGAGTGAAACGGATCAAAATTTCTGAAATGCCCTCAGTCAAGCTCACTGTACAAGGTGATGAAATCATTATGGAAACAAGAACCGGCAGTAAGTTTGCCCTCTTAAGAATATCAGTTGCTTTCCTATCACTTAGAGGAAGATTGCTCAATATATACCAACATCAGCAACCTTTTCATTCTCTAACGTCGATGAAGAAACAATATCCACAATAATCCTGAGATGGGTCTCTCCGAGCTGTTCTTCCAGCTCTCCCGCTAAATCCTTTGTTAAAGTGTAGATTAAATTCAACACAGCAGTCCCGATTTTGATGTTGCTTTCGTTTAGAATTGCACTATCTTATTTCATTTTTCCGCTAGCTCATGATGCACTACGGTGACTAGCAATGCTGTTCTCATTGCTTGGAGGAGGTGATACAGAATTACAGGACTAGAAAGATTCAGAAGCGAAAGCATCTGTTAACAAGAGTCAATTCAGACTCAGCAATTTGTAATAATGGCTGATGACAGTTCACATTACCAAATGGTGATGTTTGCTTAGTTCTTAGGTTCCCAGAAAACTTAGAACAAAAAAGGAACAGAAATTTGGGAGCAATTTTTTTCTCTTTCCTTAAATTTGTTCTAAAATTTTAGCGTAGTACTGAAGATCTGAGAACAAAAAACACTAACAAACGGGGCCTACATTACCTGGTTCTTGCTAATCCTAGGAAACCAACCAAAACTAAAATCAGAAAAGAGTCAAAAGACTTGAGAAGAACTTGCTTAAAAAACCCAATGGCCCTAAGTGAATGTTATCATATGAAGTCTATGAAATCTTAATCTTATAAGGATTTTTTTTTTAAAAAAAAATATATTTCTATAGACATTATGTGAAGAAAGCTCTTGTTTCATCCTTAGCTAAATTATGAAACTGGGAAACAATGCAGCTTCATGATAACCCTAAAATAGACGGTACGAAAAAACAGATTTTCAAAATATAGTTTTGAGTAAGGGCCATTTGATAACATGATTCTGCACTACACTTAAAATGGGAGAAAATAAATTATGATGCAACTCTGACTTATCACTTGAATTTATTAATTTTTTATTCAAAATCATCATTTAACTATTAGCACTAGAAAATATATATAAAAATCAAATTTTAGAGAGAAAATAATAAGAAGAAAAAAAAAATGCACAGATAAAAAATTGTTGAGATAAAATATAGGGGCTTTCGATGGGAGATCCCTTATTTCACCCTAAATTTTTAAAAAGTCCAAGAGACAGAAACAACTTGTGTTCTAATCTCACCTATTTAAAAAAAGGTGGAAGCCCACTACACACACCTACACACGCGAGATTACGTGTAAAAATTTTGTGTGTAAATTTTTATTAGATGTAATAAATATTATTGTATTTTGTAACATGTAATTAATTTGTGTGTAAAAATTTGTTAGATTTAAAAAAATCACACAAAATACATATAATTAAATGTACACAAATACATGTAACTAATATAAAACTAATTTCTGTGTGTAATATTTGTTAAATGTCACAAATATTACACAAATATATGTAGTTGTAACATATAACTAATATTACATAAGTACATGTAACAAAAAATACACAGATATATGTAAAACTATAACAATTATTAAATTGTAACTAATATTGGCTACATGTAACTAATATTTATTATAATACGAATTTTACTCACCAAGTTCTCCCTACAATCACTGCAATGCGGGACTAAAACTCAACCGAAATTCAGCTTAAGGGATTAAATCAAAACTTATATCTTAAGTGAGACTTTTTTAAAATTAGGTCTATTATTTGGGACTTCTGGTCGATTATCCCTAAAATATATTAAAAAGAAAAGTAATAAATAAATTCAGCACTAAACAAATTCAACACCCTAACCTTTTTCAGCACATAATTTAAATTTTATCAAATGGTCCCCAAGTAAGAAACAAATTACTGCATTGTAGTTGCAAACCCAACAGACCCTTAACCAATTGCTACATAAAGATAAATCCATGACATAGAAAGGCAAAGAAGCAGCCAAAATAATGTAACTGACATTGTCTATCCCCATAACCCTAGAGCACTATATATGCCTCAATACGAGACTTCCTTTTATCAATATCACCAAGAGAAAGCCAAGAGAAAATACCAATTCTTCAATACACAGAAACATGAAGGGCCTTCTTCTATCAGTTTTTTTAGTTTTGGCCATGGTTCAGCTCATGTTTGAGCCGGGGCATGCCATAAGTTGTGGGCAAGTTGATGCTTCTTTGGCACCGTGTGTGCCATATTTGACTCAGGGCGGTGTTCCATCGACTTCATGTTGTAATGGGGTGAAGAGCATACAGGGAATGGCTACAACCACAGTACACAAACGTGCTGCTTGCAGCTGTGTTAAGGAAGCAGCCAACCGTTACGCAAACTTGAAGGATGATGCAGCCCAAGCTCTACCCGAGAAATGTGGTGTTAAAATGGATATTCCCATCTCCCGAAACATCGATTGTGGCATGTAAGTTTTCTCTTTCTTTATTTTTTATTTTTTTAATTTCCACTACTATGAATTAACTAAGGCACCGCTTGGTAATGTTTTTACTTTTTGTAGTAAAAAAAGTTAATTGAACAAAAAATTGCCTCTACGTTAAAAGTGTGTTTGATAACATAGAGATAATATTTTAGTATTATCCATATGTCCAAAAGAATTTCATAAAGGATGGAGAAAATTCGGGTAGAAATTTCAAAAAGGATGTAGAAAATTTAAGTGGCAAAGTCTTACTCTATTAATCTCTTAAAATATATATATATATATATTAAAAAAAAAAAGGCAGGCCAGTAAACGAAGACTCCTACCATTCCGGGGTCTTGAGAGGGTCAAACATACACAGTCTTACCACTGCTTACAAAGAGGTTGTTTTCAAGATTTGAACCCAAAACCTCCAGGGCACAATGGAGTAACTTACCATTGTACCCAAGGCTCACCCTAAAAAATCTAATTTTTTTTAAAATAATAATTATTATTTACTTTCATGATTACTAAAAGTATCTTTTTAAAACACAACACAAACGCAACTTTATTTCTAAATACATTTTTTTGGGCTTAAAAAGCATCACCAAATGTGGCCTAAGTTTTTCCTTCCTTTCTTTATTTTTTCATGCCACTACTTCAATTTATGACTAATATGCCATCTCTTGACAGCATTAACTGAGTAACAGAGGATCTCATCCACAAATAAACATAGGGATTGTGATCACTGGTGTTGCTTTCTTATGTTGGTGAAGAAATGCTTCTAAGAATAATGGTCTCGATGAAGAACCTTTGTAATACAATAATCTACCCGATTTTGTAGTGATCTAATGCAGCTTGTTAGCTAAGTGATTTCCTAATTTGCTTATGAGGGAAAGTAATGTCTTCTTCTAAAGATCCTATAGAAAGTTGCATCCTAACTGAGACAATAGTTAACTTAAATTCGAATGAGATTGGGAAATGCAAGCTATCATAACTAGCCGTCAATATGAGGATAAATTCTGAAGAAAATCATAAAAGAGAGAGAGAGAGAGAGGCACGATAGTGTGGATTAAATGGGGAAAAAATCATTAACCTTCTTTTATCTTTCCAATCTCATAATCCAACTATGTGCATTCACAATATGTACTAAAAGGACTAACTAATCACGAATAACAAACAAACAAATATAAGCTTACTTGACGTATAAAAATGCCTCAGAAGTAACTAGACTGACATTGCAAGAGCTCAAGTTGTGCCAATAACTTTGCAGTAGCCGGTTTCAATTTGGGATCACCCTTTTGTGCAAGATCAATAAGCACTACCTGAGCAGATTCACCATAAGAAACTCGATGAGCTTCAATTCTCAAAATTCTTTCCAAGATCCACAGCGCTTTCTCTTGAGCCTTTACGCTCCCCAATTCAAGTACTTTTATCATGGCTTGAACTCCCGATTTTTTAACTATATAATCGCTCCCTTTTTCCCAAATTCCGTCTTGCAAAAGTGTTCCAAGAGCAGTGAGAACAGCTTCATCTGGTTCCCTCTCATTACTTTCCAAAATTTTGATTAATGGGGTTATAGCCCCCGCCTTGACCAAACAAAAATTGCTCTTCACAGAACAAACACCATCGTGAACTTCACAAAATGAATCAGTAGGAGGAACACAAAACCATCCGGATGTTCTCGACTTTCTAAGAGAAAGAGTGTTCTGAGAAAGTTGAGATAGGGATGTTGCAGCTTTACATTTTGCCACTGTTGAGCCGTTTGACAGTAGCTTCACAAGCAGAGGAATCACCCCGTGTTCAGCAGAATAAAACTGTAGTTTTTTATCAGTGGCCACAGTGAAACGGATCAAAATTCCTGAAATGCCCTCAGTCAAGCTCACTGTACAATGTGATAAATTCATTATGGAAACAAGAACCGGCACTAAGTTTGCCCTCTTAAGAATATCAGTTGCTTTCCTATCGCTCAGAGGTAGATTGCTCAATATACCAATAGCAGAAACCTTTTCATTCTCTAACGTTGATGAAGAAACAATATCCACAATAATCCTGAGATGGGTCTCCCCGAGCTGTTCTTCCAGCTCTCCCTGTAAATCCTTAGTTAAAGTGCAGATCAAATTCAAAGCAGCAGTCCTGATTTTGATGTTGGTTTCATTTAGAAATGGTAGGAGAAGTTGCATTGCACCGTCTTCTTTCATTTTTCCTCTGACTCTTAAAGCACTAGGGTGACTAGCAATGCTGTTAAGTGCTTGGAGGAGGTGATGTTGAATTACAGGACTAGAGAGATTAAGAAGCGATAGCATCTGTTGGGCAACATCTTGATTAACAAGAATTGATTCGGACTCTGCAATTTTTGCGAGGATGGCTGATGCAGGTTCACGAAGAGTCATCATTACAGATGTCACAGAGAAAAGGAGCTGAAGAAGAAACGCCACTATGCCTGAGTCAATTAGCCGTTGGATGTTCTCTTTAAGACCAGATAAGTTCTGCAATGCACTCAAAGCAGATAGTTTAGCTTCAAGCTTTCCGGTAATGAACAATTTCACAAGGGGTTCAATTGCACCGTCTACTGCAAGAGAAGCTCTGCTTTGATCAGTGAGACCCATTCTTGAAAGTGCGGTTGCCATGAGAATCATGCTCATGTCAGAGCCTGCAAAGACAATGCAATTCAAAACTATCCAAGTTTTATATGATACTATAGGAAATAGGAGCTTAAAGCACTTTATTTCAGAGGCAAAAGGAAAAAAAATGGAAGGTACAATTGAATGAAGCATGCAATCACAAACTATTTAGATGTGCCCCAAACACACCAAATAAGTTATTAAAACATGAAAATTATCCCCTACATCTGATCATAACCTCAAAAACCACAACTACTGGCTTGCTTTCTTCCTTTTTAACCAAAATTTATTTTCTCCTCTCATTTTTCCAGTTTAATTTGTTGTCACTGGTGGCATGCTTTTCATTATTAACCAAGAGGTGCATTAATGGGTGGGGAACCTAGTGCACGAAGGCTCAAGCCATTGCAGGGTTTGGGGAGGGTCAGATGTAATCAACCTTACACAGGCTGTTTCCAAGATTTAAACCTGAGACCTCTAGGTCAAAATGGAGCAACCTTACCATTGTACCGAAAGATCACCCTCTTGATTGGCTTGAAGACTTCAATCTTGTTTAACAAGATTGAAGTCTTCAAGCCAATCACGAGGGTAACAAAGTTCTACGTGTTAGTTTGTGATGCGAAGGATGAGATATTTTGGTTGAAAAATGTTAAGCCCCATGTTCTGGAATAAAGGGTAGTTTTGGTAGATTAGATTAATGGTTGTTAGTTGTTAGGAATAATTTCTGTTATGGTTTTGTTTACAAATTCTGTTGGGGAAAGTAGTGAGTGAGTATATAAGGAGGTTTCTAGTGAAGGATGGGAGATGGGAAAATTGATAATTGTTTGGTATTGAGCATAGCTCATTTGGAGAGTCCCAAGTCTCTTGAATTACTTGGTTGGAGAGTTCCCAAGCCTCTCGAATGTTTGGTTTATCTTTGTAATTGTTAGTTCGTTCTATAAAATTCAATAGTACCGATTTGGATCATATCAAAAAACTAGTTGAATAAACACATCTTTGTGATGCGAAGGATGAGATATTTTGGTTGAAAAACTCGTTGAATAAACACATCTCTTGAGTCTCATTCAGAAGCATCCAAGATAGTGGGAGGTGGGGGGAAGATCATCCCGGAAAAGAAGCTGAATAGTTGTCGGGTTGAAGTGTTGATAAGATGTGGGTGATATTTTGTGGTTTCCATTACAGCCTCTTAAAGAGTTTTTAATCGGTTTATAGTCGCACATCACAATAATGTTGAGCATCCGTGCGTAAATCTAATACCACCTATCAATTACATAAATCTTTCATACGAAGCACGTCCATAATTTGTACCAACCACTTGAATTGACATGAGAACATGTAAAAAAATGAAGAAACAGGCTAAATAAAGTATCTTGAAAGTACCTTCCTTTAGGTAATGTACCAAAGGCTTGAAATAACCAGCCTCTGCCATATGAAGAGCATTTTGAGTGTTGCTGGACAATGCATTTAACAATCTTCCTGCATCACTAGAGGCTGCTGGATCATCTCCATTGAAGATGGAAACCAGCATAACGATACACCCCTGAATCCTTCCTATCCTTCTCCTAACAGCAGCGACATCAGACAGAGTCAACAGCAAGCCAGCAGCCTCCTTCTGCTCCTCCACATCCCTTGCCAATGACTTCACCAACGTCGATAAATAAACAGCATCTGCCATCTTTTCCTGCATGTTACTAACAATGTCACACAATAACAACCAATAGTACTTCAATTCTTAAAAAAAAAAGGTGGGGGGTGGGAGAGGGAGAGGGAGAGACGAATGAAAATAAGGGCTCTTATTGTTAGCCCTTAATTTTATGTTTACAATTTTTTTCATCTTATTTATAGAGCAACTTAATTTTTACACCTGACCAACTTATGTTTTAGTGATTACCACTATGATATCAAATATAAATTCAATATCTAGTTGATATCAACAGGATAGATTCAATTTAACTAATATTAAATGAAGGATTAAAAACTTATTTGAAGAACTAAAAATGAAGAGAGAAAAAAAATGAAGATAAAATATTGTAACTGGGAAAATAGAATAATTTCTCCTAATTACAATACAATTAACACCCAATATACCTTGTTTTCATCATTTTGTGCAACTAGGCTTCGAAGTATTTGAATTATAGTTAATCGATTCTTCGATTTACGAGAACCCAATCGGTTAAACAAAACATCGATAATGCCTTCATCGTTAATCCGTTCATTGGTAACCATATTATCCCCAATCAATGTCATTAACCCAGAAAGCGCGCACCTAAACTCTTCATCATTTCCATACTTGAGCTGCAAAACAACATCATCACAATCTAAAGTTATACCATCCTCCTCTAGGACCTCGACTATCTCTTCCTCAGTTCCTTCCTCTGTTTCAGTGTAGCTAACAAGCTCCCCTGATTCACGCTCTGAACTCACACTACACCTCAAACCCATCATTTCTCGGCGCAATGCCTCGATTTTTTCTTTTCCATCCATTGAAACATCACGGCTGGCAAAGAGAACAAGGCCTAGAGACCTTCCCAAGTTTTGGGTCAAATCTTCGAGATGCTTTGCTGGTGATGATCGACCTTTTGGACTTTCTATCAACGCCTTGGCACGATTGATTTCGGTTTCTAGTGATTCGATGCATTTTTGAATTGGGGGTGTGCCCGTGAGATTGTTCTTCTTCAATTCATCGATAACTGGGCTTAATTTTTCAATAAAGAATGAAATATCGGAGAGATCTTCTGTATGGGAGTGGGAGCCTTCTGCAAAACAAGCCACCTTATCCTCTGAAGCTTGTGTCTCTGAAACATTGGCTGAACAACCTTCACTGCTCATCGTTCGAAGTTTCTTGATATTCAAATTTCTCCTTCTGCCCAGCTGTATAAGAAACACAGAATGAAAAGAATATATCCTATTCGCAGACCGGGAGAGAGAGAGAGAGAGAGAGAGAGAGAGAGAGAGAGAGAGATTTACTTGCTTTTTTCTTACATGGGCACGCACAATTAGCAGAAAGGGAGAGATTCTCAGAGAGAGAATAGAGCAATTATATCTGAAATTACTTGCTTTTGTGCATAGGCAAGCATAAACACGCGCACACAGATGAAAGAATAAAGCAATTGACGAGTAGGAGCTGAGAATTTATTGTATTTGTATTTACTTGCTTGGACGGCTGCAAAGGCGAGAAAAAGGAGCTATCATATTAATGGAAGAATAACTCAAAATTGTTTAAATACTACTACACGCACAGGGAAAATACAGAAATCGGAAGAAACAGTGATGAATCGCAGCTGAAAATATCAATAGAATAATGACCAAATTGGAATTTTCTAACCAAAATTATCGAAGATTCAAACCGGCGAAGACTTAATAGTAGGCTAATTGAGAGAATACTCGCTCCTACTCTTGGATCTTCTTGCTTGTCTTCTTCCTTCCACTCTTACCAACCAGAAATTCAAGGATATATATAAATATAAATATATATATATATATATATATAGAGAGAGAGAGAGAGAGAGAGAGAGAGAGAGAAGTAACAGATCCAGGATTGTCCATAGTCCTTGTAGGGATGCTAAGAAAGGCATCTTCCTTCGTCGCTTTCGGCCGTCCTCTCTCTCTCTCTCTCTGACTTGCTCTCTCCACTTTCTCTCTCTAAAACTAATGACTGAGAAACGTGGTGACATCTTCGTCCTCTCCTTCTCTCTCTCTCTCTTTCTGCATTCAAAGTTTTGAAACCCTCGCAGAACGTTCTCTCTCTCTCTCTTTCTGCATTCAAAGTTTTGAAACCCTCGCAGGACGTCAGGTGACGGGACAAGAAGTCAACTTGAAGGTCTGACGGCGCTTTGCCGTCTTTTAAATAGCATGCAAATGTTGCTGTAAAAGTATTAATTGCAGGGAAATATTGTTATACAATAATAATATTAACAACAAAAAATTACTATATACGCTAACTAGATTTTTTATAAATTTGAATGACTACATGAATATAAAAGTATAAATTAGTAATGAAACTTAGAGTTCATTATAAAATACTCTTAAAATTAACAGTTAAATTTTAAAAAATTAAAATTAATTTATTATTTCATATTAATTGTCATTATACTCTCAGGTCAAATCAGGACGGATAATATTAGAGGCACACCACCCAATTCCGTATGGGTATCGAAATTACCAAATGAACTCAACAATTTTTCAATACACCCATTGATCATTTTAAAATATATGGTCTGATTTGTCTCTATTAAAATGTTGTCACTTTTTATTCCCATGTATATTTTAATTTGTAGAGCAGCTACCATCTGTGTTTGCAAGAAAAACACTTCCAAATTATAAGATGTTTGTCCCATAAATATTCATTGTTTTTGTCGTTAAATTATACATGAATAAATACATTGTTATATTTGTCTGTTGGTGTTGCATATAACATAAACTGCTTGTATCTGCGAAGCATACAAAAACATCGCTCGTCTTTTGCTTGAATGTTGAACACAACATTCGTTTTTTTAAGAGCATTGGACAAAAATTCATGTTATATTTAACATGATATGCATTATAAGAAAAAAAAAAAAAATACATTGTTCCATGGTTTGTTGGTGTTACTGTCGGGAAAATATGGTCGAAAATTAATTAAATAATTAAACAATTAATTATTAATTAAAGAATAAAAATAAAGAAGAAACAATTTTGATTTATTTGTTACAGAAACATTCCAAATGACATTACAAGAAAATATATTAAAATCCAGATGGAAAAACAGAAAGAATAATAGTTAATGTATAATAATAAAACAAACAGAATTAGAAATACTTATTGTGTAATAACAAGAAACAAAAACAGAAATACCATAAGAGTGGATCGAGGCAATCGTTTGACGATTTATCCTTAAAGTGAATTTTGCCCCCACTAAGTGTTTACAGTTGAATGAGCATCTGTCTCCAAGATACAATGACCAAGATGCTACTGGTACCAGCACTAGAAACTAGAAGCCGGACGAACTAGAGAAGTGTTGAACTCTCCTAACAACTCTAAAAAACAAGAACAATGAAATAAAAAAAAAAACTTTTTGCTGAAAAACTAGAATACTATGCAAACTTATGAGATGACTAATGCTGATAATGCATGTCCTTTTTTAGGGAGCAAAAACCAACCTGAAAAAGTTTGAAACTTTAAGGTATTTATTGGATAACAGTAACTTTCAGGTAGTTATACACTTGAAGAGTCTTCAAGTTTATAACTCTCAATAGTTACGCACCTGAACAGACAACCTTCAGGTTTATAACTTCTCTCAGGTTATAACACCAACAATTTTTACTTTAGGCTGTATTTGGCTTGAAATTTTTCGGATTCAGTACAAAAAATACCAAGTCCAAGCCAAATATTCTCCAAGAGCCCCAAGATCCACAATGTCCAAGGCCTAGGACCTAGGACACGGACCGGGCGGTTGGTCGGTCAGCGATGGCGCTCGTGCGCGCATATGACTACATTTATATAGCCTTTAGCCTACTTTCTGTCAATATCATTTCAACTCCCTAGAGGACTTACCTACAAGAGCTAACCAAAGCCTTAATAAATGATTTTTCATCTTCTTAGGTTACCGATGTGGGATAACTCACACAACACGTCAATCAATATCGTCAAGTAGGTATTATAATGAACAATTTTAATTCACATTTTAAATGATGTTACACAAATAAATATATCACATTCATCTTCTCACCAAAGAAAACATATTAGTATATTTATATATCCTAAATTATTATTGGATCCCATAAGTAACTGGGTCACAAAATATCCAAAAAATTATTTAATACAACAGTCCACCATATGAATGAAAATTAATCAGATAAACATGCATATAAAATGTAGACTCAAGAGGGAGAGAGAGAAAGAGAGAGAAAACTCAAAAATAAAATAACTATATTACGACATGTAGCTTTTGGCTTTGAACCTTTCATAGTAAGAATCTTTCAGATTTACTCAGCCAACTAGTGAACATAATGTCTTGAACTATTCAACCTTTCATGTAAATCAAGACCAGAGAAACTATAGAGTTATCTTCTAGATACTTTCCATTCTATAGTTGCGTTCATTTTGGCTTTGAACACCCTGGTACTTCATGAGTGCTTCTAGAGAATTTGACCTTTTTTCATTCTCTCTAAACCGACCCAGTTCTCACTCATATAAGTGATTTTCTATAAAGAGTATTATGCTATACCCCACTTGAAATTTTCCCCATCAACAGTTTCATTAATGGTGATTGCAAGTCCATCTAATCTTGCCCCAAGATCGACCTAAACTTGCAATGAATCTTAATTGTGTACATTGCTCTTGTACTGAACCTAGTTTAGGTGAGTTCCCTCATTTAAGAAGACCATTATGCTGAAAAATGGGATCAAGATGTACACTACTCTTGTACTAAACCTGGTTTAGGTGAGTTCTCTCATTTAAGAAGGCCATTATACTGAAAAATGTGATCAAAGTGTGCACGTCATTGAATGATATAAGTAGATACTTGAATTTGTATTAAAAAAAAAAAGGTTACATTCAACTCATTTGTCGTTGATATCCATTATATATTAGTGTCCCCAAAAGTATAAATTTCGTGGCACAATAAGTAGTTTGTTTTTTTGAACTGAATTACACCAATAATCATATATTATTATACTAAGAGTGGAAGCCCTAACCAAGATTGAAGAGAGAGGTCCAATGCTATTTTCTTGACTTTTTATAGATTTCAACTCATGGTAATTACTACTTTGAAAAAATTTCAACTAGATTCTCAATGCCGGTAATGCTAATGTGTTGCAAATTAATTTGGAAAAAAGCACGTGAAAGTTAAAATTCTTAGTATTTAAGAAAATAGTAAGAGTAAATAATATGAATAATTTTCCCTCTGTTTGATTTGGATGAGGTAAAAAATGATCTCATGCTTCCCTTTTGTAGAGAGAATATGTGACTCAAGTGGTTGGTGAGAGTGATCGTACCGTATTTTGTGCGATTTAATACTAGTAAATTAAGTTTTGTTAATCTCTTGAATAAATTAAATTAGTAGAAATTGATTTTTTTTTGTCAAAATTTGATCACACAAAAATAATACCATTTTTAATGGTATGACGATACTGATGTAGTACGGATTCAAGTAGAGTGTTGAACCACAAGGATTGATTTTGTAATTATTATTATTTTGGTATAAAAATGAGTTATGATTTTTGATTACTTTGAGTTTGCAAGGAAATAAATATTAAATCTAAACAATGAGAATAGGGAACCGGGTTAGGAATTGTGGGTTTCGTATCTTGGAATTATGTTGTTTTCGTACGTTCTTTTTAATTTAGATTTGTGTGAACGAGTGTTCCTAACTACAAGTTGGAACTACTAAGAAAAATTAGATTTATTATTCTTCGGCATGATTTATCAATCTAGGCATAAATTTTTGTGACAGAAACTGTGTTCTATCTCGTTTTAAAATATATATTTACTCACAAGCGCACGAATCAGATGTAGCAAAGATTAACGGAAGCGAGGTCGATCCCACAATGATTTTTTTTTATAGAAAAACTCAATCAATCAATCCAATTTAATTTAATTATAATCTAGTTCAAGATGATTTTGTTTTGTGATTTAAGAAATGGAAAACTAAATAAACAGTGAAATAACTAATTTAGCTTGATTGAAGATTGAGAGATACTAAGATTTCAGAATCCACCAATATATAATTAATTAGTTCTTATTATTATTTTGACTCCAAATTTTTAGTGATAATTTTAGAAATTAAGCCTGACGTAAATCTCAAGTTGGTTTTTCTTTACTTTAAAAATTGTAATTCTTAAGTGTTATATGCATATAATTTAATGAAAAACATATAATCAAAAGATATTACTTATTTCATAATACAAATTCAAGCATTAAATAATTCATAACAATCAATAATACATGATATTAAAGATAAAATCGTTTATTTAATTGAAATAAAAACCTTAAATATTTCATTACAAATTGTTTGGAATCAAAACAATACAACAACTTAATTAATTATACATGATTTCTTCCTCAATCTTAATATAAGAAAAATTAGAAATACATAACAAAAGAAAACAAAACCTTATTGGAAATTGACATCCTCTCCAAGACTAGTTGATGTCCAAAATGGCTTGAAAATGGACTAAGAAATGTGTATCCAATTGTATCCAACCTCAAGTCATATTTATAGGCACAAAAAAGAAGCCTTGGGGGGTAAAATGGTCAAAAATAGAATTAAAGAGGGGTAAAAATGTAAAAAGGATCAAAATATCAGGGGTGCAAGTGGATGGCCAAGTGGGGTTACTGTTCATAGGCGGTTACTGTTCACGTGTAGCTTTGACAGTTTTCTTTCGGATCACCGTAGTTTGCTCGTTTCTCATCTGATTCACTCAAACTCAATGCCATTTTGTTCGTTTTTTTAAAAACCTACAAAAATATATAAAATAAATCAATTTTTGATATTGTTAAGGGATCGAACGATTCATTCTAGTATCTTTGATTTTTGTTCGGTTTTCGTTCGGCTTGTAATGGTTTATTCGTTTTTAATCTAATTTGTCCCATCTTAACGCCGTTTTGATCAATTTTCATAAACATACAAAAATAACTATATTTATAATAATTTACATTATTCGAACGATTAACAAACTTAAATTTAGGGATATAAAATCGCACAAATGCGGTGTGATCATAAACCATCCAAATTAATAATTAAATTCTAAGAATACGATTATATGATCGTTAGATCTAGATCGTAAGTGTGGGCCAAATAAACAATGGGAAGGAAAAATGGCGTATGGGCTAGGTTTGGGCCAAAGGGACAATGAGAAAGAAAAGAGAAAATGGGCTAGGTTCTGGCCAAAGGCATAAAAAGAAATAAAATGGAAACAGACCTTGAAAAAAATAAATCAACATTGGGCCAAGTCAAATGAAGAAAAAATTAACAAAAAGGTGTTGAGCCTTGGCCCAATGCATGTCTTGTTCACACGCACGTCACATTTGGCAGATTAACACAGCCAATTTTAGATGTCTGTATCTTTCTCATATGAACTCCGATTTTACTATATAACTAATCATTGAAAATATTGGAGAGCTAAGTTTCATATGAATCTTGTTTCATCCAAAAATCCAATTGTGCAATTAGTTATGGCCAAAAGAGTGGACATATATTTTCATTATAGTGCAGGGAACCACAACTTTTATCTATTTGATCATTTTCTTGCGCATTTTGCTTCTGAAATGTGTATTTTTTTTTTTGTACAAAGAGCATTAAACCATGACAATCATAAATGTCAGTTGCCAAACACCTAACCCTACGTAGACACCATTTATATTGCACACTCTATCTGTAGAATATAAGTAGTTCATGATGCTATATCTTCCCTTATCAACATTTTCATTAATGGTGATTGTAAGTCCATCTAATCTTGGCCCGAAGATCGACATTAACTTGTACTAAATCTTAATTGTGTACAGTGCTTTTGTACTAAACCTGGTTTAGGTGAGTTCCCTCATTTAAGAAGGCCATTATACCGAAAAATGGGATCAAAGTGTGCATATCATTTAATGATATAAATGGATACTTAAATTTGTATTAAAAATAATAAATTTACATTCAACTCATTTGCCATTGATATCCATTATATATTAGTGTCCCCAAAAGTATAAATTTTGTGGCACAATAAGTTGTTTGTATTTTTTGAACTAAATCATACCAACAATCATATACTATTAAATTAAGAATGGAAACCCTAACCAAGATTGAAGAGAGAGATTCAACGCTATTTTCTTGGCTTTTAAAGAGTTCAACTCATGGTAATTACTCTTTGAAAAAATTTCAGGCTTTCAACTGGATTCTCAATACCGATAATGTTCATGTATTGCAAATTAATCATAAAAAAAAAAATAGGTAAAAGTTAAAATTCTTAGTATTTAAGAAAATAGTAAGAGTAAATAATATGAATAATTTTCCCTCTATCTGGTTCAAATGAGGTAAAAAATGTCATCATGCTTCCCCTTTGTAGAGAGATTATGTGTCTCAAATGGTTGGTGAGAGAATTAAACTATGGCAATCATAAATGTGAGTTGCCAAACACCTAAACCCTACGTTGACATCATTTTATGTTGCACACTCTATCTGTAGAATATAGGCAATTCATGATACTATATCTTCTCCCATCAAAACTTTCATTAATGGTGATTGCAAGTCCATCAAATCTTGGTCCGAAGATCGACATGAACTTGCAATGAATCCTAATCGTATACACTGCTCTTGTACTAAACCTATTTTAGGTGAGTTTCCTCATTTAAGAATGCCATTATGCCGAAAAATGTGATCAAAGTGTGCACGTCATTTAATGATGTGAGTGGATACTTGAATTTGTATTAGGAAAAAAAAAAAGATTACATTCAACTCATTTGCCATTGATATTCATTATATATATTAGTGTCCCCAAAAGTATAAATTTTGCGGCACAATAAACAGTTGGGAAAAATACATTTTAAACCCTCCAACTATTAACACATTTCTAAATGATCCATATCCGTTTGAGCGTTTCATTTTAAACCCTCTATGTATCAATATATTTTTATTTGGTTATTCTGTCAAAAATTCCGTCCAAATTAATAGAATTTTGAGGGCAAAATTCTTATTTTTTATTTTTTAATTATTTTTTCTTTTTTTTTCTTCGACTTATCTCTCTCTCCCACTCAACTCTCTTTTTTTTTCTCCTTCTCTCTTCCTCCATCTCCTTGCCGGCCGGAACCACCCCTTGTTTCGGGGGTGGAACCACCATCGTAACAGGGGTGGAATCACCCCTGTTACGGGGGTGTTCGCCCCCTGTTACAGGAGTGATTCTACCCCCGTTTACAGGAGTGATTCTACCCCCGTAACAGGGGTAGTTTTGGCTGGCAAGGAGAAGGAAGGCAGAGAGAGAGAGAAATGAAGAAAAAAAAAGAAAAATTAATTAAAAAGTTAAAAATATTTGAAAAGACTATTTTACCCCGCTATTTTGTTAGTTTTGACAGATGAACCATTTAAAAACGTACTGATACATAGAGGGTTTAAAATAAAACGCTCAAACGAAGAAGGATCACTTAGAAATGTGTCAATAGTTAGATGGTTTAAAGTGTACTTTTTCCTAAATAGTTTGTATTTTCTGAACTAAATCTTACCAACAATCATATACTATTATATTAAAAGTGGAAGCCCTAGCCAATATTGAAGAGAGAGATCCAATGTTATTTTCTTGGCTTTAGAGAGTTCAACTCATGGTAATTACTATTTTGAAAAAAAAATCAGGCTTTCAATTGGATTCTCAATGTCGATAATTTTAATGTGTTGTGAATTAATCTGGAAAAAATCATGTGAAAGTTGAAATTCTTAGTATTTAAGAAAATAGTAAAGTAAATAATATGAATAATTTTATCTCTGTTTGGTTTCGATGAAATATAAAATGACCTCATTCTTCTCTTTTGTAGAGAGAATATATGACTCAAGTGATTGGTGATAGTATTAAATCACGACAATCATAAATGTGAGTTGCTAAACACCTAAACCCTATGTTGACATCATTTATGTTGCACACTCTATCTGTAGAATATAGGCAGTTTCATGATGTTTTATCTTCCTCCATCAACACTTTCATTAATGGTGATTGCAAGTGAATCTAATCTTGCAATAAATCTTGTGTACACTGCTCTTGTACTAAACTTAGTTTAGGTGAGTTTCCTCATTTAAGAAGGCCATTATGCCGAAAAATAGGATCAAACTGTGCACATCATTTAATGATGTAAGTGGATACTTGAATTTGTATTAAAAAAGAAAAAGAAAAAAAGATTACATTGAACTCATTTGTCATTGATAACTATTATATATTAATGTCTCCAAAAGTGTAAATTTCGTGGCACAATGAGTATTTTGTTTTTCTGAACTAAATCATACTGACAATTATATATTGTTATATTAAGAGTGGAAGCCTTAACCAAGATTAAAGAGAGAGATCCAATACTATTTTCTTGGTTTTTGGAGAGTTCAATTCATGATAATTACTATTTTGAAAATTTTTCAAGCGTTCAACTGGATTCTCAATGCAGATAATATTAATGTGTTACAAATTAATCTAGAAAAGAACATGTAAAAGTTAAAATTCTTAGTATTTAAGAAAATAGTAAGAGTAAATATTATGAATAATTTTTTCCAGTAGACAAATCTTGTCTTGACTTATATAATTAAATTACATAAAAAAAATTCTCCAATTTATTCCTATTTTATGTTTTAGCTAAATATATTTTTGGATATTTGAATAGTTTCTACTCAGGGAATTTTTTTAAAGATAATTGCATAACCCAATAGAACCACAGTAACTAAGAACTATATCCTAAATACACATATCACAATATACTTGTTGAATTCAAATGAAAGGCCAAATGTTTAGATACATATTTATATCTAAAGTACACTATTCATTGTTTCAATTGATGGTCAAAAACTTGTTGTGGACAGAAACTTGTTTTGTCTTGTTTTAAATTATACTCGTAAGCGCACAAATTAGGTGTAACAAAGATTAATGGAAACGAGGTCGATCTCACGAGAAAAGCTATTAGAGGAAAAAATACTTAATCCGTCTAACTGAATTTAATTATAATTTAGTTGAAGATGATTTTATTTTGTTTTTAAGAAATGAAAAATTAAATGAAAAGTGAAATAATTAATTTAACTTGATGGAAGATAGAAAAATATTAGGATTTCAGAATTCACCGATGTATAATTAATTAATTTTATTATTGTGTTGATTCCAAATTTTGAGTGATAGTTTTAGAAATCAATTTTACTATCCTCTTTAAGATTTTAGAAATTAAGCCCGATGTAAATCTTAAATTGATTTTTCTTCGCTTTCAAAATTGTAATTCTTAAACATTATATATGTATACAATTTAATGAAAAACATATAATCAAAATATATTACTTATTTTATAATATAGATCTAAACATTAAATAATTTATAACAATCAATAATATATGATATTGTAGATACGGCATTTTGACCACCTCATAAAAAATTTATACTTTATTTTTATAATTAATTTTGTTTTATTTTCCCTATGTTTTATTTCAGAAAATACACAAAAAGAGAGAGGTTTTTGAAAATGAAATAAAACGGCATTTATTTGGAGCAAAACGGACAAAAAACGAACAAAACACGACGAACCGAACGCACGTATGAACAGTACTCGAGCGTGAACAGTACCGCATGCTAATGAATTGTGTCTGCATGATTTTGGAATAGTACCACACATAATAATGTATAGTTCTTCCCTTTTATTCTTTTGTGCATGTTTTTTTTTCTCATTTTTAATGCTTTGTTCCCTTTTATTTCTCCCTTGGGTTTTGATTTTTTTTTGCATCTTTGTTCATTTCTCTTACCCAAGTAATGATGAGGGCATTATTTATATGGAGAAATCAGACAAAGCCAAAAAGAGGAACGAAGAATTTTGTTGAGGGGATTTTGAAGAGAATCTTTTTGAGAGAAATTTTTGGGAGATATATATATATTTTTTTTAATATATATATTATTTTATTTGAGAAGAAGAAGAAGAAGAGAAAGGAAGAAGAGAATAAAATATCTAAGTTAAGGTTGAAACTTCTATCTTTTGTAAATCTTACTTATGCATTAAGTCATTATTATACTAAAATTTTATTTTGTAAATTAGATATATATATGAACTTGTGAATTACTTAATGCGTAGATAAAACGAAATGAAAAACTTCATATTCTACTGGAGCGGTTTAGGTTTAGAAGGAGATTACTCCCCTTGATATGTAGATTGAACTAACTTAAGTATATGTGCGCGCGTGTGTTTCTTTAACTTATGTGTTGACAATTCGAGGTGAAAAATTTCTGACCTTCCATTCGAGCGGTTTAGGTTTAGAAGGGAGATTATTCCCCTTGATGCGTGTGAGTGTGTGTGTGCGTGTGTTTCTTTAACTTGTGTTAAATAAAATATGTTGACAATACGAGGTGAAAAACTTCCGACCTTCCATTGGAGCGGTTTAGGTTTAGAAGAGAGATTACTCCCCTCAATCCATGTGAGTGTGTATGAGTGTGCGTGTGTTTCTTTAACATGTTTTAAATATAATGTGCTGACAAGATGAGGTGAAAAACTCCCGACCTTCCATTGGAGTGGTTTAAGTTTAGAAGAGAGATTACTTCCCTCGATGTGTGTGTATGGGTGTGTATTTATTTATTTTATTTATTTATTTATTTTGTTAAATTTAATGGATGGTCAAAACATGGAGGAAATTTCTCCGTCTTCTATTTTGAGCGGCTTAGAAGGGAATAATCCCCTCAATATATAAATTCCTTGATAATATATATATAATACAAAAAAAAAAATTCTCTCTTTTTTTTTTTAGAAGGAAGTGATTTCAAAATAAAATAAAATATTCAGACTAAACTAATTGGACTTAATTTGATATAAGGTACCGTCTTTGAACGGATGTCTTGGGGTACCTAACACATTCCTTGAGCATAACTGACCTCCGAACCCTTTAAAATGAATCTCTGGTCAAACCATATTATTTTGGAGTCAAAATTTTACTTAAGCCATTTTTTTTAAAAATTGTTTTCAAAATAAAAAATCTGATGACCTAGCACACCATTTAAACTCAATGCTAGATGGCAACTCATTTTTCTAAAACTGGCTTAAGTATTTTTTATGAGAAAACCGACGCTTTTAAGAAAACCCTTTCTCATCTTACACTTGTATATTTATTTTGATTTCTTTGAAAAATCGGGGCCCGTCAGTTGGCGACTCCATTGGGGACTATTTAGATGGTTGAGCCTAATATGTCTAAATAAGTCCTACCATTTCATGTCTGAATGTTATATTTTATTTTTCTATTTTTTTTATTTTTTTTTGTAATAAGTTGTAATGTCTACTTCTTTTCTTTTCTCTCGGACTTTTATATTGTTGTAAACCTTACGACACAAGTACGGTCGTCTTGTATCTATATTATTCCTTTGGGATTCTATGATACAAGACAGGGATTTCATACTTGATGGATTGATGATGTCTTAGGAAGTTTTAAAAACTAAATGAGTTCGAAGTTTCCAATACCGATTAAGTGACGAAAGAATTTTCATAAATCATTATCTATTTTGATCGGTCATTATCGGAATTGAAAGCTTTGAACTCGGATAGGTTTTAAGACTACCTAAGACTCACGTGGACTAATAAATGGGTTTGTTGTAAGAACAGGACGAGACAGAAAAATTGGTCCCAGAAAAGCAATTCCAGTTCCTCCCATCCAAAGTCTGGTCTTTACCCGCAGCCGGGCCCATACTCACTTCAGGATGACATCAGAAAGCAATCTCGAATCTCCCCGTACAGCCTAGATGGCTCGTATGCAGGAAACCATTGACATACTGAGGGAAAGGATCAACGAACTTAGCCGACCTCAGGAAGCGCTTGTTCCTCCATCTAGCGAAACTCCCGTGACTGAATCACCAAATGAAAATCCTCCAAGTGCCGAGATGGAGAACTCCGTGCCAAATTCGAACCATGCCGGCCCGAACTTTGTGGGATTACTCTACTATGGACCCCAGATGGGCCCTCATCCTTTTGCCTATGGAGCACCAGTATACCCCAGCCAGGGGCATATCTATCAGGCTCCACCTGAAGGTTCGGCCCCTCTTGCAGCCCAGATCTTCATCCACCCGGAAAGGGTCGTTGCTCCACCAAATGATCCGAATGCTAATCGACCGACCCCGGGCGTTGAAACCGCAAACAGAAATGAAGATGGACCCCCTCCAGCCTGGGTTCTAAAAATGGAGAAATTGGAGAAAATCATAGAAGAACTAAAAAGGGAGAAGCCATCCAGAAAAGTAGCGTACAAAGAGTTGTCAGCACCACCCCTGGTGGTGTATCCAAAAACTTTGTAGTTATAGAATTCACGAAGTATGACGGTACTGGCCCCCCAGAATGACATGTCAGTATCTACAAGAAAGAGTTGGGAGTTCATGCTTGGAACGAAGACCTTTGCCTGAAAATATTCCGACAATCATTGAAAGGACCGGCTCTTAGTTGGTATATGACCCTGGACTTGGCGCAGATTAAGACATTCAAGGATCTGGTAGAGTCCTTCTGTGAACAATATGTGTACAATAAAGATGTCGCACCAGACCGTAATACTCTCTACCAGATACTGAAGAGAAAAGATTAAAGCTTCCGAAGGTATACTGCCCGCTGGAGGGAGGAGGCTGCCAAAGTTGTCCCCAGGTTAAACGAGCAGGCTCAGTTAGAGATATTCAAGTCAATCCAAATGTCGTTGTTCTATCGAGATCTCTCAAGCAAAACAGTAACATTCTTTGGCGACACGATCAAGCAAGCCGAGGTGACATAAGAAGAAATAAGAAGCGGAATGATTAAAGGGGCCTTGCCCGATCCGACTAGGAGGTCAGCCCCACCAAAGAAGAAGGAGAGTGAGGTAGCCGTTGTCATTTTCCCCCAGTAAACCCATTACCAGGATTACCCTCAAGCTTCCAATCTCCAAAACTACCCGAACCAGAACAACCAATATCACAACTACCCTCCTCAAAATCGCCAAAACCAACATTCCCCCGGAATCAATCCTATTCCCAAAGCCGTCCCCGCTATTACCAGAACGTACCTCCTTCTTACCAAAATCACACTCCCCAATATTATCCTCAAGCCTACCAAGTACCCTCTTACCATACATGTCAACCAAACCCGAACACCCCACCTCAAATTCCTAACCACACCCTAAGGCCAGGAACCCAATAGCACCAAGGCTCTCTACCTCGTGCTACTGGGAAAAACTTTCGTAACGATGACAAAGAGCTACTAGACCTTCCGATCTCAATCACCGAGTTATACCGGAGTCGTTTGAAGTATGGGATGCTGACACCCCTTCCATTCTACGAAGTTAAACCTAGGAGTAAAGTAGTTTCTTCAAATGCTTTATGTGAATACCACTCAGGAACCAGAGGACATGCAACCAAACAATGTTTTCAGCTAAAGGACAAGATCCGGGAGTTCATACGGATAGGAGCCATCACGTTTCCTAAAAAACTTGAGGTCGGTACGCCAAATTGTCAGCAAAATCCACTGCCTGAATATGCCCCCTCAGGAAGTGACGTCAATCTAATTTTCACGAAGGAGGTCGAGGAAGAAGTTGATGTGATTGATATTGATGGTATTTGTTTACACCCGGAGGTTCTCGACGGAGGGTTCGAATTACATCCAGGGAGGGTAGCTGAAAAATTGGAAAAATCTCTAGTTCTGTCTTTCTCGATCCAAAAGCCAGTGGAAAATCTCAATAAGGTCCAATGGAATTACGAGATCGTCGCTAAAATAGGAGAAAAAGAAGAATTGCCAATCTTAGCAGGAGAAACTGGTGGAATCACTCGGTCTGGAAGGGTGTACACGCCATAGGATTTGATCAGGGTTCCTCTAAAAGAACCAAAAAGAGCTCTAAAAAAGTCGGTGTTAGAACATGAGGCTTACGACTTCCTAAAGGCAATGAAAAATTTAGAATACAAGATAGTAGAGTAACTCAGCAAAGCGCCGGCGCAAATCTCAATGCTCTTACTACTCCTGTCCTCAGAAGTACACAGACAGGCACTACTGAAAGTCCTAAATAAAGCCCACTTGCCTAGCACGATCCCTCCAGAAAAGTTTGTCACTCTGGTCAAGCAAGTCCTAGGATCTAACACCATCACTTTCACAGATGAAGAGATGGACGAAGACGGAACAAGTCATAACAAGTCTTTGAATATCACGGTCAAAAGCCATGGAATGTTCATAGCTCGGGTGCTGATTGACAATGGATCGGCACTGAATATTTGCCCTTTGTCGACGCTGGAAGAAATGGGAATAGATTTGTCACTGATTCGATCGTCAAAGACGATTATCAGAGCATTCAATGGGGCTAGGAGAGATAGCGTTGGAGAGATTGACCTACCAATTGAAATTGGCCCGATACAATTTAATGTGAAGTTCCAAGTGCTCGACATACCTGCTTCGTACAACCTGTTGTTAGAGAGGCCGTAGATCCATAATGTTGGGGCAGTACTTTCGTCTCTACACCAGAAGATCAAGTTCATCGTTGATGACACACTGTATCTGATCAAGGCTAATTCAGATATCATACCTTTTCGTCAAGCGATAAGCCGGTATGTCCCATTAATAGACGAGAAAAAAGAGAAGATTGAAGCCTCCTATTACGTGTTCGACGTCACAAATGCTATTTTTGTGAAGGAAGGAGGACACGAGATGACATAATCACTGTCTAATACTGTGGCCTTTGTTGCTAAAGAAATGAAGTCCCTGGGTTGCATTCCCGGGAAAGGATTAGGCAAGGATTTAGACGGAATTATAGAACCGATAGAAGTCAAGGAGAAGAGGGGGAGATTCAGATTGGGATACGAGCCGACAAGAGCAAACAGGGCGAAGTTCTTCCGAAAGAAGAGGGATGGATCCTCAGATAACCAGTCGATAAAAATTCCGCATATCCGAGTCACCTTCCCCTATCCAGCAGAAACCATCAACAAAGGGGAAGAGGCTATAGGATTCGAGTTGCACCCTGAGAAAGTGATGATCGAGGAAGTTGTAAATGTAATCATAGGAGATGAGGCAGGACCAAGTCATAGGTCTGGTATTCGAACCAAGGGAAAAGAAAAGTTACAGAATTGAGATTCTTGTTCCCTCCCGGTTCGCCGGGCGTTTCAGTAACCTTGAGGTGATTTTTTTGCTGATCATCTTTCCTTCCAGCTAGCCTTCTGGATGGAAAGGAATTTTGCTTTGTAATGGCTTTTTTTATATTTAATGAATGCAATTCTGTTTTATTCAACATATGGTTTAAATGTTTAAATTTTATGCTTCCAGGATGCCTAAGTTACCAGTGTATGATGCATGCGATATAACTTATCTAGAGTGCAATAAGTATGATTTCAATGCAGAACCAGACCATAACCTGATGGGAGTGGAAACAGAAGATGACTCTTACCATCTAGATGATGGTGAGATCCGAAAAGCTTTTACGGAATTTGAGAATAAGCCGATTCCCAGTAATGACAAGACTAGGTTGATAAACTTGGGAACCCCGGAAGAGTTGAAAGAAGTAAAGATTGGATTAGCTCTCACGGCTCTAGAAAAGAAAGAGTTGACAACGCTCTTAGTTGCCTACCAAGATATCTTTGCTTGGTCCTACGATGACATGGTAGGACTGGACAATAGTATCATGACCCATAAGCTGCCGCTAAAGCCTGGGAGTATACCAGTCAAACAAAAGTTGAGAAAGTTGAGGCCTACTGTCAGCCTCGAGGTCAAGGAGGAGATCGTGAAGCAATTCAATGCCCGAATTATTGAAATTTGTAACTACAGTGAATGACTCTAAAATGTTGTTCCAGTGCCAAAGTCCTCGGGAAAAATCAGAGTCTGCGTGGATTATCGTGATCTCAACCGGGCAAGTCCGAAAGATGATTTTTCACTACCAAACATTCATATCATCATCGACAACACTGTAGGGCGAAAGCTCTATTCTTTTGTCGATAGATTCTCTGGCTATAATCAGATTCTGATGGATGAGGAAGATCGAGAAAAGACAGCCTTCACTACACCATGGGGAGTCTTTTGCTATAGGGCGATGTCTTTCGGTCTAAAAAATGCCAGGGTAACGTACTAAAGAGAAGTAACAACCCTCTTTCATGATATGATGCACAAGGAGATGGAGGTATATGTAGATGACATGATCGTTAAATCTCAGGAAGACAAGAATCATCTTTGCCATTTGAAAAAGATATTCAACAGACTTCGAAAATATCAACTCAAGCTCAATCCAGCAAAATGCGCTTTCGAGGTAACTACCGAAAAACTTCTTGGTTTCATGGTAAATCTCCATGGAATTGACATTGATCCTGCAAAGACGAAAGCTATTCGTGAGATGCCACCACCGAAAAATGAGAAGGAGATCCGAGGTTTTCTGGGCCGATTGAATTTCATAGCTCGATTCATCTTCCAGCTCACGACCACTTGTGAGCTAATCTTCAAGCTACTTCGAAAAGAAAGTGACGGGCGATGGAATATAGATTGTCAGAATGCCTTGGAGAAGATTAAAGCCTATCTAACCAACCCTCCAGTTCTAGTGTCGCCTCAGGAGAGGGTTCCGTTGTTACTGTATTTGTCAGTTCTCGACTCCTCTATGGGAGTTATTCTAGGGCAACTCGATAAATCTGGAAAGAAGGAGCAAGCCATCTACTACCTCAGCAAGCGCTTCATGAAGTACGAGAAAAATTACACCTTGTTGGAGAGGTCCTGTTGTGCATTGGCCTGGTCTGCTCAAAGACTGTGCCATTACATGCTCCCACTGACTACTTACTTGATAGCCAGGATGGATCCCTTAAAGTATATCTTTGAGAAGCTGATTCTGTCAGGAAAAGTTACAAAATGGCAGATGCTGCTAACAGAATTCGATATCATCTACAAGATCCAAAAGTCAGTGAAGGGTCAAGCGATAGCAGATTAGTTGGCTAGTTGTCCAGCTAAAATGGATCACCAGCCTCTTGAGACGCTATTCTCTGACGATTCGATTCATACGGTAGATGAAGAAATGGAGGAAACAGTTTGGAAAATGTATTTCAATGGAGCAATAAATTCTCGAGGGGCAGGAATCGGAGCTATTCTGGTTTCTCCGAGCAAATAGCATTATCCAGTGGCTTCCAAGTTGAAGTTCCAAAGCACCAATAATCGAGCTGAGTACGAAGCATGTATTTTGGGACTCCAGTTGGCTATCGACATGAAAATCAAAGAATTGCTAGTGTTCAGGGATTCTGAGCTGATAATCAATCAGGTGACGGATAAGTATGCCACGAGAGATCCGACCTTGATAGCCTATAACAATCACCTCCTGGAGTTGTGCGACCGATTTATGATGATCGAATTTGAAAACATATCGAGGCTCAAGAATGACTTTGCCGATGCCTTAGCTACCTTGGCGTCTATGATCTCTATCACTCGGGAGGAGGATGGAATCATTCTGGTGGCAATCCGAGTTCAGCGCTGACTGGACCATTGTTGCCAACTTGAATTCGAACCAACCAAAGACCCGTGGTACCATGACATAAAGATTTTTTTGAAAAATTGGGAGTATCCGGAAGGGGCTTCGAGTGTTGATCGAAAAACTCCCCGGAGGTTAGCAGGCCAATTCTTCCTAAGCGGGAAGACACTGTACAAACGCTCTCCTGACATGGGCCTGTTGAGATGTGTTGGAGTCTAAGAGGCCACCCAGTTGATGAAAAAGGTCCATAGTGACATATGTGGACCTCACATGAGCGGCTTCATGCTCGCAAAGAAGATCATGAGGACCGGTCATTTTTGGCTAACGATGGAAAGCGACTGTGTGCAGTTTGTTCGAAGATGCCGTAAGTGTTAGATTCATGGTGATCAAATTCATATCCTACCTTCGCAACTTCATTGTTTAGCGGCCCCATGGCCCTTCTCAATGTGGGGTATAGAAGTTATTAGAGAAGTTACCCCTAAGGCGCCGAGTGGTCATTGATTTATCCTGGTGGCGATTGATTATTTTACCAGTAGAAGCTATTTTCTTAGCCCGAGTGACTCAAAGGACAATAACTTGTTTTATCAAAGAAAATATTGTGTCAAGATACGGTTTGCCACAAGCATTGATAACCGACAACGTCAAAAACCTGAAGGGCTCGAAAATACAGGAAATATGTCAGCAATTCAAAATAGAGCATAGAAACTCGGTGCCTTACCGTCCAAAGATGAATGGAGCAGTGGAAGCCGCCAATAAGAATATAAAGAAAATCCTCCAAAAAATTATTGATAACTATAAAGAGTGGGATGATATGTTACCGTATGCTTTAATGGCTTACCGGACTTTAGTTCGAACTTCGACAGGGGCAATCCCCTACTCTTTGGTCTACGTCACAGAGGCGGTAATACCGACTGAGGTGCAAATTCCATCTTTGCGAGTGCTCATGGAGTCCGAGCTTGAAGAAACTGAATAGGTACAACAGAGATTGGACCAACTTTATTTAATCGACGAGAAATGGCTAACAGCGATATGCCACGGGCAATGTTACAGACAGAGAATTGTCAGAGCTCATGATAAGCGGGTACGCCCCAGAGTCTTCAGGGCCGGTGAATTGGTATTGAAGAAAATCTTTCCTTTCCAAGATGAAGCTAAGGGTAAGTTCGCCCCAAATTAGGAAGATCCTTTTGTTGTTTACAAGGCTTTGAGCAATTGAGCGTTGATTCTCCAGAAAATAGATGGTGATGAATTTCCCGAGCCTCTAAACTCGGATGCTGTAAAGAAATACTTTGCCTAATAAAGATCTTTCTTTTCCAAGTTTATGTCGATTTGGGATTATTTGTAAAAAAAAAAAAAAATGTACGGCTCGAGCATGGTGAAAACTCGAAAGAGCGTCATGAAAAGAATGTAGAGATCGTGTAAAAATATGTATATATATATATAGATCGCTCAGGGGGGCATTTTTGAAATTTTCACTACAATCGACTTTCATTGACCATAAAAAATTTTGTGTTCGGAACTTGATGGATTTGAGCAGAGTTGAAATCTGTGAAAAGAAAAATCAAATATGGCTCAAATTTGCATTGAAATTATACTTGTCAGACAATCTGGCTTAAAATCTCGCAGTCAACATATCTGGTGATGAAGAAACCTGTTTGGGCTAAGGTTTTACACATTTTTCATATTTGGCTAAATCAGTTTTGCAGGATTTGAGAAATAGAAAGCAAGCAGGAGTATATGATTCTCCTAATACTGAGAATGCCTAGCAGAAGAGAAAAAGTGAGAATTGGCGGGTGTAGAGAAATAAAAGTTGATAGGGATGTTGTCCAAAACCAGACCCCGCCAGCAACCCGGAGAAAACCTCCAGAAAGCGCATCTCTAAAATTGATTGAAGGATGAGACAGAAGAATCTCCCGAAACTGTCCCGAGAAAGTCAAGCACCATCAAACGAGAGATTGCGACGGAAAATGAGGGAACGAAATTGCAAGTCGTCAAGGGTGACAAGTTTTTCAGACTAAATTTTTGTGTTGCATGTGTTTTTCTTGTCTAGTTACAGGGATCTCAAAGGGTCTGGAAGCGTGGATTTCCCTATAACTAGGACTTCTTACCTTCCGGCTCAAATTGAAAACTCTTATTGCTGAAATTTCAGAAGTTCTAAATGAGCATCCAGGTATGCGTTTTCCCTGAAATGGGCAAAAGTGAACTACACTAAATCTGATCCTCGGCGTAATGCTAAGGTACGTAGGTAACATGTAAAGGTTTGGTCATCTGAGAGTCAACCCTAGCCAAAGGCTAGGGCACATTTTATATATTCGCTCTCTCATTTTTGCCCAACCAGAAGCTGAGGCATATTTTATATTTTTGAATTTTCTTTTGTCCCCTGGCCAAGAAGGTTAGGGCATGAATCATTTTTCATTACTCTAAACGATCCTCTAAATTGACACTTATTCGTCATGAGTCGTTCCTGTATCACTCTAAAAATCCTCTAAACGTACACTAGCTCGTCATGAGTATTTTTTTATTACTCTAAACAATCCTCTAAACGAACATTTGTTCGTCACGAGTATCGTCATGAGTCTTTTTTTTATCACTCTAAACGAACACTTGTTTGTCATGAGTATCATCATGAGTCCTTTTTTTATTACTCTAAACGATCCTCTAAACGAACACTAGTTTGTCATGCATCGTCATGAGACTTTTTCTTTTTTTTATTACTCTAAACGATCTTCTAAACGGATGCTTGTTCGTCATGGATATCGTCATGCGTCATTATTTTATTACTCTAAATGGACACTTGTTCGTCATGAGTATCGTCATAAATCATTTTACTTTATTTGTTCTATTATTGAAAAATGCACTTTGAAAAAAAAATAAAAAAATGGGACGATCAAAATGGCGTGGTCTTTTATCTTTATCAAGCAAGTGAAACTCGCATGACAAAGAGGGGCAACTGTAGACACGGTATTTTGACCACCCCATAAAAATTTTATACTTTATTTTATAATTAACTTTGTTTTATTTTTCCTATGTTTTATTTTTGTTTTATTTCAGAAAATACACAAAAAGATAAAGGTTTTTGAGATTTTGGAATAGTACCACACATGATAATGAATAGTTTTTCTCTTTTGTTCTTTTGTGCATGTTTTCTTCCCATTTTTAATGCTTTGTTCCCCTTTATTTCTCCCTTGGGTTTTGATTTTTTTTTTTTTGCATCTTTGTCTATTTCTCTTACCCAAGTAATGATGAGGGCATTATTTATATAGAAAAAATAGACAAAGCCAAGAGGGGGAGAAGAATTTTGTTGAGGAGATTTTGAAGAGAAATTTTTTGAGAGAAATTTGTGGGAGAGATTTTTTTATTTTTTTTTTAAAATAAAAATAAAAATATATATTGTAAGACCCTTTTTTTTTTTTAAAAAAAAGGGTGATGAAATGAGAAAAATGAGAAATTGGAGGGGGAGAAAGAATATTTTGTTCAGATATTTTTAAACATACAATTATATAATTATATATATATATATATATATATATATATATATATATATATATATATATATATACATACATGTGTATTTGTGCCGTGAGCCATGCCGGGAGAAAGAGAGGGGAAGGGGGCAACGTGGCATGATCCTACTCCATTAATCCATTGATATATATATATATATATATAATTGTGGTTAGGAAGGGCAACGATCATTCAGGAAGAAACAAGAAAAGGAGAGAGAGAGAGAGAGAGAGAAGTAAAGAGGAAGAAAAAGCCATCGGAAAGGTTGCCAGAAATCACTGGTGCGGGTTCAGGGTGTTTTCCCAAGGCTGAGAGTCGTTTGGGTTGTAGGGGTGTGCAAGTGTGACATATTCTGGGGTCATATGGAAGCAGGTATGTGTGGGTGAAGGATTGTGCCCTGTTTTTGCTGTTTAGAGTTATAACCGATGGTTTGGGGTATTATTTTAGTGAATGTTTTAGCTAGAGTGAAGGGAATGAGATTGGTTTTATCAGCGTAAACTTGGGACGGTTGATTGTGAAGGTGGAGTGAAGGATTTAAGAGCCGGAGTTGGTGACGAGAAGGAGGAAGAAGACTAGTCTGTTCTGTTCTGTCAGGGACGAAGTCAGGATCGCTTAGGCGGTAAAACAACAGAGAGCCGAAAATTTCGTGATTGCTTAGGCGGTGGAAGATCGCTTAGGTGGTAAAACAACAGAGAGCCAAAATCGCGTGATCGCTTAGGCGGTGGAAGATTGCTCAGGTGGTAAAACAACAGAGAGCAAGAATCACCTGTTCGCCTAGGCGGTGTATTTCAACTTAGGCAGTGGGGAGCAGAAGCATATTCTATGGGAGTTTGCGAGTACAAATTTTCAGGTGAGTGTACTGCCCTTCTTGCCAAAATATTTTCCATATAAATATGATGAGATATGTGTTTATTTAACTGTATGAATTTTATAAATTATATGGATCAAGCTAGTGGTGGGTGAGTTGGTAAAATGATTTTCCATTGAAATATTTGGGTTTAAAAAGAAAGACTTTATAAATAATCTGTTGAATTTGGTGTTTTAATTAAAAAGGTGGGAAAAACATGATTGTTAAATTAAAAGTGGATTTTGTTAAAAAGAGGTGGACAAGGGTGATTTTGACGGTATTGATGAAATGGTGATTTTGTAGATATTATTGAAGTGGTGATTATTATTATGGTCTGTCCGGAGGGTGGTTCGGCAGAGGGATAATTATTTGTGATTTGGTGATAATATTATTGAATTGACTATGCCATAGTTTATATTATGATCTATCCGGAGGGTGGTCCGGCAGATGGATAGTTACTATAAGGTGATTGACGTCATGTGGTGATTTATATTATTGGCCTCCGGAGACGTCCGGTTGGCGGTGATCTGCGCAATTAGGTCCGCTAGGAAGGCATATCCTACGGATGGTTACGGTACCATTACAACTCCCGATCGTGAGGTTAAAATGATCACTATGGCTTAGTCGGTGGGTGTGGGATTGAGATGTGTGTTTAAATTGGGGTGTTTTATAAATACTGGGTGACTTATTATTGATTGGGTGTTTGGAAACTGAATTATACTGCTTTACTTCCATTGCTTATTTGATACTAGAGATTTTACCAACTCTGTGTGGTGTTTATATTTATTCATGCTTGATCCATTTAAATGTTGGATTTTATGAAATGTATTGTTGCTATGTTAAAAATGGTTTTTACTAAGAAAGCAGTACACTCGCAGGTGCTGTAGAGAAACGTTTGTCCTCTACTAGCAGTAGGTCGATTTCTGGAGGGCCATAGTGGGAAGTATCTCGATAGTGATTCTTTTTGCTTTTAGTTGTAGATGTTGATTTGTAAAAGAATGAACTAGCGCTGTTGTTGTAAGAGCAAGAGAGTCTCAAGAGTAGGGGATATGTGTATTTTGTTGACTATAGTAATTAATATTCTCTTTTTGTGTAAGGTATTTTAATTCGAGTTAGTCATTGCTGGAAAAGTAGTATTGTTGTCACACCGTCCCACGAATATTGTGACATCGGGATGGGTACCTTAATGTGTAGATAAAACGAGGTGGAAAACTCCTAACCTTCCACTGGAGTAGTGTAGATTTAGAAAGAGATTACTCCCCTCGATATGTAGATTGAACTAACTTAAGTATGTGTGTGTGTGTGTTTCTTTAACTTGTGTGTTGACAATTCGAGGTGAAAAACTTCTGACCTTCCATTGGAGCGGTTTAAGTTTAGAAGAGAGATTACTCCCCTCGATGCGTGTGAGTGTGTGTGTGTATGCGTGTTTCTTTAACTTGTGTTAAATAAAATATGTTGACAATACAAGGTGAAAAACTCCCGACCTTCCATTGGAGCAGTTTAGGTTTAGAAAAGAGATTACTCCTCTCGATCCATGTGAGTGTGTGTGTGTTTCTTTAACATGTTTTAAATATAATGTGCTGACAAGATGGGGTGAAAAACTACCGACCTTCCATTGGAGTGGTTTAAGTTTAGAAGGGAGATTACTTCCCTCGATGTGTGTGTATGGGTGTGTATTTATTTTTTTATTTACTTATTTATTTTGTTAAATTTAATGGATGGTCAAAACATGGAGGAAATTTCCTCGCCTTCTATTTTGAGCGGCTTAGAAGGGAATAATCTCCTCAATATATAAATTCCTTGATAATATATATATATATATATATATATATATATATATATAAAATACAGAAAGTTTTTTTTTTTTTTAGAAGGAAATGATTTCAAAATAAAATAAAATATTCAGACTAAACTAATTGGACTTAATTGGATATAAGGTACCGTCTTTGGACGGGCGTCTTGAGGTGCCTAACTTCTTTCCTGAGCGTAACTAACCCTCGAACCCTTTAAAACGAATCTCTGGTCAAACAATATTATTTTGGAGTCAAAATTTTACTTAAGCCATTTTTAAAAAAAATTGTTTTCAAAAGAAAAAATTCGGTGACCTAGTACACCATTTAAATTCGATGCTAGGTGGCTACTCCTTTTTCTAAAACTGGCTTAAATATTTTTTATGAGAAAACTGACGCTTTAAGAAAACCCCTTCTCATCTTACACTTGTATATTTATTTTGATTTCTTTGAAAAATCGGGACGCGTCAGATATTAAAGATGAAATCATTTATTTAATTGAAACAAACCATAAGTAGTGAATTGCAAATTGTTTAGAATCAACACAACATAAAATTTAATTAAGTACTCATGGTTTCATCCTCAATCTCAAGGAACTAGGTTAGGAATTGTAGGTTTTGTATTTTGAACATTATGTAGTTTTCATATTTTTACCTTTAACTTAGATTTGTGCAAACGAGCGTTCTCAACCTTTTTGGTCGAATACTCAGAAATATAGGATTTATTATTTTTCAAGCATGATGTATCTTCAATATTTAATTCATACATTAATCTAATTTAGGGTGAATTAAAATCGAGGCAACCATCAAGTTTACTAATAAATTCCTGTGAATACTATCATGTGACCGTTAATTTTAAACTATAAGTACAATTGAATTTAGAATCAAAATTTTGACATGAACCTTTTGATAGTAAATCCAATTATAACACAGATTTCAAGAACATAATTCGTTATCACACAATTGTTTATACAATTCCAAAATTAAATTAAAAGTAGAATATTACATAATCTCAATAACACAATACCACAATTCTAACCTGATTGGAGGAAGTTAGTCGCTCATCATTGTGTAAAGCGATATTTTGTTGAAAACAATCCTTAAAAATACCGTTTTACATTTTGTATTCCTAAAAATCCAAGCTTCATCTTCTCCACAATAAAAATAAAAACAAAAGAAGAACAAAAAAAATATTTACAAAATGACGGAAACTAGTCTAGAAAATGTTCTAAGAATTGGTATGGAATGATATCAAACATATATGGATATTTATAGAATTCAAAATGGAATTTGAGGGGTGTAAATGGCAAAAAAATCAGGTGCAAAACGATACTCAAAACAGGCTGGAAAAAGCTGAGGGGTCAAAACTGTCAAGTAGTCAAAGCTGGAGGGGTGCAAGTGGCCAAGTGGTATGGCACTGTAGTGGAAGCAGTATTGTAGCGGAATCGGTATTGTAGTTGTTTGGTTTGTTCGTCTTTTGTTCGGCTTGCCATGATTTGCTCGTTTTTAATTCGTTTTGCTTAAACTTAACGCTATTTTGTTCGCTTTTCAAAAACCTACAAAAACATATAAAGTAATTCAATTTTTGATATTTTCCTTTGATCTAACGATTCATTCTGGTTTATTCAGTTTTTTGTCTAGATTTTGTTTGGCATGTTGTAGTTTGATCGTTTTTTATCCGATTTATCCCAACTTAACGCCGTTTTACTCCATTTTTATATGTATACAAAAATAACTAAAATAACTCTGTTTATAATAATTTACACTATTCGAATGATTAACAAATCTAAGTTTAGGGGTATAAATTCGCTCAAAATGAGGTGTGATCAGACTTGAAATTAATGTATCTATAATTAAAAAATTTAACTTAAAAATTAAGAATCTATACTAGGAGATCAATATCAACATATACATTTACAACTCCAAATAATCGGATTTCAAATGAGTTGGTGAACTAAGTTACTCGAAATATATTCTACTTGGATGTTATAGTAGTTTGTTTCCTTCCAAACTTGCTTTTTTAAGTTCCACATGATATTTTTTACTTTGCTGACTAACATTCTTTGCAAATAAAAACTCTTAACTCCATTGACTTCAAATCCAATCATCCCAATCGAGCCTAGCTAAGATCTTCCCTATATACAAAATAACATGCTTCCTAAATCCATCTTGAACATTGAACGTAAGTCTATGGCAATTATAAAGAGACATCTCGAACCTGCTTGAAAATTGAGACCATGTATGCTCAAAACTGTTTTAGAGTGACTAATTAATATCTATGTGAATCTAAATGAATTTATGCCGAAAATTCAACTAAGCATTATAGTAAAATATAACAAGGGATTTTTATATACACTTTTGTCCCCTCCAAAAATACAAAACACTATAGGTTGCACACATGTTATCCTACGTCAAAATGTGTGAACCTACCAGAGTGTTTGTTTTATCGTGGTCAGTTGTCAAAACTTTAGGTTCTACACACGTTTCACTAATTACAAATATCTATTTAAAGAAATTAAAAATTTCAACGTCTAGATCGTTAAACTTCGCAGGCAATTGTTGTAGTTGATTGTGAGACTCCTTAACAATGTGTTTTGGCAAAAGACTGGCCTCATTCTCTTTTGGCTGAATGGCACTACCATGTAAAACATGGTCCGGAACCATAGCTACAAGTGAACCATTTATATGTTCTCGAGAAAAGTTGTCGTGGTCTAGAGTAACGATATGAACGTCAACCCATCTACTTTGGTTAGAGGCATACTATTATTTAGATCAAAATCGTTTACTAAATGTTGTTGAGCAAGACATGTCGGCTTGGTGTGACTGATTATCCTATACAGTGTTGAACATTAAATCACAGTAGATGTGCACGACAATACTACTACTACTACTACTACTAATAATAATAATAATACAAATAAAACTAAGATAAGTAAATAAATAAGTTAAGGCAATTACCCACAAACTACGCAATGTGGTAGTCATCGTAAAACCAAAGACTGGTTCCCAATATCGTGATTATGGTCACTAATGAATTTCAAAATCGAAAACCTTTTTGCTACCGGATCGTACTGAACCAGTAGATTGGCACCGCACCCGATACGTGATTGTGCTAGTTGCCTACCTTCAACACCTTGTACTAGTTGTAAACCAGTCTTTCTGTGATCGGCATGATGCACCAACGCAATGCAATGCAAATGATCTAGAGTGAGAGGCTCCAAGATTCTCGCTAAGTGTTCAATTCCTTTTCTAATTCTTTTCTTCCTTTTGATTCTTCAATGGAGGCTTCCGGTGCTGGGGATCTTCTCCAACACACAACGCATCCAATTCTTTCTTCTAATCCTCCTCCTTCCTATCAATCCAAAGATCATTTTCAGCCTTTAGCTCCAATTTCTTTTGCGCAAAAATCCTTTGTGAGTATTTTACAGAATAAGTCATCTGTTATTTCAAGAAACGTTGTGCAATCATTCAAAGGAGAACCTGCTATATTTTTTTCAAAGGAAAAAGTGGCAAATTTATCGTTCCCATTCAAGTTTTTTTGGTTGGCAAATTCATTCATGAAAGGCCACCTTTCGAAGTAATAAAGAAGGTGTTTCATGCTCTCAACCTTGTGGCATGTTTTGAAATTGGTTTTCTTGATCAAAGAAACCTTCTCATTTATTTCCATTTAGAGGAAGATTTTCAAAGTTTATGGATCAAAGATGAATGACTTATTCATCAATACCCGATCAGAATGTTCAAGTGGACTCCTAATTTTCAAGCTAACGTGGAATCTCCTTTGGCGCCAATTTGGATTAATTTCAAATTCTTGCCAATCTATTTCCATAACAAAAAGGCTCTCTTCTCTATAGCTTTGGCCATTGGAACTACTTTAAAAATTGATGCTGCCACGGTCAATTTGGCAAAACCAAAGATTACTCTCGTTTGTGTGGAAGTTGATCTACGTCGTCCTCTATTAAAGAGAATTTGGATTGGTTGTGGATTTAAAGGTTTCTAGTAGGCTATTTCTTATGAATCTAATATGTTTTATTGCAATCATTGCTTCAAATAAGGCCATTCCAAGAATAATTGCAAAATCAAGAACCCTCATCTTTCAATTTCTCAAGATCTTATCGTCTGTGTTCCAGTTACCAAAAAATAGAGCAATATTGTTCCTGATAAGCCAGATCTTTCCAAAGGATTAATCTCTAGTTCTGTTAAAAATCCTCCTTCCAACCCTTCTCTGGATAATCCTAAATAATTTTCTAAATGGTTTTTTGAGAATTATGATGATGAATCAGATGAAAGAGATCCTGATTTTTCACTCTCTGCACAAAATCCAACTAAAAAACCTTCTTCTCATTTCAAGTCTTCAACCTCCAATTCTCAATATTTGAAAGGTCCAAATCAGTCTTCTAGCTTTGTTAACGCTAATATCTCATCCTATCATAATCCCCATTCTCAATCCACTGACGTTACCAATTCTGGAAATTTTATAGTTCTCAAGGCTGTCAAAAAGTCTGTTTTCTAGCCTAAGCTCATTCATGCTAAAAATATCTTTGACAGCTCCTCTTCTCTCTAACAGGTTTGTTCCTCCTAAAAAATCATCTCATAATGATTTAAACTTCCATTTCAGTGATTCTTCAGATTCTAACCTTCCCATTGACTTACAAACTGCCAAATTAAAGGTTATGGCCACTTTGGCTAAAACTTTCTCTTTTCCCTATCCAAATCATTCCAGTAAAGTTGATATTTATAATTCATCATTCCCAAGTGTCTCAATTGTTCATATCCCCTCTCCTCCTGAATTTGCCCTCCATTTTGGTTCTCAGGTAGTCAATCCCCTTGCCAATGCTTTCTTAGGCCAAACACTCTCTCTTTCTGATCATGCCGCTTCTTACAATCTAACTTTACCCTCTGAATCCCTCCCAGATGATCCAATCCCTCTTCCTAATGGTTTAGCTCAAAATGAGTCTCAAACTGTTTCTAATGCTGGAAAAATTGGTATTTCCAGGGCTAAGGCTAATTCTTCCAAAAAAGCCTCTTCTAAAGCCACAACTTTTTCTCTCAACCTTATTTAAGCTATTGAAACCATCTCAGATGATCCAATTATTACTACTGATGGTTTAACTCAATTTGAGCCCCAAATTGTTTCTTATCCTAGAAAATCTAGACAATTCAAGGCCAATGTCAATTCTTCCAAGAAACCTTCTTTTCAAGCCAAAATCTTCACCCACAACCTTACTTTACCTATTAAAACCTCCCCAAAATCCCCAATTTCCCAGCCTGAAGGTGTTTCTCATTTTGCGTCTCATAATGTTTCCATATCTGGCAAATCAGGTAATTCCAAGGCTAAGACCAGTTCTTTCAATGCCTCCCTTCCTAAAGCCTTTGTCTCTTTCTACAAGCCTATTTTTTCACTTCTCATCACCCCAACCACTTAAATAGCCCTCCTAATTTGGACCACCTCACTGTTTTGAACACAGTTTTGAAAACTGCCAGTGCTGAGATTCTTGCAATTTTGATTGCCAAATCAGTTAGTCAGCAAAATTCTTTTTCTTTTTTCAGCCACACTTTTTCAAATGACCAAGAAGTGATTCATAAGTTCACTTTATCCCCTAGAAAAGTCACTGGTGATGCAGTCTCTCTTGAAGCTGAGGATATTGAATGACTCATTCCTAAGAAGAAAAATCAGGCTAAATTCAAGTTTCAATTCAGTGTGGTTACCAGATCGATTTGAGAAGTAAAACTTTATCTTCATCAGCTTTCAATGATTAGGGCCTCATTTGGAACATCAGATGAGCCTCTAAAGAGGCTGCTAGAGTCAGACTTAGCATTGGATGCCATGTTAGCTCTTGTCAAATATCTGAGGTTTGACAACTCCTATTCCAACTTCTTAAACAAGATTTGGTTGTTTTAGAAGAACCCTTTAGCCTGTTCCATTATTTTCTCCTCACCTCAACTTGTGATAGTTGAATAAAATTATCCTGATTTTGACCATAAACTGTCATTGGCAGCTGTATATGCTAAATGTAGTCACCCAGAAAGAAGGCCTTTATGGAGTGATCTTGAATCATTTATCCCATCTTTCAACCATCATTGCATTATATCAGGAGATTTCAATTGCTATTCTAATAATGAAGATAGGAAAGGATACTCATCATTTTCTCAAATTAGTTGCTTGGAGTTTAATTCCTGCATCCAAAATTGTGGTCTGATTAATGTTTCATTCTCAAGCTACAAATTCACTTGGTGTAATCTTAACAAAGGCAATTCTATAAAATGGAGCAGGTTTGATTGGTTTTTCATGAATTCAACTTGGCTCTCCAAATTTCAAAACTCCACTGTTTCCCATCTTCCTAAAACATGTTCAAACCATTTTCCTCAATATTGGTCTTTCATGAATTCAACTTGGCTCTCCAAATTTCAAAACTCCATTGTTTCCCATCTCACAGGTTCAGACCATTCTCCTCAGTTCCTATCTATATCATCTAATCTCTTCAATAGGCCTATTCCTTTCAAATTTTAGCACTTTTGGTGCAAAAATCTAGCATTTTCTTCTATTGTTGCCGCTCATTGGAGTAAACCTTATGTTGGATCGGCCTTATCAACTGTGGCCTACAAGCTGAAATCCTTAAAACCAACACTAAAATAGTGGAGTACCTATTTTTATGGTAACATCCTTAAAGCTGTTAAAAATACTGAATTGGAAGTCTCTAAGCTTGAACAAACTTGCCTGAATAACGATAATGCAGAGAATTAGTCAAAGTACAATCAAGCCTTGGTAAGGCATAAACATGCTATTTGGGTGGATGAACACTTCTGGAAACAAAAATCTTCTTTCATATGGATTAAAGAAGAGGATGCTAATTCTAAATTTTTCCATGCCACTGTTAAGGATCAGAGAATCAAAAGGAGGATCAAAACTATTAAGGACAAATAAGGAGTCATGCTCACTAAACCTCAAACCATTCAAAGCTATTTTTTTGCAACATTTTCAGGAAGCCTTATGCTCTCAATCTTCTCTGCCTAGGTTGGATTTTCTAGACACGATTCTTTCTTTGATCACTGCCAATGATAACTCTTTTAGCCACCCTTTCCATAGAAGAAATCAAAGAGATTGTTTTCAGCCTTAAAGGTGATAGTGCTGCTGGACCTGATGGATACACAAGATTATTTTACTCATTGTTGGGATATCATCAAAAATGACTTGTTTAAAGTTATTATGGAGTTCTTTTGTGATGTTGAGCTCACTAAAACTTGCACAAGTACTTTATTGGGCTTAATTCCCTAAGTTGAAAGCCTTTAATCTCTTTCTGATTTTAGGCAAATCAAGTTATGCAGATTTTTCAATAAAGTCATCTCCAAGTTCTTGGTTAATAGGCTCAAGTCAGGTCTTCCTAAATTAATATCCCCTGAGCAAAGTGCCTTTGTAGAAGGGAGAAACATCTTTGATAACATTTTGTTGGCTCAGAAAATGGTTCATCTTCTTCCTAAAAAAGTGGTTGATGGTAATCTCATAATCAAGCTTGACATGGCTAAAGATTTTGATAGAGTCTACTGGTTTTTCCTTATTTCCACTATGAGAAAATTTGGTTTTCATGAAAGGATTATGATATGGTGTGGAGGCTCATTTCTAATTGTTTCTTCTCACTGATTATCAATGGCAATTCATGTGGTTTCTTCCAATCCCAGAGAGGTTTAAGGCAAGGAGATCATTTATCCCCCTTTTATTTTCATCATAATGGTTGAATCTTTCTCTAGAGGCATTAAAGCCTTAATGCACAGTAAAGTCATTCTTCCATTATCTTAGCCTAAATATCTAATGCCCATCTCTCACCTTACTTTTGCTGATGACAAGATCATCTTTGTTAATGGTTCTGAGACTTCTATTTCCAAACTCCTTGTTTTTCTCAAAGCCTACCAAGTCAATTCTAGTCAGCTCATCAACTACTCTAAGAGCTGTTTTATTCCATCATTCCCATGAAATATTTGGGATGTCCCATCTTTGCAAGTCAGAAGAAAACTGCTCTTTTTGATTCTCTGATTACCAAAATCAGATGCAAGTTGCAGGGTTGGTAGTCTAAATTGTTATCCAGTGGTGGAAGAATGGTGCTTATCAAGTATGTATTGATATCCCAAACTCTCTTTATGTTCATGACTCTTTTTCCTCTTGTCAAAGTCATCATAACATTGGAGGGCCTCTTTTCCAATTTCTTTTCAAATGGTAAGCATCATTGGAAGTCTTAGCAAGCCATGTGCTTTCCAACATCAGAAGAAGGGTTGGGGTTCAGGCAACTCAATGACATCATTAAGGCTTTTAAAGCTAAACTTTGATGAAACTTTAGAGCAGGAGATTCTCTTTGGGCTAAATTCATAAAGCTGAAGTATGACTGCAAAAAGCTGGCTTATTTTAGCAAAATCACCTCACACCAGAGTATGGGATGAAGACATGTGATTAAAGGAAAAGTTTTAGCTAAGGGTAATGTATCCCTTTGGTGGAATCAGTGGCTTAATGATTTTTCCCATGGTGAGATCATGCTGGTGCACGAACAAACTACTTATTTACAGGTGAAAGACTTGTTGAATAATGATGGTTCTTGGAGGTAGAATAAGGTAAATCAAGTTCTCTCATCTTTTAAAGTCAAAATTATGTAGCTTCAAAAGCTTCCAATTGATGCTAAGGACATAATGTGCTGGTTGGCCACCCCTTCTAGAAATTTCACAATTGCTTCAGCTTGGCAGACTCTAAGGCAGTGCTCAGATGCTCATAATTTTCTAAAGCTAATTTGGCATTTCTCCATACCTCAAGGCCTCAATTTTCATGTGGAATGTGCTCAAGAACATTACTCCTTTTGATTCTAAAATTCAAGCTTTGGGTTTTAATATACCTTCAATCTGCACATGTTGTGGCAAAAATTCAGATTTTAGAGATCATGTACATTCCTCATGTGATTTTGCAAAAATGGTCTAGGCTCATTATGGCCGTGTTTATCATCAAGGTACATTGTTATCTAGATTGATAAAATGGTGGCAGAATAAGAATCTCCCTATTGGTCTTCATGTTTTAATATGCTGGGAACTATGAAAATCAAGATGTCGAGCCAAATATGACAACATTGCCCCTTACTTTCCTACTGTGATTAGCAGATTGGATTTCATTATTCAAGCCAAGCCAACTAAGAATGATCCTTCTTTTAAATTGGTTTTGCTCAAATGGATCAAACCTGTTCATGACTACTTCAAGCTCAATTAACTTTCTTAGTAATCCAGGGTTGTATGGTACAGGTGGGGTTATCAGAATTCACAAAGGGTTGCTTTGTTATGCTTATGCTACTCCCATTGGTAATTAATCCAACTTGGTTATAGAAATAGTTGGTCTTTGGCAAGGGCTCAAAACCTGCATTTCTAGAAATTGGCTCAAGACTGTTTTGGAGGTGGACAGTAAGATTTTTCGTTCTATAATCAAGTGAGCAAAGACACATGTTTTTGGTGTCGAAAGCAAGGCATCTCGACCCAAGAATGCCCCGACAATCCCAATCGAATTCCACTCAATAAAGAGACGCCGCGTGGTACCACAACCTTTCTCAGTGTTGACAGTTCACAACAAGCGTCCCGTGTATCATGATGCCATCAACTGCTGCTGTTAGTCAACCTTTGTGATAGCGGCAATTGATTCATATTGAAGCAGGTAGTGGATTACCTCTGCGGCTGGCCTTTGACCCATCATCCAATTTATGCGGTATTTGATCCCGGGTGTCATTCCTGTCGACAATAACCATATCTAATGCAATTCGAACCCTGGATAAATTGGAGTCAAACTGAAACAGAAAGTAAATTGACAAAACATTTGGTCACATATTCATTTTGTGTCTAAAGAAGAACAAAAATGACAAGGTTAGAGGAGAAAGAGTATACAACCTGCCTACCTTTCATTCCAAGATACAGTACATCGGCTTGCATCAATTTAATTACTTATATTCCACAGTCAAATTTGAAATAAGTGTGAAAAAAAAATATCAAAAATATATATGAAACTTATGAATACTAACTTACTAGTGAATTGTTCAATGATTACGTGTTTGGCTGCTGGAGTGCCCAATTCGCAAGTTCTATTGGAAAATTCTCAATGTCAACGTTGTATTTGTCAGAACTGCAAACCTTTACACACATCTCATAGAGGTATTTGACCTATATACATGTACGACGTGACAAGTATCAATACAACTGAGCAACATACTACTTTGAAACTAAAAGCACAAATTTAGATCATGTCAGTTTCTTACCAAGCATTTGGCCCTCCCTTCATGAACACTGGATGTTCTTTGGCATAATAACAAATCAAGAATTAAGACCTTCAAATCAAGAACCTGCACGACCACTAGTATCTTTGTCTGTAAGATAAAAATTACCAAAAAGAAAAATATATACAAATAAAAATTCATTCACTTTCTAAGATACTCATTTTCTATGCATGGAGCAAAGAGTGATGTTCATAAATTTTACCCCGACATATGTGGGGAAATACCAAGACAGCCAATCGAGGCGGGGATAATGTCTAACATTTTGCTCATACGTGAGCTTCGCAGCAATTCAACTAATCATCTACGTCGACATCATCAATCAAATTAATATAAACGACATTCGTTAGAAAATTAAGGACAACAGTGCATGATGAAAGACTTACATCTCCACATATCCATATTCTTGGTGCAAGCGTTGCAAGATCTGCCTAGGTAGCAACAATGCATTTAAAATCACACAACGTTTCACTGTAGTATACAACGGAACCCCAATGTTAGTTACACAAAAGCATCTTGTATGATATTTAACAACTCATTCAAATATGAATAATGTAATGTATCGTTGATTCAGTCTGGGATTAAAAATGAACTTTTACATAGTTTCTTCCCCAGGACTAAGTGGGTGTACTAAATTTATTTTGCTGCTTATAGCAGCCTACATAAATAACGCAAAAAAAAATTCATTTACTTATGTTGCATTAGGAGATGATAGATAATGAAAAAAAATAAGAGAGAAGATAATAAAAGTGCATTACTCACCAAAGACCTCGTCGACTTTCGCTCAACAACCGCCTTTTTCAGGACGGACTCCACATACGTTTTTTTAGCTTGATTACCAACTTCTTTTGCTTCCTTCGTATAATGCCGGACTCCAAAGAATGTGCGGAATCCAATTTTTGTAACGGCAGTACCGTATTTGGCATGTCTTCTACCTTCAACAAAACCATATCTTAATTTTGGATGCCAATATCCGACGGCTACCTTGCCCCCAATTTCTCCCTTAGTAAGGCATCCAGCGAGATCAACTTATTCGACCCACCCGTATCTAGATCACCTGTATGATTTTTTTCAGTAGTTAATGCTAGTAGCGAGTTGAGCGTGTCATTCAAGTTCTTTCCAATCACAGGGGAGGGCCCCGACGTCAATGATTGCAAATTATCTCTCGACAACGTCTGCAATGAAATAACAAGTTTCGGGAAATCCGCATTTCCATCATGTATGAGAGGGTCAACCTTCATGTCCTCTTTGCCTACCTGAACACTTATAGACAGTAGGATGTCCCGAATGTCCCGTTGCACGGAAGGCTCTTGCACGACCGATGACTCCTGATGCAACGGTGGCATATGGAGCAGTCACGTCATCAAATCAGTTAATACAAGGAACTATGTTTTAAGCTCTTTTCGCATTACGCCTAGCTCACCTCGAACCTCCTTGATGTCCGACCCATAGCCATCCAGAATATGTCGGATACTATCAAGATCACTCTCCCCGAGCTCTTCTTACATCTTCTCTTTACTCTCATCCTTGCTTTCCAGATTGTTTGTAATTTCCTCTATCTTTTATGGCCCAACAACCGGCACAAGCAAAATCTAAAGCAAATAAAAAATGTGAATACAAACAATAATGACCAAAACATGAAAAAGAAAACAAATGAATAAAAAAACAAATTACATAATACAAAAAAAATTACCCCATTCGTATCCAACGCTCTTAATTCTTCTAGATGACCCAAACGTTACTTTATCTCGTCCTTACCCCCAAGCGATTATCTGGGGTAACACCCTATTATCTTGGGAATGATGAATAATATCCCCAGCGGGCGTGAAATAATCAAAGTAAAAAATTTGTGCGAGAGAAGAAGAAGTTAATTGGAAGCAAAATGAATAGACTACAAATAATATATCAATACTGGTACTATATGACTTACCATCAACAACAGTAAGCATCTGGGTGCCTCTGAAGTCACATTTTTGTCCTTTTCTTCAAACCTTCGCAAAGAAAATGGAGGCTGAAGGTCGCCCAATTCCTGTTGGCAATTGTGTCCAACGGGTTCAATGCGTGCAAGTAGGATAGCGACACCTTTGTACTACAAGTTGGACAAAGAAAAGACTCAATCAACCACAACAAAAACTTGACCTGGAATTCTACCCTATCCGTTGCCATTTCACGAAGTTGATTCCTAAGGTCCTTGAGTACTATAGATTGCCCACCCAAATCGGGCAGACTCTTGAATTCCTTAATGTCATCAACCTTCTCATCTTTCTTGACAGGGAGCCCCTAATAACTTATTCTAAGGATGTGATGCACATCCTTCAAAGTGATCTCCAACGTCTTACCATGCACTATTAGAAAGCAAGAAATAGCGTCAAATATTTGCACTAACCAACTCAATAACGTCAACGATAGTTTCCTAAAATTTATCCCGAGAACCCCCTCTAAACCCTATTCACCAACAACTATTCTCTACTGCTCAGTTAGAGACTCAATTTCACCCAATATAGAATGGATAGCTAGCCTCATCCTGATGTGGGCCTTCAAAGATAAATAATTCAAATTTCAAAAACACCATATGTTTATTAATCGTCTCAGCTAAATTCATTAAAACTTGTAACTATTAACCCTAAACTTGTAACATTTCATCCTAAACTTGTAACATTAAACAAAAAAATTGTCCAATTATTCAAACCACTTGTATCTAGGACAAATGAAACTTGTAATGGACAAAAAACTTGTAACAAATTGTAACAATCGTCAAATAACTTGTAACTATTAACTCTAAACTTGTAAGCTTAGATGAAAAACTTCTAATGTTGCACAGTGAAATTGTAAGATTTGTGAAAGAACTTGTAACATGCTTCCAATGCAATTACAATTCATGAACATAAACTAATTAAACAAGTAACATTAACAAACAACAACAACAACAACAACTTAACTTACAAACAATTCTATCACATTATTCAAACATTTATTTTCAAAAAGATAAAGCAACAGTGAGAGAAAAGGTTACGATAGCAAGCCCCTCCCCGACCAGAGAGCCTCCAGGACAAGGAGGCGGCGATCCACCACCCACTCCCGAGATTCATATTGATCAATTGATCTTCGCGTTCTGCCAGTTGGTTAAGTAGACTCACTCTATCGAGGGGCAACAAAGGCTGGAACCCAAAAAGGGGCGCTAGTGAAAATGAAAAAAGAACAACCACCACAAAACTCGTCGTCAAGAAAAATGAGGTATTACCCATGCATCGTGATAAAAAGTGATAGTGTTTCGCTATGCTTAAAAGTGATGATTCACTACCCTAATTGCCACGCCGCCATTCACATGCCAAACCAACCCCACTATACTGATGTTAAAAATCAACTTCAACTTCTAAAATTTAATAAAAATCCAAAAATAATCAAAACTAATAATAACTTAAACTTAATTGAGAAGCTAAACTGAGATAATCAGTTTTCAAATTCGATCAAAGCGAAGATTGAAAAAACATAGAGAAAGAAGGATAGAGAGAGAGAACCAAGATTGTTCTAAACAAAATGGTGGTTGTGGTTCAATGAAATGAATGTTTCTGTCTATGAAACTAGTAAAGCGAAAGGGGAAGAAAGAAAAAAACAACCATCGATGTCCCAATTTGGTTTAGAAAATAATTTCGAAATCCAAAACCGAATAAAAAGATTAAACAAAATTCAGTATAAAAATAGAGAAACTTAAGCCATCTTTTTCCAAATATACGGTTTTGAAACCACATACGAAGAGGGAGAAAGAGAGGTAAATAGAAAAAACAAACCTGATGTTCTTCACGAAAAAAGAGGTTGTTCCTGACAACCAAAACACTAAGTCACGGGGAGAAAGATAGAGAGCAACAACCTTAGACTAGCATAAGCCACCACTAAGACAACCACCACGCCAAGAGAGCGAGAACAATGGAGAAGTAGGAGGCAGAGTGACAAGACCGAAAGTTGAGAAGATGGGAGAAGAACTTGCATTCAAGTAGCGGGAAAGAGACTAATCGGCTGGAGAAGGTAAGAACCAGTTTTTTTTTTTTTTTTTTTTTGTAGAGGTGGTTTTGGGTAATTTTAGATGGTTTTGACTTTGGGAAAACAGATGGCTGAGATTGAATCTCAGCTCATCCAACGGTCCATATTTGCTCTATATGCAGGTAGCTAAAACCGGAGTTGTATTCTAGCATGAGTTATATATATAGGAGATCAATAAAAATAAAAATAAAAAGTAATGGGTAATAAAAGTGGGGCTCACTCTTCGTCTTCCTTCCCGAAGGGCAAATGTATTCGGATCTTACGCGACCCGAATTGAATCTTCAGGCCTTAATTAAGGGTGACAAGACTCTCTCTCTCTCTCTCCGGTGGCCAGAAGGCGATTCTCGTACTGTCTCAGGCAAGGTCAGGTAAGATGAACTTATGATTATAATTATCTGGTTCAAGATGTTCTTCAATACGCACTAACAATAATTTTTTTTTTCTAATAATATAAATAATTGGATTTCCAGTATATGCTTACAGTTGATTGATTGATTAATGGACCGGTGGAGTGGAATTTTGAAGGTTCCGTTATGCCCAAATAGCCGGAGATTTTACAAGATTGCTGCATCCCTCTGCCTCTCATCTGCTTCCGGAACTCTTGCTGTAAGTTCCCCAAAAATCTTGGAACTAAAGGTGGTGTTTGATTAATGACTTAGGTGGCGTTTGGTAACCGTTTCTGTTTCAATTCCAGCAGTGGGATGGGAATGGGATGGGATGGGATGGGAATTTTGTTTTCTTTTTGGGAGTAGAATTGCGTTTGGTAACGATAATTTTTTTTTTGTTTTGGGAAGGGAATTGTGTTTGGTAACGATTTTATCCTAAAATCTTTTTTTTTTTTTTTTTTTTTTTTTTTTTTTTCTCTTTTCAGTTTTGGCCGGCCGGCGGTGGCGGTGCTCCGGCGGCGCCGTCGCCGGCCGGCGGCGGTGCTCCGGCGGCCCCCGTCGCCGGCCGGCCGGCAACTGCCGGCGACGGTTCTCCGGTGTCGGAGACGGCGGTGCCCCCGGCGATGACCGGACGGCGGTGGCGCCGTCGCCGGCGACTGCCGGAAGTGGCCGGAAAAATTCCGGCCGGACGGTGACCGCCGGCGGCGGCGGACGGTGACCGGCGACGGTCGCCGGAGATGACCGGCGGCGGCGGCGGCGGACGGTGGCCGGCGGCGGTCGGCGGCGGCGGACGGTGGTCGGCCGGTAGGTGAATAGTGATCATGGGTTTTGGGAATGGAATGGGAATAATGAGAAACAACTTTTTTTTGTTTCTCATTTCTTAAGAAAAAAGTGGGCACAATTCTCAAATGGGAATGAAATGGAAACGGAAACAAAAATTACCAAACGCTATTCCCAAACAGAATTCCCAAAAATCTGGGAATGGAATGGGATGGAAATGGTTACCAAACGGGGCCTTAATGTTTCTGCTTTTCTGTTTCTACTCCCAATAAAATGGGATCGAGAATTCTGTTTCCATGCCCGAGTATTCTCAGAATAGAATCAGATTTGATAACAATAATTATTCGTAAAATATTTAATTTTTTTTTATAATTTTGAGAAAAAAAAACAATAGGTTTGTGCAACTAAGCTTGGATCGTTTATATATATATATATATATATATATATATTTGGTACAAATGCACGCACATATGTGATATATAGAGATGAGAGAAGAAGATTAAAGATGTGCGGTGGTGGTGGTTCGGCGTGGTGGTGGTTCTAAACATTTATTCTCATGAAAAAACTGGGAATAAATTTGTGGGAATGACTAGGAATCAAGATTTTGTTTGTTTCTCAAGTTTTTAAGGAACTACTGAATTACTCCAAAAATTTTGAGAATATTTGGGAACAGAAACACATGTACTAAATACGTTTTTGTACATTAATTCTAAAATTATGGAAGCAAGAACAGAATTCAGGGAGCGGAAACACTAAACAGACAGGGCTTGCTAAGGGTCCGTTTGGTTGTCTTTCAATTCGCAAATTGTACTATTTTTTTTTTTTTCAATTAGTCAATTTGTGAATTGTTATAGTTTAGTGTTTGGTTGTAAGAATTAACCGTTTTGGTTTTAGTTTAGACGTTATTTCTCGTGTAATTGTAGTAAAAACTAGTGGGAATAGTTTTGTGGGAGTGAATAGGAATCAACATTTTTTCGTTTCTCAAATTTTTAAGGAATTCAGGAAATAATTCCAAATTACTTCCAGAATATTGGGAACCGAAACGTGTTTACCAAACGCGTTGTTGTACATTAATTCCAAAATTTAGAAAGCGGCAACAGAAATTAGGGAACAAAAACAGTAACTAAACGTGGCCCAAACCATGATTTTTATTCTTCAAATTCTCTTCACAGGTACCTTCTGCAAATGTCATCTTCTTCAACGGGGATCGAGTTCAAGGAACTGGAAATCCGATAATAGAGAAGCTATCTAATCTAGGCAAAATTGCTGAAATTTTGGTTTTAAAATTTGGTCGATCTATCAATGCTTGGGTTATTGAAGCTGCGGATTTTAATGGTCCTTTTGCTGTATATAAAGATTTCATGCCAACCATTAATCGAATTGGAGATCCAAATTGCTACAATGCAACAGGATTTCCGGCTTCTTTGTCAACTACTTCTCTCTTATTAAATTGCTTCAACGAGGTAAATTTCATTTTTATTTTTTATTTTTTTGATTTTCTACTTTGAATTCTTGATATTGACCCGAAATCTGGATAAAATAAGACCATCTTGAGGAAATTTTGGTTGGTTCTTGCTAGCGGTGGATCCAGAAAATTGGTTGAGGGTAGGGGTGGGTACTGGGTAGTGGGCGGGTTGAGGTGGTTTGAACCAAAACTGCGGACCAAACTAATATTAGGCAAGTTGGGCTAGTTTGAACTATGAACCGCCCAATATTATGCTGGTTGGGATGGGATGGAGTATATGGGTTGGCTAGTTAAAGCCGTGGGCTGAAGTGTACATGCCAACCCGCGAAGGAAGATAAGTGACCTGCTATCCGCCCATGATTTGTTCAGGTTGCAGGCTTCAGATACAAGGACTACGTGGGTTGCAGCTGGGCAGGTTGTTTTCGGGTTTCTGGATCCGGGTTGGGTCGGATACGCGGGTTGCGGAAAAATCTGCACACACCTAGTTAAGGGGGAGGTTAATTTAGTTTTTGGGGAGTTTATTAGATATTTTTATAATTCGAGGGGCTTATGTAAAATTTTAAGCGATTTTAATTGATTTTTTCTAAAAATGTAATAGTGAAAAATTTCGAAAGTTGATTTTTCAATTAGCCAGCTCTCAATCAATTTTCTAACTCTGCAGCTAATAATATTCTGCAAATTTTCTTCAATTTACAGGCAAGACGGGCCATTTCAGAACGTGATCCGACAAAAACGCCCAATTCTGAAGTCACCGAATCTATCTTACAGCCGCCTCCAAAAACATTTATCCTCGGGTTCAGCAAGGGCGGTGCGGTAATTAACCAGCTAATCACCGAGCTTAGCCTCGCGGAAGTGGGCCCCACGGGAAACCCAAACGAAAACTGGATCATACCCGTTAACAAGGAAAGCCTACTAAACAGCATAGTCGAAATCCACTATGTGGACGTCGGGTTGAATTGTCCTGGGGCCTATGTCACTGATGGCGACACAATTCAGAGAATCACTGATCAGTTAGTTCGGGGTGGGGCCAGGAGAATTCGATTCGTTCTTCACGGAACGCCGAGGCAATGGAGCGACAGGTGCCGCGTTCTAATTGGACAGGAGAAGGACGAGATGGTTCGGCTGCTAGAAATGGAGGCTTGCAGGAGTGGAGGGAAGTTACAGTTCTGTGAGAGGTTTTACTTTGCTGATAGGCCTCCCAGCCTGGAGATGCATTTTGAGGTCATTGAAAGTATGGATGTAAGTTGAAATTGCTTTTTTCTTAAGGCCTGTTTGGTTGTCTAAATTATATTCTATTTTACGAATTACCTTATTTGTATGTAAAGCTCTATTTTACGTATGATTTAATTAAATTTATGTGTTATATACAATCGTTTGGAACAGAAATGATTAGCTAGCTGAGCCCTGAGTCGTGAGGTTTGTTAAATTACATATTTGATCTCTCAAGTCACGTCTGTTTCAATTCGGCAAAATTGAAAATATTATTAATAATTTTGAACATTGTGCTCAGCACGTGACATTGTAATCAGTATTTTGCATTATTTTATCAGTCCATTGAGCCTAAAATATTTTTCTCTAAAGCTGTTTGGCATAATAATATTGTGGCTTAATTGCACTTTTAACCCCTAAAGTTTGGATACAATCTCTTTTTACCTGTTGATGTTTTAATTGTTGTAATTTGCCCCTGAAGTATATTTTTTGTATCAATTTGGACCAACTGCATGATTCCGTTCAATTTTATCATGGAGTTAGTAATGTGACTTGGACGTGAGAAACAAAATAATGTAATCTCCAAAAGGTTATGTTTCAGTCTGGACTAAATTGATATGAAAACCAAACTTTAGGGGGGGGCAAATTGCAATAATTAAAACAATAGGAGGAAAAGTGAGATTGCACCCAAATTTTAAGGGTGAAAAGTGCAAGGGTTAATGTCACTTTGCCCCTCACCTTATACCCCTGTGGTCTATTGGTCAGCATTTACCACCTGTAGTTTAAATTCAAGTGTAACGATTATAATTTTAGTTAAAGTTAACAGTCAAATCTCAAAAAGTTAAATCTCCTTAAGCGGGTCAAATATAAGGGTAAATGTGTCATTTTGTAAAATTTTGTTAATTATTTAACTGTCGCATTTAAGTTTAACTACAGGGGTAAGCGTCGATGAAAATATCATAGGATTGTAAAGTGCAATTTGACCAAATCACAGGGGGACAAAGTGTAATTAATCCAAAGTACCATGCAATCTAATATTGTTTACACACACACACACACCCCACCCCCGGCCTTTCTTCTCATCGTTTATGTAGAAGGTAGGAATATGAAAATAAGATGGCAATAGATTCTTTGCTTACAATGACCTCTTCAGCTAAAGCAAGCCATTCCATATACCTCCCTCAATATATATACACACATCAATCCATTTTCACATTTACAAGACAATGGGGATGGTCATGAGCTTCATGGGTAAAGGTAATATATATTTTATTTTATTTTTTGAAATATATTTTATTTATTTGGATGAATGATATATATAGTTATACACACACATATGTATACAGGGTTGCCAACAGCACAAATGATGAATCTGGTGATGGGAACATTGTATAGTAAATTTGGAGAGAAAGACATAAGGACCTTTGAGGAGTTTCACATGGCAATTCTTGACATCTTCAGGTAGGTTTTCTTCATTATATATACATATATATATAGGTAATTAACACTAAGGGCATATGTGCTTTGTAATTGCTAAATTATTTTTTTAGGGTTAATGGCACTTAACCCCCCCCCCCGGTTGATTTGACCGCCCCGTTGATTTGACCGAATTGCACTTTATTCCCTATAGTATTTTCGTAAGCATTAACACCCTGTAGTGTAGATTAAAGTACAATGGTTACATTTTATGTTGAAGTTAACAACAAACATAAGAAGGTCAAACTTAATAAATTATTTAATATTGATTGACATTTATATCCAGGGTCGGGTCGGCTAATATTTTGTTTGCCTCTATCGTTTCTTTTCCTTTATTCCTCTAGGTCGGGTCGGGTCAGGTAGAAGGATAAATTTGTCGTTTTACACAATTTTGTTAATTTTTACGTAATTTTATTAATCATTTAACTGTTGCAGTTTAGTGTGAACCACATAGGAGATTGTATCTTACGGAAATACTACAGGTAAAATGCAATTCTGTCAAACCACAGGGGGTAAATGTGTTTTTTTTGCCCTCTTCAATGTAGTGTCTATATGTATTGATTTCTCTATGATCACTAAATCATAGTTTTCTTCTTAATTGTGGGAGAAAAATCAAATCTATTTACCTAGGTTTCATGTTATGAAACTAATCTCTCTCTCTCTCTCTCTCTATCCCTAGCACTGTTAACTCGGCATTGCCCGGAAAACATTATGATGTGCCACCTCTCAGGGAAGTTGAGGTTCCTCTCTCTCTCTCTCTCTCTCTCTCTCTCTCTCTATATATATATATATATATATATATATATATATTTCACTCTCTCTCACACGCGCTCACATGCACAGGTGGTGTGCGGTGGTGGAGTCACCATTAGTTCAGTGGAGTTCGATGTCGCCATTGTTTTGGAAATATTTTCAATTTAGCTAAAGTTTTGAAAATAAAAAATTGATCCATCTGAAAAATATTTATGATTTCGTCCAACGACGGATCTAGAAAATTGGTGGGGGGGCGCATGTAAAATTTTCCAAGGGTTTTTCATTTTTTTTTTTTTGAAAATATAGGGGTAATAATAATTTTTTTCAAAAGTTCGGGGTGCTTGAAGCCCGCCCTGAAATTGACTATTAACTAACAATGTACTGGAAATCAGGCATGTTTTGCAAAATGGAAAGAAGCGGAAGAGACGGAGAAAAAGAAATTGTTCATGGAATTTGTTAAAAAGTATGCAAAGCTTAGTCAGTTGGATGATTCTACCCTCATCACCGGACTGATCACGCCTCCAGCAGCCATGGCAGCCAAGAGAGCAGGCGAGAGCGTGCCTCAACTGAAACTAATCAAGGCCATCCCCGATGTTATCTTCGTGCCCTCTGCAACTGTGATGGCTTTGATCTCCGTCAAGCTTTCGAGGAAGCTCTTTTTAGGAAATGTGGCGTCTTAGAGGTGTATAGTATTCCTTGTTTGTATGATATATATGTGTGTGTGAGTAGTCACCATGCTTGACGAACCCATCCGGACGAATAAAGACAGGTAAGTCATGTGTTTGATCAAATAGAGATAGGGTCGATCTTATGTATTTGAATGTATAAAATCTATATGATATATATAAAGACGGAAGCCTCTTCTCAGGAATGAACTAGTTTTAAGAATGATTCATCTCGACATTCTTATTGATTCAGGTACATAAGATTGATCGGTGAATGTATATTGATTAAGTCATGTGTTTAATCAAGTAGAGATAGGATCGATCTTATGTATTTGAATGTGTGAAATAAAATTTTAAATCTCTGAAACGGTACGTAAATTTTCAAGGGTTAATTAAATTTTACTCCCTGTAGTTTGGTCTATTTACACTTTATTCCCTTGTAATTTAAACGTCGTCACTTATCCTCCTGTGATTTGTAGACTTAAGTGCAACGCTAACTCCGTTGATGGAAAAGTTAAAATGTCAATTTTACCCTTGGGCTAATAGCACTTTACTTTCCTGTGGTTTGACCAATTTTACACTTTACCCCCTGTAGTTTGACTTATTTTGCACTTTATCCCCTATCATGCCCAAATCAAGCCTAGCTTCATAAATGCGCGCGTGAGCGCCACTTCTGTCAAATTTGACAAAAAATGTTAAATTTGCACTTAGGTCCAAAAATATAGGAGGGTAAATGATGAAATTTAAACTATAAGATGGTAAAGTGCTATTAACCCTAAATTCAATTATCTATGTATATTTTAGGGTTAAGATTATGTGATCATTGTATGGTACTTTCGAAAATAAAGTAGATTTTTTCAACCAAATCCATACTGGGCTAGTAACTCTTTTTTATTTTAACAAAAAATAAATAAATTAATTACACTTCGACCATATGGTTTGATTAAAATACATTTTGCACTCTTGTGATATTTTTTTCAGCAGTCATGTAGTTTAGACTAAAATAAAATATTACATTTTTCGCAAAGTTAACGGTCAAATTGGGCCCTTGAGTCCGATCTGATCAGATCTGATCAGGTGGAATAATATTCATTTGTCATTTTTTTTAATTCTCCCTAGTTGGACCTGATGAAGTATAAGAGTAAATTTATTATTTCACAAGTTTTTATTAATTGTTTAACTATTGCACAAGTCTGAATTACATGGGATAAGTACTAACAACAGTACTATAAGAATGTAAAGTGCAATCCAATCAAACCATAGTGCCAATTAAAATATAAACATTAACTGAAAGATTAATCAACAATAAATTCATAAATGATATACGAGTTATTATGAAAATAATGTAATAATTGCTTAATTTATCCATAAAATTATTTTTTTAAAAAAAAAAAGAGTTTTTTATGAACAAGTCACGAATTTAAAATTTTAATCTATGCAATAAACGAGCTAGAGTATTTTTTTGGAAATAAAAATTTATTTTTAAAAGTCTAAAAGTTATTATATGTCGAAAAGTTATATTTTTTTACATGAAAAAAATACAATAATTTTTATGTATTAGAATAATTTTAGATTTATAAAAATATTTATTTTACTACGTGGATTGTATGGATTAAAAATTTAACGGGACGCGTGCGCAGCATGCGCTTCCATTACCAGACAAGCCGCCTTGTCTCTTGAATGTTAGTTGGGGGTATATTCCTGTGTGTGCTTATCTACCCTCTCTCCCTCTCTCTCTGTTCTTCTTCCACGTTTCTTTTCGTAATTATGTCTCTGACAAATTCCAACCCAGATTTCTGGAGACACCCAAAAGTCCAAATTCGACCCCGCAATCCATTGAAATTTCTTCTTCTTCTTCTTCTACCCAATAATGGATTGAAGCTTTTTCTACTGTTTTTTTTGTTTTATCGTCAATGGCTTCAAACCCTGCTGTATTCACAATCCATATCTTCGTCTGTTCATTGATTTTGATACCGACAACAGTATATTCATTGCCGTTCGTCGTTTTTCATGGTAAATTTCTTCTCATTTTGTTTGGTTTCTTTGATATGAAAGCTAGTTGTTGGATGATTGTTTTTAGTTATTGACTTAATGCCCAGTTTGGAGATTTTTTAACCTATTTTTCTTCGTAATTTTCTTTTAATTTAGTGTTAGTTCTTTGATTATGCAGTCGATTGTTGGATAATTCATGATGTTTTAGTTGATTCCCACTGCCTGTGTGTATATATATGTATATTGATCCTAACATGTGTGTTGGAGATAGGTAGTGTTTGCTGTTTGGTTAGTGTTTCCGTTCCCTGATTCTTGTTCCCACTCTCAGAATTTTTGGATTGATGTGCAGAAACTCATTTGGTCAACACGTTTTTTGTTCCATCCCATCTCAAAATATTGGGAGTGATTCTTGAATTCTTTAAAGTGCAACCCAGTCAGTATCTTTTTGAGAAGTCCAAAAGTCACTACACTGCATAAAAGTTATTCTGTAATTTTTTACATGGAAAATTTGCAATACTGCTTTTAAAGAAATTACTATAATACGTGGACTGCATGGCCAGAGATTTTTCAGTTATAGTTGATGTTAACTATATGAATTTTAACAGTTAGTTAATGTTAACTGAATAATCAAACAACTAGTTAATATAGATGGATGTGTTGTTTCGGTTCGTGTATATTATTGCAGGCGTTGCAGATAAATGCAGTAACAAAGGAGTCTCGAGTTTTGTGGAGCTTCTTAGCAAGTGGTCGGGTTCTCAAGGATACTGCATGTACGTCGTTATTACTCGAGTATCGACGGTTGATTTTTTTTATTTATTTTTAAATAACGTTAAGGTAGTGTTTGGCTGTATAGAATTGGATCCTTGAATTTGAAACTAGAAAACATGGAAAACTATCAGCCAAATGAAGTTGGTGTTAACTCATAGATGTGTTTGCTTGCTATGAATGCTAAATAACCAAGCACCGTTTGGTAATGTTTTTTTAACTATTTTTTTTGGCTTTTTTAAGCAAAAAAATACTTCTATTTAAAAGTAGCGATTGTTTTACACTTAGCATGATTTTATGTTTTTTTTTTAGAAAGCAAAAAATAGAGTGTTTTTTTTTTTTTTTTTTTTTTTTTTTTAATGTTGTGAGATATTGATGGACTAAGACTTCTCCATTGATATTTTTTCTAAACAATTACGATGTTTTTTTTTTCAAATTAAGAGATCTGTATAGGAATAATATTAAGATATAATTCCTCATACTATCAAACACGCTTTTGATTTTTTCTTTTTGCTTTTTAAGCAAAGGTACTTTCTTGTTATATTAACTTTTTTTATATTAAAATACACTTAAAAAAAATGGTTACCAAATGGTGCCCAAGTTATTTCAGCCGAATATCTATATATGTACATGTTAGAATCCCACATCGGATATATCATATTTCCCAAAGTAGTGTATATATGAAAGTAGTTACTCCACTTTAACACCATGTGGTTTTAAGCTGGAACCTCCTAACATGGTATGAGAGTTAGGTTTGAGAAGTCTCATTTGTTTGTCCCTTGATCGTTTCAGTGTTTCTCTTTTCTCCGTTGTTTGTTTAATTGCATCACGTGCAAGACGGGGTTGCATGTGGGGGTGGGTGTTAGAATCCCACATCGAGTCTATCAGACTTCCCAAATTAGTCTATATATGGAAGAAGTTATTCCACTTAACACTATATGGTTTCAAGTTGGAACCTCCTAACAGAACGACTTCCTGTTTTTGCTTAGATTCTCCTAACTCGTGACTGCAATTTTTTTTTTAGAGAAATTGGAGATGGAACATCGGATTCTTGGTTTATGCCCTTCACAGAACAGGTGATGCTCGTCGATTAGTATTCTTTTTCCCCCCTTTCGAAAAAAGAAGAAGATGGTTTTCGGTTTATATATCACAATGCAAGAAATGCTTAACATTTTTGTGTTGCACTTCTTAGACAGCCATTGCTTGTGAGAAGGTGGGGCTTCAACTGTGAGTAATGTGTTTCCTTTTCTGAGTCTGCAATCTGTAGTTTCACATTTTCTTCCCTCAGCTCCTACTTTCTTGATACCCCACAGGTGAAGGAAATGAGCGAGCTCAGTGAAGGTTATCACATCATTGGACTTTCTCAGGTGAAGACGATTCTCCTATTATTTACGCATAGCACGAGCTTTGTAGTACTGGGCTGTCAAAAAATGAACTATTTTTGCCAATGTTGTGAATGTTCGACTCTAATTCTTATGTTTCACAGGGTAACATGGTTGGCCGAGGGATCGTTGAGTTATGTGATGGAGGGCCTCCGGTAAGATTTTAATTGATTTGAAAAAGGGAGTAAACATTTGTCGCAGCGGTTATAAATTTGACTGTGTTGGCACGTTAGAATTACAGGCGCAGCCGCGAATATCTATATAATAAATTCAGACGTTTTTTTTTAAATAGCTTTTTGTTAAGGGTAATGAATGGGTTGGATTGGATCATAAAAGTTTCTTTTTTCCGGAAGGGGGTGATTCCTGCCCAAAAATTTCACACCCCACTTCTAATACGGTTAAATTAAATTATATTTTGTACCCTTTTAAATTTTACATTTGTATTTAATTGATCTTTTTTTTTTGGTTATGTACTATATTTTTACACTTAAAAGGTAGAAAAACAATATAGTACCTTTAGGCACGGAAAATTGTTGGAAAATTCAACTTCAATTATGAAGAAATGTTTCTTTTGTATTTGAAACAGGTTTATAACTTCATATCACTAGCCGGCCCTCATGCTGGGATAGCTTCTATTCCGTTTTGTGGTGTAAGTGTTCCTTTTCGCTCGGGCATGATGTTCCAAGGTTTTTTTTTTTGTATTTGGTTTTTTCCGCGTATATTCGGTTAAAGATAAACTCAACTCTGAAGCTTATGAGATAGAAAAACCGATGAGAAAACTCCCGAGTATCCATTAATGGACACTTTGTGTTGAATCCGACATTGCTTGTATTATATGATCCTGAGCTATATATAAAGTTTAGGGTAATCCTCCTCTTTGAAGGTGTCTTTTGAGAGTAGATTAGGCCTATTAGGTTTTTACATGGTATCAGAGACAGGTCTTTTATCTGATGTTAGGTGTGTTAAATCCTACATCAATGTTGGCCCCCCGATATTCGTTCGTAGTGGTTTGTCAAAGTTAACCCTGCGCGTGAGGGGGCGTGCTGAATCCCACATCACTTGTGTTACCTAATCTTGAACTATTTATAAGCTTAGAGGCAATCATCATCTTACAAGGCTTCTTTTCAGAGTGAGTTATGCCCATTATCTAAACTTTCAAATGATTAAGTACCTCTAAATTGTGATTTTGGCTTTTTGAATATTGCGCGAGGGGCCGAGTGTTGTATGTGTAAATTTTTTTTTTGCTATTCATACACATAGATACAATTTTATTGTTGCAACCTTTGTTTGATATGTTTTTGTTATTGCAGTCCGGTATCTTATGCCTTTTCGTCGACTGTTTAATCAAATTAGCGGTTTACAGCGACTATGTCCAGGTTCGAAATTCTCTCTTACGGGCTTGCAATTTTAATTTTATAAAAAAATTCTCCCTCGGTAATGGACAATATTTGAAAATATATTTTTACTGGGTGTTGAGATTGTTTTTTGCAAAAATAGATGGTTGGGATTAATTTATGATTAATTTCACTTTGTACCCCTGTGATTAGACTGATTGCATTTTACAATCTCATATTATTTTCATCAACACTTGCACCCTTTGTACTTAAGACCTAAGCGTAACGGTTAACTTTTCTGTTAACTTTAATGGTCAGTGGTTAAAATTTAAAAGTCAACTAAAATCAGATAATGACGAAATTATCCTTATTTTTGAAGTAAAATGACGAAAGCACCCTTCTGTTAAATTTTTAACCGTTGCACTTAAATCTTTAACACAGAGGGTGCAAGTACTGACAAAAATAACACAGTTGTGTAAAATGCAATTTGGTCTAACAATAAGGATGTAAAGTGAAATCGACCGTTTTAAATTTTTTATTTTTTTGTCCTCAATGCTGTTTACAATGTTAGAATGTTAATGTTATTGCAGGAACACTTGGCCCCTGCTGGCTATATTAAAATACCTACTGTGAGTAAATTTTGATTTGAGATTCCCATATAATTAGCGATTAACTTTAAATTCCAATTTTTTTTTAATATTTTTTTTTTCATTTTTCATATAACCAATTAATTACACATTGCCCTACGTGGTTTGACCCAATTTCAAATTTACACATCTGTGGTATTTTTATCACCACTTATAGATGTGGTTTAGACTTAAATATAACTGTTAAATATTTAACTTAATTGTGTAAAATGACAAATTCACCTTTATACTCGACTCGACTCGGCCTGGGTAATAAAGGAAAAGGGAAAGAAAAAAAAATAGGGACAAACGGATATAATTGACTTTTTGAAGTTTGACAGTCAATTTTAACAGAAAATGTAACTGTTGCACTTTAATATGAATCAACGGGAAAGGGAAAGTGATGACAAAAAACATGCCACAGCTGTAAAGTGCAATTCAGTCAAACCCCAAGGACAATGTAATTTAACCGTTTTATAATTTGGCACGGGAGCCTTTCATCGATGGTATTAACTTCTAAATTAAACGTGTGATTTTGACCATGTTTCTGTGTATGCAGGACATTGATGACTACATGAAGGGATGTAAGTTTTTGCCCGAGCTTAATAACGAATACGTTGATCACAAAAACGCTACTTACAAGGAACGGTTTGCTCGCTTGCAAAATTTGGTTCTTATCATGGTAAGCGTAATATATATATATATAGACACACACACACATAAAACTTAAGTGCAATTGTTAAATATTTAACAGAATTATGTAAAACAACAAATCTACCCTTACATCTGACCCAAGAGAGTAAAGGGAAGATAAAAAAGGGAGCAAGTGGATATTATCAGATATATATACCAATTAATATTAAATAATTTAATAATTTTGACTTTTTGAGGTTTGCTCGTTAATCATTATGGAAAATGTAACCGTTGCGCTTTAGTTTGAGCCACGTAGGGTAAATGATGATGAAAATACCACATAGGACAAATTGTAATTAACCCTTTTTTTTTTCTTTTAAATTGTTATGCCATGGAACAGTTTGAGCAGGATACAGTTTTAGTGCCAAAAGAAACCTCATTGTTTGGGTATTATCCAGAAGGGTCTTGGAGCACAGTTCTGCCTGCACAACAGGTAATGTTCTTACTTCATTTATGCTGTTTTACTGTTTTTGTTCCCTAATTCCTATTTCAGCTCGCAAAATTTTAAGGTTAATGTACAAAAACGCATTTGATAAACACGTTTCTGTTTCCAAAATTTTGACAGTAATTTGGGACTGTTTCCAAACACGTTTCTGTGTGTGTGTAACTATGTATGCATGTATAATCTATAGTATAAATCAAGATCGTATTCGAAAATGTCTTTTATAAATGATTGGAATTGATTTTGATAAAAATAAACATATAAGACTGTTTTGCAAAAAATTTGAAAGGAAAATTCCACTTCCGACACCATTGAGTTAAATTATATTTTTTACCCTTCAAGTTTCACATTTGCGTTTAATTGGTCAATTTCTTTTATTATTTATTAAAAAGTTGATACAGTACCTTCCGTCACGGGAAATCTCTAGTGTGTGTGTGTATATTATAGTCTCGCTATATACACACACACACATTCAATATCTTTTTATGTATTGAAATGTTGCAGACAAAGCTTTACACCGAAGATTGGATCGGGTTGAAGACATTGGATGAAGCCGGTAAGGTGAAATTCATAAACGTATCGGGCGGGCATCTCAAGATTACACACAGTGACATGAAAAAACACATAGTGCCTTATTTGGAGGAGAAGGAAGGAGGAGGAGGATCCAAACAAGTCACAGCAGCCAAATCATCTCAAAAATGGTTATCTTCTTTCTGGAATTTCATGAAGCAAATGGCTGGGATTGAAGAAGATGAGTTGTTGCTGCTGCTACAACAGTCTCTTGAATAAAATTTCATTACATCCTATTTTTTTAGGATTAATTACACTTTGTACCCCTGTGGTTTGACCGAATTACTCTTCGGTCTGAATCACAATCAGAAGGAGTAAGGAATGACGAAAATGCCATAGTGGTATAAAGTGCAATTCAGTCAAATTACATTGTTATATTTATTTACACGCGGCAATAGAACTATTTAAAAAAAAAATGAATAATACACATCGAAAGAACATTGTTGTATTGGGTGATGTATTGTTTGGAAAAACATTTTTTTGGGGGTAATTTACTAGTTTTGGTAATTATTTTAGGATTTTTTGACACTTTGTAGCCTTAAAGTTTGAACAAAATTTCACTTTGGTCCCCATAATTTCAATTTGAACATATAACACTTCAAAATTTCTTAATCATCTGTATTTTTTTGTTTTTTTTTTTTGAAATCTCAACGGAACGAGGAAAGTTTTATTGATAAATACAAATAATATAAAGTTTAGAGAGGGCAAAACCTAACCTTTGAGGGTAATTGAATAAAATTTCAGTATATGATAATTTTTTTAAGGTTAATTACACTTTATACTCTTGTAGTTCGATTAAAATTACACTTCAATGTCAATCACAGTGAATAAATGGTGACGAAAAATACTATAATGGTGTAAACTGTAATTCAATTGAATTATATTGTTGTATTTATTTACACGTAACAATAGAAGACGAAAATACTATAGTGGTGCACAGTGCAATTCAATCAAATTACATATTTATTTACACGTGACAACTGTAATTCAATCAAATTACATACTTATTTACACATGACAATACAACTATGTAAAAAAAGCAAAAGAAAAAAAAAATGAATAATATAAGTTAAAGAACATTGTTGTATAGGTGGATGTATTGTTTGGAAGCACAATATAACACTTTAAAATTTCTTAATCATCATTTTTTATTTTGGAAATCTCGGCGAATGAGGAAAACTTTATTGATAAATGCAAAGAATACAAAATCCAGAGGAGACAAAACCTGACCTTTGACGACAACCAACAATTTCTTAATCATCTCATAACAATCATTGTGATTATCCCCATTTAAAATTTTGGACAAAAAATAATTGCTTGTTATGCACCTAACCGCTTTAAAGAGACTTTATGAATAATTTTATCCTTCTCCTTCATTCTCTTTTTTGCCCAAATACTCAAAAACAACATAATATATGTGTTTTCGTTAAAAAAAAAAAAAAAAGTTGAAAATGACCATAAAATTCCCTTAAAATAGTTAGGCACACTAAGAATTGATTGTCGTCAAAAAATTTAAAACAAAATTATCGATTTGGACTGAAATGAGATGATTACAAAATTTGAGGGTATTATGTGATCAAATTGCAACTGTGAGGATCAAAGTAAAGAAGGGGGAGCCAAACAAAGCCTTAACTCGGCATGAGCTTGATACAGTAACTTCTAATTACAGAATATACCCCAGAGAAAACAAAAGTTAAAAAACAAGCCCTCAATTTCTACTTCTTTAAAATCAACCCCTGGACAATTTTATTACCAATTTCAATTAGGTAAATGCAGAAGCATCCTTGGGCAACTTCTTCTTCGAAAAGAAATTATACAGAAGCAGAAATATCCAACCTTTTTAGATCGATGATTTAATCTGGTGATGCTCAAGGTTACGAAGCACGATTCTTGCGAAAATTTTGGTTTCGAGGGGTGCAGTTGCTGCGGCAGCGGCAACACGGAGAACACGAGGCGCTCCGGCATTCTGCAAAAGGCTCACGTGGTGGAGAGCATGGCGGCCACCCGGGATGGTGAACTGAAAAAGAAAAAAGACCAGTATTAGAAGGGTTAATTACACTGCTAGTCCCTAAAGTTTGGGGTCGGTTCGGGATTTTTTATTTCTTTTTTCAATTAAAATTTTTAAAATTATTCCATTTTGGTTCAAGAAGCTAAAGTGAGCATGTCAAGGGGGGGCCGAATTGGAACGATTTTGAAACTTCATGAGTCTAATTGGAACAATTTCAAAATCTAAGGTGGCGTAGTGTTTCTACTTTTCTGTTTCTAGTTCCAATAAATTAGGATGAAAATTATGTTTCCATTCTGGAGTATTCTGGGAATAGAAACATGTTTGATAATGACTATAGCCCTGAAATTGTTTCTTTTAGTTCATGAGAACAGCCACACAGAAACACATTTGGTTGCAATATTTGTTCTTTTTCTTGTTTCTTTAAATGTATGACAATAAGAACACATTTCTCAACCAGTGTTGTGGTGGTAGCCGTGTTGGTTGAGTGGACCCTTTTCATAATACCAACATTTGAACGAAAAGGAAGCCCCCCCCCCCCCCCCCCCCTCAACACCCCATATGTGTGTGTGTGGGGTGGTGGTGGGGGGCGGTGGAGGGGGTAGGGGCCTGGGCGGAAGGTGAGTGTTTTTTAACGGCATATACCTGGACAAGAGCGAACGCAGCACATGCCTTGAGTACAGAAGAAGGATTGCGTAGCATGCTAACGAATCTTCCAATCTCCGCTCCACTAATGGAAAAAAAAAAAACAAAGAACGGAATAAGAACAATAATATACTTCTAACATTACAATATTCATCTTCTTGCCTATGTCCCGGAGATATATGTATGATCTGATAGAAAAGAGAACGATACCGGCATTAAACAGATGAGAGATTGAATAAAAAGACAGCTTGGAAATTTAGAAGAGCATTGCAAAAATATAAAGCACTAAGAAACCGCATAGGCCATTAAATCCGTGTTTTAAAGGCACTGTCCGAACTCACATAGGGCGAACACACCCCGGGCCTTGCAAAAGAGGCACCAACCCTTTAAGGCATATTTATTGTTTATTTTAGAGGTTTTTGCACTTTGCACCAAATTGTGTCAAACCAGTCCTTCTGTCATTTTTTTTTATGACGGAAATTAACCACGTGTCAACACAGAATCGGCCACAAAGGTGAATTCCGTCATAACAAATAACAAAAGGATTGACATGACATGATTTGGATACTTCAGGGTTTAATGTGTTCAAATTGAAAGGAAAGAGACTACAGTGGAATTTCTCTGAAACTTCAAGGACGCAAAATGCAAAAAACTCTTTATTTTATTATACAACAACAACTAAGCTTTTATCCCACTTATGTAGGATCGGCTACATGAATCCATTTACGCCATAGTGATCGATCAAGAGCCATCTCCTCCATCAGGTTTAACGTCGTCGTATCATTTCTAATAGTCTCGTCCAACGTCTTTTTAGGTCTACCTCTCCCTCTAATAGTTCCCTGCACTTGAAGTAAACCACATTTTCTCACTGGTGCTTCTATGGGTCTTCTATGCAGATGCCCAAACCAACGTAAACGATTCTCTAATTTTCTCTTCGATGGGTATTATTCTTAAGTTTTCTCTAATAGTCTCATTTTTAATTTTATCCATTCTCGTCTTCCCACTCATCCACCGCAGCATCCTCATTTCTGCTACCCCAATTTTCTGAACATGATTTGTTTTTACAACCCAACATTCTGAACCATATAGAAGTACTGGTCTTATAGCAGTTTTGTAGAATTTTCCTTTAAGTTTCAACGGAATCCTACGATCACAAATCACCCCAACTGTACTTCTCCACTTTAACCAACCTGCCTTGACTCTATGCGTAATGTCCTCCTTGATTTTGTTATTGTTCTGAATTATTGAACCTAAATATCTAAAATGATCAACCTTTGGCACCTTCTCTCCGCTAATTTTGACTGCACCACCATCTCTCCGGGCCTTGCTAAAATTGCAATGCATGTATTCCGTCTTGTTTCTGCTAACCCTCAAACCTTTAGACTCTAAAGTTTCTCTCCATCTTTCTAACTTATTATTAAGATTTATTCTACTTTCGTTAACTAATACTATGTCATCCGCAAATAACATCCTCCAAGGTACTCCATCTTGAATATGTTTTGTGAGCTTATCCATCACTAGCACAAAGAGGTAAGGACTCAAAGATGATCCTTGATGTAAACCTATGTTAATAGGAAATGGACAAATATCGTCTCTTCTTGTTCGAACACTAGTGACTATACCTTTATACATATCCTTAATTACTTCAATGTACACATTGGATACCTATTTCTTTTTTAGCACCCACCACAAAACTTCTCAAGGTATCCAATCATAAGCTTTTTCCAGGTCTACAAATACCATATGTAAATATTTCTTCTTTCTCTATATTTTTCTATTAATCTCCTGAGTAAATAGATAGCTTCAGTGGTTGATCGGCTGGACATAAATCCAAATTGGTTCTCTTCTATGCTCGTTTCATGCCTTATTCTATATTCTATCACTATCTCCCAAAATTCCATAGTATGACTCATAAGTTTTATGCCCCGATAGTTCATGCAACTTTGAACATCCCCTTTATTTTTATAAATGGGCACTAAAATGCTCCTCCTTCTGTCATCAGACATTCTCTTAGTCCTCAAAATGTCATTGAAAAGTCTGGTCAACCACTCTATCCCAATATCTCCCAAACTCTTCCACAACTCTATAGGGATATCATCTGGCCCTACTGTTTTTCCAGTTCTCATCTTCCTTAGTGCTATTCTAACTTCCGAAACCCAAATTCATTTAAGGCTTTGGATCTCTTTTTGTGCTTTTGCCTATTGATGTTTAGGGTTTAGAAGAAAGTTATAGTTTATGTTGACACGTTTCATATATTTTTAGGATCGGACACTTTTTATGGGTAAATTAACTCAGCTATATAATTATATTAATTTTAGTTAATACCGCAGACAATATTGTTGAATTATTTCTGTTTTTTCATTCTTGTGATTATATTTAGAGGTTTTTGCACTCCCCTGAAGTTTTGGAGAAATCATACATTTAACCCCTGTGCTTTCAACTTGAACACATTAAACGTTGAAATATCCAAATCGTGTCAAGTCAGTCCATATCGATAACTCCGTTTTTTCATAACAAAAATCAATCACGTGTCAAACATGGAATCACTCATGTGAGTGAATTCCGTACGGAAGGACTAACTTGACACGATATTGATAATTTAGGGTTTAATGTGTTCAAATTGAAAGAACATGAGTAAAGTGAGATTTCTCTTAAACTTCATAGGTGCAAAGTGCAAGAAGCTCTTATATTTCTATATTTTAAAATATTTTGCATGTTGGATCTCACGCCTCGCCTAGTAGAGACTAAAGGCCTTGGCTTTTGAAAAATAGGTCAAATACATCCTTTAAGCATAACAAAGTCTATTACATTTTTAATAATAGATCAATAATCGATGGCCAAAACAAGTTGAGGGACGGACCTGCATCTTAGATGACCCGCTTCTTGAATACGGGCTGATTCTGTTACTTGCGCCAATGCTGCAGGGGCTGACGACGCAGCAGCAGCAGAGAACGCCTGTTGATTGGAAAATGCAAGGATAAAAGCTTCAATGTGCTTCAGAGCCATCCTCCTGGCTCCATCTAAGTTAACGGTTTTTGAAGTGCTTGTGGATGAAGTTCCCATTGGTGAAAATTCACCCATTCTGCACAAGCATGTAAAAATACATAAGCATTGAGATTATAGTTGAATTTGACAGAAGCTTATGGCTGCATTTCCTAGATATGGCGGTTTACATCCGGCTCACCTGCCCCCGCCCCATCCTCAACTGACCCGACCTCGTAGAATCGGTTTTTTGTTAATTTCATCAAGCTAAAGAAATTTTTAGGTTTCTTATGAAAACCTACCTCGGTTTGGGTCAGATGCGATTGTCCCGAGGACCATTATTGTGATATATATGTCCATAGTTGCTCTAAATTCCCATTTAGTACATATCTATGTGCGTGCATATTTTTATTTTTTATCTTTCTTTTTTCAATTTTTTTGGGTGCGGGGTGGGGGGTGATAGTTAACCCATTTCACACTAAGGTTTAGAGAGATTAAACAGCCTCCCTCCCCTTTTCGCTTTTTCCCTTCCCATCTCTCCTCTTGTTTCTCTTTCTCTCTCTATGGTGGGTGTGTGTATATATATTTACAGTGCCACCTCATGAAAGTCCATAGATCATACTTATGTTGATCGATGCTTGGAATTAGATCGATTTATTGTTCTTCCTTTTCTTCTAGAAAATTTAAGATGACTCCCTAATTGTCGAGCCTGTATTCTATAGTTTCAAAATTTTATGACCTAAAGGGACCTTTTCTGGTTTTCAACTATATGAACGTTTTATGGGGTTCAGAGTATAGTAATGCGTAGGTATTCCTACTAATTCTGAAAATGACCGATGTTCGCACTTGGATCTCTGGGAAGCATCAAAAATGGTGTTTTCAGGCCGGATAATTCAAAAAAAATGGGTTGGGGGTGGTCAAGCAGAAAAATTTAGGCCCAGTTTGGTTACTGTTTCCGTTTCTTGATTTTTGTTCCCGCTCCAAAAAAATTGGGATTAATATATAGAAATAAAAATTTTGGGAGTAATTCTTAAATTCTTTAAGAATCTGAGAAATAAAAAAAATATTAATTTTTATTCATTCCCGTAAACTATTCCCACGACCACCTTGCCGGCCACCACCACCCTCCCTGCCACCATACATTTAAAATTAAAAAAAACCGTTGCAAACAAATGTGTTTCTAGTTTCTATTCTCATAAATTAAAAGAAACAATTTCAGAACAATGGTCGTCACCGAACATATTCCTATTTCCGGAATACTTCAGAACGAAACCAAAATTCCCATCCCATCCCAGTTTATTGGAAGTAGAAACTGAAACACTAACCAAATGCCACCTTATTGTCCAGTTCTATTAAAAGTTACCGGGGTTCGGCTAGAGGCTATGTATATTACAAATCCGACCCGACCCAACACATTTTAAACCCAAAATTAAGGCACGTAGATATACACTACAAACCAACCAAATAGTGAACACCTTTGAGAAGTAGAAGATTAGTGATACCAATAATATATTCAAATATAAGTAGAGACTAAAAGCATGTTTGATAACACAATTCAGCACTTAGGACTAGATGCATCACGTACTTGTCAAATTAAGTGTGTTTGACAACAAAAAACGGATACCATTGTTTGCACAAAAGACGTCATCTATAATTGGAAAAGCATCAAAATGTTACATATACATAACATGTAGGACTGGGAAATAATTACCTTATGTCAAACATGTATGCCAGTGCCAACGCAGCCATGAACCGTGCCATTTTTGACACGGATGATGAACAAAGATGAACTAGAGCTGGAACTCCGCCTTCCTCCACTATACGGAGTGCATTACCAGGGTGGAAAGCAAGATTCCACAAAGCTCCAACTGCTGTTTCATGGACATCCTGAAAGAGAACAAAATGGATTATGCTCGACCTAGCTCTTTTTACGAGTGTCATAAACTAAATAATAGGCTCCTATCAGTCATTCCTAGAGTGCAAACTTGAGAAGCAAAAAAATGTTGATTCCTATTCACTCCCACAAAACTATTCCCAACACCACCCCGCTGACTGCCACCACCACGCCAGCAACTACCATACATTTAAAGAAAAAAAGAACAAATATAGTAACCAAACGTGTTTCTTGTTTCTGTTCTCATTAATCAAATGAAACAATTTCAGGACAATTCCCGTTACCAAACATGTTTCTATTCCTGGAATTCTCCAGTATGGAAACAGAATTCCCATCCCAATTCATTGGAAGTAGAAATAGAAATGCAAAAACACTAGTCAAACGCCACCTAAAATTGTTATCATCTATGTGATAAAAGATTGGATTGGGAAATATCTTCAAATAAAGGAATGAGATTTATTTTGTTTAAGAATGGAGGGACTGGATCGATTCCTTTATTTTATCCCAAAAAACAAATCTCGCTTCTAAGAAACTAAACCGTAAATTCCCAACCCAAAAGCTTTTGTCCCACCCTTGTCACGGTTGCCTCTTCACTCCATGATCATCTTCGTGACCGCCACACCAGCAATATGCAAACAAAGATTCCCACAAATATTTTTAGTGTCAAGTAAACTGCATACTTACTTCAGCCTCAGACCGAGCCAATGCTATAAGAGATGCGACGCCTCCTTCTCGTCCAATGGCAATGCTAGTTGACATAAACCAAATTGTATTACAATTAAATTTCTTATCAGAAATAAATTTTAAAAACAAAAAGCACGAAATCATCTTAGGTATCAAGTAACGGGCCTATGAATCTATGATTCATCAAAAAGCATTTGATGAGATATGAAGATTACAAAAGGGAAGAAAGAATGGATGAAATTGAGACTAAATGCACTAGTTGTCAGGAAAATTCAGAAATTATGCGAGTCCGATCTATTGTAATGGACTTGTCACTCGTTACTCATATACATTAAGAACTAAAAGAGTTACTGCTAATAACTTGGCTTAAGCATATACAGACTCCTCAAATTACAAGGCTAATAGTCCACTTAAATTGTCGCCGTGGTATCAGAGTCAAACCTTAGTCCACACTCACTGGACTAGCCATGTCGGGTGCAAATCATGACAATTTCCCGTATGTATTCCCATTCCCCTAGCATTGACGGCATAAATGAAAATAGTAGTTTGCAAATAGTTCAAGAACAACCCCAGAAGAGCTTGCTTGTTGTTTGTTTGTTTATCAAACGGAACGAGCTCGAGCTCAAATTTTTGTCGGTTTAATATTTTGAGTAGAGACGAGCTTTTATAGCAAACATTCTTTCACTAACGACAGCCTTTAAGTATTGTGAATTCAAGAACCAATATTGTTTGTGACATTGGATAATATTTTTCAGACAAGCTTGATTATGTTTTTGAGTTTCCGCTTGATCATGTTTTCGAGCCGAGCTCGAGCCATTTTTTCCTTGTTTGTTGGGAGAGCTGTAGCAAAGCTCGAAAAAGGTTTGTCGAGCTCCACTGACCTCGAGCTTCGCAAATTTATTTTAATCTAAACAAACAAAGGTTATGTTGAATCCCACATTGATGTTGGGCCCTCCAATATCCGTTCGCACTAATTTGTCAAAGTCCATCCTGTGCATGATGGGCGTGTTGAATCCCACATAACTTGTGTTACCTGATCTTGAGCTATATATAAAGCCTAGTGCAAAACTCATCTTACAAGACGTCTTTTGAAAGTGAGTTAGATCCATCGGATTTCTACAGGGTACACCAATATTACCCATCGCCTTGTTTATTGTCCTACCTAGTGTCCCAACTAGGGTAAGGTAACATATCATACATGCAATTGACGCTGATCCCCCAATGGACTTATGGCCAACCCAGAAGTTCCACATGTAGTGGGCTTGGGTCGCCTACTCGCCTCTGACAAAATTTTGTGTCGGAAATGTAGCCGATACAAATATTTCGTGGGGCCGTATCTCGACACATATACAACATGCCTAAGTCCGTGTCCTAATATTTGTATTCCTTGGACACTTGCTGAAAATAAGGACACAACAAGAGAAACGCCAAGGGGTTGCCTTCTAGTTATGTTTTACGAAATAATAGAGATGAATGTGCCGAAGTGACAAAGACATAAAAAATCACACTAACCCTAATTCCATAGTCTTGAAAAATCTTCAGTCCCTCTCCTTTTATATGTAATAGAAAACTATTTGGTGCTAGTAGTGATCCTTTATTTATCATATAAATTTCGTATAACCTATTTTCCGTAAAAACCATTCAATTGAATTGCCATATCCTAAATGCATCCATATCCTACTTGTTTGGAATTTTTTATATTGTCAGATTTGTGTTGCCATATCCGTTTTTCATATCTGTGTCAGTGCTTCTTAGACGCAATCCTTTTTCGGGAGTTATTTGGGAAACTGAATGTTCACAGACCAATTTGAAACTACGACTAATTTGGAGTAATCATGAAAATTAACACCAATATTGATTTAAATTTAGCACATACCTATTAGCTTCCGACACTGACAATCCCCATAGAGCACCTGCAGCTCTCTCTTGAAGACAAGTAGATGCATTTGAACAGGAGTTTGCAAGAGCGACCTAAACAAGTAAATAAATTTCAAGTGCTAAGACATTCCGTCAAATACATACATACAAATATATAAATATATATATATATAGAGAGAGAGAGAGAGAATTTTGCAGCAAAAGTTCTTTCCGGTAAAAAGGAAATCACAAAGAAACGGAGTTATGGTGAACAAAAACTTGACTCAAAGTTAGAATCATTCACCCTCCTGTTAAGGAGTAAAGAATGCTAGATATCCACACAATCTACTTGATTGCAAGGATCAGCAAGTAGAGTAAAACAATTAAAGCCAGAGTACCAAAAACCATCTTACACATAACAGCAGCATCAAAGAGAAGCTTGTTGTTCACAGCCAACCCTACCCCCCAACACCACCCCATGCCCGAAAAAATAAATAAATAAAAAATAAAATAAAATCACATAAGTCATATGGGTTTGTTCTATTTCCCATGTAGGGTGGCCTAGGGCTTCTTCTCAAGCCCAAAAACTAGCTCATGAGGTGAGACTTTTCCTTACACTTATAATCTGACCGGGATAAAAACAACAATCTCTCCCTTACTAATCGGGCCTTTAGTCGACTAACTCTCAACCAATCTCCCTTCGTGACTATTGGGCCAGAGTTGTTGTAATCTAGGCTCTGATATCAGTGTATGGTGGTCTTGGAACTCTCTCAACCCCAAAAGCTAGCTCATGAGGTGAGGTTTTCCCTCACACTTATAACTTGACCACCAGCCGCTTCCACATCCGATGTGGGATAAACCCAACAAAACATGAGAGGAACCATGGTGTCATATGAAATAAAAGATCGTAAACAGTTGGTGGAACGGTGACTTATCTGTCCACTTACCGACCAACACAAATATAATTAAACCTTATGCTAGTGACTTCAGCATTTGGCACTTCCCATATCGGGAAATTGTAGATGCACCACAGAATGAAAAAGTCATGAACACTACACAAAGAAGAAAAAGGGAGAAAAGAGAATACCAAGGCTTCAACCCCCCCAGCTGCTGCAATTGCTTCCCGGTTTCTGTCATCGAATGATAAATTCCATAATGCACCAGCAGCTTCTTGCCTGTTTGAGGATTTATGTAGAACCCACTATTAAACACAGCCACTAAAAGAATAATGATTGGGCTTGAGACATTCACATATCATATACATTGGCATGATGTGACTTCAACAAAACTAAAAAAGGCAGCCCAATACACGAAAGCTCCCGCCATTGTGGGGTCTGGAGAGGGTTAGATGTACGCAGTCTTACCCCTATACAGAGAGACTGTTTCCAAGATTTGCACCCGGGACCTCCGGGTTACAATGGAGCAACCTTACTATTGGACTTCAACAAAACTAAGACCAAAAAAGGTCACGCCATGAGTTCAATAAGTACCAGAAAAGTAACAAATGTAGAACGTAAAGCAATTGGACAATAAAACATGTCCGAACAAGGTTTAGAGTATATAGAAAAAAATCTTCAGTTCATGATTCCCCGGACAAAGGCATTCTCCAAATCACAGAAGAAGGCGGCATAGAGCATGCTCTTGAAGTATAGATCAATCAAAGAATAAAAGAACTGTCGTAAAATCGAGCCAATGTCTTCAATAATGCATACGTGCTATGACCTAAAACCTAAGAACCGACAATTTTTCATTTTTGTTTCCTTTTTTACTTCCTTTTAGGAAGTGTTTCACAAAAAAAAAAAAGAAAAAAAAAAGCCTTTTGTATGAAGAATATGAAACAAGAAGTTGAAATTCAAGATTAAAACTTGACTACCTGACACCATCATAAGAAGAACGGGTAAGTTGCACAAGCGCTTCAAGAGCTCCTGCCTCTTGTCCGACGGCAGCATTGTTATTATTACTGTCTCCATGGGCTGCTAAATTAGCCAAAGCACGAGCAGCCTGCTCATCAAATACACAAATTACAAGTGGTTACTAAATTTATTTCGGGTGTGTATGTATATACGAAATTATAGATCAAAATCTAAGAACTAATACAAATACGAAATGCGGATAAGACATGATACGAACATAGCGTTAAAAAAAATAGGACATGGACACAACTCGAATACTAAAAATGATAAATATCATATACATACATATCGAACATATAAATTAGTTACTCTTTTTACTCAAAGCATCCAAGAAATATAAAGGCTGGGGGGGGAAAAGTAATATAATACAATGAATTATGCAATATACGGGTATCCAAGCATATTGGGCGCATATCCAGTTGTATCTGAAATGGAAACTTCAAACTCTTAGGTGTGTCGGTACTTCGAAGATAAGACTGAAGGTAATATGTGGCCAAAGTCAATGGTCAAGGCAAGATAAGAAAACTGATTTATTAGATTACCTTCAAAAAATACAATTCCCCATACCAATTGAATCATGTCATATCTTTTGACATAACGCATACATTGTACTGCAGTGTTTGCTCAAAAAGCAGAGAAAAGAAACTGGTGCACAATATACATTATGCCATTTTGCGAGTTTACAATGAATTCAACCATAATATAGCATCCTACTATGCTAGAAATATTGAACGTGAAGCAACTAGGTTTTTTAGGAGGCATTTGGTTAGTGTTTCTGTTTTTCTGTTTCTACTTCCAATAAACTGGGATGGGATGAGACGGAAATTATGTTTCCGTTCTGGGGTGTTCCGGAAATAGAAACATGTTTGGTAATGACAATTATCTTGAAATTGTTTCTTTTAATTTATGAAAACAGAAACAAGAAATACGTTTGGTTGCAATATTTGATCTTTTTTTTGGACAGGATGGTTGTGGCCAGCGGGGTGGTAGTAGGAATAGTTTTGTTGGAGTGAATAGAAATCGACATTTTTGTTTCTCATATTCTTAAGGAAGTCAGGAAATAGCCCCAAATTACTTGCAAAATTTTGGGAACAAAAACGTGTTTTACCAAACGGTTTTTGTACACTAATCCCAAAATTTTGGGGGCAGGACCAGTAATCAGGGCAGAAACAGTATAACTCAACTAAAAGGCTGCACGCTAAGGAACTCAAACACGATCGACATCAATAAAGAAAATGGAATCTCAGAATACACTATCAACTATGACAGTTCTTTACCATGGAATCTCAAAATACTTCAACATGTTCCCAGAAACTCATCTAATTCTTATTATGATAAAGCTTACTCGTGTATTAAAGGGTTTAGGCACGATTTTGCATAAACTTATAGCTACCTTTAAACCAAGTTTGAGAAAATATGGTGCTGTTATGAACAAGTACGTGGGAAATTGGCTCATATTGGAATATGTCCACCACCTGTTCATGTACTCCCTCAGACTTGCAGTTCCGAGCAAGCATAACCAACGCATGAACTCCACCTACAAGTGTGACCTCCATGCTACACTTGTCATCAGCTGCCAAATTTGCAAGAGCGCCAGCAGCCCGCTCCTGAAAACAAGTGATTGGGAGCTAGTAACCCTGCCCCTGTATGAGAAGTATACACATTTTGCACCAAAAAATACATGCATGAGATACAAAGAACATACCAGAACCCCATCACCGCAACCCGACCATTTGAAGATTAGATCAACTAAAGCTTTTACACCACCCGCCTCAACAATGGAACCCTGTAATAGGAACTTCGTTTTGTTAAAATTCAGAATGTTTGGGCATATGGTGATGGAAGAACGAGAATGGAACAACCTTGTGGTCTTCCCCAACAGAGAGATTCCACAAACCTCCTGCAGCTTCTTCAGCAACCAACATGTTCCTTGACCTTGCCAAATCTGCAAGAATGTCAATTCCTCCTTCGTCTGCCACAGCTTTTGCGACATTTGCATTCACTGATAGGTTTGCTATAGCCTACATCTCCCAAGAGAATGGAAATTAACCAAATGTCTACCTCGAGAAAAATGAGTCTAGTTTAAATGAACTAGGGTTTCACATGCCTAAAGGCACTATATTGATTTTCAAATTTGTAAGTGTAAAAAAATAGTAAATAGAAAAAATTGACTAAAAAAGTATATGTAAGAAACTTAAAGGGTACAAAATATAATTTAAGTCAACTGCTTTGTAAGTGGGGGAGTGAAATTTTTAGGATGAAATTTTCCACCAAAAAACTTTCATAATCCAATCTTATCCATCAATTTCCCTTAAATCAATCTCAAACCTTAATGAAAAGACATTTAAAAAAATGTCCTAATAAATAAATTTCCTTTTTTTTTACGCTAAGGTGTGTTCAGACTAGTTTACCCGCACCTCGACTAATCACCTCCCCGGGCAATCTTAAGGGTACACTCCCCCACATCAGCCAAGTGCATTTAGGATTAAATTCAAAATTTAATTCCTGAAGTGCTACTCTCCAGGAGAGTCGAACCATGGTTGACAAGAAAAGTGGGCACCTCCCTTTGCCAACCGGGCTAACACCTCTTGGGTTCCTAATTAATTGATATTACATATAAATGTGATCCTTAACGAATTTGACTAAGAGGCCAAATTAAAAGGATTAATACAATAAGCATGGATGACCTTCATAAATGAAGATCATAAATATGAAAAGACAAGTATCAATCATTTAATATGGATCTAAACAATTTGCATTAAGCCATAAATGGAACTGCATATAACTAGTGTGACCATTACACCGACAATCCACTATAATTTTTACCTTTGCGGCTTCTGACTGGAGCCCTTCCTTCCAAGATCTTGCAAGGTTTAGAAGGAGGCGTATCCCGCCCTCACGCAGAACGGCTTCATCCTTTCCACCATCAATACTAGCATTTTCATCATCGATGACCACAAAAGTTGCAAGGCCAGAGGCTGCTCTTTCTTTGACATCCTCTTGTTCGCTCTGGGTTAAACTCAGCAAGAGTGATGCGCCTTGTCTGAGCCAGAAATTATCCAAACCCTGTGGATTGCTCTCGGCAATGCGTAGAAGTGAATGCGAGAGAACCCACTCGAGCCAAATCACGATATCATCCACATTTCTATCCTTGGTCTTCGAACTCCTCCAATCAGAGAACACGTTTTTTTCCGTTATTGTCGGGTTGATGAAAAGAGATGCAACTCCTTTAAAAATGTCCGTTAAAAGGGTGAGCAGCAGTTTGCCTTTATGGTTGCTACTAGCGGCAAAGACAGTGTCTTGCTCAAGATTAGGGCAATTCAAGGCACACAAAAGCTTCAACCTATGCGAGGACGTAAACAATCTTAAAACAGCAGCAGGACTAATATCAGTCCTCGAAACATCTAAACCTCTCAAATTTGGCAGCTTACTCCAATGCTGTGAAACTGTATCCCACTTCATATTTGCTGTTCCTGCAACAGAGAGGAAGCAAACGGACACAACACTTCCAAGCGCCGCCTCATCAACACTGAGACAATCGATGAACCCAATATCGGTCAAGTTATGGCAGTTCTTGGCCAAAGCATTAATGGCATCTCTATCAACTTCCCTGATTCCTGAAAGTCGAAGTTTTTTAAGCTTAGGACAGCAAATCGCAATTGCTTTTATTGCATCACTGCTGATTTTTTCACAGAAATCTGGTCCGAGTTGAAGGCTCTCGAGTGCCTCATGTCGAGCAGCAACCACAGAGAGTGTTGAATCAGTGATTTTCTTGCAGGAGTCGCCACTGATTTCGACCAAACACCTAGCTTGAAGATGTACTATGGAATCCGCAGACTCTGCCCCACGAAATCGAAGCTTCTGAAGATTGGCACATCGAGAGGCAACCGAAGATGCTGCTGTGGCATCGCATTTATGGGCACGAAGATCCAACGACTGCCATAAACATGGAGATGTACCTAGATTCCTCCATGTTCGACAGGTCGATGATAAGCTTGCTCTATCACGATAATTCAAACACGAAAATAGCTGAATTACTGTATCATCAGGCAATCTAGTCCAGTCTACAGCAACATTTCGATTTAAACTTGAACCAACATCCTCGATTTCGAGAAAACTTGGGCAATCCAGCTTCTCCTTCCCCTTTCTTACTACCCTTCTCCGAACCCTCCTACTCATATCTCAATCACAGACAGATTAAATCAAACAAAAAGGCCCAGCTCTTTGAGCAACCAATGAATTGAAAACCCAAAACCTCAAGCGCTGAATCCTCCAGACCAGAAAAGAAACATGCAAATCCGGTGTCTGAAAAACAGTATCATCAAGAAGAAAATCCTAAAGCAGCTGATCATCACAGACAAAATTCAGACAGGTGTTGACCCACCAATTCCAATGACCCAGTTCGAACGCCCAACACCTCAAAACCCTTATTGCTCAATCCAATAACAAAATTCCCGGGAATCAACCAAGAATTTATGCGCTAGAAATGGAGCTAAAGATTCACAAATCACAGAAAACCAGGCAAAACATGAGAAATTCTCCCATCATTAATGAATTGAAGTGAGTGAAGTAATTAAATTTTGTCTAAAACCTCACCTTTGTGGGGTCGAGTCGAAATTGCGTTCAATAAGCTCCAACCGATCACTAATGGTAGCTATACAGATAGAGAAGAAGAGACGGGAAAGATGATTCCGGTTCGTGTGAAATGGTTTATGGCCATCGGATCAAAGCTAAACCCTCAAATCACTTCTCTCTCGCTCTCTCTTTCTCTCTCTCTTCCAGTCCATCGATTTGGTGCGGTTCCAATGGGAGAACAATCCAAAATCACAGAAAAGGGACAACAGAAAGCGAGGGAGAGGGATTATTTATAGAGATGGAGGGAGAAGGGGGTAATTCGCAATTAGTCCTAGGGTGTAATTTGTTATTTATCCTAAGTTTAGAATTAATTTCCTTAAACTGATTTTTGGTACCATTTTAGTCCCGGGTGCTCACGCATTGTGTGTGGAGCGCGAAAAGAGCTTGATGAATCATTTCGCATTAGAGTGAATATTAGTTACATATAACTAAAATTACTCACAAGTTAATTGTTGGAATAATTAATTATTTGATTGTTTGTATATAGGAAATCAAATATGTAGATTAGGAAATTATTTATTTGTCATTAGTTAGTTGTCTTTTTTAATTCCTAATTATTTCTATATGTAGTCTCATATTGTACAATTAACAGGTATTAGAGCTAAACTAAACCTTAGCTTCAGCCCCCCTCTTTTTCCCTTACATTCGGAGATTCGTCGCGCCTCCTTTCAGCCGACGAACACTCGTTGGCTCTCTACAACCGACGACGAAGCCTCGCCGGTCCCTTACAATCGCTAACAACATTTGCTGTCACGACCCGTCCCAGACACCCCATCACCGTAGGGCCCGGAGTGACGTCGACAAGACACCACCTAAACGTCAAACCAACTAGGAAACGACAAAGGACATATACCAGATATATACAACCACGAATGTCACCAGATATAACCTCTCTAGTTGGGGACACACCCGTCCCTGAAAATAATATTAACACAAAAATATAAACAACCAAGAACCTCTCACAGGTTCGTCTCAGACAGCTCCTCTCAAAATACTCCCATGCTACACCCATACGGGACTCTACCTAGTGCCAACAGGGGACCGACTCCTAACTGTTGTACATGCGAGTGTACTGTTTTCTTAATAAAAATATTTTTAAAATAATAATATATTCTAAATAATTCCACATTTAAATGGATTAAGTATAACGCGTATAAACAAACATCTCATATCTAATAAAAATCACCATAATATAAACAGTGAAAATAAATCAATATATATAAGTTTCATTCAAACTCATCCAGTATAAAATAAAATAATATCAATCACCATATATAATAAATCACCAAATATAAGTAAAACACCACATCTCAAAACACCACACCATCCCACCACTCTCTGGCTAGCCATAGTGATCGTTTAACCTCACGATCGGGAGTTATAACGGTACCGTAACCATCCGTAGGATATGTCTTCCTAGCGGACCTAAACTGTGCAAATAATCACCTACCGAACATCTCCGCAGGATATAATATCAATCACCACCTACCGGACCACCCTCCGGACATGACATAATATCAATCACCACCTGCCGGACCACCCTCCGGACAGGACACAAACTATGGCATAGTCCAATCAACAATATCGTCAAATCAATAATGTCATCGTCAAACCAATATCATCAACCTCTATTTCCAAAACCAATTTAATTCAAAAATCATGTTTTTCACTTTCTTTTAAAAAAAAATCACGGATTTCAATGAAAACCATTTTTCCACCTTTGTTTTTAGAAAACCAGATATTTTTCCACTCTCCTTTAAAATTACCCAAATCCAACTAATTATTTTTCAACGTTCTTTTAAACCAACATAATTCAACGAAAATCCATTTTACCAACTCACCCGAAACTTGCTTGATCCATATCATTTATAAAATCGTACAATTTTAAGTAAACACATTTTTCATCATATATATATGAAAATAGATTTTTGTAAGAAGACAGTACACTCACCTAGTAATTCGCTCTGAAAACATCTATACACTATCAATCTTCCAGTGCCCGCGAACCTATTCATGACAAGGCCTAAATTAATATTTTATGTAAAAATACCCTATCCGCACCCTGTAGACCTTAATTTTCCATAATTTCTTTTTCCCCGCCTTTTATTCAAAATATTACTATATAACTAGTATTACTCCGTTAAAGTTTTACTATATAAAATTTATTCATGTTAATGGTCTCGATATTTATTATCTCCGTTTTGACCCTTTTAGTGCAAGTAATTTAATTTAACAATCGCAAAAATATAACGAGAAACATACCCGCTCCGAAGCGATTGTTAATCCTCTTAAAGAAAATTCTTAAGTTTATGCTCTTGCACTCACCGCCTAAGCGAAACATCCACCGCCTAGGCGGACAAGCTCCTTCACAGCTCTGAGTTACACACTGACGACCCACCACCTAGGCGAACCTCCCCTCATTCTGCACATTGATTCTCCACCGCCTAGGCGGACACTCTTCCTCTTTTCTGCTCCGTTTTGATCTCAACCGCTACCTTCTCTCTCCTCACCTCACCACTCCGGCAATCATCCTCCAATTAATCTCCATACACACCCAACCCACACAAAACACACCTACATGCAGCACACACAACAAACAGTAGGCACACACACACATGCACCCACTGCTCTCTCTTTCTCTAACTTACAGCCGGCGAACTCCGGCGACACCCACACAACCAAACCACCATCGGACCAATCTGAATGACGGCACACATACACACACAGCAGGCCACACATACACTGATCACACAGAACACACCCACATAGAACCCAACTATCTCTCTCTCTCTAACCTTCACTTACCGCCGACCCCATTTTAATCAACGGCAACACATACACGCACCGGAACACACTGATCACAGCACACACACAATACCCACAGACCTCACACACACTCACAATCATCACCACCATCATCGGTCCAGACCCCACCATCGCCGAACCAACCAAAACCAACGAAGACACACACAAAATCAGAATAAAACACACACACACACACACACACACACACTCACAAATTAGCAGAAGTACCCACATACAAGCACGCAGCACACACACACACAAACGAACCCACAAACTCACCGGTTTCCACACCACCGGACGACCACATGACAACAACGGCAACGTCGGATTTCACCACCCACATGTCGACCTGCCCTCTCTCTCTCTCTTTCTCTCTCTTCGTTTCTGGATCCTTCTTCTCTCTGCCTTGCGTGTACGGATGTATGTTAGTATATGTGTGTGTGTGTGTGTGTGTACTGAAAAAGGGCCAAGCCCCTCACCGATCTCACCCTCTCTCTCTCTTTTCTTTTCTTGATCTTATCTTATAGATAAATATATATAATATAGTTAATTTGCACCAACCTTCCCCCCCCCCCCCATTTTTGTTAGGATACTAATTAATCCAAATTCTACTTTTAAGATTTTGGAAAAATTACAATTCGACCCATAAAATTATAAATCACACAATAATATCGCAATCCACCCCGGTATTTTTGAAATATTATAAAATGCGACTAAAATTGTTTGTATAAAAAAAAATCAGGGTCTTATACTTGCCGGAACCCTTACAGTCAACGACGACTTTGCCATAGTCTTTTTACAGCCGACAAAGCTTCACTGGCCTCTAACAGCCGACGACGAGCCCTTTACAGCCGACGACGAATGTCAACGGCCTTCTTACAGCCGACAATGAACTACGGCAGCCACCACAACCACCAAAATCGAAGTTTTTCTGTCCATCACCAACGACGACGAACGTTAACAGCCTTCTCACAGCCTACAAAATCGATCGATCGCAGTAAAGTTGACAAAATCGATCACAGTTCAGGCCTTCGTCTTGCGAAATTAATTCATTGAAGGTCAACCCGATGATTCTAAGCCTCTGACGATATTTTCCCTTGCCTTCACTATGTCCGACGTTACCTCGGAATCCACCCCAAGGTCCAGCCAACTTAGCGAACCAAAAAACTTTTCTTCCGAATCTCATTCCATCCAAATCACCTTTGTTCGACTGAATGGAACCAATTTCTTGCATTATTCTCAATCGGTGCGATTATACATCCGTGGAAGAGGACGAATGGGATATCTAACCGGTGATACAAAAGAACCATCCATCACAGATCCGCTGCATACGACTTGGGATGCTGAGAACTCCATGGTTATGACGTGGCTCGTAAACTCTATGGATGAAGAAATCAGCTCCAACTACTAGCCCCTACGACGAATGAACTTTGGGACAATATCAATCAGATGTATTCTGACCTGGGCAATCAATCTCAGAAGTATAAATTGACTCTAAAACTTCATGATGTTCGTCAGAGAGAAGACAGTATCACCAAATATTTCAATTCACTAAAGATAATATGGCAGGATCAAGATAGATATTTTAATGATTATGAATGACATTCGACTGAGGATTATAATCACAACAAAAAGTTGGTGGAGGATGACCGTGCTTTTAAGTTCCTTGAAGGACTAAAATCGGAACTCGACGAAGTTAGGAGACGAGTCATTGGTCGTCAGCCTCTTCCCTCAATCGGTGAGGTTTTCTCTGAGGTCCGAATGGAAGAGACCCGTCGTAATGTAATGCTCACCAAGCCGCATATTACTAGCCTCGCGACTACTTCAATTGACCAGTCTGTTTTGGCTGCCGCTGATGCTAACTTTAGCGGGTTTCAACATCGAGCAGAGAAACGCCCTTGTATATGGTGTGACTACTGCAACAAGCCCTGTCATACATGAAAAACATGCTGAAAAATCTATGGGACACCAGTCAATTTGAAGAGAAACAAGTTGGAAGAAAAATCTAATCGACCCTATCCTTCCGTGCTTGAAGTTGCGACTACTCCATTCAACAAAGAACAGATTGATCAACTTTTGAAATTGCTTGCTGCCAATCAATCATTCGGTACTCATAATGCTTACGTAGCTCAAAGGTAGCAACTCTAGAGACTTTTCTTATTCCTTAAACTCAGTACCTTGGATTATCAATTCAGGTGCTTCTGACCATATGACAAGTTTTTTTCACCTTTTCAATTCTTATTCACCATGTTCTGGTAACGAAAGATTTAGGCTTGCAGATGGTAGTTTATCACCTATTGCAAGAAAATGTCAAATAAAAATCTAAGATAGCATTAACCTAAAAATAATCATTCACGTTCCTAAACTTACTTGTAATATTTTATCTGTAAATAAAATATTGCGAGATTTTAACTGTCATGCTATTTTCTCTGAATCTCAATGTCTATTTCAGGACCAGGGCTAGGGGAAGACGATTGGCAGTGCTAAAATGGTGGATGGCCTTTATTACTTCGATAATAACTCTTTCAAGAATAAAACAACTCACGGCCCCAGTAGTATGAGTTCAACATTTGTTCATGATAAAATCATACTTTGACACCTTAGACTAGGACATCTTAACTTTCAATATCTTAAACATTTATTTCCGACTTTATTTAAGAATATAGATTATTCATCTTTTCATTGTGAAAGTTGTTTGCTTGTAAAAATTCAGCGTAATTCTTATATTTCGGAATCATATCGTGCATCAAAATATTTCTATTTAATTCACAGTGATGTATGGGGTCCCTCAAAAATCACAACACTATATGAAAAAAAATGGTTTGTGACATTTATTGATTATCACACACGTTTATGTTGAATATACTTGATGCATGCAAAATCTGATGTAGAAATTTTATTTAAAGATTTTTGCATTATACTCGAAAATCAATTTCAAACGAAACCTAGCATTCTTCGCATCGATAATGGCACGAAATATTTCAACAAATGTTTAAGCAATTTTTTGAAAACAAATGGTATTTTACATCAATCTACATGTCGTGACATATGAAAACAAAATGGCATCGTTGAATGAAAAAATAAATACTTACTCGAAGTAGTGCATGCACTCATATTTTCTATGCATATTCCAAAATATTTGTGGGACGATGCACTTTTAACAATTGCATATTTAATCAATTACATGCCTATACGTGTTTTAAACTACACCACACCACACCACTTGATAACTTCAAAACACAATTTTCAGCATCTAGGATATCAACTAACCTGCCTCTTAAAGTTTTCGACTACATCTCCTACGTTCACATTCCCAGTTAATTTCGGTCTAAACTTGACCCAAGAGCAAAAAAATGTATTTTCATAGGTTATGCACTAAATCAAAAAGGATATAAGTACTATAATCCACAAAAAAAAAAAAAAAAAAAAAAAAAAAAAAAAATATTAATGTTAGTATAGATGTTACGTTTTTTAAAAATGTCCATTTCTTTGACAAAAATCCCCTTTAGGAAGATAATCTAATGAAAGAAAATTTTTGGGTCACTAATGATTCTCTCCCTACCACAGTCTTAGAAACGGTTACTCCAAATCAGTCAAAAACATGTGATGAAAATATTGAAAAACAAAAAGGGACCCATACCAGTACACTACTAATGAGCATAATTCTCTTACTAACATATAAAGAAATACCACGATCACGTACTGCGTTACGGGTTTATACTCGAAAAGATACAACAAAAAACACAAACCAGCCTACCGTTGTAGCACAAGATCAATCCGACTCCCCAACCAATGGTCCAGGTAATCCTATCTCTATACCACCTCCTAGTGAACTTTCAAATCTCAATATTCCTATAACCATCAGAAAAGAAGTCAGAACATTCACTAATTACCCTATTTCTAAATATGTATTATATATCCTACACAAAACTTTCCAAGCCATATAGAGCTTTTACTTCTAAAGTTACTAATCTGTTTATTCTAAGGAATATTGAGGAAACACTAGGTGATCCAGATTGAAAGTTAGCAGTTTTGGAAGAGATGAATGCTCTTAAAAGTAATGGTACGTGGGAAATAATTGATTTGCCAAAAAATACAAAGATAGTCGGGTGCAAGTGAGTATTTACCGTCAAGTGTAAAGCAGTTGGAAGCATAAAATGATACAAAGCAAGACTCGTGGCTAAAGGATTCACACAGACATATGGGATATACTACCAAGAAACGTTTGCTCCAGTTCCTAAGATAAACTCGATTCAGATTCTATTGTCCCTAACAATGAATTTTGATTGGCCCCTACATCAATTAGACGTAAAAAAAAATGCTTTTCTAAATGGAGACTTGAAGGAAGAAGTGTTCGTGAGTTTACCACCGGGCTTTGAAAGAAAGATAGGACAAGGAAAGGTGTGCAAACTAAAGAAGTCACTATACGGCCTAAAACATTCCCCTAAAGCGTGGTTTGAACGCCTCATAACTACTGTAAAAGGATATGGTTATCAATAAAGTCAAACAGATCATACTATGTTCTATAGACACTCAATTGATGATAAGATTACTATCTTAATTGTCTATGTAGATGATATCAACTTAACAGGAAGTGATAGTGATGAGTTGAGAAGACTTAAAAGGAAACTTGCGAATGACTTTGAGATCAAAGACTTAGGTCCGTTGATGTATTTTCTTGGAATGGAATTTGCTAGATCAAAGGGAGGCATATTTGTAAGTCAAAGGAAGTATGTACTCGACCTACTGAATGAAACAGGGCTACTCGGGTACAAAACTGCAGAAACTCCAAGCGAACTGAATGAGAAGCTACAACCGGGAAAACCTGAAACAGTGGTAAACCGATAACAATATCAAAGGCTAGTGGGGCGGTTAATCTACTTATCACATACCCATCCAGATATAGCTTTCGTTGTAAGCATGGTTAGCTAATTTATGCACTTACCGGGACAGGAATACTTCAAAACTGCCTATAGAATCCTAAGGTACTTGAAGGGTACACCTGGAAAAGGAATTTTGTATAAAAAACGTGGCCACCAATTGGTAGAGGTATATACTGATGCAGATTGGGCTGGGAATATCACAGACAGGAGATCAACCTTCGGGTATTGCACTTTTGTTGGTGGGAACCTCGTCACATGGCGGAGTAAAAAACAAAATGTCGTAGCCAGAAGTAGTGCAGAAGCGGAGTACAGATTCGTAGCTCACGGCATATGTGAAGTGTTATGGATTAACAAATTACTAGAAGAGTTGAAGATGTCCAATTCAGCACTTATGAAAGTCTATTGTGATAACAAATCAACCATTGCAATTGCTCACAATCCGGTGCTACATGATCAGACAAAACATGTGGAAGTGGACAAGCATTTCATTAAGGAAAAGATCGAGAATGAACAAATATGTATGCCGTATGTACCGACTACCGAACAAATCGCAGATATTCTAACAAAAGGATTACCAAATAAGAGATTCGACTACCTAGTATGCAAGCTAATAATGGAAGATATCTTTACACCAGCTTGAGTGGGAGTGTTGGAATAATTGATTATTTTATTATTATTTGATTGTTTGTATATAGGAAGTCAAATATGTAGATTAGGAAAATAGTTATTAGTCATTAGTTAGTTGCCTTTTTTAATTCCTAATTATTCTTATATATAGTTTCATATTGTACAATTAACAAGTAATAATATTTGATTATTCAATATTAATAATTACAAATTACATGTACTTGTGTAATTAAACTTGTGTAATATTAATTACACGTAGCTATTTTTATGCAGAAAAAACTACAAACGGTTATATCTCTCAGATCTAAGGTCAAATCGTTAATATTAGTGTTAATAATTAATGTATATAATACGTTTTTAGAATGAAATCATTTAATATTTGTTACATATAACAAATATTTACGCACGACTTAAATACATGTAACAGATGTTTCTGTTCAATACAATTGCAAAGATACAAATACGTATATTGGAACTACTTCTTCTTTTCTTTTTTTTTTTTTTTTTTTTTTTTTTAACTCAGAACTAAAACACAAGTCACAATTATGCAGAGGAATTTTTAAAAAATTAAGGGTAAAAAAAAAAAAAAACCACCTAAATACCCTACAAATTTTGAGTATTTTATGAAAAAAAAAGTCTCTCTCTCTCTCTATATCTTTTTTTGGGATAGTGGCAACCTATTGCTTAGGATTAATTATATTTTATCTACTATAATTTAATCGAATTGCATTTTATATCCTTACAATATTTTTATCAGTATTTACAGTGGTTCAAATTTAAATACTACCCCCTTAATTTAACTTAATTTCACTTTATTACCTTTGGTATTTTAGTCACTCATTTACTTTTAAGTACAATATCTATATCTTTCGTTACATTTGACAATCAACGCCCCAAAAAAATAATTTTTTGTCAGAAAATCAACTCTACACTTGTGTCTTTGATTTCTCATTTTCAACAAATTTTACTAATTTAATAAAAAATATTTAAAATAAGTGGGGAAAGAAAAAAAAAAAAAGACAGCAACAAAGAAGACAATGAAAAAAATTGTCTTTTCATTTATTGTTTTTAATAATTTATCCGTTGCACTTTTCGCATCATGAAAGGGTAAGATGGAGAAAAATATCACAAAGGGTAAAGTACAACTCAACCAAGCCACCAGAGGCTAAAATTCCAATATCCCTGTACTCTTTCATTTACAAAGTAATAACATATATATAGAAAAATGGGCATAACTAAGCCAAATTGCTCAAACCCTAATACCTTCTACACCCTAAAAAAAGGGAAAAAATAATGATTCAACACTCAATCGCATACGAAATCGGAGTAGAAGGCGATGGTCCTCCTCCGACAGTCTTGAACGCCGAGCAATTCCACATCGAAAACCTCAAATTGTTTCGAGCTAAAGAAGGTGGAAGGTCCCACCTGAAAAAAATAAAAAAATAAAAAAAAAATCATGACTCAACAAAAATTTTCATCTAAATAACTCAAAATATAGGGTATTAGTAAAGTTAATTTTTTTTAGCAAGGGCACGCGCCCCTCCTGCCAACACTCTCCCTCCGCCCCTAGCAATATAGAAGGGTGGAGGGAGAAATAGCGCCATTTGATTCCATGGAATGGCTAATTTTTATACATTGATAACCAGCAATTGATCTATGTTATTTTTTTATCTATCCAATTTGATTTATTGCTTCATACAACGGCAGATCAAGGAAACTGATTGACAGAGCGCTAAAGTTTTTCTTTTAGAGGTTTAATAGAAATTTATATAAATTTATTATAAAAGGTTTGAATTGATTTTTCTAAAAATAAAAGGATGCAAGTATAAATTCTCGAGAATTGAGAGGCGCAAGGTGGCTCCACCACTGGCTTTCATACATACATCTACATCTACATAAATATGCATGCACATAGCATACCGGCTTAACATTTGGGAAGTCAAAAAGGATATCGTAATAGTAGTAGTAGTAGTAAATTTTGCATTGCATTAATATTCTTATTATTTATCATTTATTTATTTATTTTGTGTGTGGGTGGGGGGTGGGGGGGTGGGGGGGGGGGGGGGGGGTGTTTTAGAGAAATAAGGGTTGGAAGAGAGGGGGTTCAATAACCACCTTGGTTAGTTCTACAAATTATAAATTAGCTTAGCAGAAAATCAACTTCAATGACCATTGTTAACCCTAACGGTGCATTTGGTTTGATAGAATGGGGTGAGATGGAATTGCAATTCCACTTTCAATTCCGATTTCTTTGTTTCGTTATTCAATGGAATAAATAATTGATTCCATTGGAATTAAAATAGATGGAATTGGATTCCATATTTCATGGGCCGAAATGAATGAAATAGAATATATGACTCACTGGTGGTCCGAGTTCTGGAGGAATGATTATTCTTCTTTTCCCTCCAGGTCTCATGTCTTTAATTCCTTCTTCAAACCCTGCATAAAGTTTCTGATTTCTTAGCTAAGGGACAGGTTGGTCATGTTTTTTTTTTTTTTTTTAATTGAGAAAAATAATAATTAAACAACAGATCGAAAAAGCAAAAATCGGAAGTATGTTTCCTAACTTGTGTGTGTGATGTTTTAGTGTTATCTACGTAGACGATCTCTTAATCCAAAATAATTTCATAGAGGATTGAGAAATTTATGTTCAATAAAGTATAGAAGACATCTTATAGTGCTATTCATATAAACATTCTCTTAACCTAAAAGAACTTGGTAGAGGCTCTGGAGGGCTGCGAGGTTCTAGTGCATTAAAAAGTAAAAATCAAAGAAATGAATTTTTCTATTTTTTTTATACAAAAAAAGTAGTTTTACTTTCTTAAAAGTACTTTTTCCAAAAGCAAAACAAACAATAATCTTATTTTTTAAGTACTTTTTATTTAATAGGGAAAGGAGGTACCTATATTTTCTATATATTCAGAAAGTGAGCATTAACGGGATTCGTTTATCACCTGGAACTAATGCATTAGTGCCCATTCGAATTCTTGCAGGAGAACCCTGTAAGTAGGTGCTGTCAATACGGCGACCTGATTCATTGTAACCAATGTAATGAAAAATCACCTGCAAAGAAGCCTTTTCTGAGCAAAATGTAGCTTAAGATCACCCAAAAAAAACGGTGCCTAAATTTTGTATTCATTTGTGCACGAGTATCGTTATGTTTAATAAAATTGTTTCTTGTCACCATATATCAGTTTCCTGTAGTTAAAAATGAAAAGGTCATGTATCGGTTCACCAAAAAGCAAAAATCAGCCATTTCCTGCTAAAACCAAAGCCGATACACGAAAAGGCAGTTGTTTCTCTGGCAGATTCTAAGTAGGTGTAGGGTGGTCTTGGGCTGCTCTCAACCCAAAACCTAACTCATGAGGTAAAACCTAACATTTATAACCTGACCACCAACTCCTTCCACATCTGATGTGGGATAAACCCAATAATCTCCCGCTCACACATCGGGCCTTTGGTCGGCTAACTCTCGATCAGTCTCTCCCTTTGTGGCCATTAGGCAGGAGTTGTTATAACGTGGACTCTAATACCAGTATAGGGTAATCCTGGGTCTCTCTCAATCCGAAAATCTAGCTCATGAGTTGAGACTTTTTCTCACACTTATAACCTTACCACCAACCTCTTCCACATCCGATGTGGGATAAACCCAATAGTAGGTTCTTTTCTTCACATGAAAAATTTATCTGTTCTATCATAGAGAAAGACTAATTCCACCTAAAGTTTAACCTTGCACGCGTGAGTGTGTGTGAGAGAGAGAGGAAACTTGAAACTTACATGTAGAGCTACAATATTCACTACTATTTTGAACGTAACTGGCATATAAAACAGTCAAATTTCCAAAAAGAACCCACATCTTTCCTTTAGAAAATGAAATAAAAACCTGTTGACCAGCCTTTGGGCAATCACCTTTACCAACTTCAATATCCTGGTATATAAGCCCAGAATCACACTTCACATAGTTGTCTGATGCCACTACTTTAACCTCAAAACCTGAAGGGAAAAAAAAAGATAAATATTGTACATGAAAACTATTTATATGTGCAAAAGCAGACTATTTTACAGCTTCGTTAAGGACATTCCAACCTTCTCTAACGAAATTTGGAAAGTCATCAGGCACATTATTTTCTCTCTGTCTACGCTTGTTTTGCTCGAGTAGGCGCTTTTCATCAAATGGATTTTTAGTCTTTGTCTTTCCAGAAGAAGGCAAGGCTGAAAGTAATCCTGACGAGAACAGAAAGAAGAATAGAGGTCTGCGCTTCAAATTCACCTCATAATGCAAAGCACATCCATTCTGTTCTCTAGCCTTACAACAAATACTTATTTTCGTGAGGAACTAAACAAATAGAGAACAGAATTTAGTTGAGGCCATGCAGACCTATTCGAAAACTTACCCATCATCTTTCAAGTTTGGACTCAACTGGCAACCAACTACAAGTTTCTTCCGGACAAAAATGCTGCCATGTATTTGTAAATGTGAGGGACGTCTATCTGCATTGTAAATTAAATATAAATATGAATAAAGGATGGAAGAGACGTAAACTAATTTGTGTCTATTCAGTTGACCAATAAAAAAAAAAGATGGATTAGAAAAGAAAAAAATAACACAAAAGCACAATTAGTTCTCATAAAGTAATTACCCCACCCCCCACCCCCACCCCCAAACCCACCTCCGAATAATGTGCCACAAATGGGAAATGGGATAATGAAAATCCAGAGATTCCACTCCCATGTTATAAAAATAGGGGTTAAATACCATAACGAATAGATAAAAATAAAGTTTTGGGAAGCATAGGCTTAACAAAAGCAACATTCTCTTATTGTTCTTTCACGAAAATATCACTTATGGAACCATCTGAAATTTCCAAGACTTATATGTTTGTTACAAAATTACAGTGAATCAAACTCACTATAACATGCAAGCTAGAAATTCAAAATCGAGTTAGGCATATGATTTTTGAATCTCGAATTGCCTTTGAGACCCTTCTGACTACTCCACCTATTAACATATGGTTTTAGGTTGGAACCTCCTAACAAATATTACCTTTCAAAAATCGAATTAAAAGGTCAAGAACTAGAGATTTTACACAACATTCCATGTCATGATGTTTATATATACTCCCTTACACCAAATAGAGTGATAGCGATACCCATTATATATAAAACAAAAGATTCGTAGCACCAATTGCACTTCACACACGCGTGCGCGTATTACATGTAAGCTAGATTAAGTATCAAACAACGCACATAGATTACATTCAAAATCAATAAAATGTTGAGATTTTCCACAACATTTCTTGTCATAAATTATCTTTTAGACCACAAACAATACTATCCACTACAGAAAAACAAGAGATTCATGGCTCCAATTGCACTTCCACCGCACATAAAATGCATAAAATTCATGTAAGCTAGATTCGGAATCAAACAACACACAGATTACATTCAAAATCAAATCACAAAATCAATATAATGTAAGATTTCCCACAACATTTCTTATCATAAATTATCCCTTAGACCAAATTCAGCAATATCCATGATCGAGAAACAAGAGATTCATAGCACCAATAGCACTTCACACACAAACACACATGCGCGTGCGCACATTACATGTAAGCTAGAGATTCAGAATCAAACAATGCACGCAGATTACATTAAAAATCAACCTACAAAATCAATATAATGCTGCGATTTTCCACAACATTTCTTATCATAAATTATCCCCAAGAGCAAATTCAGTAATATCCATTATCGAGAAACAAGAGATTCGTGTTGGGAATAAGAGTCGCACGATATAGAAAAATAAGAAAATTGGAGAATAATCAACACAATCACACAACACAAGAATTTAAGTGGAAACTCCAAAACCGAAGAAAAACCATTGTCGTTGTCAAAGACAACCCGAGAAAATTCACTATGTGAAGAATATTATTACAAACCCTCACACTCTCAGAAATTTTCTCACACTTCAAAACAAAGATTGGGATCTCTCAAACCCTTCGCGTATTTTCTTTGCAAAGAACTTATTTTTCTCTTTGGCTCATCTCTTCTATTTATAGAAGAGATTTGAGCCATTTCATCCAATCCGAATAGACCAAGAGAATCTTCAACAATTGTTGGTGAATTTGGTGTAGCCTTACTCTTTTTCTTCTTTGGTGAGCTACATGTCCCTTTCCTCCTTTTTCTTTTGTTTTCTTGGGCTGATTCATTGAATCATTCAATTGATCTTTTGGCCTTTTGTTGACTTTTCTTGATATTAGAAAAGTGATTTTCCCATCCCAAATTGGGAGTAAATATTACCCACTAAAAGCCACCAATTGACAAAAAAGAAAAAGGAAGGCAGGTAGGCATAAAGCAGGTCAGAAACAACTTACAAAGGAGAAAAAAAATTAGAGGCAGGCAAAGGTTTCGGCGCCCACTTCTCAATTGGGTCGTGTTCAGATTGCCAAGTTGCTCAGGCCCCGTTTGGTAACCATTTCCATTCCAGAAATTTCTATCCCATTCCCAGATATTTGGGAATTTTGTTTGGAAATAGCGTTTGGTAATTTTTGTTTCCGTTTCCATTTCATTCCCATTTGAAAATTGTGCCCACTTTTTTCTTAAGAAATGAGAAACAAAAAAAAGTTGTTTCTCATTATTCCCATTTCATTTCCAAAACACACGTCACTGTTCACCCGCCGGCCGACCACCGTCCGCCGCCGTCTGCCGCCGTCCACCGCCACCATCGTTCATCTCCGGCGACCGTCGCCGGTCACCGTCCGGCTGGAATTTTTCTGGCCACTTCCGGTCGCCGGCCACTGTTACCCACCCGCCACCGCTGTCCAACCGTCGCCGTTGCCGGAGTCGCCGCCGGCCGGTTGGCAACGACGCCACCGCCGTCAGGCCAAAACAGAAAAGAAAAAAAAAAAAAAAAAAAAATTAGGATAAAATCGTTACCAAACACAATTCTCTTCAAAAAAAAAAAAAAAAAATTATCGTTACCAAACGCGATTCTACTCCCAAGAATAAAACAAAATTCTCATCCCATTCACATCCCACTGCTGGAATGGAAACAAAAACGGTTACCAAACGCCACCTCAGTATCTCCTCTATAAATAGAGGAGATGAGCAAGGTGAAGATATCAAGTTCTCTGCAAAGAAAATACGCAGAGGGTTTGAGAGATCCTAAAATAGAGAGTGTGTATCAATTCAAGTTAGAGGATTTGTGTGGGAAATTCTTTAGGGTGTAATTATCTTTGTTTTGGGGTGTGAAAAAATTACTGAGAGTGTGGTCGTAACAATTTTCCACATAATGATTTTTTCTCGGGTTGTCTTTGACAACGACAGTGGTTTTTTTTCGGTTTTGAAGTTTCCACTTAAATTCTTGTGTTGTGTGATTGTGTTGATTATTCTCCAATTTTCTTATTTCTCTATATCGTGCGACTCTTATTCCCAACTATTGATATCGGAGCTTGGTTATTGAAAGAAAATGTTGAGCATGTCGAACGTAAAATTCGATGTAGAGAAATTCAATGGGAGAATCAACTTTGGCTTGTGGCAAGTACAAGTCAGGGATTTGATGATTCAATCTGGGTTACACAAGGCGTTGAAAGGGCAACTGTCCCCGGATACTAGCAAAGAAGGTTCGAAATCCAGTATGAGCGATGAGGAATGGGAAGACTTCGATTTGAGAGCCGAAAGTGCGATCCGCTTGTCTTTGGCAAAAAATGTTCTTGCTAATGTGCAAGGAATTAAAACTGCCAAGAAACTTTGGGAGAAGCTCGAAGAAATGTATCAAGCAAAAGGCGTCTCTAATCGGGTGTATTTCAAGGAGCAGTTTCATACTTTGCATATGAATGAAGACACAACCATTTCTAACCATCTGAGTGTCTTAAATAGTATCGTCTCTGAACTAGAAGCCATTGGAGTGAAGATTGATGATGAGAATAAAGTGTTGAGGCTCATCTGGTCTCTTCCACATTCTTATGAACATGTGAAGCCAATTTTGATTCATGGGAAGGATAAGATTGTGTTCTCATAAGTCTCCAGCAAGCTTTTCTCCGAAGAGAAGAGGCTAGGTGGCGGATATAATGCTCCACCTGAAAACTCGGCTTTGGTGGTAACCGGAAGTTGGAAGAAGAACTCCATGAACAAGAAATTGGTTTGTTGGAGGTATGGACAATCTGTGCACCTCAAAAGAAATAGCCCGAAAGGTGGAGCTGATTCGACAAGCAGCTCAACGTCAAATACCGCCGGTGAAGTTAACAGTGTGTCTGTTTCCGAAGACTATAGTAATGCTCTTTGAAAAGAGCATATACATCCTCATGGCATGCCACTAGTTATTAAAGTTGTCATGAAAGAGGATGTGTTACTACTAGCAGGTTCTTTGCACACGGGCATTGGTTGGCATTAATGCAAGGTGTATGGTAAAATGATGTCGATTACTGATGAACTTCCAAGAGAGCCAACATGGGAGTTGCACCATAATTTTTCAACAGGATTGTTCGACATGAGCCGAGGTGAAATTCTTAGAATGGTTTATTCTAAGTGTGTATACTCTTTATCGTGGAGTACGATAATTCTCTATACCGAGAATTATGACTGTTGATGAAAACAGTGTTATGATGACGGAGTTTGCAAGGAAGTTATAGGTTTAACTTTAACCCCAAATTAGTCGTGAGGGGGAGATTTGTTGGGTAATATTCACTCCCAATCTAGGATGGGAAAATTATTTTTCTAATATTAAGAAAAGTCAACAAAAGGCCAAAAGATCAATTGAGTGATTCAATGAATCAACCTAAGAAAACAAAAGTAAAAGGAGGAAAGGGACATGTAGCTCACCAAAGAAGAAAAAGAGTGAGACTACACCAAATTCAACTATAATTGTTGAAGATTCTCTTGGTCTGTTCAGATTGGATGAAATTGCTCAAATCTCTTCCATAAATAGAGGAGATGAGCCAAAGAGAAAAATTAAGTTCTCTACAAAATAAAATATGCACAGAGTTTGAGGTATCCAAAATATAGAGAAATCCCAAGGTGGAGGGAAATATAAATGCTCTTAAGCATGTAAATATTGGGGAGCATTTGGCTCTACAATATGGGTTATGAGTATGTTTTGTAAGGAGTGTGATCTTGGGAATTTTGTATTCTATGGGTTTTGGATGTGAGGAAAAAATTACTGAGAGCATTACACCAGTAGCACTTCACACACATTACATGTCAGCTAGAGATTCATAATCAAACAACACATACAGATTACATTAAAAATCAAACTACGAAATCAATATAATGTTGAGATTTTCCACAACATTTCTTATCAATTATCCCGACGAGCAAATACAGTAATATTCATTATCGAGAAACAAGAGATGCATAGCACCAATTTCACTTCTACCACACAAACACAAACACAAACACAAACACACACACACACACAAATTTCATGTAAACAGAAATTCAAAATCAAATTATGATGTGTGAGAGAGAGAGTGAATTACCGGTGAACGATGACGATTGGGGTAGAGAGAGAGGAACTGATGAGGGCATCGGCATCAACATCGCCGATCGGAAAAACCGCCCCAAGCTTTCAGAGAGTAACACCACTGAGAAGAACACTTCCCCTTATCTTCTTCACTTTCACTCTTCCGTTGATTTTTCAAAATGTGAGTAATATAAATAAATAAGGGAAATTGACATTTTATCCCCCCTTCGTTTGACCAAATTGCAATTTATCCCCTATTATATTTTCGTTTTCCCTTGTGGTTTAGATTAAAGTGCAAAGTTAATAGACAAACCTCGAAAGATTAAAATTAATTAATTACATATTTTTGTCATTGGGTCAGGCCAAGCTAGTCAGATTGGATCATATTCATTTATTTTCTTCTTCTTTTTTTTCCCTTTAGAGTCAGTTGGTTCGGGGCTTATGTAAGGATAAAATTATCATTTTACGCAGTTCTACTAATTATTTAACCATTTTACGGAAATATTACATAGAATTAAGTGTAATTAGATAAAATTACAGAGGATAAAGTCTCGTTAACCCAATTAACTATAATAGGGAAAATTACACTTTCAACATACATTCTAACTTTGATATTTTTAATAAGGTCCCTTAAGTTTAAATTATTCCATTTTAAACATACAAATTTGATTGGTATTTTATATGACCATTCCGTTCATTTTAACTTTGAGCTTAAAAATGTCGCGCATGAAACTTTTAATTATTGTTTATAACGTTTTTATTTCAAACAAATGAAACCAAAAATTTTAATTATGAAGATTTTTTTTTCGATTCCAGACATAAATTAAGGGATTACAAATTGTTTGTAAAAGGTATAGGGAGGGTGGGGAAAGAGGAAGGAGAAGGGCAACGTAATTAAAAAAGTTATCTCAAAACGTAAAATCTATTAGTATAAAAAGTTGAATCTTCCTAAAATTATTTTTGAGGGATTTATCTGTAATTTAAAGAAACTCGAAATTCTATAAGCCACTGTGTCATTAGTTTGTTGAGAAATAAAAAATAATAATTACAAATTTATAACACCGTAGTTTATGTTGTTGCCAACAACGTGAATCTTAAGCGCATGGATTGTAAGTAATGACGAAAATACTACAGTGGTGTAAAGTACAATTTGATCTAACTACATCGATACAAAGTAAAATTAATCCTTATTTTAATTTAGTCCTTTTAGTTTTATCTTGAAAAATGACAATTTTACCCCCTCAAATAAAGTCACGTGCATTGCACATGGCTTTTCCATTCAATATTGTTGGTGTCTCAAAATGGCCAACACCTCAAGTATAGTCGAGCCAGGAATAGGTGGATCATCTTGCTGAGGTGGAGTTGGAGCTGAAAATTATTCGAGTGAAGCAACTGACGACCTGGGGACTGACTAACTAGAGTCTAAAGTCCTGCTCTTCAGGGAGTTGTATCTGCACAAATCCTAGCCGGGATTTGTCCCTGTGAAACATCTCATGTGTGAGAGTAAGAACTCAGAGAGAAAATGTTACAAAAATGCGTCAAGTATGTAAATGAGCATTGAACGTTCGAGTTACCTTGCGATTGCATTGCCCCTGGGATTTATAGGTGTTGGAGATAATTAAACTTTACCTAATCGGGCCTAAAACTGTTAATTAAGCGAAACCATATGTTTAGCCGATAATCCGGGGCGTTCAGGAAATAATCAATAGATTTGGACTTTCGAAAAATTTGATCGCTAAAAAATAATACCCTTAAAATGGTACCACAATACTGACGTAGTATGTGTTCAAGTAGGGTGTCGAACCATGAGAATCGGTCTTGTAACTATCAATTTCAATTATTTTTCTTTTTTTGATAAAAATGAGTTTTGATTTTTAGTTTTGGTTTTTACATGCAATAAAATAAAATAATAAATCTAGATAATGAGAATAGGAAACCGGGTTAGGAATTACGGATTTCATATTTTGAAATTATGTTTTTTCATCTTTTCTTTTTAATTTGGATTCGTGCAAACGAGTGTTCATAACTACAAGCCGGAACTACTCAGAAATATTAAATTTGTTATTTTTCGACATGGTTTATCTTCGGTATGTAATTCTTATGTTACTTTAATTTAGGGTGAATTACAATTTAGGCATAAAATCATCCAAACTAATAATCAAATCCTAAGAATACGATTATATGACCATTAGATCTAGATCACATGTATTAAATCTAACATTCTAGCAACAATTGAATAAATAATCGAAATTTCTACAAGAACATTTCGAAATTAAATTCAATCACAATTAAATTATATTTCAAGAATAATATTTATCATCGTATAATTGTTCACACATAATTCAAATTAATTTAAAAATATAATATAATATTAAAGCAAAATATATAACACAATTCTAATCCGGTGGAAGGGGGTTAGCCCTCCATTAAATGATGTTCTTCCTCAACGGTATTCAACAAAAGTTTCATGAAGAATACTCAACCACAAATCGCCAAAAATAAATTGGAAAAACAGTAACCTAATGCCTAAAAACTGAGGAAAATAAATAAATAAGTAGACAATCAATCCCCACCTACTGCCGAAGGCAATCCCCCAAAGAAGGAATGAATTCTCACAAAAGAATATAAAGTAATTGCTTTGATCACTTGCCCAAATTGCCGATCACTTTCCATATTTTTATTTTTTTCATTCTCTTAGTGTTCCCACTTTTCTAAACCCAACTGGATTGAATTGGGTTGAGTTAAGAATTTTGGGAACAGAATTGTGTTTGGTAACGACAATTTTTATTTTGTGCTAAGAACAGAATGTGCTTGATAATGATTTTATCCTAAAATTAAATATTTTTTTTTGAATTTTTTTTTTGTGTTTGGCGGCGGCGGCGGCGGTGGTGTGTCAGACGGTCGGCGAGGCGGCGGAGGTGGCCGGCGACGGTCGCCGGCAAGCGGCGGATGGTAGCCAGAGGTGGACGCCGGCGGCGCGGACGGTCGCCGGAGGTGGTCAGAGACGGCGGCGGTGGCGGCGGGCGATGGTCGTCGGACGGTGGCCGGCGGCGGCAGACGGCAGCGGGTGGTGGTGGTCGACGGGCAGATGAAGACGAAAGTTGAGAACTTTGGGTTGAGTTTTTTGGGCACAAAAAGAAACAATTTTTTTATTTTTTTTTAATTTCTGATTTCTTTAGGATTTTGAGAATCAATTCCTATTTTTTGGGTTGGATTGGGTTGAGTTTTGTGTTTGCCAAACGCGTTCCTAAAAATCAAGCCCAAAATTTTTGAGTTGGGTTGGGTTGGGTTTGGTTGGGAACACTAACCAAACGGGGCCTTAATGGCCATAAATGGGCTATAAAGGATCATCAATGGCCCAACTTTCCCTCCCCACGCTCATGTCGGGTCGGGCCAGATCCAGTTCGATTCGCGAGTCATGCCACTTTTTATTCCACCTTTTTCTCATTTTCAGTTCCGTTTTACTTCGAATTACAGTGTTTTTGCTCTAATTCCAAAAATCTATAAAAATAAATAAAATAAAATAATAATACTAATTTAATTTATTAAAAGGAATAAAAAAACATAAATTATTAATATTAGATTACGTAAAATGTGGCGCGATCACACCCCCAAACCTAAATTTTGCTAGTTCTCGAGTAAAATTGAATATATTAAAAAAATAAAACTCACTTTTGTATGAAGCATAATTGCATTTAGCGTATACAATAAGCCTTTGAACTCTTTAGTCACCTCCCCCAATGGACGAGTATAGTCTCGTGAGGGTTTACAGTGAGACTACCCACAAATATCCCAAGTTCCTAATTGTGAATTTTATTCCCCACAAAATAGTTATTAGTTTTATCCAATGCTAACATATCAAGTTGAGATCATACATGAGTTACTGAAATAGTCATTGATCTCATAACACGTGATTTCTAGCAATATTCATTTTTGCACCCATAACATATATGTAACTCTCATTTATAATGAATTTAGCATATAGTAGACAATTAACTGGTTTTAAAAAATCAAACAACTTTTCCTAAAATAAAAATATATTTTTCAATATCATTTTTTTTTGTATATAATTGACTCCACTAAACTTTCTAAGATGTCTGTGTAGCGAGTGTTGGCCCAATGATCCCAATCCAATTGGCTCGAGACATTAGGTGTTAAGGCACCTTTCAGGTTTAATAACTCGAGCAATTTAGGTTTTGAAGTTAACAAGCCACTTATCGTCTAAACAAATCGTTTTTCTCTTTTTACGCGAACACTCAAAGCTTACTGAGACAAGAGGCCCAGTTACTCAACGAAAGTTCATGATTAAGACAAAAAATTATAATTATAATTATTTATTTATTTATTTATTATTATTATTATTAATTTCTTTATACATTTAAAATTTAAGGATAGGTTATTATTATGCCAAAATTCAGTAAACCAGCTCATGTACTGAATTTAAAATAAAATAAGGTTATCATGAAAGGGTTGAAAAAATAATTATTTTTTTTAAAAATCAGTGCTATGCTCCAATGACTATTCAACAAACTTAAGTTTGTAGCCGACATACATGCAATCAACGAATAGATTGACAAAATTAAGTGCGGAATAAAATATCAAAAGAAATACAAGCATTTACCCCCCATACCTAAACCTCACATTGTCCTTAATGAGAAAAATACGAAATTAATTTGGTAAGGAGATATGCAACTTGACGTAACGAAACTGCATATCCTGACTGAATCATTGTACAATGCTTGTAAACCTGTCTGACATAACACTAAAAAAAACTCATCAAGTCAAATATAAAAGTAAAAACTAAAATAAGAAATTTAAAACAACAATGAGTTGCCTCCCACTAAGCGTTAAATTTAATATCTTCAGTTGGATGATGAGTATTTTAAACCCCCTATCCGTAGTGGAGTAACCCGCTTCACATCTTCTGTTGATTACTCTCCAGTTGGTGAGAGATGAATAGTGGATGACACTCAGATTTCTCAAAAAAAAATTCCCGGATCAAATTTTATTTCTTTTCGATGGAACTTACTTCGTTTTCTTTTTATTGGGCCCACAAAGAGAAGTTGAATTCCGTCAACCCATGGAATATGACATGAATCGTCCGTAATCATAGTTGACGGTTGGTCCACCGCATCAAAAAGATATATCTTAATTTTGAGATACGGTGGCATAGGTATAATGGATGTTTCAATCAAGGGATGATTAATTAAATGTGTTATTGGTGGTTGAATCTCATCCTCCTTATAATTTTCTACCCTAACCTCATCCATGTACATAATTTCAACTTTTATGCTGACCAACTCACTTTCACTTTTGTGTTCCACTTCATTCTCTGCCTCATTTTGGGCTATAAATGATCATCAATGGCCCAACTTTCCCTCCCCACGCTCTTGTCGGGTCGGGCCAGATCTAGTTCACGGGTCGGACCATTTTTTATTTCATTTTTTGCTCATTTTCAGTTCCGTTTTACTTTGAATTACAGTATTTTTACTCCAATTCTAAAAATCTAAAAAAAATAAAAAAAATAAATTAATAATACTAATTTAATTTATTCAAAATAATAACAAAGCGTAGATTAGTGATATTAGATCGTATAAAATGTGGCGCGATCAGGCCGATTTGAAAAAGCTCGCAGTCCTCTATCAGACTTATGGAGATGAGTTGGTGGACAAGCTTGGAGATCTATAGAGTTTTAAAAGAAAAATGGACTGAAACGGAGTGCCGGTTGAGAAAAATAGCTAAGCTCTTGAAGTTGGCCGTCGAGAGGCACGACACAGAGTTCTGTGTGGCAGTGCTCCTGTGTGGCATATTACTTTTCCTAGGTACATAGGAGATTCTAGGGAAGAAGTTCTAGTCAGTGGATGCTCTTGCAGGACACTTTGGGCTTGAAATGTGGTCATGTCACGACGATGGTGAACACGTGGTTAAGGCTTTGGTGCTGACTCGGTGACACCCAAAAACACCCTCATTAAATATATATTAATAGAGTAAGTCAAGTGGATGAGATTGAGATGTTTATGTAGAAATTAAAATTATAAGAACTAAAGTGAGACAATGACTAAACTTTAGGGGTAGAAAATGTTAAAAACCCCAAAAGTTATTATTCAAAGGGTTAATAGCATTTTATCCCCTGTGATTTGGACGATTTGCACTTATTCCCTTGTAGTTTTTTTCTTGGCACTTACCCCATGTAGTCTTGGACTTAAGTGTTACAATTAAGTTTTCTGTTAACTCTAATGGTCAACGGACGAAAGTCAATCAAAATCCGTTAAATAGTGTGAAATAATATTTATACCCTTAAAATATTTTTGTGATAACTGTTTTTGTATATTCAAAACTTAAGGGAATTATTATGTATTTTATGTTTCATTTTTTTCCCATGAACACACTGTCACGACCCGTCCCGAACACCCGTCATCCCAGGGCCGGCGTGACGACAACATGACATCACCTATTACATTTAAACTTCTTATACATTACAAAATGCATACATTACTATACAATTCATTATACAAGACATACATAATCTTTCTCTTTCATATGGTTCACCTCTGACAGCTCAACTCAAAAATTCCCAGATGACTCCACCTAATACCAATAGGGGATCGTTTCCTAAAAGATTCACCTGCGAGTGTACTGCCTTCTTAGTAAAAACCATTTTTAACATAATAATAATACATTCTAAATAATACAACATTTAAATGAATCAAGCGTAAATATATAAACACCACATAATTGGTAAAATCTCCAGTATCAAATAAGACCAATCACCATAATTAATAATACATCACCCAATATATATATAAAACATCACAACTCAAACACACATCTCAATCCCATACCCACCGGCTAAGCCACAGTGATCGTTTTAACCTCACGATCGGGAGTTGCAACGGTACCGTAACCATCCGTAGGATATGCCTTCCTAGCGGACCTAACTGCGCAGATCACCGCCTACCGGACGTCTCCAGAGGCCAATAATATAATCACCATAATAAATATTCATCTGCCGGACTACCCTCCGGACATACCATCATAAACTATGGCATAGTCAACTCAATAATATCATCACCAAATCACAAATAAATATCCATCTGCCGGACCACCCTCCGGACAGACCATAATATAAATCACTACCTCATCAATACCGTCAAAATCACCAACGTCCACCTCTTTTAAGCAAAACCAACTTTTGATTGAAAACCGTCTAATTTTAACAGAACCATTTTTCCCCTCTCTCTTTTTATGAAAACCAAATATTTTCTATCTTCTTTTAAAACCACCAAATTCAATAAAACTCATTTTTCAACTTTCTTTTAAAAATCACCATATTTTAACGAAAATCCATTTCCACCAACTCACCCAAAATTCAACGAAAATTATTAAATATCTTCTTTTTCAGAAACCAATACAATTCCCCAAAAATTCGTTTCACTAACTCACTCCAAAAAAATCCGCTTGATCCATTATCATTTTGAAATCATACAGTGGAAGTAAACACAGATTTCATCATATGTATATATAAAAATAGGTTGGCAAGAAGACAGTACACTCACTTGATATTTTGCTCTTCAAAAGCTCCACCAATTATCCGCTAATGAACTTTCGACAATTTTGAACCTATTTGTAACAAGGCCTAAATTAATATTATAGAGAAAATAACTTAATTGTATAATGCAAGCCCTACGTTCATAAATTTTCCATTCCCCACGTTTTGATATATGAAGATGTTATTCGACTAATTTAGCGTCGTTAAAATTTACGATTTACACCTAATTCATATAAACGATCTTATTGTTTATTATTCTCATTTTGATATTTTAAGGTTAGAAACTAAATTTAGAATTCATAAAATAAATTAGAAAATGTTACCCGTTCCGAACCGATCATGGATTTCCCTAAAATTCCATGTATTTTTTATTCTGCTCCTCACCGCCTAGGCGAACGAGTGACTGCTTATCCATTTCTCTCAACTGCACACTGCAGTTTCACCGCCTGGACGAAAATCCACCACTTAGGTGGTAATCGTCTTCCTCCTCCAGCTCTGTTTTGAGATCTCAGCCACCTCTCTTATCACCAGCGGCCCACACCCACACAATACAATACACCCAAACCTCACAACCACACTCCCATAGCATACACAACACACACATCAGTAACAAACACACATACATGCAGCATTAGACACACACACCTCCCTATGGCACACCACCGTCGGACCCAACTCCGACCGAATTCACAACACACACATACATACCCTGTTTCCACGCATACACCACAAATGAGCAGACACACACACACACCCCTATGGCACACCACCGTCAACAGAATACTCTAACTCACCGCCGGCAACACTCACACACACCGGAACAGTTGGGCAGAACACTAACCACACCCACACAGAGACATAACAACCCACACACACACCTGACGAACACGAGAACCCGCCACCGACGGCCAAACCTAAACCTTCGACGATCCACACTTCCTCCGTCTCTCTCTCTTTCTCCGATTTTTCTCCTCCTTCTCGATTCTTCTCCCGTAAGTATAAATATAAGTATAAATATCTATATCTATATATATATATACACTGAAAAATGTATGATCAAAGGCCGGCCATGTGGCCTCTCTCTCCTCCCTACATTTTTACCAACTCCCCCTCTCTCTTTCTATAATATATATATATATAATTTGCACTACACCCCCTTTATTTTTAGTTAGGATTGTAATTAAACCCCTTCTTAAGTTTTAAATGTTTATGTAAAATTTCAATTTAACCCCTAAAATTTTTAATTCATATAATTAATATCGTAGTCCACCCCGATATTTTCAAAATATTTTAAAATATGACTTAAATTATTCGTATATTAAAAATCGGGGTCTTACACACACACACCGTAAGGGGTGTGAATTATATTTCTCCCCAAAAAGAGATGTGGATATTTCGTAGGAAGGCATTCCTATGAATGTTACGGTACCGTTGCAACTCCCGATCGTGAGGTTAAAACGATCACTAGGGCTGGCCAGCGTGTGTGTGTTTGAGAGTGGTGTTTTGAGGTGTGGTATTTTGCTTATACTGGGTGATTCATTATTTATTATGGTGATTGACATGACTCTTATACTAAATGACTTTGCATGGAATATATATATTGTGCTTTATTCTCACTGTTAATATTAGAAAAACTTTTATGAGTTACGTGATGTTTACATATTTAAGCTTGATCCATTTAGATGTTGCAGAATAAGTTATTATTATTATAAAAATATTTTACTAAGAAGACAGTACACTCGCAGGTGGAATAGTTAGGAGTCGGTCGGTCCCCTATTGGCGCTAGATAGAGTTATGCGGGTCATGCAAAAGAGTCTTTTGAGACGAGATATCAGAGATGAAAACTAAGAGGGGTTCAGGGAATTTGTTTGATTGTTTTATATTCAGGACGGTGTATCCCTATCAAATGAATATACTATATGTGTTGTATAGATTTACTATGTGGTTTGGTGACGTATTAAGGTTGGCTAATCAAGTGGGCGGTGTCATGTCTACGTCACGCCGGCCTCACAGGATGGGTGTCCGGGGTAGGGTGTGACAATTTTGGTATCAGAGCCTAAATTATAGGTTCTGTAGACTTGTCAGTAGTGGTGTCAGTAAAAGACCATGAGATAGGAGGACGTACCAGTTGTCTAGTCAGTCAGTAGGGGACATGAGATAGGATGTCAATAGGTGAGTTCGGTACGTAAGTGGTATTCAGTTTAGTCGATATGTTGACTTCGGGCATGGTGGGTTGTCTTATTAGAAATTAGTGGGTATGATGGAAGTATGATATGGTTAGTTGGTGGATTCAGGTGGTGTTGTGTTGTGGGTAGTAGAAATGGGTGGATTGCGATTGTGGGAGTATTAATAGTTGGAAATGTGAGATTTTAATTGAAAAATAACTATATGCGTATTACGTAATGATGAGATAATTAGCGGTAGCACCCAATAAATCGTTATTAAAGTACGAGATAGTATAGCAGGACATACTTAAGTTAGAAAAAGAAACGACATTTAAAATGAGTATAAAAATTGCCTTTTAGGCAATATAAAAGGAATCTTGTGATAGTATCAAAAGGAGAGTTCGTATTAGTTGGAATTAAGGATGTGAGAGAACTATGGTGATATTAGAAAAGATTTAGTAGTACGTTTTAAATTGACGGGGAGTTGGAGCAAAAGTTTGTAGAACTAGTAAATATCACAAATGATATGTAGAAAGTAGTCAAGAATTGTAGGTTTGAGATGATAGTAAGTGCGCATAAATACAGTCTGTTTGTATGAGTAATATAAAGTGGCCGGTGGAGTCAAATCTTAGATGAATCAAAGTGTGTATGGTAGGGTAGGTATAATTAGTACCTCAGTTAGTTTGATAGTGGGTCTAGGAGATCAGAAAGGTGTTAAAGAAATGATATCAGAACATTGTACGCGGGTGTTGGGCACCAGTCAAAACAAGTTCAAGCGGTGAATATTAAAATAGCTAGAGATTTCCCCTATGTAGTGCTGAGAAGAATTGTCAAGGTGTCAGTAAGCATGATTAGTAATCGTAGTTGTCGTAAAATAAGTTTCATAATTTTAAGAAGGTGAACATTCGGTTCATTAAGTTGGTTAAATATGGACATATTGATAAAAATGTGGGGAATTGGGATTTTAATTTTTTTTTTACCACTGTTGTGTAGAAGATGAGAGGAATAATTGTAAGTAGAAAATTGATTTCTATAGGAGAAGTCGTGTGACGACCCATGGAAAACTGGGTCGTTACAATAAAGTAGACTGTTAACTTACGATTAAGTTAGATCTGGTGTTTCCTTCCATGAAAACTCCGGTGTTACGGGAAAGAGAGATACGGAAAAGGAAGACATGTTAAGGATGCATGTTGGTAACTCATTATGTAAAATTGATGGTTTGTTTAATTAATTGTGAAAGACCAGGGTATCTTCCCAATAGATTGCAGAGTAGGATGGTTGTGGAGTCGAATAGTCCTAATTGGAGGATAGAAATGGTGGCATGGTGAAAGCGACGATCCGGACGAGCGTAAATCAAAGTATGTAAAACATCTCCAGCTTATGTTGAATCCAGTTGTTGGATTCAATGCATGCGAGGTCTTGGTTGGATCGAGTGATAATTTTGGGACGAGTGATCTTGAGACGTAGTATTCAAGTGAATCCAAAGGGAGTTGAAGTTGTGGTTTCACGAAGAATGGAGAAGATCAAATTTGAAACTTTTGGAATAGCAATAATTGTAGTTGCCATCACAATTTAGCAATATTTCCTTTATGACGGGAATTATGGGATATGCATTGATCATCAGCATTTGACATGCTTGCTTATGCATGAGGAGCTAAATCTGAGGCAGAGACACTGAATAAATATTGTTCAAAGACTACAATTGTACTATCCATTAGTATTCAGGAAAGGCTAATGCTGTGGCAAATGCTTTGAGATGGAAATCGGTAAACGTGGTTGCGCATATTCAGGTTATTAATGCTAATGTATGTGCTGAGTTGAGATCTTTGTAAGTTCAGTGGGTGGTTGGTCAGATAACCACGCTGTTTGAGTTTTAGTTTGAAACCGACATTGATCGATTGTGTGATAGAAGCGCAAAAATCGGATGTTCGATTGGGGGGAAGATTAGAGAGAAAATGGAAAATGGCCACGGAGCTGACTATCACATCAGAAATAATGATAAAGTTGGGATGGTAGGAAATGGATTGTGTGTTTCTAATGATGCCCATACGACGAAAGAAACCTTAGAAGAGGTGCATAGAACAGTATATGTAATGCCTGGGTAATATCAAACTATATTGAGATTGTGTGAGTATTATTAGTAGATTGGTATGGAAAAGGGAAATCGCAGCATTTATTGTTAGGTATCTTGTTCGTTGGTAAAGTTAAGGTCGTCTAGTAATACCCAGGTAGGTTATGGTAGTTTTAACCTATTCCAGAAGGAAAAGAGAAGAGTAGCCCGATGAATGTTCCATTGATATGTATGTTAAGTATATATTGCCGGGATTGTTCGGCCACATGAGGCACCGGTTTCATGCAAATGTCAAATAAAGTTCTTAAGATAACTATTTTAAACAAAAACAAAAAGTGAAAAATTTGGATGTTGAATTACACGGTTGATAAGGATTAGTGGCTCCTGAATTAAAACTTCAGCATATGTTGATAAATTGACTTATTAGTATAAAATTAATAATAATAATAATAATAATAATAATAATAATAATAATAATAATAATAATAATAATGCTAATGAATTTTATAGATATTAAACTAGGTTGATCGGTTATTCGAAATTTTGAATAGAATTCTAAACTCATAAGTGTTGTCGTCGTTTTGTAACTTGGATGATAATTGTTATCAAAACAAAGTAAGTTGCCATTGTGTGAACAGTCCGCAGAGGAACTCAAAAATGCAATATTGAATGGTGATAATTTAAATCGGTATGTTGTAAATATGAAAAATTAAAAAGTATTTCCAGATAATAATCCTCAAACGAAGAAACTATATATGTAAAACTGTAGTACCAGAATTGGATAATTATTTTAATGATATAGTCAAGTTTCCATATTGCTTTGGGTGTTAAGTTGAGAGTTCGTAACTCTTCTTATTTGTAGATTAATGGTCAATTGAGAAGTGCGATTCAAAGATTGAAGGATATGTTTAGGAGTTGCGTTTGGGAATTTCGGGTAGCAAGGAGGATCACGTGGCGCTAATAGAATGAGTTTAAACTCATAAATACCTTTTCGGCGATTAAGGTGAGACCGTATAAAAGTGTTAAAAAAAAAAAAAAAAGATGTATGACTTTAGTCAAATGGATTGAACTGAGATAGAAGAATGATTTTTTCTCGAAAATTGGGGACAACCTGGTGTGGTTATTTTTCTAGGAAATAGAATTGATAAAAGGAATTCTTATAGATGACCCGTTTAACGTATTTTAATATGTAATTGATGTGGTTTGATGGTATCTATGTGGTTTTGACGCAATAACATCTTACGGGAAAAATATATATAATATAATATATTATTAGTTAACGTGGGATTGTGATATTAAGTATAAAACGTTTATGGGATGATTAAAAGTTCTGATGTAATTACTGCAATCAGTGATTGATATTCTCTCGACCCAAATCACATGGGGTATGAGCTAGTTGTTGCTTATGAGATTAGTTGCGGGTATTGTTGGTCTAAATGTGAATGAAAATATTATTGCGAACTGGTTGCCTGGAATTGTTGGACAGAATGGATAAATGTTAGTTCTGGGAAATTATTGAGGTCATGGACCTTTTGGGAAGAATATTCGTTGATAGTTGCTTGTCTATATTAGGTGTTACCGACCAAGTGCACCCTGCTGGTTGATTGTTTAAAATAGGGTTGGCCGTTGTAAATGGAAATGTTGCAATGGGAAGAAAGGACTTAACAGAAGTTGACGATTGCAAATAGAGGGTGCCTTCGGTTGTGGGACCCTACACAAGAAACAATTATCCTAGGATCAAGTGTAGCTAACATGACCGTGTGGTGCAACTCTAGATTTTGTTTATGTTGACTAAAAACTTTAATTCCTGTTGGGTTGACAAAAATTTCGGGACGAAATTTCTTTTAGGGGGGAAGGGTTGTAAGACCCGGATTTTTTTTAAGTTGTATCTTAAATGTTTCAAAAATAACGGGGTAGGTGACGTAATTTATTATTTGATTTAAAAAGTTTTGGGGTCAATTTGTAAATTTAAACAACATTCAATCCAAAATTGGCATTTAATTTTTGAATTAAAATTTTGTTGGGGGTGGAATTGCAATTTAAGAAAATATTAAATGTAAAATTGAATCAAAAATGAGATTTTAAGAAAATTGGGGGAGAAAATGATATTTTGATTAAAAGAATTTATATATATATATATATATATATATACATATACTTACCGTATACGCCGCCGGAGACAGGAGACAGGGGGATCGGGAGTGGGCGACGTGGCGTGAGATGATCAAACCCAGCCATGCATATATATATATATGTAATTCCTGAGGGGAGGACCTCAAAAGGAGAAATCAGAAAACCGAGAGGGAGAGGAGAAGGTTCGGGACGGTGGGTTCGGATCGTCGTCGTTGCTCCGGCAAGAGTGTGTGTGTGTGTCGTCGTCGTCAATCAATTAGAGATCAACAGCGTGTGTGAGGGTGGTTCGTTGTGCATGGGTGATTAGCTAAGGGGGTGTGTGTGTGTGCCGGTGGATCCCAACCAAAAACAGAGAAGAGAGAGAGAAACGTTCGCCGGCAAGGGGGTGCCGTCCGGCGTGGGTGGTGGCCCTAATCAAATTATGGGTACGTGATTGCCGTCATTCGGTGAGTAGATGCATGCCGTTCACCGTCATGGTTGTTGTGGGGGGGTAATTGAAGTGGGGTGATCGGAAGGTTAGAGAGAGAAGGTGGGTTCGGGTTGGTGAAGATACATTTCGGCGTGGGTGTACGTTGCCATGCTAGATGAAGCAGAGCAGAAAACGGAAATGATGGTGGCTACAGTGTGTGGGTGTGTGTTGATCGGCGGCGAATGAAGGTCATCGGTGACCGGCAGCTGGTACCAGACAAAACCGGGAAAAAAAAAACAAACAAAGAAGAAAGAAGAAAAAAAAGAAGGAAGAAAAGAGAAAAAGGAAAAAAAAATTAAGAAATTTGCAGAAAACACCCCAGGAAAATCCAAAACCCATTTCGTGATCGTCAAAAGGTTCGGAACAGGTGAAATTTTAATCGATTATTAATTTTCATTAAATTAAATTTTATTTAGCATTACAAATCCTAAAATCGTAATAATTTCGTAACGATTAATTAATTTTAATTACATGGTACATAAAATAGTAACGATTTGAAATATAGGCTTTGTATTGCATGATTAGGATGTTTTAGATAAGATATTAATTTAGGCTCTGTCACTATTAGGTTCGCAGGCACCGACGTTCAGATAGAGTGTGGTCAATGTTGGTTCTGCAAAACAGACATCGAGGTGAGTGTACCGTCTTCTTGCCAACCTATTTTGCTATATATATATGAGATGACATTTGTGATTACCTAAACTGTATGAATTTATAAATGATATGGATCAAGCATGATGTGAATGAATTGGTAAACTGGACTTCGATAGATTTAAAAAAGAAGTTGGAAATGAATTTCCGCTGGATTTGGTGAAAATAGATGGTGTTTTTAAAAAGAGAATAAGAAACATCTATTTTTCTAAAAATGCCTGATTTTCTAAAAATAAGGGGTGAAAAAGTGGTTTTGATAGAATCGGACGTTTTCTTTAAAAGGAAATGCGAAATATGATTTTTGGATTTAAAAGTTGGTTTTGAGGAAAAGAGATAGACGTGGTGATTTGACGATGTTGAGTAAACAATATTTATGGAGTTATGATTCGATGATGCTATATTTGATTTTGACGAGGCCATGATTGTTCTCCCCGAAAGGGGTGTGGTTTCTCCCCGTAAGGGGTGTTGATTATATTTCTCCCCGTAAGGGGTGTGGATTATATTTCTCCCCAAAAAGGGGTGTGGATATTTCGTAGGAAGGCATTCCTATGAATGTTACGGTACTGTTGCAACTCCCGATCGTGAGATTAAAACGATCACTAGGGCTGACCAGAGTATGTGTGTTTGAGAGTGGTGTTTTGAGGTGTGGTATTTTGCTTATACTGGGTGATTCATTATTTATTATGGTGATTGGCATGACTCTTATACTAAATGACTTTGCATGGAATATATATATTGTGCTTTATTCTCACTGCTAATATTAGGAAAACTTTTACGAGTTACGTGATGTTTACATATTTAAGCTTGATCCATTTAGATGTTGCAGAATAAGTTATTATTATTATAAAAATATTTTACTAAGAAGGCAGTACACTTGCAGGTGGAATAGCTAGGAGTCGGTCGGTCTCTTATTGGCGCTAGATAGAGTTATGCGGGTCATGCAAAAGAGTCTTTTGAGACGAGATATCAGAGATGAAAACTAAGAGGGGTTCAGGGAATTTGTTTGATTGTTTTATATTCAGGACGGTGTATCCCTATCAAATGAATATACTATATGTGTTGTATAGATTTACTATGTGGTTTGGTGACTTATTAAGGTTGGCTAATCAAGTGGGCGGTGTCATGTCTACGTCACGCCAGCCTCACAGGATGGGTGTCTGGGGTGGGGTGTGACAACCACCACCACCACTTTATCTCTCTCTCTCTCTCTTTCTATATATATATATATATATAATAATAATAATAATAATAAATCAGCTCATTTATAAAGAGGACCATCGGATCAAGAGACAAACATCAAAGATATTGATAGCCGTCCGATGGCTTTTGTATTATACAATACGCCGTTTAGGGTTTGGTAGCCGCATGACTTTTGTATTGTAAACCATTTTGGCTCTCTTTCCATTTTAACTTTTTGGCCTCCTTAATGTCTATTTTGACCCTGTCTAATTTTACTTCTTCCAAGTCACGTGAATAGCTCTTTCCATTTTTACTTTTTGGCTTCCTTGTTGTCCATTTTGACTTTTTGTCCATTTTTAACTTCTTCCAATTCACGTCTTAGCTTTTTGCATTAACTCAATCCTCACTGTCATAACAAGAAGTGCAGTCCTTACTATCATAGCATTAATGTCTTTCAATTCACGCCTTAGCATTCCTTACTGCCATAACCAAAAGATATTATTATGAATAACATTTACTTTGCACTTACTTTACTTTTTTGCTTGGAGTCCATTTTTAGCTTCCAATTCACGCAATCATCATTCATCATCTCCGCGGCTTCTCCTCATCATCATCACCGCGACTTCTTCTCCTTTTCATCTCCGCCAAATTCATCTCCTTCCCATCTTTGCCGACTTCATCTCTTGCTCATTGCCTTATTGAAGTGATCGTCGCCTCCATAATCTTTATAGATCGTCGCCTCCAGGCCCTGATCTACAGATCTCACGGTAAATCGTCGTTTTCACCGTTTCCTGGCCGACATAGCCCTCATTAATAGTGCCTTAATCTCTGCCCTAATCCGTTCCTATTAGTCGTGCGCTAATCGAAGTCCTAATCCCTGAAAATTAGTCGTGCCCAAATGGAATGCCTCTATCTCGCATCTATAAGACCCCTACATCAGACGATCCTCTCACAACAATCGTTCCTCGCTTCAAACGATCAACTGCGAAGGTTATTTTCCTTTTTTTGTTTGTTTTGTTGCTGATTGTAGAGATTGTTGGTTGTTTCCACTTTCTGATTTGTGATTGTAGAGGTTGTTTTGCTGCCGATTGTAGACAAAAATCAATTAAAGAATCAATTAGAAAGAATGTTGGTTGTTTCCAAGAGATTGACAAAAATCTCTGCATATCAATTTGCAAAAATCAACAGTAATTTAGAAATATTGTTAGTTGTTTCTACTTTCTGATTTCATATTGCTAGATTAGTTTATGATTTTAGTTTGTTTTGTTGCCCAATTTTGTTGAAGAATAACGGTTAATTTAGAAACATTTTCAGATTTTTTTCCCTCTTAATTGGCAAGCATTGAAACTAACAACGGTTACGTAAGTGTTGAATGTTGTATATTCTGTTCATATTTTGTTTCTATGCTTAAATGATGAACAATATTTATTAATTTGTTTTATTCATATTCTGTTTCTGTATTTAAAATGTATTTTGTTCCTATATATTATATTTTGAAAATGTATTATGTTTATATACTTAAGGGATGAACAATATTTATTGATTTTTTTTTTTAATTTGTTTATTTCGAGTTCATATTTTGTTTCTATACTGAAATGTATTCTGTTCATATTCTGTTTCTATACCTAAAGTATGAACAATATTTATTTATTTTTTTAATTTGTTTATTTCAAGTTCATATTTTGTTCAATTTCTTTTTCACTAATCAGTAAGTTTATATTATGTTTGTATTGTGTTTTTATATAGATTTAGAATTTAGTGTACAAAGTGTCTTATTTTATTTTGCTAATTGTTTCCCACGCCACGCCGTCTGGCTATCGCCATTTACGATCCAAAGCATACTCCCTCCTTCACACCCTTACCAACATCCTCATCCCCATCTCCAAAGATTTGCGAGATCTTTCTCTCTCAGTGCCGCCACCGCCACGCTCAGGTATGCTCTCTCTCTCTCTCTCATGGTATGTCCTCCTCTCTCTTTGTTCCTACCCGATGTTCTCGAAGATCTTTCTACTCTTCTCTCTGATATCAATTAGGTACAACCTCCAACTTTCATCTTTTATTTCTGATTTCAGATCTGTTGATCCATGTCCTTGCTTTAGCTTGCCGCCACGCTCTCATATCCATCAGGTATATTTTTCTCTCAAATCCGATTTTCTTCTTTCAATTATGATTTCATTACATTGATCGATGATTTGATTATGATTGCTGCCATCTTTGGTGTTTCCAGACTTGGGGCATTCATGGAAATGTGTATCTTAGTACCCGGGGGGTCCTCAAAACATCATTGCACATGGGACTCAAATAACCAGGTGAGCACATGAAAACATCATTTGCTTTGCATGTTCTTCATACGAAAAATAACATATTTTTGTAATTCTTCTTTAAAGCTTAATTAGAGCTTTTTCTGGTTGATGTTGTTGAAGAATAAGTGAAATAATTAATGCAAAAGGTGCATTGAGAGATTGTGCAGATCGTATCCACCATGTGTTTGAGAAAATGTTCCTTAGAAACCCTCAATTAGGGCTTTTTCTGGTTGATGTTGTTGAAGACAAAAGTGAATAATTGAAGAGTGTATTGGGAGACTATGCATATCATGTCCACCATGTATTTGAGAAAATGTTCCCACGAAACCCTCAGACCAATTTGTTCTTGTTTACCTAATCTGAGTCTATTATAAGCCAAAATACTGAGTATCAAAAGAAGTTATAAGCTAAAATACTTAATTTTTGTTCCCAAAAAACCATAATACCATAATTTTGTTTGAATATTTTGAGTCAAATTTTCTATCTGCTATGTTGAATCTGTGCTTTCTTTTTTCATGGTTATAGGCTTTTTATGAAATTGAGAAAATATCAGATTCGTCAGCCTTTAATGATCACTGCCTGCATGGAATTCTTTCCTTAAAATCTTCATTCTCACTTGCAAGAACAATTAAACGGAGTGAAATACATTTTGTGGATTGGGTTTTTTGAATTTCGTGTATTTCAACTAAATGCTGAGGATTTGGATCGCATTTGATTGACCTAATTGGGTTTTTGATTCATGCAATGACATTTGGTCTTTGATTGGCTCATCCACTGCGATTCATTTTTCAAATTTGTGGATTTTAAGGCACCGTTGTCTTACATTTTCTCTAATTTATGAATGCTTTGATCTGTTGTGTGTTAATTAATTCCTACACAATTTTTACCATATTTTTCCCGTTTTTATAGATCACATGGTGTTGCTCACTAAATAGTGCAGATATTAAGCGTCTATAATTGATTTTTTTATTTGTTTACACGGTGTAGAGCATTTGTTCTAAAATATGGGAACAAAAACAGTAGGTTGGGTATATCACTGTTGATAGGTAGATCTTTCGTTTGTTTTTTACATTGTTAGATGGAAGAACATCAACACCAGATATAGAATGAAGAGATCAATTCTTCCATTATTGTAATGTAATTTTGCTTTGTGGTGTTGATGTTCATCACGTTCCTTTCGATAACTAAAAATTTATTCTTTGATCTATGCTCATTGTTTTGGTTGCCGGTACAATTATTTGTTAAATTTATTTTATCATCATTTAGATTTAATTTAGTTAGTTATTTCGTGTGGCAAATTTGGTGGAGTACTTGGTTGGTCCATTGGCATCGGGATTGAAAGATGGAAATAGGTATGTGAGAACGGTTGCAACGATTAGTGTTATGAAGTTGTATCATATATCTCCCTCGACGTGTATTGTTGCAGATTTTCCACCCATGCCAAGACATTTGATGCTTAATGACCCGGATGCTTAAAGGATAATTCATTTATCTCCCTCGACGTGTATTGATGCAGATTTTCCACCCTAAAACTATTTAGATACATGCTCTCTTTGTGCTTTAAAGGATAATTCATTTACATGCCAAAAAAGTTCCTACATAATTAGTCATCTGTTCGGAAACAAAATAAATTTATGCGCTCCATAAGAATCAATTGTTTATTTTCCCTGATGTTATGTAATTTTTTTCTTTAACGTCCAATAGCTAAAATAACTAAAATTATGGACATTAAATTTATAAAGATTATAAAAAATAATATATAAAGTTGTGTTGTAATTATTTTTTTATATTATTTTTTCTTTGTAACATTTCATGTCTTAATTTATTTTTTTTGGTATTATTTTTAGGGTGTAGATGAAACTGAAAAAAGAAGGTATTGAAAGCTCTATGTAGGTATATAAATAGTATGTATTTGTAAATAATGTATAATCTTTTTTTTTTTTTTTGAATTAATAATATGGGTGAATGATATTTATTTTCTCATGTAATTTACACTATAACCTCAATTGTTTATTATTGATGTTCAATTGTTAGTTATTGTTCATGTTCAAATATAATAGATACAAAATGTTGTATAGACAGTAGAAATTGTTTTTTTTTTTTTTTTCTTTTATACCCGTGCTTTTGAGCACAAGTTATACACTAGTATATATATATATGCGCACACACATAAACAAAAAAAATTAGATCCAAACTTTGGATTTAAAGATCCAAATCTTGGATCTACAGAACCGCCACCACTACGCCAACGACCTACTACCACCACCACCACTCCAATGATGAACTCCCACCACCTTATCTCTCTCTCTCTCTGTGTATATATATATATATATATACACACAAAAAAGAAAAAGAAAAAAAAGATCCAAGCTTCTATAGAACCACCACCACCACCACCATGGCAGCGACCTACCACCACCGAAAGCCACCACTACACCACCACAAAAGAAAAAAAAAAACTCCTAGAAATAAAAAAACCCACATCTTTAAAGAAGCTCTTGAACTGCAGCGAAGAAAAAATGGCAGCGACGAAAAAAATCTCCAACGGCGACTACGGCAAACAACTACCGCCACTCCTACATTCTCTCTCTATATTTTCTCTCGCTCTCTCTCTCTCTATGTTTCTCTCTACTCTTTTCTCTCTGTGTAGCCGAGCACCGACATCATGGGTTTGACGAAGGGGAACACCGCCGGAGGACGAACGTGGTGGTGGTGTGGCGTTGTTGGTTGGGGTTGGCCAGCAAGCTCGACGGTGGCTGGCGTAGGGTGATGGACTACTTGGGAAGAAAGATGAAGAAGAAACAAAATACATTTTTTACCCATAAAATTTGGATAGTATTTTTAATTAACCCATTGAATTAGTTTTAGTAAAATGACAAAATTACTCCTATTTTAAAGTGAGATAACAAATTTACCTTTAATTTTAACCGTTACACTTAAGTCTAAGACCATAGAAGGGTAAGTGTGAAGAAAAAAATTATAAGAGGGTAAGTACAAATCGACCAAACCAGAGGTAAAATGCTACTAACCCTTATTCAAAACATAAAATCTATTAAGGTATAAAAAAATGTTTTTTTATTAAATAAAAATATTTTTCACTTTGTGACCCTAAAGTTGTCAAAGAATTCTCTTTTTAATCCTATATTTTTAATTAGAACACATTAAATCCTAAAATATCCAAATTATGTCAAGTCAATCCAAGCTGGTAGAAGGATTGACTTGACACGATTTGGATATTTCAAGGATTAATGTGTTTAAATTGAAAATATAGGGGTCAATGTGGAATTTGTCCAAAACTTTAGGGACGCAAAGTGCAAAAGCCTCTTAATATAATTTAGGTGGTTTATCAGTAATTTAAAGGAACTCCAAACCCTTGGTACAAATCAATGCGCCCATCCTTCGTCTGTTGCGACATCAATGGCTCAGCAAGTTGGAACCTCTGTAAACCCTCCCCCACCTCCGGAAGAGGATTCCCGCCGATCCACGACGGCGAAGCGTCCTCGAGACGAAGGAACCGCGGCGGCGACTGGAGAATTCAGCGGTGATGTGCCGGCGGCGAAGCGCCGCGTGGTAATGGACCAAGATGTGTTGTTTAGGATCTTGGTCCCGTCAAGGCAGATAGGGAAGGTTATTGGCAAAGTAGGGACTCGTATCCAGAAGATTCGTGAAGAGACCAAAGCTAACATCAAAATCGCCGACCCCATAGTTGTGAGTTGCTCTCTCTCTCTCTCTCTTTCTTGTTGAATTTGCCATGCTTGTTTAGTTTATGGAAGCTTGCAATAGCGTATGGAGGAGTCGAATTTCAGCTAAGATCGATGTTTCTTTTACGTTTGAACTGACGGGGAAACTGAAACTGTGAATTATGTTTGAAAAATAGGTATGAGATTGCTGTGGGAGTGCAAAAAACTAAAATTCTTTGGGATATAACATTTTGTTTGACTTCCATTGAGATGCTGTGGGAGTGCAAAAAACTTCATTTATCATAATAAAAGAAAATTAAGTGAAGGAAGCTCTATTTAGGCAAGCACATAGAAAAATGAAGCAAGCTTTGTACTTGGATGCGTTTATGATTAGTTCTGTTAAGAATTTTAATGATATGTTTTTCATGTTTCTTCACTGCCTTTTTGGAATTGATTTCACCCTTTCGGAATAAAATAGAACGTAATCGAATTCTATTTGATTCTGCTGTTTGGAAAGAAAGGCAAGAATGGGTTGAGTTGCATATATTTTCTGAATGCAGGAATAGATATATTTTCCACACTCTCCTCAGTAATAAAAATGTATTGTTACAGTTTGTAATAGATTAGTAAATGAAATACTACAATTAAATGAGTTTGTGATACCAACCTACTATTTTTTTTCAAGGTATGATGTCAACCTTCCATTGGGATAGGTATTTGTATCCATCTCAATTTGTGACCAAGCATCTGTTGAGCTTAAATAGATCACCAATATGAAAATGAACCCGTTAGTTCCATAGGGATCGTTGGGCCAGCCCATCTATTTTCAAACCATCAAATTATTCTTTATTGCCTCTTCTCTAGTGTTCTTAGGTCTGACTCCCCCACATGTAGTTCCTTACACTTGAGTCAGATCACACTATCTAACAGGCTCTTTCTAGCCTATAATTCTGCTGGACATGATGATTTGCTAGTTCTGTCTCATAGTATCCTATGTAGGACAAGTTACAATCTAACTCAGTATATAGTTCATAATCGGTTTGTGGTCACACCCAAAATGATTTTGCACCTCTCAGCAATGGACCTGTTTTTCTGTTGAGCCGTTCTATTGCTAGGCAATAGCACAAGTTGGAATAACTATTGGGTTCCTTGAATGGTCGAATTGAATAATTGAATCTGCCTAGCCCGATACCTCCATATATAATATTAATGCTGTGGGCTGCTGGTCATGACCATAGTTGTTAACGGCTCTAGGCGCACCAAGGCGCACAAGGGGTCCCGGAGCCTAGGCGCAAGGCGAGGCGCTAGTCTGAGCGAAGCTAAACGCACAACATTAAAAAAAATAAAAATAATTTATAACATTAATATATTGCAAATCTAGAATCAAGAAATAAAACTATGAACTATATTTCACCTATAAAAAATAGAACACACTCACAAGTCACATGTGAGTTAATAAATAAGAAAAATTAACTAATAAAAATTTCAAATAGATTCAATCAATAAAAAATCTAAAAAAACAGAAAATAGGAAATTGAAGCTGCTTAAATAAATAATTAATTAAAGAAATAAATAATAAAACAGATAAACAATAATAGTAGAAAAAAGAAAAAAAAATTAAGCATACTCGAAGAGGAAGGGAAGACTGAAGAACGGAGACAAGAGGAAGGACGAAGCAGGGAAAGAAGACGTGGCAAGAAGAAGAAGAACATGGGCATAACGAAGACTAGAAGAAGAAGAAGATTCGAAGAAGAAGGAGAAGACGACTTACATGTGAAGTCCAAACAGTGCTACGAAGAGGAAGAATTGTCATGAAGCAAGTGAATGTTAAAAGACCTAGGGCAAAATCTTTCATTTTTTAATTAAGACCCAACATCTCGAGCAAGGCTTGCCTTGCGCCCAAGCTCAGAAGGCGCGCGCCTTTCAGAAGGCTTGAGCCTTTCTCTGGGCGAGGCGCACCAAGTGAGCCTAGTTGAGCCTTGAGTATAGGCGCGCCTTTGACAACCATGGTCATGACATAATTTACTGCAAAACAGTTTTCCCACATATCTCCAATCTTAGCTGTTTCCCATGCAATGCACGTGCAGAAAATTAGATTTGCTTGTGCATGGGAGTTTTAACCTTGAAATGTGTGATAATGTGCATGTGTACAATTATTTAACTATTACATTTTAACCCAAAACATGAAATAGAAGGGTATATCCCCCCTCCCCCCCCACACAACACACACACACACACAAAAAGGAGAAGAAATAGAACGATATAACTGCAGTAGTCTTATTTGTAAGACTATCCTCTATTAGCCTCAAAGGGGGACTGGAGTTATCGCATATGCCTCCATCCTTTTCATTGCTTGAGTCCTTAATCCTATTCTCAATTATTTACTAGAAAAATGGGGCACAATTGGTGCATTTCCAACTATTTATGTTTTATTTTATCATACTTTTAGTTTATTTGTATTGTTTGAATTTGAAATGAATAATTTTATCTTGACTTTTTTTGTTATCTTACCTATTAATCACTAAACTTTACATAGATAATAATGGCAAGCCATTATACAAGAAGCTTGCATTGACAACCTTACCCCATAAATAGAAAGTTTTTATGCGGTTTGATTATTATGACATCCAAAACGTAATGAAGTCATTCTACCATTATGCTGAAGCCACTCTCTAATAAAAAATTTCCTGTTTATGAATATGTATCTATTGTATATGAGAAATGAATTTCATTTTTAAATTAGACTGAAATGTATCTTTTTTAAGAAACACCTATGTATAATCATAGGGGGTTGCAAGAGAATTAATAACCATACGGACAGTAGAGGTAAATGTTTATTTGGCAAAGATTGAACGGGCTCATATCTATTCATCTGTTTCCTTTTCCATTATTTTTTGGTGGATTACTCTTTATCTTATTCCATTTTCGCAAATTGAGCACAATGTTATTTGCTACTATCTTTGCTGTTTTGCAGCGATATGAAGAGAGAGTAATCATTATAAGTTCTAAAGACAGTGGCAACATATTTTCTGATGCTGAAAATGCTCTCCACCAAGTAGTCAGTTTGATCCTGAAGGTGATTTTTATATCTTAGGTCTCAAATGTGTAATGTTATATCGTATGAATGTGAAAATTTTCATTTAAATGATGTACTTGTTCAAAATATCATGTCCTGAATCTGCCTATACATTTTTAATGCATCATGGCACTTATTAGCAGTTTTTCAGTTTGAAAGGTTGCACTTTCATTATGCCAAGGCAAGAATGTGGATAACCAATGTATCAATCTGCATTTGGGCTGAGGATGCACTTCTTAAACAATTTTTACTAAAACTTGATCCTCTTTAGTATTTTTTTTTCCCAAAGACTTACTCCCTCCATCACAATATAATTGTCCTACTTTCCTTTTCCGGATGTCCCAAAATAGTTGTCTGCTTTTCCTATTATTCTATTAACAAATAATTTTATCGCATTTCCAGACCTAACCTTTTTTCAACCAGTTTTTTAAAAGTCAATAAACTAAATCGAACATAAATGAAACTACCTTCTTAAAGGCTATACTTCTCTAGCTTTTCTATGCATCAGCTAATTATGAGATTTGATTATTGAGGTCTAGCATTCATGTGGAAATATGTGGTGCTGAATGTTTGCCTCTAAATGGTTGAAATGCTTAGCAGGAAATTGAGAGGATAGAGGATGAAATGATAACGGGCATCCTTAGAAAAGTTTTTCTCAGTTAAATTCATGAAACCTATAACTGATATTCTTCCTAGCATATTAATTCAAATCCTTTTTCTGCATTCTTCTAAGAGTGAGATACTGCCGTTGTAGATAATATATATATAGTTCTGGTGCTTTTTTGTGAGTGAAGTAGACAAGTATACTCACAATTGCCACGTTGCCTTTATATTTAATCCTATATTTCCTGCTTTGGTTACAATTTTTCGTCTCACCATCTTGGTTCTAGCAAACTTGTGAGGTTACTAGGTTGATTTACTGTGTTACTTTGTAAAGTTTGACTGATCTAACAAGCGCACTCTATTATTCCATAGGATGACGATGCCAACATTGAGGCATTGAAAGTTGGTGCAGGACATGTGGGAGCAAATACCATAAGGCTTCTAATTACTGGTTCCCAAGCAGGTGGTTTAATCGGTGTATCTGGTCAAAACATTGAGAAGCTAAGGAATTCTTCTGGGGCCATCATCACTGTGCTTGCTCAAAATCAGATGCCTATATGTGCATCTGCTCATGAATCTGATCGGGTTGTACAGGTGAGGATGCACTTCTTGTTATTTATATATTGATAATAATGAAGAGAGAATTATGATATTTTTAGATTTCATTGTTGTCTTGGTTAATTCACAGAATTTCTTGTTTATGAATCTATAAAGGATAATTTTTCGTCAAGATGCAATTTTTAGGAAATATCAAATCACTTTGTTGGCATGCCTGATGGATGAAACTTTCTGTATCATTTAATGGTTGATCTACCAAAAAATAAAATAATGGTTCACATACTTGCCTCATGACTCATGAGTGGAATACCTATTATTCTTGTAAAAATGTATTTAAAAAGCTGATATACAGATAATCTATCTTAGTAAAAGACCTGATGGACTCAAAGGATTGATAGCTCGTTTTCTGTTTTCCTAATTGCGTTGAGAGGCTTGAGATATTTGATGAAGTAGCAGATGATGCCTGTCCATTTGCTCTTTTTGCATAGGAACAGTTGCAGGGCGCTCCCTAGGGTTGTAAATTGAATCATCAGCACATGCAATTTTTACCCTGGTGTTGCTCTAGGGCCTATGTCATGATTGCATCTTACATCAGTAGTGTAATGGGATGGTCTTAGCCTTGTATATATATAATTGTATATAGGTTTGAATTTAATGATCCCATTTGTACTTTGGGGCCTGCAATGCAGGTGGGAATCTTCAGTGTTGTGTGAAGTGTTTTTAGGTACTGTATGACCTATAGGTGATGGTCGGTTTTACTTTGTTGTTTTCTGTCTCACTTTCAGCCTTTCATTTATTCAAGATCCCTGTCCTGTCATTCTATCTGATACCAACCACTTCATTTAACGGAAAACATGTAGCTTGCAAACAACAATGCCAGCAGACAACAAACCCTCGTCATCCATTGAACTGTCCTCCAAATTGCAAGGTTCCATTACACTGCACCATGAATGGAAAAAGATGAGATGTTGGCATCTAATCTGCTACTATCTCAAGCAAGAATGGGAAAGCGTCTTCAAAGCTAGATCACCACCCTTGCAATCCTTGTGTCCGATGTATTCCTAAGCCTGTTTCCCCACTCCCATCGGAATTAATTGGACCTTATGAATAGGTTTTGAATGTCTGGATTGCAACTTGCAAACACCACTTGTTTTTGTTTTTTCGCTGAGTACCTCTTGTTGTTGTTTTTGGCTCAGTGAAAAGTTCAGATATGGCAAATGATTTTTCCATTCCACTCTCTAGGAGAAGAGGTCTTGGTATATTTTAGTGCTTCAGATTTTTCATAGATTTGTTGAATTGACTTGATGCATTAATTCGAGAAGCGTTAATTGATCTATAAGTTTGATCAACTAATTTATCCTGGTCATGAATGATTTTCTTTGTCTTACCATGCTTTTGCGTCTCTTTTGATGTTTTTCTACTATAAAATGATGCACATACATGTATTACAAATGCAGATAGCTGGTGAAGTTCCTGCAGTACTTAGGGCTTTGGTAGAGATTGGATGTCAGCTGAGGTCTAACATTAAACTTTTGATTGGCATCAATTCAGTCTCCATCCTTGTCTTTTCTCTTAGTGATATTTTTAGCCTTTTCTTGACTTGTACGGCAATTTGATTAAATGTAGGGATAATCCCCCCAATCAAGTAATTTCGCTCAGTCCAGCATATAGTCTTGGTATCCATCGATCTATTCAACCACATGTGGATCCAACTTCAGGTGATTTCATGCTTCGCAGATCATCATGCATATAGCTTGACTGCATTATATGAAATCTTGATATTTTTCTTATAACGACATCGTCTTTAGGACAACCAATCTTGCAGCTGAATATGTAGCTTTGGAGATCATGGTTCCAGAAGCAATGGTGGGGGGTTTGATTGGAAGATGCGGGTCCAACATTTCGAGGATCAGAGTTGAGTCTGGAGCAACTATCAAGGTATGAAACTGATATCATATAACTCAAAATGGTTGTATTGGTAGTGTCTGTTTAAAAGGAAAAGATGTGTTTTGTGCATTTTAACCATCTGTTCTTTGTGTCTTTTACGTTTGAATTGCCATGCATGCTGTCAACTGCAATTGCATATGCATGCAATGACGATAGGGAAATAATATGTTCGTTGTGAAATTTACTAAGGAATTCCAAACTCTAGTTGGTCTTTCTATTTTCTGCCTTTGGATGATGCTCGATTGACTGTGTTCAAATATGCACTGTAATATTCTTTGGCCTAATTGCACTGTAACATTCTTTGGCCTCTCAATGGTGTTTAATAAATAAATTTAAAGTTCCATCATCCTGCCTGACGAAAGGAGAGTTTACCTGCATTTGGTTGGTAATTCTCAAGTTTTTACCTTCTGTTTTCGCAGGTTCATGGTGAGAAAGGTGAACAAAGACAGCGACAAATCCACTTGGGTGGCAATGCCCAACAGGTAAACTCTCCTTTGGTATTGCCATGTAATTTCTGTTTGCTTCCTCAGTTGTTTCGATGATATGGAATCAATGATATACTGGTAGATTCTAGGAGTTGCATGGTTTTGTAAGAGCCATACCCTGCTTACCTTGTCCCAGTTCATAGGGGACCCATATTTAGCCCTCATCCTTGCACTTCCCCGATTTTTCTTTTCCAGTTTCCATACTAATATAAGCAATTGTATCAAGGCGGAAAAGTGTTTTAACTTGGTTGATTTTATTAAATTACCAAATAAATATTGGTTGCAATGGTTACAAAGTTGACATGGTACAACAATCTAATTATATGCCCCCTTGTGGTGGATCCCACCCGGTACCAGTAACCATGGTTATCAAACTATCAAGCCAAGATCTTCTGGAGCCTAGGCGCGCGGTGAATTGTGACCTGAATAAAGTGGGGAGCACATTATATATAATAAGTAATATATACTTTTTTGCTATTATTTATTAGCAACAAAGATATTACTAAATTTAATTATATATAGAATTTATTATTATAATACAACCAATTATAAATATTAACTAGAAAATTAAGGAGGATCCTCAAGTTAGACAAGGCTAGAGTTCGTTCTATTCGGTTTTAAATTTCTTTCTAGTTGTTGTCTAGGCATTAGAGGATGAGCCTTTGGTACAATATTAAGGGTGCCCTATTGTGACCTAGAGGTTCCGGGATCAAATATTGGAAATAGCCTCTCTATATGCAGGGTAAGGCTGTATACATCTGATCCTTCCCAGAAGTCGCAATAGCCGGACTCTCATACATTGGGCTGCCCTTCTTGTTGTCTAGGCATTAGTTATCCTTTATAGGTAACTCATTTAAGGTATAGTACCCGTCTAATAATTTGTATTTTCTATCAGTTTGGCCTAGTCCCTTGCTGGTCTATTATTTTGCTGATCAATAAAATTTCTCCATTTTCTTAAAAAGTAATTAAAAACTCATAAAAAACCAAGCGGCCCTTTGATATTTTTATTATCAAAAAGTAAAAGAGGCTAAATCTATCCAAAAAATTCAGAAGACATGCTTCAAGTGCCAAAAGAGAGATCAAAGAGATCAAAATTTATATGGCAATGTTAATGTTTTTGTAATTAAAAAGGCGTGCTTCAATCTTTTGTAATGAAGAGATGCATGAGAACTTAGGCCTTTCTTGAACCTTGTGCCTAGACTCCTCAGGCCCGTGTCTTCTTGAGTGCGCCTCGCCTGAGGCTAGCGAGATGTAGGAGATGCACCTTTGCGAGCTTGGAGCCTCGATGCTCTTTTGATGACTATGTAAGTAACTACACTCTTAAGTGGGATCCATATTATGGATTCCACATCAAAGGAACCATCTGTGGATCCCATTTAGAAGTTATTTACAGGTAGTTGCTTCGGATTCACATGAATACACTGGGGCATATGATTGGATGGCTGTACCATGTGAGTTTTGGAACCGTTGCAATTATATATATATATATATATATTTTGTGATTTAATATAGATAGCCGGGTTAAAACATCTTTTCTGCCATAATACTATTGCTCACGTTTGTATCTTGTTATCGACAAGTCAACTAAAGGGTAACCGCTTCTCTTCTTCTCCTATTATGTTACATGGTGGCCTTCGAATACATATCTGAAGGAGCAGAGGCTCGATTTTCTCCTTTTAAGACACACATGACTCTCTTAACAGTTTGTAGTAAGACCCGATAACTACGACGCATTGTAGAAATTTGACATGAATTTGTAATTTTTTTTTTATTTTTTATTTTTGGGTATTTTAAGAATTTTTTTTGCAGTGCTCTAAAAACGGTTCATGAATTCATGGCAGGTAGCACTGGCGAAGCAGAGAATTGATGAATATGTATATGCACAGTTGATACAGCAGACTGGCGGTCAACAATTACTGTAACTCTCTCTCTCTCTTCAATTTCTCCCTTTTTTTGTGAATCTATTGCTATGCTAATTAGTTGTTTTGTCGTGTTTGCCTTGTTTGCCTTTACGTTTTTCCTTCCCTTGGCCATTTTTCTCTCGCCTGTGTCATTGCGTTACACTTGAAAGTTCTATACTTAAAAAGAAACACTCGAGTACGACTAACATGGCAAGCTTTAGTTGATATATTTGTTACCTGATCTTGGGCTATATATAAGTATAGGGGTAATCCTCCTCTTTTGAAGGTTTTTTTTGAGAGTGAGTGAGGCATTCGATTTCTACATGCTATCAAAGCCATGTTTTTTGTCTGATGTTGGGTGTGTTGAATCCCACATCAATGGTGGGATTCAATACACCCAATACGACACCCTGAATTTTTGTAATCATCCCACTTCAGTCCAAGCCAATAACTATTACAATTTTGGACGGTAAACATTCAATTGCGTGCACCCAACTATCTCTAAAGGGTTTTTATGGGTATTTCTAGCCTCTTCCGTTCCCCCTTACAAATTTTCTACGGAGAGACTTTTGTGTGTGTGTGTGTGAATGTTCTGAGTATTTGGGTGGGATGTAGAATTGGAGGGAAGGAGGCTGGAATTGGTCACGAAGGTTTGGTAACCACTACCATCCCACTTTTTTCCATCCCATTCCCAGATTTTTATTGGGCATAGCATTTGGTAACCACTCCCATTTTTTTGTTTCTATTCCCATCCCATTCTAAAATGGGAATTGTGCTAATTTTTCCAATAGACTTGAGAAACAAAAAATAGTTGTGCCCAAGATTTTCCATTCTTAAAATTTTAAGGACATGGAGGGCATTTTTGGATTTGTTAGTGAGACCAGCCTTCAAACTTTGTAGCCATATTTTCTTCTCTTTTTTTTCTTCTTTGTTCTTCGTTCTTCGTTCGTTGGGCTCTCGATTTCGAAATCGAAACAGAAACACGAGGGTTTGGCTCTCGATTTCGAAATCAGTCGTTCTACTCTGTCGTCGACATCACCTTCGTCGTGTTGCTCCATCGTTGCCATCGTCTTTGCCTTCGTGGCTGTCGTCTTTGCCTTCGTCGCCATCGCCTTCTTCGCTGTCGTTTTGGCCTTCATCGTCATCGTCGAACCCTATTTCATCGTCATTGTGTTCGTCGTCTGCTTTAGGGTTTCGATTTCGAAATCGAAACTCAAACTCAAAATTAAAACCTATTTCGATTTAGATTTCAATTTCGAAATCAAAATTGAAATAGGTTGAATTTGTTCTTGATTTTTTGGATTTGTGATTGTTGTTCTTGAATTTATTCTTGGTGTTTTTGAATTTGTTCTTGGATTTGTGGTTTAGGGTCTGTTCTTGATTTTTTTGATAAAATTATTACCAAATGCGATTCTGTTTCCAGGTCCAAAAAAAAAAATTGTCGTTACCAAACAAGATTCTGTTCCCAAAAAGAAAACAGAATTCTCATCCCATCCCATTGCATGGGATGGGCACTAAACGGTTACCAAACGGGCCAAGCTTCTTAAAAATAGTTCGGTGTATGGCATTTGATTGTGTTCCTTTCAAAATTGTAATGGAGATAAATGATAGTGGGATAATTAAGAAATTTTACGGTGTTATATGTTCAAATTGAAATCATAAGCACAGGTGAGATTTTGGTCAAACTTCAGGGGTACAAAGTGTCAAAACCCCTTTATTTTACGTGATGTTTGGTGCACGAGAATGGAAATAAATCTCGCGAGAATGTGAGTTTCTGGTGGGGTTTGTTTTAGTGTTTTGTTCCCATTTTTTTTTTTGTTCTCTTCCCAGAAAGTGTAGAACATGAACAGAAATCTGGGAACCAAAAAAAATTATTCCAGAAATTTGCTATAAAAATCTGGGAATAATACTGAACCAGATTTTAGAGCAAAAGGACAGGAACAGAAACATTAATGTGGCGTTTGTTTAGTACCTTATGTTCTTTGAAAAACCTGGAACAGAATCAGCATTCCCGGAACAAAAAAAATCTGTTTCTTTATAATTCTCAAAGTTGAAGAACTAATTTTTCAGAACATTGTACAATACATAATTTTTCCTGTCTCTGTTTCTGTTCCAATTTTTTTAGGAACAGAAACCCTAACTTGTTCCCATTTAGTCATGCTGATTTATTTCTTCTTCTTTCAACAGGGGCCATGAAGCTGCTATTGCTCTTCCTACTCTTGCTCCTCCTCCTGCATATGCTCTTGCTCCTACTACCTATGCTCCTACCTATGCGCCAACTGCCCCGAACTCGGTGCCACACTACTACGGCCCGCCTTTCCACGCACCGCAGCTGTAGGCCATCATTTCCCCGCCGTCTTCTTATATGGCTTGTGAGTTTGTGATTTTTCACCATGGAACACACACCTCATGTACAAATTATGCATTTATAAATGTCTCTTTTTTAATTATAAATTAACTTTAAATTCTAGTGAATATTAACTTTTTTTTTTTTTTTTGGTGGTGAAATGTTATAGAGGTGTGTTTGGAAAGTGGAATTGCAGTATGCTGTAAAATTTTTAGGTATTCTGATGCTGATTAGTTCAATTGTGAGACCCTACAATAAGCAGAAATAATTCTTCAAATTATTCTCTCTTTTTTTTTTTTTTTTTGTCTTTTTGGTTATTTAATTTATTTTATTTTTGCACGAATTAATTGGTAAATCTCTGAATTTATATATTGTTCCAATTTTTTTGGTTAAATTTCTAGTTATATTTTTATTCATTTAAACAAGAAAAGAATATTTAAATTAGGGGTTCTTGCACTTTGCACTCCTAAGTTTTGGAGAAATTTTATTTTACTCATCAGATCATTTTTATGACAAAAATTAGTCACATGTCAAATATGAAATTAACTATTGTTATTTTTTATGACGAATATTAGTCATGTTTTAAACAAAGAATCACTCGACACGTTTTATTGCCTTTCAATTAAATTGGACGGATTAAATTGAAATATTTTTAAAATTTCAGGGGTGCAAGTGCAAGAAGCTCTTAACATTATAACAAAATGTGTCTTTCATAATTATTAATTTTTTGTTTTTGTTTTTGTTTTTTCTGTTTTTTTTATTCTACCTGAAAATAGAAATAAGAACAAACTCACTATTTTTTAAAAAAAAAAATTGAACAAATTTTAAATATGTAGAAAGAAACATACTTTGTTTTATTTATTTATTTCTATTCCTAAAAAATTAGAAGTTATAATAAAAATAGAAGAAAAATTTTGGGATCTTTGTAAACAATTTACAAATTAAATTTTTTTGCCTATACTGTCAAGTGTTACAATAGTTTTATCAGAAATTCAAAGTTACTGTAAATTTTTCATGTTAAAAAAAAAAAAAACAAAAAAAAACACAATAATTTCAATAACGTGTAGTGAATTTGAAATTGACCTGTCCTGAACTTCTGACCTAACGCGAGGGGTATAAATGCCAATATCAAATAATTTATTTTGACCGTTAATTTTAACAAAAAAATATAATCATTTCCCTTAAATCTAAATTTTAGCAGGGTAAATATCGACGAAAATACCGCAAAAATATATAAAGTAATTTAGTCAACCCAAGGGGGGAAAAGTGCCATCAGTCCTAAAAATAACAAAATGTCTTTTTTCAAAAACCCTAAATTTCCCGAAAATCACTCGACCTGATGTCCCCCTCGCCATGCCCTTCCGCCCATCCTCCGCCATTTTCTCCCTCTACGCCGCCCTGTCCCGCCGATTCTCCACCACTCCGAAGCGCCGGAGACTCCGTTCACTCTCCAACATACCCTCCAAGCACAAACAACACGCTCTCAAACTAGCGCAGATGGCGCTCACCGACTACCTCCACTCCACCAGGTCGCTTCCCTTCACATTCGCCGAACACATCAGCCTGAACGCCACCTTATCTCTCTTGGACGCCGTCTCGAGGATCAATTTCTCGACGCCGGCGGCATTTCCGAAGCTCTTCCAGAAGTTCCTCAGGTACCACCCCATCAGTGAATTTGAATTTTTCTACGAGAGTATTGGCATTGATCATAGAGAAATTAATTGTTTCTTGCCTTCCAATAAGTTCTTCCTATCGGAAGATCTCCTGGTTTTCGACGCCGCTTGCGCTTTTGCGAGCTTTGGATTTCCATGGAACAAATTGGGGGTTCTGTACAAAGAAAATCCTTCGATTTTCTGTTTAAAATCCTGCGAATTGAATCAAATCCTTTACAGTTTGAAGGATTATGGGTTTAGTAGCTTGATGATCATCAGCATTTGTTTAAATTTTCCTCGTGTGTTGAGTGGTGATTCTCAGCCATTGCTTGATGATCTAAGGAAAATTTTGTTGGATTCTGGTTTGATCAATCAGTTGGAGGACAATGTAGATGTTTGGTGTGGGATTTGTCGGAAAATTCGATTGTTCTTTGATTTGGGTTGTGAGTTGCGAATAGTAGGTGAATTAATGGTTAGATCCAATGTTTTTGTTGATCAAACCGAAGAGAATTTGATTCAAAAGATTGAATTCTTCTCCAAATTGGGTGTCGAGAAGAACGATGTTGGTTTGCTTCTCCTTTCGAAACCAGAGATTTTCTCTTTGGATTTGGATAGTTCGGTGATTTCTGTATTAGGGTTTCTTAAACATTTTGGGCTCGAAGAAGAAGAATCGAAATCGATTGCTCAAAATTACCCTTATGTTCTTGGTAGAAATAAGATCAACAATTTGCCTCACGTGATCCGATCATTGGATCTTAGCGAATGGTTCTTCGATAAATTGAAAAACGGGGATCATCTTTTGTTAATTAGCTATTCAATTAGTGATCCGAATGAAGATATGAACGAAGAATTTAGCGAAAAGATTGAAAAAATGATGCAATATTCAAGGACAAAGTTTCACTATATTAACAAGATCAACTTTTTACACTCGGTTGGATATGGAGAAAATCGATCAACCCTAGAAATTTTTAGTCGCGTGGGTGGTACTAGTAGTGAATTGCATGATCGATTCGATTGTCTTCTTCGTATTGGCATTAAATTTTCGAAAATATGTAAAATGGTTAGCATTTGCCCTAAAATCCTAAACCAAGACCCGAAAAATATTGAAGAGAAAGTGAAGTTTCTATGCGGTGAGGCGGGTTCCTCTTTGCAATATCTCGACGTTTTTCCAGCGTACTTGTTATTTGACTTGGATAAACGTATTAAGCCGAGGTATAGATTCCATGTTTGGCTGATGGAGAACGGTTTGTGCACGAAAGTATACTCCATTGCGAGCATTATCGCGACGAGCGAGAAGAGTTTTGTGGCTCGTGTTTCGGGCTTTCATCGGGCTGCTCCTAAGAAGTGGTTCGAGTGTTTCTTGAATAGAACCGACGATTTTACTCGCAAATTTATAAAGGGTTTGTAAATATCGCGTTGATTCTTGATGGGTTACTAAGGCGGCGTTTGTTTAGGGTTCCTATGCTAGGATCAAAACAAAAATAGATTTATTTATTTATTTTTGTTCTCGAGTTTTTTGGGAACAAAAACGGTTAATTTGATCGATTTGAAGTTTAGTTTAGTGTTGGATTTAGCTCACGAGCTTTGCAATTTGGGGAGCATTGTCCTTCATAAAGAGTAAGGGCAATTTTATTAACTTCGTCTATTTCATCCAAAAATTGAATAAAAAATTTAATTTTATTTAATTTTAAGTATATTTTGTTAATTTAAATAAAAATATATATATATTTTTTAAATAAAAATAGATAAAATATAATTTTTTTGAAGCGAAAGGAATAAAGTGATAATTAGATACAGTAGACGGGATTTGAAAGGCAATTTACCTAATTAGTAAATTAATTATTTGATTGAAATAAAATTAGACATTGTTGGGCACAATTAGTCAATTACCATGGGCCAACAAGTTATAGAATTCTATTTTGGGAGGTTGAGGTTTATTTTTAACTCCTAAAGTCCACATATTCTACGGTTTTACTCCGTCAAATAAAATTAAAGATTTTTTTTTCAGGGATCCCAAACATATATATATATATATATTTATTTATGAGGACGGGTAAAATTAAATTTGTTCAAAAGTACCAAAACAATTATCATTACAAAATTATTTTGTTTTTATATACACAAATTCACTTGTTTACTTTATATATCAGTAAGAGTCGATGCATATTTTTTTTTAAAAATAGGAGTTTTGAACAATGTTTTATCTGTGTGTGGGCGTGGAAAAGTTATTTTATTTTAAAATAGAATTTGTGAAAGAAAATTTATAAAGTTAATTTACCAAAACCCCATTCATCATTCAAAGCCCCCAAATCCACTACTACTTTAATGACGTACACTCAAATCACATTAAAAGCGTGTCAACGATGGGTTCTCTTCAAATAAAAAATAGAAAAAGTGCTATTAATGGGCTGAAATTATTGGTGCCCATTCTAAATAACCTATAATTTGGATTTTTCAAAAAAAAAATATATTTTCTTGGGTGAATTCAAAGACATTGTTTCTCACGTCATCCTATTGCATTCATGATTTTGCTCGAAGAATATTTTTTTAAGAGAATCAAACCAGGTTAATCATCGTCCAACTGTCCTACACTCACTTATTTTGAATTTTAAGAAAATTTTATGGGCATTTTTAACTTTTTTTCTCCTTCGTGATTTTTTGAAAAAAAGATTTTGTGGCAAGTGTTGCAGTGAGTTGCAACGTGGTGGAGCCATGTTTGCAGGCAAATTGATAAAAACTGTGACAACAACTTTGACATATATAAATGCTGAATGCCAACATTAGAGGGTCGGGCAAGGGTCGATCTGACAACGACTTCATATTCTTTTTTGTGTATTTTGATGGGAGGGAAGGACATTGAATTGTTTTATAAGGTCTCTTAAATTCGGTCAGGTGATGAAATGACTTCGGGTTGTAGTTGGATGAATAAGAAATTTTAAGGTGTTATATGTCCAAATTAAAACTCTGAGGACTAAAGTGAAATTTTTGTCAAACTTAAGGGGTACATCGATATTCATGTGAAATGAATGTTTTTTTACACTTCTACCCCATGCATGGCCTTGGATTATATATTTATTTATTTATTTATTATTATTATTTTATAATTTTGCTCTATTTATGGAAATTTTATAAAATTGACCTTTCTCCAATATTTCCTTAAAAATAATTTTTTTTTATAAATATTTTTCTATTTTTATACTCTTTCCAAATGATTTTACATTTGTGTTCTTTCCATTAATAAAATAACTATTTTATCTATTTTTTTAAAAATGTTTACATTTTTCAATGTATTTTCTTTATTTTAATCACACACGTTAAATTAATATTCGTTTAGTAATTAGTACACATATTAATAATAATAAAAAATTAAATATAAATTATTTAGGCATATTGTGGTAAATTTTTTTTAATAATAATACAAAAATAAAAAACCTATTTAATAGTGTAGTAATTATATTTTAATATTATTATTTTGATAAATGATCATAAATAATTAAAAAAATATCTGAAGAGGTCGTAATTCATGAATCTGTCATAATTTAACAATTGAAAAAATAAAAAATAATAATAATTTTTATTTTTTAAAAACAATTTAAAAAAAAAAAACTTACAATTTTTTTTTTCAAATAGTGCTTCAATATCATTTTATGTATGTCAATATTTGTACGGCAAATTATAAATTTTGAAAAATATAAATATTGAAAAAGAAAATCGAAATATTTTTGTCTTTAAAAAAATACTAAAAATTCTATTTTTACTTTATTTAAAAAAAAATACTTAAAATTATATTTTTATTTTAAAATTGTTAAACAGTCCCTTGGTTTACCATTTAGCCAACTCCTCCCAGCCTGTGTCCAACTTATTAACAACCATATTTTGAGTAATCTATTAATAAATTAAGACAATATTTTAGCGGTCCTGATCTAATTTTAAAAAAATCAATGGTTGAGATTAAATTTGTCCAACCTCCTAGCTTGCTAACTTCAAACTTTTCTACACAACTAAACCTACTGCTTTAGATATAGAAATGAAACAAGGAGAAAATTTCCTCTTAAAAATTTCATATTTTTACTTTTAAAATGGTTAAATTTAATTATATTTTGTACATTTTAAATTTCATATATATATATATATATATATATATATATATATATATATATATATATATATATATATTATTAACTAACTATTTTTTTTTTTATTTATAAATTTAAAAATCAATATAGTGTCTTTAGCACGGAAAATCTAATAATGAAAACATGCATTGTATTTTCTTTCACTTGTCCTTTCAATTTCGCTAGTATTATTTTGAGGTTTTCGGTCAACAGTTCACTGTTTAAAAATTTAACCCATAAAATCTAATTTTTTTAGACGTTCTATGCCAAACCCACCAAACTTATATGGGACAAAAATATCCCTATTTCTTTATCAGAGTCACACACAAAAAAAGTGTCGTCGTTTCTCATTCTCCACAACTCTATAAAAAAAAAAAGGTCACAAAAAACTTATTCAATTTCAGAAACAAAATCGATCAATAATATGAAATTCTTGATCATATTACATCGATTATTCAAATCCCGTGATCGGTTATTATAAAAATAATAATAAGAGAGCATATGCGTCATTTGGATTTATCTAAATATATTAAAAATAAATTACGACACTGATCTAGTAATTTATTGGACTGAATGCATATTGGGTATTTTGGAGCACACGCCAAAAAAATCTTATTAAATTTTTTTGGACCACCATGTGAAAAAAAAAAAAAAAAAAACCCTAAACCTAATTTCCATTTTGAATTAAAAAAAAATAAAAAAATAAAAAAAAATTGGAAGGGTATTTTGGAGACAAAAAAAAAGATATAATGACACATCCCCTGGTCTTCATTCATAAGTATTGAGCTTTCTCTCTCTCTCTCTAGACCTTATTATCATTATAACCGCTCTCCACTCCACCTCCTCTCCAAGCCATAGCCTCCCTCTCTCTCTAGATCCTTTTCTCTCCACAATTTTCTTCGTTCTAGGGTTTGGATTTCATCTCTATTGAATTCTCGAGCCCAATTGAGGATTGTATACTGGTATTCAATCCATTTCTGTGTATTTTGAATCTTGATTGGATTCACATTGATCGCCTCCGCCGCTTTCTTTGTTTGTCTGTCAAAGACTGACGATTATTCTGTTCTAGGGTTTTGATTGCTGCTGCAATGATGTTGTTTCGGCCGATCAATTGCTGCGAAATTGTACGACGATTTCGGGGGAGATGTGAGACGAGGAGTTTCTGAGGATCGGTGCTGTGTAGAGAGAGAAATCTTTGCGATTTGATTGTGCGTTTTGGTTGAATCGACCTCCATGGCGTCACCTGTTCCGGCGAAGTCGCAGCAACTGCACAACTTTTCGTTGCCCTACTTGCAATGGAAGAAGAATCATACCGGTAATCATCAGCGCGGCCGCAGCAGACTGGGGGAGTCGTCGTCGCCGCAGCGATCGCCGCCGCAGTCGGATACTGTGCCACCCCAGGCTCCGATGAACTACCCCGCTCCCCGCCGCTCTCCGATGCATGAGCCGGCTCCTCACCGCTCTCCGATGCGGGAGCCGGCTCCTCGCCAGTCTCCAATGCGCGATTCGGCTCCCCGTCAATCTCCGATGCGGGATTCCATTTCCGCCCCTCGCCAATCTCCGATGCGCGATTTCGGTCCTCGTCAATCTCCGAGGATCGAGTCTGCTTCCGAGTCGGAAACAACCGGCTACGTAGTTCCGATGAGGAACAGAAGCGTAACGAAGAAGCGGAAAAGGTCGCCATCGGAAAGCGTGAAAGACGCTGTCTCCGCGTCTTCCGCCGATCAGATGATCGGACATCCGGACAAACCATCAGACGTCAATACCGTCAGATGCGATGAAGGTGGATACAAACTCTACATCCGGCTCCGGAAAAACAAGCCGGACGAGCTTCAACCTGGCGAGAAGCTCGACGATCCTCAAGATAAGGTTAACACCTCTGCGATTGAAGGCGAAAACGAAGAATCTGCTCCAAAAACATGGAATCTGCGGCCGAGAAAACCCGCCGGCAATAGATCAAACACAAACGGAGGAACAACCAAAGTTCAATCGCAGGACAATAACGGGCAACACCCACAACGAATTCAGAACCGGCCGGAAGGAGAATCTTCCGCCGGAGCAAAGGAGAAGCAGCAGCAGCAGAAGTTTTCTATTCCTCTTTCGAAATATGAGATTGAAGAGGATATCTTCGCCATTACTGGATCAAAACCAAGCAGAAGGCCTAAAAAGAAACCAAGAACTGTTCAGAAAGTACTGGATGTAAGTTCACCTTTTCCCCCTCATCACCTTTTCTTCACTATTTGACATGATTGATTTTGATTTTGACTTAGATTCTTGATTCTTCTAGTTTTTTCAATTCACGGGTTCCTCAAATCAACAAAAAATTTCCCCCCTTTTTTGCAGAATTTATTTCCTGGATTGTGGTTGGCATCAGTAACTCCAGATTCATACAAAGTACCTGAATATTATTCAAAGGTATAAGCTTTAATTCAAGGTGTTTTAATTCTAAATGAGCAAAAATTCAACATGGATTTTCAGAAATTTTGATTCATGGTGTGATGCAGGGTTGAATAGAAACACAGAATCAATCATGGTGCAATCCTTCAAATGTATCAAAGCTTGTGATTTTCCCCCAATTTCTCTGAAATGTCATATGAAGGTATCATCTTATAAACCCTGTATAGATGAGTTTGAGAATAAGAGTAGTTTTTTTTTTCTTTCTTTTTTTTTTTTGTTTTTTTCCCCAAAGTCCATGATTTAGTATAAGCTCAATGAATTGATCAAAATGACTTTTTTTTTTTTTTTTGAATTTATTTAATTCTTAACTTTTGCAATGTACATATGAGGTTTTTCTTTTCAATGAGTAGTGACTTTCTTTGGTTTAATCTTTACTTTTTGATTTTGTGTTTTTGACAATTTGCGCACTTGAAGTTTGACTACTATTTCACTTTGGTCTTTATGGTTTTAATTTGAACACATAACACCTTGAAGTTTCCTAATTATCCCACTTTAGTATCAATCATTTTTTGGGTTATAGTTTTTTGGATGATAAATGGTGGCGTTCATTACAGTTTACTGGTTTTAATGTTTGTTTTGGGGAGGTTTTTTCTTTTTTGCGGGTTGTGGGGGGTAGAAAAGGGAGGAGGCTAAAAGGGTCGTTTTTGGGGGATAGGGGTGGGGGTGGGGGTGGGAGGTTGTGGATGGGGTAGGAAAGGGAGGAGGCTAAAAGTTTTTTTTTTTTGGGTGGTGGTGGTTGTGGATGGGGTCAAAAAGGGAGAAGGCTAAAAGTGTCTATTGAATCCCTTAAAAATAGTTTGGTGCATCGTATATGGTAAAAAAATTGAAACGGGTTTTTAGTGATTTGGATTGACGCGAGATGATTAAGAAATTTTAGGGTCAAATTGAAATTATAAAGAACAACGTGAGATAATGGTCAAACTTCAGGTTTACAAAGTGTCAAAAAGCCCTTTTATGTTTCAGTTGAATGTTACTGTTTGTATAATAACATGCTGAATGTGTAGCATAGTTGAAAGTCTTTGTTGTTATTTTTAGGGTTAATTACACCTTGTATACACGTAGTTTGATTGAATTGCACTTTACATCGAATGTTATTTTCGTCAAACACTCTCTCATGTGGTTTTTGACTTAAGCACGATAGTTAAATAATTATCGGAATTTTGCGAAATGACATTTATTCTTATACCCGACTCAACGCGGGTGAATAAAGAAAAGTGGAAAAAAAGGCGAATGGGTATTACCTGACCTGATCTGAGGTATAATTTAATTAATATTAAATGATTTGTTAATTTTGATTTATTGAGATTTGACTGTTGAGAAATGTAACCATTGTACTTAAGTCTAAATTACTGGAGTAAGTGCTGAATAAAATATTAGAGGAGTGTAAAGTATAATTAGAGCTTATCATAGGTCGTGCTCTACCTGAGGGAGGTATTACAAAAAAATTGTAACCCCAAGCTTCGCCCAACCCTATGATGAGGCTCTATTATTGTCCAAGTCCAGCCCTAAACAAAATTTTTCAAACCCAGAAGGCTTGTAATTATAAAATAAATACATACATAGTAATTAGTACTTATCAATATTAATTTTTATTAAAAAAATCATCCACATTCCACATTAAAATAAAATATATTCATCTATACCGAAATAAAATAAATAAATTAAAAAAAAAAAAAAAAAAAACATTTAAACAATCGGAACCAATTGACAATTATTACTTGATCTTTATATAAATTTTAATAAATGGCTGACCGGGCTGGCACTAAACAAAAATGGCTCTGTCTATACCCAATCCTAAAAATGAACGGGCTTAAATTTGAGGTCTTGATCTTGTCCATGGACTTAAAAATCAAAGCCGAACCCAGGTTGGGCGGCCCCGGGCCATGATCACCCCTAAGTACAATTGGATCAAACCTGATGGAGGCAAAGTGTCATTAACTCTTATTCTTATTGTCTTTTTCACTAGTAGAAAGTGTTTATATTGTTGATTTGATCTAATACTTTTAAGGTCTGTTTGGTTTGAAATATGAAATTAATTTTTTCAAAACAATGTTTCGGATAAAAGTTGGGTACCAAACAGATTATGACAGACAGACAAATTAAATTTATGGGGTTTGAATGGTCCACGATTTCAACTTTTTGTCTATATATTTGACGCGTTACTATAATTTTTTCAAAAGTTCAAAATTACTGTACTATATAAAAATTACAGTAATTTTTAAGACATACAATAACTCTAAATATTTGAACTTTTAAAAAAATTATTGTACCGAATGAATCAGTTGAATAATGAACTGCAAAGAGGTCAAGGCAGAAAAACCTAAATTTATTAGTTTATTTATTTTATTTTACTTTGTGTGCAAGTTACTCTTAATTATGATGTCATACCTTAGGAGTTTATCAGTTTTTTTTTTTTTTTTTTTAATTTTTTATTTTCCATTTCAAAAATTTTATCTTTTCATTTAAAAGAAAAAATGGGTTTTCATTTTTATTTAAAAATAAAAGCAAATATTACAGGAATAATATTAAATAACAGTACAGTAAAGTGAACATCAAGCTACCATCTAATTAGACTGTTATATTTGATTTACTATTTTTTTTTTCAAAAAAATATTGAAATAGTTATAGATGAATTTTAAATATTGTAATTGCATGTTCCCAAACAAATTAGAACATAAATAGAAATTGGGGAACAATTTTGTTAATTCCCAAAATATTGTTCCAAAAAGTTTTGGAACATAGGACAAACACTCCTATGAGTGCAATCTTAATGTGCCATATGATGTTTTAATTTTCACATTTACTCGTTAAATTTTGATTTTTGTCCCTAATTGATTCAATTTACACGTTATGACAGACTATGCTGCCAGATTAATTTGTGTCTCTAATTGATTCAATCGACATGTTATGACCGTCTTTATTACCATAATAGTAATAATAAAAAAATTGGTTACTGTTTCAAAATTTTAGCCCACAAGGTCTAAATTTTTTAGACCTTTTACACTGAGTCCAAAAAATTTATTTTGGACCCAAAAAAAAAAAAAAAATCATAAAATAATTGATTCAATTTCAGAAATAAAATCGATCAATAATATAGAGTTGTTGAACATGATCTTGCAATACTCAAATCTCATGATCGACTACCATTAAAAATCAATAAGAAGGTATATGCGTTATTTGGAAAAAAACAGTTTGGATGTATTATAAAAAATATATATAAAAAATGAATCACTGGCCAAATCTAGTAATTTATTAGACTGAACGGATATTGGGTCTCAAATTGCAAGAACGCCAAAAAAATAATTAATTATTGTTAAATAAATTTTATATTAGCTGACATTGATTAAATATTGAATTTATATTTAATATCATATTTAAAATTAATTAAAATATTATTAAAGATAAAAAAAAATAATTTATTCTATTTTTATTTATTTTGGAAAAAAATGAGTTGAATTTCAGGCCCAAAGAAAAGCCCAATTGGGCCCATGAAAGTCAAATTAAAATTTGGCCTATAATCCCAAGTAGAAGGTAGCTTGCCCTAACATGGAAGAGGAAATCGACGGCGGCGGTGGTGGCGGTGGCGCTATCGGAGTAGGTGTTGCTGAGTATTGGTGGTGGGCAACAGCGAGCGCTGTTCAATTGGCGTGGGGCATCTCCGCCTATCGGAGAGGAGGATCCGCCGTGGAATGTCGTTTGATGCCGGTCAAGGCCTTCGCCGTCGCTTCGCTCTTCGTCGGCGCTTCCGCTTCCGCCGCTGTAGCTGGTCTCCGTTACTCCGGCATTCACTCGGTACTCTCTCTCTCTCTCTGAAATTCGTCACTCTTACTGGTGATTTTCCATGATCCATCAACAAATGTGATCATAGATTTGTGTTTACATGTGAAATCGTAGCTAAATTTGTTTATCGATTCTGTGACTTAATCATTTTTCCTGTTCTCGCTTGCAAATTCAAAGCCAAATTCATCAACATTTAACAACATCAACAACATTTTCATCTATAGGGACACACATTTAGGTGGCGTTTGGTTAGTATTTCTATTTCTACTTCCAACAAACTGGGATGGGATGAGATTGGAATATTCCGAAAATAGAAACATCTTTGCTAATGTCCCTATTGACCATTTTCTTGAAATTGTTTCTTTTAATTTATGAGAACAAAAACGAGAAATTGCAACATTTGTTCTATTTTGTCTTGGCCGGTATGGTGATGGTGGCCAGCGTAGTGGTGGTGGTCGGCGGGATGGTAGTGAAAATAGTTTTGTGGAAGTGAATAGGAATCAACATTTTTAATTTCTCAGATTCTTAAATAATTTAGGAAATAATCCCACATTACTCTCAATTTTTTTGGAATAGAAACGTGTTTACAAACTCGTTTATATACAAAATTCCAAAATTTTGAGCGCGGGAATAGGAATCAGAAAATAGAAACAGTAACCAAAACATGTATTTATTCGACACGCATAAATACATGTAATTAATTTATTATTTGAACATTTTTTGGATATGCCTGCGAGATGCCAAGGGGTACTTATAGTAATATTTACAAACCCAGAGTGTGTTAACGTGCCAAGATATATAAAGATGAGACGAGCCTCAATTCTGTATTCTTGAAAAAATTATAGTGTTTTTCTTTCTAATAAAATAGGAAAATATTGAATAGCTGAGTATAATGCTATGACATCATGTGGTGCTAGTAGTGCTCGTTAATGTAATCATATAAACGAGTGTTTTAATAGGCCCTCTCGGGACGGTCAAAAAACCGCCTCGCGCCTCATGAGAAAGACACAAACCCTGTAAAACATACATTTTTTGGGGGATCTCGGAGTAGGTTGAGCCTTAAAAGGATTACTTTTCGCATTTTAGCGTCTTGAGTTTAGGCTTTAGAAGAAAATTTTCTTGTTTATTGTTTATACGTTTTACACTAAATTATTTTATTGTTTTAAAGTTAATATTGGAACAAAAGATACCAATGTAGTTAACAATATTGTTGTATTTTTATGGGGGAAAAAAAATTATATAGTCCTTGAAAGTTTCCCTTTTTACCAAAAAAAAAAAAAGACCACGCCCCAGTGAACGTCACTTTTTAGTCCCGGTACTCGAATTTCCATAAGCGGTGGGGGAAAAAAAATTATATAGTCCTTGAAAGTTTCCCTTTTTACCAAAAAAAAAAAAAGACCACGCCCCAGTGAACGTCACTTTTTAGTCCCGGTACTCGAATTTCCATAAGCGGTAATCCCTGAAATAACATGTTATGTATTAATTTTACCGTTGATTACGAAAATTGTGACCAACGAAAAGAAAAATTCATCTAGTTAGCGTTGAGAAACGATTTAATTCAAATGAACGTTGTACCCGTAGCGTTTTTTCCCATATTTCAAACATCTCATCTTGCTACGTTGAGTTTCGTTCTTTATTTTTTTTGCTCATGGGGGAGGGGATTAAAGGACATTTGAGATTTGATTTGGAGGGGATTAGAGAGGTGAACGAAGAAGATGAGCGAATCTGCAACTCTTTCTCTCAAAGAAAAAACAAACAAACAAAAAAGACAATGACAAAGACAAGATGATCATCTCAAAACACACGTTATCTATACAAGAGGACTAACAAATAAACCCTATTTAAAAAACGACTATGACAATAACCAAAAATAGACGGTAATAAAATTAAAAACTCTCTTTTTTCGGGAAATAAAACTTTAAATTTCCCAATTTTTATTATTTTTTTCTATTTTTGTTGCGTCCCACGTCTTTGGGCTTCATAGGGACTAAATTGCTTCACCTTACGCCCTCGCCTTTTTAATGCACTAATATAAACTTATATATATATATATATATGCAGGTTGAAGACATGAAGGGAGTTGGTGCAAATATAAGGACTGGACTTGGAATACGTCCCAGATGAACAACCACCAACATACACTGTTTGAAGGTTGCCTTGTATATTTTTGTACTCTATAACCATTAAAAAAAAAGAAACATTTTTTAATAATTCTGCGAAGGAAGATCCATTTGGAGGTGTTTTCAGATTTTAATTTTTTGCCAAATGAGAACTGAGATAGAAGTAACAAAAGAACTGTTCTTATTCTGCTCCCCAATTTTTTTAAAATAAAACATGATTGTTGTTCTCACATACCATTTTTTCTCTTTTGAAATCAAGCAGAACAATCTTAGTATTTTTTGTTTTCAAATTTTATAATACATTTATATATATATATATATATATATATATATATATATATAAATGTCCTTTCATCAATGGTTGAATTTTATCTTTAATGCATCTGATGTGAGAGAGTACGCCCTTAAGATCCGGGGAGGTGATTAGTTGAGATGCGCGTAAATTGGTTCAGACACATCTTACTTTAAAATAATTCAATTGTTGTGATTGATTTGAGAAAAATGGATGAATGAGATTGGATATAAAAAATTTTGGGGGAAATTTTTTTGCCAAAAAATTATACTCTAGTGCTCAAGATAATTAAATTAAATTAAATTTTTTAAGTTTCATAATTATATTTAATTGATTAATATTTTATTATTTATTATCTTTTTACACTTATAAATTATAAAATGAGTATATCATAGGATGAATTGTTGAAATGTCTTTCTATTGACAGTTGAGATTAATTTGACTGGAACGACTAGATGAAATTGAATTACAGAAGATTTGAGAGAGAGAGAATTCCCTCCGAATGAATTCAAAATTTCTACACACGCAGATATATATGGTTTAAATTTTTATTAAAAAATAATAATTTATTAAAACACAAAAATTAAAATAATAATTATTATTAAAGCCAAAACAATTAAGGTTAATACCCAAATATATATATATATGATTTAAGTTTTTCCTTAAAAAAATAATAATTTATTAAAACACAATTAAGGTTAATACCCAAAAATAAAAATGAAAAAAGGCATTGTTTTAAAGAAGGCTATTAATGTAATTTCACGTCACTCACTAATGTCGAAGTGGAGAGAAAATAGGGGGATGTGGGTGTCTAGTGGAGAGAAATAACCGTTTTCAACCGTCACTTCCCCCCTCACCCCACCCCTACACCAAGTGCAAAACAAGGATTTTTTATTTTTTTTTTCAAAAAAACACAGAAAAAAATCAGATAATAGTAAAACCAGATATAGATACAGACATTGTACGTATAGGTATAGGTAGAGAGAGACATATGTGTTTGTGTGAATGGAGGAGATAAAGAAAGGGCCATGGAAAGCAGAGGAGGATGAGGTGTTGATAAACCATGTGAAGAAACATGGACCGAGAGATTGGAGCTCCATTCGATCCAAAGGACTTCTCCGCCGTACCGGAAAATCTTGCCGCCTCCGTTGGGTCAACAAACTCCGACCCAACTTGAAAAGGTAAACTCTCTACTTCCCCCCTCTTTCACCTCTCTTGTTTGTGTCTGATTTTTCAGACAGTGCTTGGATGTGTGTTTCATATGCCATCTTCTCTCTCTCTCTCTGAATGTAGTATTATGTGGGTGTGTGTTCTTATTTAGGTTTTACAATTTCACGTATTCTCTCTCTATATATGTGGGTTTTACAATTTCATGGATTCTCTCTCTCTCTCTCTCTCTCTCTCTCTCTCTCTCTCTCTCTCTCTATATATATATATATATAATATGGTTTTTACATTTCAAGGATTCTCTCTCTCTATACATATATATGGGTTTTACATTTCAAGGATTCTCTCTCTCTCTCTATACATATATGGGTTTTACATTTCAAGGATTCTCTCTCCTTCTCTATCTCTATACACTATATGGGTTTTACATTTCACGGATTCTCTCTCTCTCTCTCTCTCTCTCTCTATATATATATATATATGGGTTTTTTAAAATGCAAACTCTGTTTCTCTTACTCTGTTATTTTGTGTGTTGAGTATGTATTATATGTTTGTGTGACGTCATCTCTCTCTCCCTCTCTCTGTTTGTGTTGAATGTGTGAAGCTTTAGATTGTATGTAATAATGACACACATGAGCATCCGATAATTATGTGACGTCATCTCTCTCTCTGATTTTTTCGCCGATTCTCTCTCTCTGGGCCTCGGAGAGAGCAATTGAAATTTTCTTTCACCCTCTTGAGATTTTCTTCGTCCCGTGTCGATGATTGATATTGAATAGACAAATCGGTGATTAAAAGTTCGCAATAATTTTTAGCTATATCAAAAGCTATTTCTACTCAAAGCGGAGAGGTTATCTAAATATTGGTGAGAAATGGCTCTTGAGATAGCAGTTAGTTATGGCTACCGTGTTGGGCATAGCCTCCTATAATCTAATCTCTCTCTCTCACACACAAACACGCACAGTGGAGTGAAGTTTTCAGCAGAGGAGGAGAGGACAGTGATAGATCTACAAGCACAGTTTGGGAACAAATGGGCAAGAATTGCTACTTACCTCCCCGGAAGAACGGACAACGATGTCAAGAATTTCTGGAGTAGCCGCCAGAAGAGACTCGCCAGAATTCTCCAAACACCGCCGCCGCCGCCGCCACCCCCACCACCGCAGCAGTTCAAGTCAAATAAGAACATCATCAGACAAGTCACTGCTCCTCCCACCATAGAGGTAAGACAATTGGACACTAAAACAGAAACAAAATTTTGTTCCCATTTTTTTATTTCTGTTCTCAGTTTTTCTAACGACAGAATCAGAAATCTAGGAACAAAAATCTATTTTTGTTCCCTGGAACAGAAACAGAAACATTAAACACACACTACTGATTCATTGGCTAATTACTTACTGTTTGTGTGATTTCTAAGGAATTTTCTTCTCTACCAAATCTCTCTCTCTCTCTCTCTCACACACACACACACAGAGTACTAGGATTCTCTCTCTTCACACGCACAATATTAGGATTCTCTCTCTCACACATACACATTAAAATACAGGTGTTTTTCTCTCAAGTTTCTTTTTAAGGATTTTCTTCAACTCACTCTCTCTCACACACACAGTACTAGGATACTCTCTCTTCAGACGCACATAATACTAGGGTTGGTCATGAGCCAGGCCGGGCTTTAGGTAAGATATTACAAAAAAGTGTCCGGCCCTAGCCCGGCCCGGCCCTAAGTTCAGGCCTTGTTTTTATTCCCAAGCCCGGCCCTATCAAAATAATTAGGGCCCTAGCCCAACCCTCGGGCCGGCCCGACCCTATAATTTTTTTATTTTTTTTCAAACCAAATCAAACACAATCACATTCAAACCCAAAATAAAAAAAAATAAAAAAAAACTGCAATTGATACATTGCTACAAGATTCATCTACACAAACATATTCATTACCATGCATTTCTACAACCAAAAAATGCCACATTTATATATATATATATTAATTTAAATCCTTGGGCCGGGCCGGGCCGGCCCTATAAAATATTGGCCTTGTCCAAGCCCGGCCCTAATTTTACTCGGGCCTAACTTTTATAGTCCAAGCTCGGCCCACGGGCTCAAAACACATACCCAAACCCTAAAAAATAGTGGACGGTCTTGGCGGGCCGGACGGGCCTCCAAGCCCATGACCATCCCTACATAATACTAGGATTCCCTCTCCTCTCTCTCTCACACATAGTACTAGGAATCTCTCTCTTCTCACTTCATAGTCACACTACCACATAGATAATTCTCTCTTCTCACTTCATAGTCACCCTACCACATAGATAATGTGGATGTGAGATTAATCTCGTTCAGAATGCGTGACTATCGCTTCTAACAAATATTTTTAAATGGGCTTAAATTTTTAATCCGACAAAAGTCACTCAATTTACACTATGTTGGTCTCGCTCTCTACTCAATACTAGGACTCTCTCTCTCACACACACACATAGTACTAGGAGATACGAACTTTTCTCACTCGCTCTCCTCTCTCTACTTCCAACATTTTCAGGCACCTTCATCGATGGAACAAGAATCCTTCTCCTCCAGACCACACCCCTATTGGTCATCCTCCTCCTCACAACCACCACCACCCCCACCCCCCACCACCAACATCCTCTCTCTACCCGAAGACCTAATCGACCCGCCACCACCCCTCCTATGTTTCGAACAAACCCTCCTCCAACCCAACCTTAACCCGTTGGAAAACGACCCATTACTCCACCTCCCCTTCCCCATGATCCCCTCCGACCCGTCTCTCGCATTGGATTCCAACTTCTTGGATGTGTTTGGACACGAGGATAGCGGCGGCGGCGGCTGCGATCCGTTCTTATTGGAGAGGTGGTGTTGTCAAAATGGAGGGGTGAAAATGGAGAAGACGGTGACTACGCCGGATAGCTTTATGGATGATTTTCCGATGGATATGTTCGATCACATCGAGCCACTCCCCAGCCCTTCGGACTGGTGAAGCAGGGGGAGAAGGATTTAAAATTTGACTAACGCAGTGTTTGGTTTTCATTGAATTGGAGGACCAAAGTTGGTTCAATTTCGAGCTTTTAATTATGTGCTACCAAACGCTACCTAGCTATATTTTGAGGTGTTGATTAATTGTTTGGTACTATATTCTGTGTACTAAAGACAAGCAGTATTTATGAAAGCTAATTTTCAGATGTTGACAGATCAAGGTTGCGTTAGATTAACGTTTCTTCTTTTCTGGTTCTATTCTCGATAAAATGGGATGATAATTTTTTATTTTTTTTCCAATGAGTTCTAAGAACATAATTCCATCCGATAACAATAATAATTTTTTTTTGTTTTTTTATTTCTCAAAATTGAAAAAAAATATATATTTGACTTCAACTAAGTTCGGATCATTATACATGCGTGTGAGAGGAAGAAATGAGAAAAGAAGATGAAGATATGCGGTAGTTGTGATTACCGGTAGGGATGGTGGTAGCCGACATGTGGTGATTCTCAACGTTTACTCTTATGAAATAAATTGACTCTTATGAAGTAGATTAGTAATAGTTTTGTAAGAGCTTATCAAAATTTTGTTGGTTCTCAAATTTTTAGGAATTCAGGAATTTCTTCCAGAATGTTGTGAATATTTGAGAATAGAAACATGTTAAGAAATATGTTTCTATATGTTAATTCCAAAAACAGAAATGATGTTGCGGAAACGCTAAACAAACAGGGCTCAGTCTCTTCCCAAATTTTCTCTTAACATTTTATTATTTTTTTTCATTACAAAAAGTAAGGTCAATTGTCTTTTACCCCTTTACTCTGATTTTGTTTTATTTTAATCCCTTACTAACAAATCTACATATCACCCTTTCGAAGAAACTCACGTTTTATTTAGAAAAAAATATAAAATAACTTTAATTTTCCTTCAATTTTTTTTCAATTTAAATTTAATAGTTAATGATGATGAAAGGGAAATATTAACATTTTTTTTCTCTCTCTCTCCACCGTTTATTTTTTCCCCTTTTTCAATAAAATAAAAAATAAAAGTGGTCTTTGCACTTTTCACCACTGAAGTTCTGGAGAAATTCTACTTTAGCCCTTGTACTTTTAATATTAGCACATGAAACTCTAAAGTATTCAAATCAGTAATTCCATTATTTTTTATAACAGAAATCAGCCATGTGTCAGATACGGAATCACTGATCATGGTGAATTTCGTCATAAAAAATGACGTAAAGACTGATCACCCAACTCATAAGAAGCAATAGTTGCTTCTTTTGTTCAAAAGAAAAAAAAAATTACCCAACACATGCGCTTAGATTTCTCCTTCTAATAAGGAGAAGCACCTTAGAAAAAGGTCAGTCCTAAACAGCAATCAAATAAACACTTTTTGACACAATTAAACTTTTTATATATTTATTATTGAAGAACAACAGAAGCCTTTTTCTAAGGCAACCTAAACAAGCTGAAATGAAAGCAAAACAAGAAACAGAGGGGAACTAACTATATTAATTATCACAATTTTAAACAACTTTCACCAATAATTTATATTTTTAATTATTAATAATAACAGAGAAATAAAAAAAAAATTATTTTTTGAAATGGTGCATTGGTACTTCAAATTGAAGAGTTTAAGGGATAGTAGCTGATACCGGTTTGTCGTTCGTGTATGATCACCTGAAGTTCTTCTCCCTCGGCGGTGATTGACTTGTTTTCGCCAAAGCCGATGGGTCTCCTCAGGTGAGAGTAAGCACAATACTCTACTTCATACACTGTGACATCCTTAATGAATGCTGAAACAGATACACCGACGCCTTCCCCTGCAGATGTGAAATGACTGTTATACTCTCCCTCAAAATCAAAGTATCGGTTCTCACAGAAAATACAAATAAATCTCGTAATCGTATAAAAAATATTAGGCACCAATTGGTAAATTTATTTGTTTTTGAGCTTTTCGCACTTTGCACGCCTGGAGTCTTTCACTTTAATCCCTTTACTTTAAATTTGAATACATTAAACTATGAAATATTCAAATCGTGTTAAATCAATCATTCTGTTATTTTTTAATAACGAAATTCACCCATGTAGGATGATTCCGTGTGTGACACGTGCCTGAGTTCAGTCATAAAAATTGACGGTAGGACTGACTTGACAAGATTTGGATACTTTAGGGTTTAATGTGTTCAAATTGAAAAGTGGAATTTCTCCAAAACTTAAGGCGTGCAAGGTGCGAAACCTATTTATTTTTTTCACAGGTTTGAGAACTAAAGCCGAAAAAATTATAAGTAGAAGGAAGAGGCAAAAAAAAAAAAAGTAAATAAAACTCACCATGGGTTATAAGCAACAAGTTTTCTGAAGGATATTTATCGGCCAGGGCCTTGATAACCTGCTCATATCTAGACCTTGCGGCCATTACGGTCTCTTCCCACTTTGGCAACTGGATTAATTCACAAGCAAAAACCATTTTTTAGTAAGGCGGCGTTTGGCAGTACAAAATTCAAGTCTTGGAATTAGAATCGAAAATGGGAGGCGATTTTATGTGATGTCTGACTTTACTCCCTGATATTCTAACTGCTAAGATTTTTCCTTTAATGTTCACTTTTTGTGTCAGTTTATTCCAATTGGTGATTTAGATCAATTTTATTATTGGAATTATAAAATTAAAAAAATAAAAAAATATCACGTTGCCGTTTATTCCCGCAAAATATTGACCAAAATCATTTAATTGGACCAAATTGATACAAAAAGGACATATTCTAGCAATTAAAAAGTCAAGGAGTAAAATAAGACTACTCCCAAATTTTGGGGTTGCAAAGTGCAATTTATCCAAAATGGGACCATGTATTTTTTTTTTTTTTTTCCGTGTTCATTTGTAATTATTCCATGTTAGGAATAATGGGTCAAAACAGTATCACGTAATTAAAAATTATGATTGAGAAAAACAGGAATTAACACAAAATATTTACGTGGTAAAACCCTCAATTAATTGAGAATACATCCATGGCCAAGAAGAGAATGATTTCATGACTTTACAACTTCTCTCTATAATCAAGGAGATAACAAAGACAACTCTCTCTTATAATAAGAGAATACAAATCTTTCTATATAAAATAGAAAACACTGGGGAATGACTAGAAGGGAAGATCCCTTAGAGAAACTAATTTTTTCTCTCTTAGTTGGATTATGAAACCATAAACAATGCCCTCTATTTTTAGGAGTGTTTTTCTTCTTGAAGAAGAAAGGTCCACCTCCTCACATTTTATGTTCATTGAATTTAGACAAGAAGTAGGCAACTTGGATTTTGCTAGTTGAAAAATATGCCATGCCAACTTGCTTATGTTCATTGAATTGGCTCAAGAAGAAGCCAACTTGATTTTTCTAGTTGTGATTGTGGGGCCCCATTTCTAGGAGATGGAGAGGAGGAAGCCAAATTGACTTTTACTACTTCACATTCCACTTCAATTCTGTTAAACCAAACGCTAGTACAAAAAACATATAATAAATGGCTTATTATATTTAGTGTGGGTATGTACCTCTTTATATATTCGCTCCACACTATGATCGACGGTGCCGGTTGGAAGCAAAGCTTCGCATTGAGATATATCAAAGCCAAATTTGCCGTCTTTAGGAGCCATTTCGTTTCTTATGGCTTCCTTGTTCAACATCTCACACAATCCATATTCGACCGATACCTGCATTTTAACAAAATAATAATTACTTACCAACTCTATTTTATTTTATTTTTTGAAAAATTAAAAGATTACATAGAGAAACGACATGAAATCTGTTCTTATATTAGTTGTTTAAAAAAATCCTTGGTTTTTTCTTTTTTTTTTGAGAATAAGTTTTCAGTTCTTTGGTTAATATCAAATAATAAATTGCTCTAAAAACAGGAGAAAAAGTTATAGAAAAAATTAAATAGAGGACTATAGATAATAACCCATGGTAATAATTGGGGTTTCTCAGCTGAAACTTTGAATACTGAACAGAGGGACTCGCACAATCATCTCCATGGATGTCTTTGCATATATATTTTATGCCTTCCATGTATGAAAGATTGAAAAATTAGACTAACTTGAACTTTTTGTTCCAATGAGAAAGAATGATCATGCATTCATAGCATTGGCATCCATTATAAACTAAATGCATCATATATGATAACGCTTCTTTCTCAAGAAAATGAAAAGAGTAACCCGGTTCTATAAAACTCCCACTATACGTGGGGTTCAGGGAAGGATTGGACCACTTGGGTCTATTGTACGCACTTTTATCTTGTTTTTGCAAGAGGATATTTCCATGACTTGAACCCGTGACCTCCAGGTCACATGGCGACAACTTCTATCGTTGTGCCAAGAAATAATAGTGAAGATAACTGAAGATCTCTACGGCGTATCATATAATTGAAGAAAAAAGAAATAAGATGGATTAAGTTCAAAAACTTTTCCACCCACTTCTTTTTCAATCAATTATGAACAATTTTAGAATTAAGATATCATTCCTAGTTATAATACTAAAATATTATCCTTACACGATCAAACTCTCTTTCGATTTTCTATTTTTGCTTTTTCAATCATTTATGAATATTTTTGGAATTAATAGAAATTTTTTATAAAAATAATACGAAAATATTATTCTTACATTATGATTTTTCATTTCTCTTTGAAGTAAAAGTATTCTTTTGTCAAAGCAATTTTTTATTTTTTATTTGAAAAAGTATTTGCAAAAAAACCTTATCAAATGATGCCTACATAGATTTTTTTCAAAAGCACAATTCAAAGGAATATAAGAACCATATCGCTTATGCATTCATTAATATACATAAGCAACATTTTAACCAAGAACTAGCTTTTAAAGGTTCTTCATTATCTGATTTGCTTTGTTGTTCATTCCTTGCAAATCCATTTGTACTTGGTTGTGTCTGCCTCTGTGTGTGTTGGTGTCTAAATTTGGTTAACATCGGCAGTTGGTTCGATCAGCACACACGTGGAGATTTCTTGCTAAGGTGGAGGTCTTGAATACGGAATTCGCTATTCTTAGGGCGGTCCGTGGTCAACAGTCAATGTTCAATGGTCAAATCTTTAAGTTCAAGTTGGTACCTGTACAAAAGACCCACTGAAGAACTTCCGGCGTGAAAGTACGAACTAGGGGAAAGTTAATTATATGCTTCAAGTGGGTAGTTGAGCATTACCTGGGACATTGAATGTTAGGCTATTTATAGGCAAAGATCACAATTAGCCGTGAAATTAGGGCTCTAAATGCGGTTCATTAAGATTTAATTTGGCGTGTGGCCAATGGGGAGGTGCGTGAGGAGATTAGGCCATTGGGTCTTATCCTTCGGCCTATCAGGAGGAGGCCATGGGCTAGCCCAGATAAACAAGAGAGAGCGCCCAGCCCATGGGGATGATGGAGCCTACTCTAGTAGAGGTCGTTGTCCAGAGCTCGTTGGTCGGAAGACAACCCAGAAACCTTAATGGAGAACCCCTTAGCGCTGGTTGCTGGGCAGTGTTCGTCAAGACAAGCTCGGTTACACCATGAGTAGTCATATGAGGTCAAAGCTTGGCATGAAGGATCACACGAGACCAATACCATGAGGTTGGAGCTCGGCATGGGAGTTGATGAAGCCAGTGGGCTCCTGCTCGTTGATCGGCGTTTGAAGGAAGAGCCAAGCCTGAGGCTGTTCTGGTCGCAACCGATGATCGAAGTGGGTCACACAAATGAGCGTGATGGGGTCACTCAGCTCATGAGGTGGACCTCAACAAGGGGTCGCCTAGACACGTGTTGGTCTTTGAGTGGAGGTTGGAAAATTTTCCCTACATTAGTGTGTTTCTATATGTGATATAGAATCCAAGGTCGAATCTATGAGACTTTGCAAAGTAGTTTATATATGAAAAGAGTCACTCCACTTGATATCGTATGGTTTTAAGATGAAACCTCCTAACATGGTATCAGAGCTAGGTTCGAAAACTCCCGTTTATTTGTTCCCGATTGTTTAAATGTATATCTTGTCTTTTCTGTTGTTTGATCGCATCACGTGCAAGACAAGATTGCACGTGAGGATGGGTGATAAAATTTCACATCGAGTTACTTCACTTGATACCATATGATTTGAAACCATATGATTTTAAGACTGAAACTCCTAGCAATATATATATATATATATATATATATATGCATAGGTTTATCCACCACAACACACTGAAAGGGAGCAATTTTTGCAGGCAATGAAAAACCTATTATGCAAATTACTTCTCAATGTTATGAATCAGATATAAATTGACACATTTATCAAACTTAATCGCCAGAATCAAGCTGATCAATTGGTGTCTAATGGCAGATCTGAACTTGTGAATTTCTCATTATTCAGAACGAATCACTTCACATAAAACAACTAAAATCAGAAATTCCGACCGATTTTCATGGAAAACAGATTCCAAACTGATCTTTAAATAAAAATCAGTTCGCATTTTTATCACCAAATAGGCATGACAATTCATCAAACACGTATATGCTTATGCTTGGATGTATAGAAAAATGAATGCGTGTTAATATCCACGGATCTGACCTTGATTTTGGACGGATCGATCTTCACGCCGTCGGAGGAGGTGACAGACGGATCGTCGTCGACGGCACATAGTGCAGTGACGACCTCCGCCGCTGTCTGCAAGCAGCGAAGGAAAGGCGATACAAACACCCGGTGGATCGGGAATCCGAGCTGGTTCCTGATCCTCCTTCCGGTACAAAACGCCCGGACCTTGCCAGCGTCCACCAGCGGCGGATCCCACGGCCGCGGCGCTGTCAACGCCCACAACGGTTCGAAGTTGTCTATCCTATCGCCGTGCCTCATTACGACAATGTTCTGGTATTGCTCAGCCGACGCCATCGCCGATTCTCCAGAAGAAGCAAAAAACAAGCGTCTAAGTTAAGCGAGAGAGAGAGAGAGAGAGAATCTATATCTATGTATGCAGATGGAGGGGAGTATATATCAATGGACGTGAGAGAGAGAGGGGATGAACGGGGAAGAAGAAAGAGATAGGAAACTGAGGAGAGATGACGTGGCAAGCATATCGGTCCAAAGCTGGATTCTGTCACGTGGCATCCGTGCTTTTTCCAGGAAAGTGATCTCTATTAAAATTGTTCCAACTTGGAATATTACACTTTTATGCCCTCAAGTTTACCAAATTTCAAATGTGATCCCTAACTTTTTTTTCAATCCCAAAAAAATAAAAAATGTTTTTAGTGATTTTGCACTGAAAATAGGTTGTGTTTAGTGTCACGGTCAACAAAAAATATAGAAAATAGATTGAAGGAGGGCTATTTTTTTGGATGTTTATTAGATATTTATATAAATCAGGAGTGTGCTTATGTAAAATTTTAAGAGTTTTAATTGTTTTTTCGGAAAACTATAGAGTAAAAATAAAAAAATTCAAAAGTTAAGAGGAGACTTGAGCTCTCCTAGGCTTAAGGTGGTTGCGCCCTTGATCAGGGTCTGACAATATAGCCGTGACTTCTCATGCAAATGGTTGGAAATCGTTCGACATCAGCAAGGCTGCAATAGTACTTGTGAAGACAGTGTAAATATGATGTTTTGGCTCAGATGGTATGAAACTTGGAAGATTATGGGTTCAGACGGCTTCTAAAATTTATAAGGACTCAAGATACTCCTTAGATGTGCTAAGAGCCGGCCTTGGGTTGCTCCCAGGATGATCAATTAATGTCAAGAAGATGGCATAAGGGGGAGGCAGATAGCTCGCCGAGGCTTCCCCCTTATAGTACTTTAAGCAATTCCTCCCAAGTGTGCTCTAGGAGAGACATAATGACATTTTTCTGACAAAACAATATCTGATTGGTCGGACCGTGACACTTAGCATGTGGACATTTAATGAAAAACTTGTCATAGGTTTAATGGAGATATTTTTTTCATTTCATCACCCTTCACTAAACCCGTGATGCGATTTATTTTCTATCCAAAATCATTAATAACATTCTCGATTTTGAAAGATTAGATATGCAATTTAACAAACGTCAAAATAGGACAAAATGCATTTTTTCCTTTGTTTTGTGATGAGATCAAAGATGGGTTAATTTCAATAACATCCCTGTAATTTAAAATATTTATAAAAACACACATCAGCATATATAGAAATAGAAATTGCAACATTGTTATCATTATATTGAAAATAGAACAAAATAACAAAAATATTCCAAATGGGGAAAAAAGGAAATTATTGCATTTTGAAAATGTCATTTAATTAATTAATTAATGTCAATCTTCTTTGGTTTAAATTTCTTACACCAAAGGGATCTCCCATTAATCTTGAATTTAACTTCTTCCTTCCCATCTAAAATCAAAGCAGGCAAAAAAGAAGCTTTAAACACAATTTTCCCAAACTGGGGTGGCATATCCTTTGGCTGGTGCACATATATTTTCTCCAAACAAGCCCCATATTTCCTGCTCAAAAAAATAAATTAAAAAATTAAAAGAAAAATATATTATTAAAATTATTTATTTATATTTATCATACAAATAAATTAATTTATTAGAAATTTAGTTGAATTTATTTGTAATATTATATCCAAAAAAATGATTTTTTTTTTTTGTAAAGTGAAAAAAAAAGAAGAAGAAGCACTATAGCAATTTATTTATCATACAAATAAATTAATTTCATTGAAATTTAGTTGAATTTATTTGTAATATTATATCGAAAAAACTGAAATTATTTTTTTTATAAAGTGAAAATAAAAGAAGCAAAAAATAACATAATAATAATCCCAATAGCAATTTATTTATCATACAAATAAATTAATTTCATTGAAATTTAATTGAATTTACTTATAATATTAAGTGAAATAAAGGAAAAATAATATAAAAATAATCCCTATAGCAATTTATCATACAAATAAAATTAATTAAAGTGAAAAAACAAACATAGAAATAATCCCTATAGCAATTTATTTATTGTACAAATAAATTAATTTCGTTGAATTTATTTGTAAAATTATTATATTGAAAAAACTGAAATTAATATTTTTGTAAAGTGAAAAAAAATACTATAATAATAATCCCTATAGAAATTTATTTATAATACATATAAATTAATTTCATTGAAATTTAATTGAATTTATTCGTAATATTAATTGAAAAATAGCAAAAAATAACATAAAATAATCCCTGTAACAATTTATCGTACAAATAAAATTCATTTCGTTGAAAAGTGAAAAAAAAAATAGCATAAAAATAATCTCTATACGGTATTTTTTCCGTAATATTATATAAAAAAATTATAATTATAATTATAAAAATGATATAAATTCATGCACTTAGTAAATGTGTTAATCAATTATTAAATTCATGTACCCAAATATTCGTGATTATTTATTATTAATTCAATTTATTATTAGTTATTTAGAGAATATACATACATGTACATATATATACACACACGTACACATAAATTGTGAAAATTCTTAATTAACGAATATTTTTTTTTTGAAATATTAAAAATATATATTTTATATACTTATAAAAAATGACATAAATAATAAATTCATGCTAGTACATGTATTAGCCAAATTCACGCAACAATATATTTGTTATTATTATATTTATATTTATATTTATTAATAATTCAATAAATTAGTTGTTATTTAGAGTGTGAAAATAGTAATTTGAAAAAGTTTACGTGCATGATGAGGTAAGATAATGAAAAAAATTTAAAAATAAGCCTTTGAAAAAATAAATATTTATAAACCCACCCCATAAAAAACCAGTAAATCTGAACATTTTACGTGCATGATGGGATAAGAAAATGGAAAATATTGAAAATAAGCCCTTCAAAAAATAAATATTTATAAACTCACCCCGTAAAAAACCAATAAATCTGAAAATTTTACGTGCATGATGGGATAAGAAGACGAAAAAAATTAAAAATAAGCCCTTGAAAAAATAAATATTTATAAACTCACCCCGTAAAAAACCAGTAAATCTGATTCTCAGAAAGCGGGTAGCCTTTAGAGAAAGTCATGTAAAGACACCTCTCTTCCTCACTCTTGGGTCTCCACTCCTCTGCAAACGGATTCAACCTCGACCCGCTAACCCGACTCTCGCTCGAATTCTCCATATTTTCCTCTATTCCCATTTTACCCTTCTCCTCTCCCACCATATCCTTAAATATCATCCCACAAACCCCCTCCAAAACCTGCGAAATCCCATCTCTAACCCTCTCTCTCTCCTCAAAAACTTTTTCTAGAGAGAGAGAGGAGTCGACCCCAGACAGCCCAATCGTCACCGGGAGGTCGATATCACGGTTGTCGTCATCGGATTCGAGCGATGACAAGGCGGTCTCGGCTTCAAGTTTCAAGAGAGAGAGAATTTTGTCGTCTTGACAACTGATTTTCTTGGAAATTCCTTTGAATCCTTGAGTGTCAAGCCATATCCAGAAGGAAATAATCTTCTTTGTCTCCTCGTGATACATACCCATTTCACGGATTCGGTTAAATAACCGCCTTTCGAATTCGTACGCTTCGATCAGGGCTTGAACTGTGTCCATTTTCCTTTGTAGGGTTTAATGTGTGAAAACTGAACGTGGGTTACTGTGTGTGAGAGAGAGAGGAAATGTGGGATGCTGTGTGAGAGATAAGAGGAAATGTGGGCTACTGTGTGAGAGATAGAGAGAGAGAGGAAATGTGGGTTACTGTGTGAGGAGTGAGAGACAGAAAGGGATTTTGCTTGTATGTATAGAGAGAGAAAATGTGTGTTTTGGGGGAGGGGGGGGGTGTTCGGACAAGATACTATTGGGAAACGTTGTGACCGTTTCGAGATGGCGATTGGTTTAAGGATTAAGGGGTAGCAACCTTATTTTTGTCGTTTTGTTGCCGTAGGTGACGGTTAGAGGTTAGTCTTGAGCTACGACGTTCGACGCATAGCCGGATATTCGCGGGTAAAAAATAAATATTTTTCAGAGATTTCCAAAAATAACTTTTTGTATTATATTATATATTATAATAAAGAAAGTAAGATAAAATCATTTTCATTTATTTTATTATTTATATATTTTTTAAAATTTATTTTATGTTTATATTAGTTAACATTCATTTGGCACTAGGATTTTTTAAATTTTTTTTTTTAAAAAATGGGTATATAATAATAGAACACGTAACAAAAAAGAAAACAATATTAGTTGATTTTGAAGTTAACTAGAAAATAATGCAATTAACGTTCACTAATTAGACATGTATCACAAATACCGATATAATAAGATCACCTACGATATTGACTAATACGTGAATATTCACTAGTGTCTCATTATATACATGTATCACAATAGACGTTCACCTACAACCTACCGTGACATTTTTTCCCCATATTCGGAACAAACCATCTTGCAGCAAGAGCTCATCAATGGCATAGAAATAGAATTATTAGGATAAGCATTTGAGATAGAACATGACTTAAGTATAAGTAGTAATTAAGGATGAAGAACACGAAAGATTTGATTTGGAGGTAATTAGAGAAGTGGGATAAGAAAGAAAAATGGTTCTCAATCGAGTCAAATTTGAATTGAAAATGAACTGATCGATGATTGAAATTATTTACACACACATATATATCGTTTTGCTGACAAAGAATAATTTTGCACATATATTTTTTTTATTCTATTTTTTATTTATTTATTTTTAACAACATAGATAAAAAACACTTTTACAAAATATTTTTTCTTGATAGTGAGTCTATATCACATCACTTACTTTTAATAATATATTTTTATTATTTTAATTTTAATTTTAATTTTTTGCTTCTCTAAAAATATGCTCGGCCAAAAATTCACCCCCAAAATAATTATTAATCTTTTTCTTAATGAAACATTTCATCAATTATATCATTTCTACTTTTCAAGATTTTAACACATTATTAATAATTAATAATTATTAAAATAAAGAGAATATATATATAATTTGATTATTGGTGGGATTGTCGTATTTCGATACTCTTTTCTTTGCTATTATTTTCTCATATGGGTTCTGTTTTTAGAATCTTGAACATCCTATTTTGAACAGTCACATTCGAAAAAAGGAGAGTTTTGGCAAATTTCTTGAGGTGGTTATTGGAAAATCACACTGTTTGTTTTGTATGTCAGGGTTAGTGGGCATATGGCCATCATATATTGGTGCTACAGGGACAAGTTATGGCCTTGGTGTTATTTTTTGTTGGTAGGCTTGTTGTTGTCTACTTACATGTGGCTATTCCCAGTTTGGTGTGTATAGCATTGGCTGCAACAATACTATTCGAACTAGTTTTGGCAGAGTTCACCCTTGGAGGATGGCGTGTTTATCGATGATCAAGAGGTCAAATATGTAGTAGTCATTGCTAGTTTCAGCAGAGAGGCGGTTGGGAGTCCAGTCCAGCAGTGGCGTTAGCCTTTTCCTAAATGCAATGGCGTTAGTCTCTTTCAAGATGAGAGTTGTTGCTTATTTTGAGTATAATGTTTGGCTTTTGACCAAATTCGTGGTCAGGGTGTAAGAGTGTGTGTGTGTGTGTTTTGGTTTTGGGGTCTAAGCAGCAGTGTGTTTATTTTGGCAGGCCATTAGTTGTATAATTGTGGCTCGACCAGGTATGTTTGTATCTGGTTATTTGTTTGTTGTCCTAGGTGTATGTAGAGTCTTGCGTACTACTTCTTTAACTGTTGGTGTGTAGTATGTAAATGAGACCTTTCCCCTGATTTAATATATATATATATATATATATATATATATATATATATAATCTTGCTTATCTAAACAAAGAAGATGGATAAAGACTCTTTACCATATCAAAACTATAAATAAATAATATATGTCTATTAAAATAGGACCATATACTTTTTGACCCAAAAATTTTGACTTCACATTTCGAGAACTATTTATGAAAACATTCATTAAATTTAATATTAATAAAAAACATTTTTTCCTTTAATTTTTATTTAAATATTGGATATTAATTACGAAAAAAAAAATATAAAAATTAAAGGTAATAGTTAATATATATTTAAAAAAAATTGAATTTTTGGTCCCGTTTAGGGTGAATGTTTATGTGGTTCTTAAGGTTTACAAAGTTGCACATGTGACTCTTACGTATTTTGCACTTTTAGGGGTTAAATAAATAAATCAAATTATGTTGGGAATGGGAGTTAGAGAGAGAAGCTCTCTCTCGGGAGTTGTGCGAACTTGAAATTAGACGTTTCATTTAGGTAACATTATCTCCGATTAACCCGCAAAAAGACTCCTTTGGTTAGAGAGGGCGAAAGGATTGGTAACATTGACGATTAGCAGTGGGTATCAATGGAGAGTTCGGCGGCGAACATCATTTTTGATGATCTAGATCTAGAAGCTGAACCTCAAATTTCTTGAAATTGAGAGGAAAATTTCAAGATCAATCTCCACTGTCATCGTTTTGTCTTTGATCATTAGATTTGGACTTGGATTGCATAGGAGTTTGAGAACAAGAACAAGGTTAAGTGTAGAGATCATGAGTTATTTACACATTAAATGTATTTTAAAAAAAATGAAAACAGGACATTTTTGACTTAATTATGCAACCTAACCCACCCGGGGTTGAAACCCCGGGTACAAAAAACAACTCCAATTTCCTATACCCAGGATTTACAATACTGGGTATGCGGTGACTTTTTATTTTTTTATTTTTTAAACACAAACTCGGGGTTATCAACTTCAGGTTTTATTTCTCATTCACACGCGCGCACACACATGAGACAAGGTGGTCCCCACCATTTCTCCCCTTCTCTCTCTCTCCTATCTCACTCTCGTTTGGACAAAATGGAGGGCCCACACCCTTTCTCATCTCGCCTTTCTCTCTTACTAGATTGACCACATGGGGGGCTCACACCTCTTTTTTCTTCTTTCTCTTATTTCATTTTTATTCTTCTTATTTTCCTTTTTTCTATTTCAATCCATTTTCTTTATTTCAATTTTATCCCTTTTCTTTATTTTTTATTTTTTTTGTAAATAAAATAAAATAAAAACAAGTTAAAAAACAAGTTAACTATTTAGAACCCGGGTTTCACAACCCTGGTTTTATATTTTAAAAAAAAAACTTGATTTAATTTCTAGTTCCAACTCCAGGCTTCTCAAATCCAAAGACTCCAATTCCTTTCAACCAAACACTCCCTTACTTCAAATTTGAAAGAGTAAATCAACTTTTCAAACACCAAAATGCTCCATCACCCATTCATTAAATTATGTCCCAATCCCCACCTTGGTTCTAGAATGACTTGCATAAGTTTTAACATAATGTTGTAAACAACTTTGAGTTAATTAACGGTAGTTTATTGGTATTTTAAATAAACCAAAATTTTTCTACATAAATTACGCTTAAAACACTGCATAATGCAATTTTACAAATGAATGATTTTTAAAAAATCGCTAAAGTTGGCCAGATGAGCTGTTTTGATGACGATGTATTTTTTTTGACAATTTGGAGTTAACAAATAGTAGTTTATCCATACATGAAATAAATTCAATTTTTTTTGTACTACATAATAAAACTTAGAATACTAAAAACGAAATAGTGAATAATTTTTAAATAATCGTGAGAGTTGGTCGGATGAGTTGTTTCGATGACGATGCAATGTTTTTAGCAACTTTGAGTTAACAAAAGATGGTCTATCCGTAATAGAAATGAACCCAATTTTTTGGTACATAAATTTTGTTTGTAACACTGCATAATTCAACTCACAACATTTAAAATTTATGGGGTTGTAATATATACTTTCGCATGGTCAGGGAGTTTGTGACTTTTCGTTGTGGCTCAATGATGTAGTAGAAAATATAACAAATAGTGATGTTGATTGGAATGCAAATTCTCGGCAGTCTACATTAGCCAACATTGATGATACTAGCCCAACAAGCAGAGAACTTGTGGAAGAGAATTTGAGTCACCATGACTTAGATTTTGACTCACCTCTAATGACACTTTCTAGACAGTGGCGTTATTGAAACAACTCATCTGGACAACTTTGACGATTTTTTAAAAATTACTCACTTGTTCGTTTTAATGTTGTAAATTGCATTATGAAGTATTTTGAACGTAATTTATGCATAAAAAAATTGAATTTATTTAAAATACCGATATGCTACCATTAATTAACTCAAAGTTGTTAACAACATTACATTAAAACTTATGCATGCCATTCTAGAACCAAGATGGGGGTTGGGACAAAATTTAATGAATGGATGATGGGCATTTAGGTGTTTGAAAAGTTAATTTAATCTTTCAAATTTGGAGTAAGGGAGTGTTTGGTTGAAAGGAATTGTAGCCATGGGATTTGAGAAGTTTGGATTTGGAAGTAGAAATGAAACCAAGTTTTTTTTATTTTTTTTTAAATATAAAATTTTATTTTTTTAACTTGGTTTTATTTTATTTTATTTTTCAGAAAATAAAAAAAATAAAAAAATAAATAAAGAAAAGGAAGAAAATTAAGAGAGATTGAGAGAGAGAGAACCGAAAGAGAGAAAGGAGAGAAAGAGATGGGAAAGAGAGAGAGAGAGGGAGAAAAGGGAGTGGGCACCCCATTTTGTCCAAACGAGAGTGAGATATGAGAAAGCGAGAGAGAGAGAGAGAGAAGATGAGAAAGGTTGGGGGACCACCTTGTCTCATGTTAGTGTGTGTGGTAGGGATGGTCATAGGTCGGGCCGGGCCGGATTTTGACTAGGATATTACACAAAAATGTTAGGCCCTAGCCCGACCCGGCCCTATGATCGGGCCCTAATTTCATGCCCAAGTCCGGCCCTATAATTTTTTTTTTTTTTTAAATTTAAAAACTAAATACTAAAATTGCAAAATGGACCCTCAACTCTCTCTCTATGGAGAGGAATGAAACTAGGGCTTGCTAAGTTATCTAGTTGAAATTGAAAACTACAAAATGGTTTCTTAACTATTTCTCTATGGATATATATATGTTTTTTATATTTTAAAAAAGTTCGGGCCGGGTCGGGTTAGCCCTAAACAAAAATGATCAAGCCCTAATCTGGCCCTAAAAATAAATGGGTTTCAGTCTTTAGACCCTAGCCCGGTCCATGAGCTCAAACACCAAGCCCAAGCCCTAAAAAAATAGGGCCGGACTGGACGGACCTATCGGGTCTCCGGGCCTATGACCATCCCTAATGTGTGGTGTGTGTATGTATAAATGAGAAATAAAACTCAGGGTTCACAACCTCGGGTTTATGTTTAAAAAAATAAAAAATAAAAAGTCACCGTATACCTGGGGTTGTAAACCCCGTGTTTTAATACTCAGGGTTCCCAACTCCGGATGGCCTGAGTTGCGTAATTAAATTAAAAATGCCCTATTTTCAGATTTTTTTTTTTTTTTAAATTACATTTAATGTGTAAACAACTCTAGAGATCATCGCCTACAATCTCGTATTAGAGAGAGGCTCCTACTTCGGAATTGTGCCAACCTGAAAAACATTCATTTTTTCATTTTTGGCCGAATTTCCACCGTTTCACTTCCAGTTCACGACCGTCGTTGCTGAAACTAACATTTTCCCTATTTTCTTCCGATTTCAAGCTCCGATCGACTGAGTTGGGCACCCATTTGGACCGAGACAGAGGAGCTTTAAGTTAAATCATACTTTAACCGTCGATCTAGTTACGGTGGTCCGATCAAGCATCGACCTTGGGAGTTGGGCAAAAAACAACAGTTTATTGCTGCATCTCTAGCTTTTTTCGCACCGTCGTGCTGTTATTGTTGTTCGATAGATGGGCGGAAAGCCTTCGACGTTGCGAGCAAGGATTTGGTTTTCTATGGTTTCTTCGCCACATTTAGCTGCTTAGATCTGTTTAATCGATTTGGATAAGTGAAAAGATATTTAGTGGTGGAGAGATTGACTTCTAATTTGGGATGGGGCAAGGTGGTCGAAATTCCTTGTGGTATAGGTACATTTTCTCAAATCGAGGTAAAGTGTATACCCTATTTGTTAATCATCTTCCATTTTCTATGAATAATCAATGATTTCGATCAATTTTTAGAGATTTTGGAGAAATTCCTGATGTTTTCATTCTTAAAAAACAGAATGTTGGTGTGAATTCTTGCCTTTGGCTTCATTACATTCAGTTTAATCAGTGAGGCAAGGTTTGAAATTAAATGTTTAAACGGGGTAGCATTAAGAGGAAGTAGAATTAGGGTAAAATTTGTCGATTTTGGTTTGGATAATAGAAATTGAGAGCATTCAAAAAGTATATGACGCCCATCATGTATTAGTGCCCGAGATAATTGTTTCAATTATCGAATGAAGCCTTTTGTTGCAAAACCTAAAGCTAACCTTGTTTGGAGAATCAAAGAAAAAAAGAGTTCGACTTTATTTGGTGAGGAGAAGTGTAAAGTTGTATCAGAAGGGATTCATAGGAAGGATTTTAGGTGTCTAGTTTGTGACCTTCCATGTGTTGAGTCAAATAACAATGGCGAGTTAAATCTTCTGAAAGAGATACGAGATAAAGGAATTGATCCTATATCTGTAGTAAACTAGAGAAAGAATTCCTTGTCTAAATGATTAAAACTAAAAAATATATATTTTGCGGTTATTCAAAGATTAAATTCAAAGGATAGGGAAAGAAGAATTCATGTGGTCCTTTGAATTATAATAATCTTATTCAAAAAAATCCTTGTTTGATTAGAAGATTAATATTTGTTCAAAAATTATTTTTCAGAGAATAGTTGAAGTGATAGAGCTTGGGAGAATGCTAGGGTTTCCCGTGAAGCTCAAAGATTTGAAATTCAAAGAGAAAGTTTCTGAATTTATCTATAAGGAATGAGAAGCCATGAAATAATTTTGTTCTCGTTTGATTTGTCGTATTGATATTGCATCGCGGTTATGTGGATTGCGATTTAATTGGGTGGTTCTGCTTTTTATTGATTTTGTCATTCTTAGTTTCCTACGTATTTGGAGTGTGATTGCTTTCATGTGGAGTGTGGTTTGGTTTGGGTGACATTTTGGAAATTATTCAGCCAAAGTTTACAATGCTTAAGATCGCAGGAGCTACTCCCAATGGATAAGGTGGTGGAGGAGACATGTTATTGTTAGGTGATTGTGGAGGTGGAGTAGGTGGTAGTCATCCTGTTTTGGAGGTGTTCAAGATAGGTAGTCGAAAGTGGTTCAATCTTGATTGTGGGCCACTGACCAATGGTCACCATTGGAAGTTGCAATAAGACAACTGGGAGATTTTATAGTTGAAACGTTGGAGTAAGGCAGTCCAGATGAAGCGCGTTTTAGTCCCTGGCCAGAAGAAATTTGCGCAAGATAACTTTATTATTAAGAGTGCAGAAGGAGGGCAAGGATTCAAGTGCAAAGAAGCTGGAGGCTAGGGAGCAAAATCAAAATCAATGGAACTGTGTCGGTTTTGATTTGTTTTGATGTTAAGAATTTATTCCCCTTCTAATAAAATCTATTGGGCAATCGGTAGAGGAAAGTAGGAGTACTCTGATAGTTTTATGTTATTAGTGTTATTTTCATTTTCTTTGATCCAAAGAGGGGTACGTCGGCTCTTGTTGACGTTGTAACTCAGAGATCTGGATGCCCGTTTGTGATTATTTTGTTTGTAATATTTAGGTCTGGCAAGCTACAATGCAAATTTATTTTTGTTGTAGCTTGATAGATTGTTGCCCTTCTTGGTTATCTAATATAAAGTTTACTTCGAAAAAAAACACATTTAGTCCTTTAAGTTTCATTTTTATTTCATTCTTATCCAATTATAAATTTCGTTAATGAAATCAGATAAAATGTAATTAGTATATGATTATTTTTTTTAAAAAATTCCCTCCTTTAAGTTTGGGTGGATTTTAAGTGAACCATGAGATTTTTAGAGGGGGCATGTTTGATTCCTTGTATTGTAATTCATCTTCAATTAGGTTCAATCGAAAATTTTGTTACGAAAATTAGACAGATACCAATAATTTGAGGATATTATATTTTTCTTAACCCCTCTCTCTTTTTGCATTTATGAGAAATTATTTTTGTCCCAAATCTATTTTCGCACTAATACATCTCATGATTATGGTGAACAAAAAATTTATCCCTATATTTTAATGAAAATTTAATTTTTTTTTTTTAAATATTATGACATAAGATTTATAAAAATAAGAGGGCTTCATATAAAAAATTTAAAACTTAAATGGAATTTTTATTAAATATGTGGGTAAATTTTTTAATTTTTTATAACTTAATACGAGATTTATAAAAATCAAAAGAGATTTATATAAAAGTTTAAGAATTTTAATTAGATAAAAAAATTTGTCATCAATTATTTAACACATGATTATAAAAATCAAAAGAAATTATATAAATATATAAGAATTTTAATTAATTTTTCATTGAAATATGGTGTAATTTTTTTTTTATTCTAAATAATTATGAGATGTAGAGTATAAAAACAGGTTTGGGGAGAAACATAAGTTCTTATAACTAAAAAGAGAGAGGGACGTGAGATTTTTTTTCCCTAAAATAATTTATTTCTTCAAATTTATTGATAAAATGTTCAATTGTACCAAACTGGAGCCAAATTGAAATAAAAGTTGTAGTAGATTATGATATGGGATAAATTCTCGCCCATGTGTAGCGCTTAATAGAAGCCTAAAGGCTTTACGGGACGAGTCGGATTGTTAAAGACAGTCGGAAGAGATGGCTCGACGATCACCTTGGGGTAGACACAGTGGGCCATTCGGAATAGGGGTAAGCTCATGAGAGTAGTCCAAATCCTAAACAAAAGAAGGCCCATTAAAGTGGCCTAATCAAGTATAATAATTAGCGAAACCCAAAACATGGGAGGCTACAAGAAATCAGCCCAAACCCACGATCCCATGCATGAAAGAGGTTGTAACTAATTCACTGCATGCAGCGAGATCTCTGATGTATCCCTTTATAATAGCAGTAGATCGTAGGGGGCGATACCACCGACAAACGGCATGAACGAGGAGGTCTATAAATAAGGGAATGTGTTATCATATCAAACGCAATTTCAAGTACTTGAACTTTCACCCAAAACAGACTAACGTATTCTCACGCCGAAGGTTCTTTAATCGACACCACACCAGTGTCTCCCTTTGAGCTTATCGGTTTTGTAGGTTAATCATTTGCAGGTTGAGGAGGTCTTTGGCACGTGGGAGAACTTTTTCACGTGTTAAAGATTTTTGGTAATATCATTTGGCGCCGTCTGTAGGAACTCGATAAAAAACTTGTCGTTATCAAGATGAGACAGCTATGAGTGAGAGGGGTCGGTCTGAGTCATAACAATGAAGTTTTACTGCCGGTGAATATTGAAGCTCTGGTAGAAACCTCAGAAGAGGTTCATGTTGATCCTCCTCCAGAGATACAAACTACTGACTTCAGGATCGATGCTTTAAAGGGAAAAATATCAGTAGTGGATGGCGTGATGATGTGAATGGCACAACAGATTGCCAGGAATGTCCAACAGCCCTCTGTTAACGATGGTTTGGGAGAAAAAACAGAATTCCCATAATCTCTGGAGCCACCATCATAGAAGGAATGAGTTATCCAAGAAGACGCCAACGATCACCCAGTAGAAAGAAGAGTGGTCAACCGGACTATAAAATATCAGCAGTGGAGGACGTGATAATGTGAATAGCACAACAGATCGCCAGGAATACCCAACAGTCCCCTGTTAACAATGGTTTGGGAGAAGAAGCAGAATTCCCAAAATCTATGGAGCCACCATCACAGAGGGAATGAGTTGTCTAGGGAGATGCCAGCGATCACCAAGTAAAAAGAAGAATGGTTGGTTGGACTGAGACCATGGACTCCCACCAGCAACCCAGGATCCGAGAAGAAAGAGATTTACCCTAGACGAGTTGGAAGTGTTGCTGAAGGGAACTGAGAAGCCGTTCACCTCTAACATCTTGGAGGTACCACTCTCAGATAAGTTCGACCCAATAAAGTTCAAGAAATACCACGGAAAGACAGACCCAATTGACCATATTCGTCAATTTAGACATTTCATGACGCTTTATGGAGTAGACAACTTTGCGTTATGTAGAACATTTGCTACCACCTTAAAAGTATCCACCTTAAAATGGTTACACAAACTGCCACCTAATTCCATATTGTCATTCACCAATTTCAGGAAGCAATTCATTAGCCGTTTCATAACTTGCCGAAGGTTAATGAAAGGACCTGATTACCTATTAGTTTTACGATAGCAAAAAAGAGAGTTGTTGTGCCAATACATGAATCATTTTAACGGAGAACTAATGTGCATTGAGGGATGTGGCACAAATCTCATCGTAAACGCGTTTACTTCAGGATTACGTCATTGACGATTTCAAGACTCCCTCATAACGCATAATCTAAAAAACATGATCGTGCTGATGGAAAGAGCGAAGCCTTACATGAAGCTAGAAGATGTTAGATACACGAGAGAAGGAAGGGCATCATCAAAAGATAGCCTTAGGCAAAGCGAGAAAGACAACAACAGAGCTAAGGGCAGTAGTTTAGACCGACATAAAGATCGGTAGTGATAAAATTACTAAGTGTTAAGTGTGAAGATGAACTGCTGAGATCAGCTTGGAACGAAAATAGTGATGGAACAAAAATAGTTATGAAAATCACTATGCATATATATGAACGAACAGACGAGATCAGTTTGGAAAATAAAACACTCAAGGTGATAAAAATCACATGAGAGTAAAGTGTAAAACAAACTGATGAAAACAGGTCGGAAGTGAAAACAATCAAGGTGATGAAATTTATTGTGAAAGAATGAACTGATGAGTTTAGTTCAAAAAGGAAAAACGTAGAAACAAATACGACTAAGTGAACTGATGAAACCAGTTTCAAGCATTCTTGTGGTCATTGCTATACAAGCAACTCATAAAACAATTTTATTTTTAAATAAAAAACTGATAGAACACAAAGAAATAAAGACATGAATTGCAGTTCTACGAAGTCTATACTACATGTACAATATTTTGTTTGTTCTTTCAAAAGCCTGCTTGAATTCATAACATATTTATAAATTGAATAAGTTGTGAAGGGGGACAAAAGAGAACAATATCATATAAGATCAAGATGTGTAAATAGTCGCAAAAGTGCAAATGTGTCAAGTTTGCAGTGTAAAAGTCAAATACGAACATTAACAGACAATACACAATAAGAAGAAAAAAAATGAAAGGATAACGTTCATCTAAAAAAATAATAATTTATATTACAGGCCAAAAAAAAAAGAGTAAAACTTCTAATTAAAATTGGGGTTGAAAGGAGAAGGGCAGCTAGTCCGATCGAGGACAAAGAGCGGACCCAGATTCTTCGAACTGGAGTTAAAATGATAGAAGTCTTGCTCTTCATACTGGATGAGTTCCAGTACCAGCGAACAGATCTTCTCATTCTTCTCCTCGTTTTTCTCCCATAGCTTGTCTCTCTTCTTCTTTATAATATCTCCGTAATCTTGTGGAGATGGACCTGGCTTCTCAACTCGAGGATCGCAGCATCAGCCCTCCTCAAATGATCTTGGAGCTCCTGGAGTTATGAGATCGCAGAGAAATAAGCTGCATCCAAGGTTTGGAAGACGGCCCGGGCATCTTCAATAGCATGGAGTCGAGGATAATCGTCAGTAAGAGTCTTCGCCATTATTATTAGTTCTCAAAAGCGAAAGCCAAACTTGACCTTCTTGTTCCTCTCTTGTTGGACGTTGTTGAAAGAGGTAAACATATATTCAGACGAAAAGAAAAAGAAAGAAAGTAGAAAGAAAAATAAAGAAAATGAGATAGGAAATGTCAGATATTTTGATGAGCAAAATGGCAAAAGAAGTAGAAATAGATGGTCGGATATGCACCTTATTTATGATGTATAAATGACGAAAAAAGTACCAAATTTATGAAAACAGGTTCTTAGGTTAAAATGGGCGGTGTCTGCTTCGCAGGCTATAATTAGAAAAATTGTCATTATTACAAAAAATAGTTGGTATTAAAAACTGAAAAGAGAATTGGCAAATCAAGACAACCTCTGCTGCTCTGTGTCCTCTGATTGGACGATGATCTGAAGTATAGTGGGAACTAGAAGAATTGGATCAGAGGGTAGAGTTGGAGCTTGATCCGCTATGGGCAAAATTAGAGCCTGATCTATTGTTGGCAGAGCTAGTTCAACTACGAGCTGACCTAATGATGCAACCAATGAAGAATCAAACGTCATCAACTCAACATATGTAGAGCACGATGCAGAAGTCACACTGATTACATCAACAACAGATGATTGGATTTCAATTGTGATTGGTGGAGGGACTGCCACATCAGTCGCAACTTCTTCGTCTGCTACATCGGTTGCAAAGTCCTCATTCTTCTCTTCTCTCTTCTCCAAGGCTTTTTCCAGAAAGACAAGATCAAGCTCAAGTTGCTCTTTTTATACTTACCTTTGGCAATACCTAAAGCCAATAAGTTGGAGATCTTCCCAAAGTGTATCAATCTGCTCCTAAATCAGCTTGTTCTTTGCCTCATGCTCCTTGGCCGTAGATAGCTCTTCCATTACCTTAGTCAGGTCAGTCGACTTGGTCTCCAACGCAACAACTCTGGCTTTCTCGGAGCTCAGCTTGCCCCCGGTATGCTAAAGAGCATCGTCCTTAGCCTTCACCTTAGTTTTGAGGAAATTATTCTCAATCCTCAGCATGTGAGCTCGTCCCTTGAAGAAGAACTTTCAGTAAAGAACCTAGTGTTCTCACTTATCATCACCTGGTTACTCTTTTGGAGGACATCACAATGGGCGTTGGCCACTTGCAGATCGGCTTCAGATTTTTCCCTAGATGATATTTCCACTGCTAGGTCGGTCTCCATAGAAACTATAACACCCCGAGAAATTCATATTTTTGGAAAAATATTATTTTATATAAGTTTAATATTTTGGGAGTTGTTTTATAAATTTATGGTATGAATAATATTTGATAATTTTTGAAGATTTAATGTTAAATTTAAATTGATTTTTCAAAGTTTTGGAACTATTGAGTTATTTAAAATATAATTTTAAAAATTTTGAGGTGTAATTAATATTTTCTTTATTTCAAGAGGAACAATTAGTGTTAATAAAATAAAATAAAATAAAATGTGTCAAGTATACATGCATGTTATATGTATGTGTGCCGCGTATGTTTACATATATATTATGTATATATGTGTCAAATAGTCAAATATATTGCTTCACTTCATTTTTGAAAGGGAAAACTCTATTATTTCTCAACATAAACTCTCTTTCTTGGCATAAATGAGATTTTACTGTTGAGTGATCCTTTAAGACTATTGGTAAACATTAAAATGGTTAATGGGTACTTGACTTGCGTCCATTTAAATAGAAAAGCTACCTATACGTCTTCGGTTTAGATTTCAGCAAAGATTTCAAGTAGAATTTATAACTCTTTTAATATTTGTACTTAATTTATCTCTTGATCATGTGATTAATGCGAAAGTTATTAAATTTTAATTGTTAGTTTTCTCAAAATATTTAGGATTTTTATGTGACAATTATGTGGAAAACATGTCTACGTGTCTAGTTGTGAATTGATTAAATGCACGTAGTAAAGGGATTAGAATTCTACTAAGTTTTGGCTCACAATCCCACAGTTTTTATTGTAGGATTGATGAAAATAGTGTTGCGCGTGAAGTTTTATTTAAATTTCTAATTAACATATAAAAAATTATTTATTATTTACTATTATAAAATTAACTAAATAGTTCGATGATTAAAATTATCGTCGTAGCTTGTAAAAATTTCTTAAATTTATATTGGTTATTCCGTTTTAGTATTAATTCTTCAAAGGGAGAAACCGCGTGGCGGTTCTGGAAAATCGAGCCATTATAGAAATCTTTTTCTCTTGAAAAACATGGAGGTTTTTCTCTAACTGACTTGACTCTGTCAGCTGGTTTATGAGCTGAGTATCTAATTCATCCATGTCATGAGAACTCCCCGCTAAAGCAAAGGTCAAATGGATGCTTTGCAAAAAAAAAAAAAAAAAGAGTTCAAACAGAAATCCACAATGCAACTCTAAGGAATAACACAACATAAAAAGAAAATTACCTGAAGGAGTGCACAAATGATAGTGCGAAAAAGCTCGATACGGCTACGGTTTTCGATCTTAGCCCGACTCCTATCCTAGGACTGCACGAATAGAGCACGAATGGCGCTGTCAAAAACCTCATTGCAACTTGGGATTGAAGGGCATGCTTTCTTCAGCAATTGACACATCTGCTCAAGATAAGCACTATGGGTGCTCGGAGAGACTGATGGCTGTGGCTTGATGTCTTTGAAATAGAGGGAGGAGGTGGAGCTGCACTGGTTGCGGCGGCTTTAAGAGAACGAATTATAGAGGTCCCAGCAGTGTGAGTAACAAGCTCCAACCCCCGAATTTCAGTAGGAACTGGAACCTGTATGCAAGGGATCGGTACAAAAGCCACTCTGCGTCGTCTTCTACTCAATGATTGCGAGTCATAGGAGTCCAACGACATTGAAATAATGAGCCAAGGTGTAAGAATCCGAGTTGCAGCAGGAGGAGAAGCTGAGGGTTGTGCGTGTAACAATCCGATTTCCCAAGGCCGCTCCGCAGTTTCTCCTATTAGAGAACTTAACTAAAATCGAATCACCAATATTTTTATTTACGATAATCACAAATTTGACACTATTTACGAATTCACTATTCACCCCGTATAGTTACTATTCACGCATACTATTTATGGCACTATTCATTGATACCGAATTTAGAAAATTTTACCCCAATGGCCATTAATTAATATTGAATCCCTGAAATTAATTAACGCTTAATCGAACGGCCAATATTTCATTTCCTAAAGTTGGGAATTTACACGACGTGTGGCGACAATTTTCATTATTAATTTAAATTTTACACTGCGACGACAATAATTATATTCAATTTATTGAATCAATTTTTACAACGGTAAATATTAACTTCAATTATTACCGATAGAAATTCTAATATAATTCTCGGCGCTGTTTTACTGTAATTATCCCTATAAATAATATTATTATTACTGTAACGGCCGGAATAGGTAAAATAAATATTTTGATCATAGTAATATAATTTATAGTTATTAATTTAACAAGCATGTTAAACTATAATTTTCTATTAAAATTATCATTAGTGATTTTTAATAGCCATAAAATTCCACAAATCATTGATCCTTAACTCGTTGGTAACCCATTACTGCTTAGTAGTAAATATTACACTATAATACCTCCCAGAAACATGTATCAGGAATTCAATAAATCGATTATAAATAATAAATACAACTATCATAAATAAAAATTCTTATATAAGCTCTTGTCGATTGATCACAATAATAAATTTTTTCAAATTTTATTATCGATTTTACAACGGTAAATAATAACTACATTTATTACAAATAGATATTCAAATAAAGTTTCCGATGCCATTTTACTCTCACTAGCCCTGCAATTAAAATTATGGGGTTGTGAGTCAATACTCAGTAAAATTCCAACCCCACTAATACATACATCTAATCAAATCACAACTAAAAACATAAACGTGCATGTCACATAAATTTCACATAACACGTACTCGTAAATATTTCATAAAAATAACAATTGTAACAATAATAATATAAACCACATAACATGGATTGAATACATATATCAGAGGAGTGAGAATTTTACCTAAAACTCGAAATTGGTGATAATCCGTAAAAAGAAACTATTTTTTTTCTTCTCCTTAATTTTTTTTTTCCTTTCTTTTTTTTTTATTTTCCTTGCGTCCTGCCTGCACCCTTTTTCTCCTCCCTTTCTTTCTTTGACCACCACCAACCGACCTTCTCTTTTTTTTTTTTTTTCTTTGTCACTGTCTTCTCTCTTTTTTCCTTCCCAAAATCTCCAAAGCTTTTTTTCTCTCTAACATCTCTCTGTCTATATATATAGAAGAAAGCAATCCCCAAACCCACCATTGTTCCACATAATGATATCTATCTCTCTGTCAATATTAGTACTACTCTTCTGTCTTTAATAAATGGATTTAATATTTAACTCCAAAAATTATCAATTATGTATTTATTCCACAAATTTACAAAGCTGTCTTAAAAAATATTAAACTTATATAGAATAATATTTTTTTCAAAAATATAATTTTCGGGGTATTACAGTGCGGGTGGTTGAAAGGTCTTCTTGGGCGCTCTCTTTCTCTTTCCAGAGGCCAAGTTCCTCACATGACTAACTTGAGAGTCATCCATCTTGGTTGGTTCGACCGGATCGTAGGTAAGGACCTTGTAAGAAGAAACTTCTGGTACTAGGAGTATCTTGAGTTCATCTACAACCTTAGAATTAAGGCAGAAGCTTTTGCAGGCTCCTTCACCTGCACCAAAAGATCCATGTAGATATAAGAACATGACCAAAACAGGACCAACAAACCAAGATTAGAAGGCAGAGATAAAGAAAAAGAAAGTTACTCGGGAAATTAAAGTGCTTCAGCGTGATTGGAGGTTACCCTATCTCATTAGGAAAGAACTCCTAATCACCCTTGAAGAAAAGATATCATCGTCTCTTCCAACCCTTTATCGCAGAGGGAAGATCAGTGAGGAAATAGTACTTCTCAATGGTTGAGTAATAGTTTTTTTTGGTTTTTTGGCAAAAATTAAGGGAGTAGACACTCCTTATCATTTCTATGGTAAGGGGAACATTGTTCACCCGAGAAAGGGCTGAAGTTCCCATAATCTGACGGAACCCATCAGGAACTAATTGGGATGGATTAATTTTTAGTTGGCAGAAAAGATTACGAAGAAGAGGGGTAAGAAGGAGTCTAAGGCCATACTTAAACATCTGCACAAAGATGCATATTTCGTCCTCTTTGGCAGTGTAGGGACGCTCATTTTTAGACAAAACCCTAAACGTAATCGACGCAGGGATATTGTATTTGGTTCAGAATTGCTCAAGCCATTCCTTCATAAAATTACTAGCACTATTATTTTCCCAGTTCATCGAGGAATTGGTGGAAGGGAAAGCTTTGGTGGGCATCGTCTTCTCCGAAAGGGGAGTCGACGTCGAACCAACCTCTGTTGGACTGTTCGATGGACTCGAAGCCATATTCAGAATAGGATAACGAAAAAGAAGAACAACAAATCAATTAAGAAATCGGAAGGAGAAATCAAGAACTTACTGAACTGGGATTGACACGAAAGGAAAGGTGATCTTTCATCTCACTTCTTTAAATTGCTACGAAAGTCAGGGTGACAAATGATATGGGAGAAATTCCTGCCCATGTGTAGTATTTAATAGAAGCCTAAAAGACTTTATGGGTCAGGTTGAATTGTTGAAGACAACCTAGAAGAAGTGGCCCAATGATTACCTCTAGTCAGACACAACGGCCCATTCGGAATAGGGGTGAGCTCGTGCGAACAACCCAAAACCTGAATAGAATAAGACCCTTTAAAATGGCCCAATTAGGTATAATAATAAGCAAAACCCAAAATGTGGGAGGCCACAAGAGGTCAGCCCAAACCCACGATCCCATGCATGAAACAGGTTGTAACCAATTCACCGCATGCAGCGAGATCCTCGGTATATCCCTTCATAATAGTAGTAGATCGTGGGGGGCGATATCACCAACAAACGACATGAATGAAGAGGTCCATAAATAAGAGAATGCATCAACATATCAAACACAATTTCTAGTATTTGAACTTTCACCCAAAAACAGACTAACTTATTCTCACGCTGAAGGTTCTTTGGCCGACACCACATCGGTGTCCCCTTTTAAGCTATCAGTTTTGTAGGTTAATTGGTAGCTCGTAAATATGTCGCTACTTTACCGCAAGTGTACGGGTAAAGTTTTAGTATAGATTGGAAGAGTTAGGGCTGTCGTATCCACAGGGATTGGATTAGACGGTCATTAAGTACCGCGATTATCATAACCTAACTTTATTTAGCCGATAAAAATGTAGTTTTTTTTTTAATAATAAATATACTAAATTTATTATCTAATTAAACTAATTAATCTAATATACTAATATAGTGGTATGACGTTTATGGAAAATTATTGCCTAGGGATTAACTTCGTTCACTTAAACGTGTTCGTTTCAATCTAGTTTGCATTAACAACGTTCATCCTATTTGACAATCTCGGTATCAAAATCTCATTCACTACCTCTTCCGAGTGTTAAATAAATGAATATGTGACTTTGCGTCAACGCCGAAATCCCCATCGAGTGTCTATACGACACTTGGTCGCATGAGTCTTGCCCCAACGTCACGGATTTCACACTTTTTAACTTCTTCTCGGGTTATTAGATCGTCGTATTGTGTTTAAACCCTAGTCCGAATTCGGGGTTACCTCTCCCGAGTGTCAAATCCCGTATTCTCAGTATATCTAAACAAGCATATAAACGTGGAATAACGGTAAACACAATTGGATAAATATGAACAACCATTAACAAAACATCGATTTTTATATAGACAACGTTTTTGTGAAGTACATCGATCCCTAGATAATATATGTTTAGCTACAAATGACCATAGCCCTAAATACAACTAAATACAAGCTAAACATACACAAACATTCAACCAAACTAAGAGAGAAAGAGAGAAATGAGGAGACTAGTCGTTATTCGAAGATCCGACGTTAAAACTGCTCCGAGAACCTTTCCTCCTTCTTCGCATTGTGATCTTCTATTGGTCGAATGACCTTGGAGCTCTCAAGACTCCCGAAAACGTCAACCCTTTGTTTGGGAAGAAGATGGACGATATTTATAAGATTCAAAATATCCTAAAACATCTGACGCTGACCGTTGCAGCGGTGATCCCACCGCTGCAGCGATAGATAGGTTGGTAGAATTCTGGCGGGTGACTGTTGTAGCGGTGGAGCTCTCTGCATTTTGACCGTTGCAGCGGTGGAGTTTTAACAAACTCTCTATATTTTCACCGCTGCAGCGATAGATGCAGGTTTTGAATATGTTATTTTTGCCCTTTTTCTCCACCGTTCTTCCACAACTTTGATCGTTTAAGGACCGTTTTAGTTCATTTTCACCTCAAATATCTAATTTAAGATAAAATAGATAAAAACGTATTAAAACACAATAAAATTCTATAAAAATACTCGAAAACTATCAAAATCGACTTGAGAATATATAGATAAATTACACATATCATTAATCCTTTGTAGGTTGAGGAGATCTTTGGCATGTGAGAGATCTTTTTCACGTGCTAGTGATTTTTGGCAATATCAGATTATTTGTTAGTTTAAATAAAGATGGTGATAGACTATTTTAATTTTGGTTTTGAGAGAATGAGTGAAAGATTTGCCCAAGAGTGAGATAATTGGGTAATTTCTTAGCACTAGAGTAAGAAATTGTGTTGATCTCAGGTAGCATCTACTCGAAAAATATGGATACTTTTTAGTTACTTTTGATTCTTCTAATTTATTGTCTTCAATGAGAGGTTACATGAGAACTTCCATTCTTCAATTGTTAATTTTAGAAGTTTTATCTATCATATGACAACTTTTTTTTCATTATTATTTTTTGTAAGACTGAAAACATTTTATTGCTAGATAAGTTAATCTCAAAAGTAAGATTATCATATAAAAATTCTTTCAATGGGATATCATAAATTTTAATTTTCTCCATTTGGAGGTAAAGACTGAGCATATTTATTAGTATTTAACTGTATAACTATGCTATTTTAACATTATGTTGTGCAAGTTTTATTTGTTGCTTTGATTACGTTCATATAATTCACCAGTTCTAGTATTTTGAGGTCTCGGGTCTATATCTCTTGATTTCTTGATTTTAATTTTAACAATAGTTGATATAATCTTGGAAAATTTAATGTATAGACCCTAAGAGATATAGAAATGAAAATATGAACCTTCAATTACTATAATAAAGATTTTAGTCCTCGAAGATTTGTAGAAAATAATCATTTGTTCTTTGACCATTTTTTTCCCATTATTTACATATAATGTAATTTTGTAAAAATAACAAAATGTGAATATTTACACTTTTTTTTTTTTAATTTTTAATATTTTAATACATTTTAACACTGATTGTGTTATTATGAATGTTCACAATTTTCACCGTATTTTCACTAAAACACCAAAACACACTGAAAATACAATGTATGAATATTCACAAAGAACAAAAATATAATTAACAAAAATCATTCACATGAATAAACAAAAAATCCACAAAATCAACAAAAAAATTACACGAGCATTGACAAAATCTGAATGTGAACATAAAAATAATCAACAAAAAAATTATATATACCTTCACGATCTAAAAATGCACACCAAATACGTATTTTTATCAAAACACAAAAAACACATCGACGTTAACATTTACCAAAAACATACCAATATAAATATTACAGAACACACCGATGTGTATATTCACTAAAACGCCAAAAATACACCACATGAATATTCACAGACAAAAAACAAAATCAATGAAAAATCATTCATCTAAATAAACAAAAATTCTACAAAAATAAACAAAAAAAGTTACATGAACATCCATAGATCTTGAATGCAAACACAAAAATAATTAGCAAAAACAAAATTGGTATGAACATTCATCAATCACAAATTACACATTCACTTGAAAACTAAACCAAAACATATCTGAAATCCATGCGGTTCGAAACACAAATCAAGAATATCGAAGAACCTTAATGATAAACGAAAAAATATATCATTCACAGGGGAAAAAAAAAAAAGCTCCACAAAAATCGACAAAATCCATAGATCTTGAATACAAACACAAAAATAATTAGCAAAAACAAAATTGGTATGAACATTCATCAATCACGAATTACACATTCACTTGAAAACTAAACCAAAAACATATCTGAAATCCATGCGGTTCGAAACACAAATCAAGAATATCGAAGAACCTTAATGATAAACGAAAAAATATATCATTCACAGGGGAAAAAAAAAAAAAGCTCCACAAAAATCGACAAAATCAAAACAGATCTACTTTCAATGCAAAACATTCACAAAAAAAATAAAATAAAATAAAAAATAACAACATTGAAAAAACCCCTAAAAATCAATGAAAAACAAAACATTCACCAAATCCGAACATCCACAAGACCACCAACACACAACAGAAATGAACATTCGGATTTGAAATTTACCCAAATCTGGGGAAAACAAACAAGAGAGAGAGAGAGAGGCAGCGGTTCACTGGTTCAGAAAAAGAGAGAGATTCGAAGGTTGAATGACAGTGGCGACAAACAACGGCGGTGAACATAGGACGCCATTTTTCATTCACCACTCCTAGATTTGGACATTTCAAGTCAAGCCGTTCGTCTTTCGCCGATCTAAGTTGGACGATGGTGGCAATTTTTTTGGGGCCTAAGACGTTGAGATGTGGAATTGATTGAGAAGCAATGGAATATGAACCAGTGCCTATGAAGAACCAGGTACAACGGAGTGGCTATGAAGAACTAATGGTAATGAAGAACCAGGTGAATATAAACCAGAGGCTATGGAATATGAACATGGTACGACAAAGTTGAGAAGTTATGAAGAAAATTGATAGTGAAAATGGACAGAGATGAGAGGTGGAATTGATAGGCTATGGAATATGAATGATTAGGGTTATGGAATATGAAGAAATTGATAGAGATGGGAGGTACTAATGGGCTATGAAGAAAATGGAGATGATCGACTATGGAATATGAAAAATTAGGGTTAGGGTTTTGATGAGAGTATTTTTAGACATCTCTGAGTCAACACTTGGGACCCAACCACATGTCAACCGTCGCAATGACATGGACCCATTCCAGAATCCACAACGCCACGCTAGAGCATACGCCGACTACGTCTTCTGCTTGGAATCTCATTTGCACCTAGAGAGGAATGAGGAGCCCCACAGGGACGTGCTGCTCTAAGCTCTGCACTGTGCCCTCGGCGATTAGTTTAAGGGACTCAACCGTTCACCTCAACCGGCTCCCTTTTCCACCTTGTTTCTTCTCTAGGATTCCATGGATTTCCGCTTTCCTCTACCAGCTTACCATCGCAGGCTTGGCAAAAGCCCGTGGGCTTCGCCAAATAGGCTCAAAATCCCAAGCCCAACGATTATCTCTTAAATGCCTTGAATTATCGGCTAAACACAGGGTTTCGACTAATTAATCGTGTTTAGGCCCGACTAATCATCTCCAACGCCTATATATATCGGGGGCTATATAAGCTCGAGATATGCTTGAATACAATTAGATTACGCGCGAGTTTATTTGTTTATTTACCACATTACTGTACCTTTTCTCTCTCAGTACTAATTACCACGTCGGAGGGGTTTCACCGGGATAAATCCCGGTCTGAGCCTTCTGCAGATACACTCCTTGAGAAGTAGGACTCTGGATATAGCAGGTTAGTCCCTCTAGGTTCCAACACATCTCACTCGAAGAATTTCCAACCGACGACTCCATCTCAGCAAGAGGACCCACCCGTCATCCGACTGAACCATACTCGAGGTGTGTACTAGTTTGATGCACCAATAGGTTTATTTTTATACAAGGGGTATAAACCTCCATTTGTATCTATTTGTTAACTGCGAGACCTTAATTTTAACAATGTTTTTAAAAATATTTAAATAATAATCTTTTTCTTTAAAAGGTTAATTGAGGAGAAAGAATGTCAAATTATGTCTAAACAATAAAAAAAAAACCTATAATCTTTAGGGATATAATTGTTTGTCATTATTTACCAACTATATTCTATTTAATTTATCTTCTTTTATAATAATCTGGGCCAACTTAATAAAACGCACGAAAAATCTCAATATCACATCGAATATCAATACAATCAATAATAGTGAGAAATGTAAATCAAATGATGCAAAATTATTAGAAAGGATTTTTTTTTTTCTCTTGGCTTTTGAATTTCTTTGAGTCTCATCCTTATACATAGTAAACACTGATTATTTTTCTTAAATTAGTAGAATTGTGTTTCTTAAACTGAATCAAATGTTTAAACTATCTTTGCTATAACATTTGTTATATTTTGGAGTTGAATTCTTTGTATTTAGACAACTATCATTTGACTTCACTAATGATATTTTGTGACGAAGATTATCTAAAAGCAATGTTCTTTAGTTTGTAGTTTTAAATTTGGTGTATTTTATTTTATTTTTTAAATATATATTAAGTAATTGGTTATGCTTGCACTTTTCTATGTATAGTTTGTTTGTTTCAAATTTATTTTTCTTTATTGTGTTTAATATTAAGTTTTTTTGCTACATGTGTTATGATATTAAATGTTCTTTGAATTCTAAATCATTTTAATTTTATGAATTGCTCCATTTAGTTCAATTTTTGTTTTTTTCTAAAATTGTCTTTTTATTTTATTTTTTACAAGTCATCAATAAGGATCTTAACTTTCTTTTTGGTGTTTGTACTTTTTTTTTGTGTTTTCAATTAAATTATATTTTTTGAAATTCTATTTTTAGTTATTCAGTATACGTGAATGAATTATATTTTTTTTTTATTTTTTAATATTTTTTACAAGCACATAACCCATGCTTGAAGGCACAATTTAAAAAAATGATTGTTTCATTTTAGGGCTATTTTTTTAATATTATACATTTAGACACATGTTATACGTTAATATACATAAAGAGTGACCGGTGGCTTACTCTAATAAAACTTCAGAATATTCTATAATATCTTATTAAATATTCTAAAAACATACACGCGCACGTGCGTGCACACACACACACACATATATATATTGGTACATAAGAGAAAAAACAAAAACACTACTACGGGCATCGATTAAAGGCCTTCACATCCATTTTGCCATCACCATCTCAGTCATTTCATCAGGGAGATTCCATCATTTTCAGGTCAATTCCCCTGTCCATTCCCTTCTTTTCGAGAAAAATCAGCACATATATTTTCTTTCCTTGAGCTAAACTAAAACATATAATTATTATTTTTGAGAAAGCAATTACAGTCTGCCACCTCGGACATAAGACTACGATTTTTTGGACAATCTCTCAGGATCAGCAACGCGACTTCGATTTTCACCACAATCTTAGGAAGATCCCGAGAAAACGCGATCCGGATTCCAATGTGTATACTCCTTCATTTTGTTTCCAAGCTAGTGCATGAAGTCAATTGACCAAAGTAGCCCCACAATTGACACTTCAACGTTGTCTTGGATTAATTCGTCAATTCTTCCTCTTCTTGAAGTACTTCTTGTGTTGCCATTTTTGTTAAACTTATAAAAACATCTAAGTATATCAACATTAACAAATAATTTTTTCTAATAAAATTTCCAACATAAACCAAATAACCCTTTTTTTTTTTTTTTTTTTTAAATATTTTGGAAAATTTTAACCAATCATATTTGGCCGTCAGCTAGTTATGTCACCTGAGGGTGTGAAAAGATTTCAACCACCGCTATTAACAAGTTTCCTTCAAAATCAAGGACTTTCAGAAGAGGAAAATATTTTGTTGGGAGAGCTCTTCTTAGAGAGAGACATTGGATCTCTCTCTCTCTCTCCCCTGCGAACCCTTGGAAGAAGGTACTGATCTTTAGTTCCTTCGTGTTTTCCTTTTTTGTTTTCTATCTAGGGTTTGGTTGTTCGATATTTGCTCTGTTCCGCTGTATGCGATCGTGTTTTTAACTTTATTTGGTTGATTTATCAAATTTCATGCTTAATTGGTGGTTTTCGAATGGTTTTTCTTATCTTTCAATGGATTGAATCCATGTATTTCGTCTTTTTATTGCTTCTAGGTGCTCCTCTAGCTTATTTATCGTGATAGAGCTTAAAGTATGTCTGATTTGCTGTACTGTTGCTTAGTTATTTTGATTGGGCTGAAACAAGATATGGCTTCTTTTATTGGCAGAATTGGATTTGATGATTGGGTTTTCAGTTTTATTTTGCGGGATTTGGTTAATTTTTTGAAGTTATGCTTCCTAAAGGCACTTCATCTGCTCGAGCTTGGTTCCCTTCCTTCGCTCAAACTATGTTTGAAGCGAACATATTAATTTGGAATTGTTGAATGATAAAGGGGAAAAAAGTTGGAAAAGAAATTAAACTGAATTGCGAATAAGAAGATTGAAATAAGCATGAATTATCATTCAAATCTGAGCTAATATTAGGGAGAAGCCTTCATAACACCACCGAGGTGATCTCACGTGTAATTCTGCTGTATGATTTATTGTTTTGAGCAGAGAGGGTGGACTTAGGGTTTTGAACCCCCTTTCTATTGTTTCTTTCTCCTTGTATTACTCGGATGCTTTTTAATTCTCAAACGGTTGTGGGGGAGATACTTCAACCTTTGCGACTCACGATATTGTAGGCCGCACTTAGCCCCAACTGTTCCCTTTCTTTCTGAACCTTTTGTCCATATATATGTAGTTTGAAGGCGATAATTCAATGTAAAATTGGGTACTTATAGTTGTTGGATTTTACTTTCGTTTATCTATTTAGATTTTTATAGGGTTGTCTAGTTGTATAAGTGGTTATCTCTGTGTTAAGACCATATTGGGTATGTGACAAGTCAATTCTTGTTATTGAGGATAAAACCGCCTTATTTAGGAATATCAATTGAATATGGTACGGAAGTTGTTTCTGATTGATGCAATATTGCAATGGTTAAGAATAATAACATTTGGTAGTGGCAGTTGTACTCTTTGTAGAAACCCAATGGGCCTGACTCACTCTCAAAAAACGCCTTGTAAGACGCCTTGTAAGATGAGGATTGCCATAGGCTTTATATATAACTCAAGATCAGGTAACAACGATGTGGGATTCAACACACTTCAAAATGCATCAGTACCACTGTACCAGACTACCAATGATGAGCACTTGGCACACAAAATAGGGTACGAGTTATGTAACCAAATGACCCATCATTGTGTATCAATCTGATACACATGTTAAATGGTTAAGTGAGTCAAGTTTCTTTTTCCCCGTGTCCTTAACTTATTGGAATGTGGGCAATGCCAGATGTGCATAAATTTATAGAAAATAATGGTCCCATAAAATTCTGCAGTTCACCTTTAACTCATGAGAACAACGTCTTTCTATTATGTTACACTATTACAGAAAATGTGTTTGATACTTTATGAGTACCATGTTTGTAAGATCATTTATTCTTTCATTAGGAGGTGGAAGTGTTTTATTATTTTTTCCTTAAAAAGGGTTATATACAGACGATAACTTACTTTCTTTTATTTTTTTATTGGATTGAACTGAAGTGTGGAGTTGACATTTCTCTTCTTGCCTTTTTCTGACTTTGCGTAGTGGTGGTCTTCTTCTTGTTCTTTATATTGGGGTGGGTGTGTTGGGATTTGATAATGCGGTTATGATTAGAAAACACTGCTTATTCAAAGCAACCGAAGGAGTTTTTTAAGGATCATTGTTGATGTCTGAATTTACTATAGAACAAGGCATCATGTTCATATCTAGATTCTTTTCTTTCACATGCTATTTATATAATGTTTCAAACATTAGTGTAATTTTACTTATGTGGGCACTTTGAAATGTCTACTTATGAAGGGTGTACTCCGGGTTAATATTTGGTACCGCACAATAGCATTGGTGGTTTCCTGTTATCTTCCCTTCACTAATGATGTATTAGTTCGTGAGTTTAATTCCAAGTGTTCCATCTGCTGCAGCATTGAGACAATTACATCATGTTTGGCCGTGCTCCAAGGAGGGGTGATAACACCAAATACTATGAGATCCTCGGTGTTCCTAAAAGTGCCAGTCAAGAAGAGCTGAGGAAGGCATACAGAAAAGCTGCCATAATAAATCATCCTGACAAAGGTGGAGATCCTGAGAAGGTGAATACTGCTGTTGATTCCTTTTGTTTTTTTTTCTTTTAGCTTTAAGCCATATTGAATAACTTCCTCATTCAAGTTTTGGTTTTATATATATCTGTCCTAGAAAGATGAGGTGAAATGTGACTTTTCTTGGAGATATGAAGCCTGGGTGATGAACTTAGGCCTTTGGCTATACACTTATACTATAACAAGTCAATTCTCTTTTTTTCTTGGTTAGTTCAAGGAGTTGGCTCAAGCATATGAAGTTCTTAATGATCCTGAGAAAAGAGGGATCTATGACCAATATGGTGAAGATGGCCTTAAAGAAGGAATTGGAAGCACCAGTGATTTTCACAATCCTTTCGATATCTTCGAGTCATTTTTCGGTGGAGCTTTTGGTGAGGCAATTTTTATGTTTCTTTCTTTTTTAAATACGCTGAACGCTTTTTTTCTTTTCTTTTTTGTTACAATTAATGGAACATTAATTTACCGTTTTCTGGAAACATTGTAGGAGGCGGTAGTGCAAGAGGTGGAAAGGAACAGGGTGAAGATGTAGTGCATACAATTAAAGTGTCCCTGGATGACTTATACAATGGCTTAACCAAGAAAATCTCTCTTTCCAGGAATATAATATGCGTCAAGTGTAAAGGGTAAATCCATGGCACGAACTTCTATTAAAATCTCTTAATTGCTTAATTAGTTACAACTTGATGCAAGGTCGGTGTTCTCGACGTATTTTTGTCCGTGGTGTCTTCCAGATGCATGCTATTCTTTTCATTCATGTCATAACTTCAGTTGCTCAGAGTCTTCTATTTTAAGATTAGACATTTTAGTTTGAAGTAGGAGCGACTGGCCAATTTCTACATCATATGTTAAAGTTTCTTATGTGAAGTAGACTAAGGGTCCTCATCTGGTACTGGTTTTAAGAGTTCTTTGCACAAAGGACTATTATGATATTAGGGTTGATCTTTTATTCTTAAAAATAGTAAGCACTGTTTGCTAACACTTTTCAAGTACTTTTTAAAATCAAAATAGTTAATTTAAAAAGTACTTTGTAGTCTTTTACTTAGTATAAGCGAAAAATCAGAGGTATTGTAGATATAATATCTTAGCATCATCCTTGTAAACGATCTTTTAATCCAAAAAAATCATAGATGATTGAAAAAAAAGTGGGTTAAGCGGTCCTAGTCCATCGATCTCTTATATGATAAAAATCAAAAAAACCAAATGCAACTATTTTTTCTTTTTGACAAAAGCATGTTAAATCATTTTTTTAGAAATACTTCTTTTAAGTGCATAACAAACGTTACTTTTTAAAATTAAGTATTTTTTTCGCTTTTAAAAAAAAACGTTGCCAAACAGTGCCTTAATTAAGAAATTTGTAGTGATGTCATAGAATAGGTTGATAGGTCCACTTCTCCATCTAACAAGGCTGCAAACCATTCTTTGAATAACCTTGTAATCAGCAAGTTTTGGATTAAAAACTCTAGCAGAACTCAAAGGATCTATATTGTTTGCTAGGTTAAATGAGTTTAATCTTCGAAGTGTCCTGCATTGGAGTTGTAAGTTTCTCAAGTGTTGCCCTTGTACAGTACTGTCTTATTTCTTCTTCTTGTTCTTTGCCTTGATTTTGTAATGCCTTCTTTGATTAAGGGCTCATTTGGTTGAATTTCACTTCACGAAGATAATCCCTAACTAGGATAGTTTAAACAATCAAACAAACCGTAAGATATGTTTTTGGATTCCCATTTTACCAGAAAGGGTACCAAGAGTGGGAAAATGGGGAGATGTCATGGATGCCAAGGTACTGGAATGAGGATCTCAAGGCGGCAAATTGCACCAGGAATGGTCCAACAAATGCAACATGTATGCCCTGATTGCAGAGGCTCAGGTACTTTTTCATAGATAATATACTTGTTTTCTCTGGTCTTCTTTATTCTACGTTTTCTGTTCAAGTTATTAAATCACATCTTTCGATATATGCAGGGGAAGTTATCAATGCTAGAGATCGATGTGGACAATGCAAAGGAAACAAAGTCACTCAGGGGAAGAAAGTGTTTGAAGTTCATGTTGAAAAAGGGATGGAGCACGGTCAGAAGATTATTTTCGAGGGACAAGCTGATGACGCTGTAAGTACACACTTAGAATTCGCCATTACTTGTTGATTTTTAACGGCATTTTCACTGGAAGCTTGAACTTCAGTTTGCTAGCTTCATATATCAGAATTCATATTTAAGTTATTGATTCCAAATTGATATTTTTATTATATAGTCCTCTAATTCAATGTTAAGTTGATATTAACTAACGAATTCAATCTTGTGTCATTGATATTTAACTGAAAGACGACAAATTTATTCGATGGGCTAAAAAATAAAGGGAAAAGAAAAACAGGGGATAAAAAATTATAAATGAGTTATTTCAAAGGACAATATAATAATTTTCCCTTCCGAATTCGGATGTCAGGCTTGTTTTTGACATACGGGCTTGGCTGAACGTTGTTTGGTTGAGGCTCATCACAGATCGGTTGTGGCTGGATGCTAGGTCTGGGGTTTCATTCTTGAAACTGAATGACAATTTTTTTTTTTTAATTTTTTCCTTCTTACTATTGTACTTTTAACAGCTAATTTATAGTTTATTTAGTTTTTTTCCGAATAATATATTTTTCTCTAAACAAGTATGTTTCTTTTCATGGTTTTTCCAGCCCGAAACGATTCCAGGAGATGTCGTTTTTGTATTGCAACAAAAGGATCACCCCAAGTTCAAGAGGAAGTTCGATGATCTACACGTTGAGCACACGCTTAGTTTAACCGAGGCTCTTTGCGGGTTTCAGTTTGTCTTGTCTCATCTTGATGGAAGGAAGCTTCTTATCAAATCAAACCCCGGCGAAGTCATCAAGCCTGGTAATACCTAGTTGCCCTCGTGATTATGGTTTCATCTTATTTTATTTTTATTTTTATCTGTGCGATAATTATATGTTCTAGACATTTAAATGGATCTGATTCGGTGGATCTAAATTCGATGCAATCCATTTTTTAAGAGTTTTTTGCACTTTTGAGCCTTGATTAAACCCCCAAGTATTCAAATCGTGTCAAACTAGTCCTTTCGTCATTTTTTTTTTCAGAATTCACTCACGCTGATTTTTGTCATAAAAAAAGACGGAGTTACCAATTTGGATTGACTTGACATGATTTGGATTGGATGCTTCAAGATTTAATGTTTTCAAATTGAAAATAGAAGGACTAAAGTGGGATTTCTTTGAAACTTCAGTGGTGCAAAGAGTAAAAACCTCTAATTATTATTTACTATCTTTGTATACTTCGAAAATCGATACAATGCCTTTAGGTACAAGGGAATCCCTAGTTACAATGTACACACACACTTCGATCGCTATTGGATTGGAGTGAACTAAACTCATATCCGATCCATTTAGTCAGATTATCTGTATCCTAATAAGCGGATTGGATTCAGATTAAAATCAAATCCATTGACAACCTTATATATGAACCTATATTTATGAACGCATGTATGTGTTTCATTCCTAATGCAGATCAATACAAGGCGATCAACGACGAGGGAATGCCACATCACGATAGACCCTTTATGAAGGGTCGTTTGTTCATTCACTTCAACGTTGAATTCCCGGAATCCGGCGCTCTTGCCCCGGAGAAATGCCGTGCTTTCGAATCGGTCCTACCGGCAAGAGAAGGGAGTGTATCGGATATGGTGTTGGACGATTGTGAGGAAACGACTTTGCACGATGTTAATATGGAGGAAGAGATGAGAAGGAAGCAAAAGCAGAGGCAACGGGAAGCTTATTATGACGACGACGATGACGACGACGATGATGGCGATGGAATGCCCCGGGTTGCGTGTAATCAGCAATGAGGTCAGTTTTGTCTTTTAACATTCTATTTGTTATTGTTTTGGCCATAGCCTCCTAGTTTAATGAACTTTTTTTTTTTTCCTTTTTTTTTTTTTTGTGGTGGTTCAAGTGGTTAGCTGGCTATTATTTTGAGTGATTAAGATGTTTTATTATTATTATTATTATTATTATTATTATTATTATTATTATTTTGTTTTTTTTTTAAGCGTATGTTTCGAGTGTTTTTGTTCTTTCGGTTGTATGTTTGTCTATTTGTGGTGCCAAGTTGATGGTGGTTCTGTGGCGGTGATAGTGATGCTGGGCTGGATGTGTGTTGTCTCTCTCTCTCTCTCTCTCTCTCTCTCTCTCTCTCTCTCTCTTTCTCATGCACAGACAAAAACACATGGGTGGCAAATGGCGATACGACTCAAAAATATGATATCGAATCAGCAACACAAAATTAGCAAGTTAGGATTAGGGTTTTAGCGACACGAACCCGAAAGTGACATTGCAAGAGAATGACAAGTAGAATTTGGGTTGGGTTAAGGTCGTCCTACAATCTCGATTTCAATTTCCAATCAGATTAACCGGTTTTTGATGAATAGATATAGATATTTTGATTTTACCTCATCAAACTTATACTGATTCTTTATTTTGGTTAATTTTGAATAAAAAATTTGGTTATGTAAAAATGTGAAAAATAAATAACAAATTATTTATTGGTGTCCATTCAATTGAAATGAGTCATTTTTTGGTGACTCGAAAATGAAAGGGCATTCAGTTGAACTGTAAGGTATAAAACTTTTTGAGTCTTTTATACCTAGTCTATTAAACCTATTTTTGGCCTATTTTAAGTGTTGCTTTTTTTCATCCTATGTTAACTCAAAAAAAAAAAAAATTGATTCAAATTAAGCAACGAAATCTATCAATAATATGGAGTAATTAAAAGTAATTTTGTAATATTTAAATCTCGTGATTGATTTTTATTAAAAATTAATTGAAGATTATATGTGTCATTTGGATTGAACAGTTTGGATTTAATGTGAAAAAAAGTCATGACAAAAAAATAAAAAATAAATAGGTCAATTTTGTGTAATGTTTTTCAATATGTTTAGTTTGGGCTAGTACAATGTTAAAACGAACTTAAATTGACTTACTTTAAAGTTCATTAAAAATTCAGAATATTTGTTATTGTTTGGGTTGCGTGTAATCAGCAATGAGGTCAGTTTTGTCTTTTAACATTCTATTTGTTATTGTTTTGGCCATAGCCTCCTAGTTTAATGAACTTTTTTTTTTTTCCTTTTTTTTTTTTTTTTTTTTTTTTTTGTCGTGGTTCGAGTGGTTAGCTGGCTATTATTTTGAGTGATTAAGATGTTTTATTATTATTATTATTATTATTTTGTTTTTTTTTAAGCGTATGTTTCGAGTGTTTTTGTTCTTTCGGTTGTATGTTTGTCTATTTGTGGTGCCAATTTGATGGTGGTTTCGTGGCGGTGATAGTGATGCTGGGCTGGATGTGTGTTGTCTCTCTCTCTCTCTCTCTTTCTCATGCACAGACAAAAACACATGGGTGGCAAATGGCGATACGACTCAAAAATATGATATCGAATCAGCAACACAAAATTAGCGAGTTAGGATTAGGGTTTTAGCGACACGAACCCGAAAGTGACATTGCAAGAGAATGACAAGTAGAATTTGGGTTGGGTTAAGGTCGTCCTACAATCTCGATTTCAATTTCCAATCAGATTAACCGGTTTTTGATGAATAGATATAGATATTTTGATTTTACCTCATCAAACTTAATACTGATTCTTTATTTTGGTTAATTTTGAATAAAAAATTTGGTTATGTAAAAATGTGAAAAATAAATAACAAATTATTTATTGGTGTATATTCAATTGAAATGAGTCATTTTTTGGTGACTTGAAAATGAAAGTGCTTTCAGTTAACTTAAAATGTATAAAACTTTTGAGTCTTTTATACCTAGTCTATTAAACCTATATTTGGCATTTTTGGGAAAATAAAACTAAGTGTTGTAATTTTTCATCCTACGTTAACTCAAAAAAAATTGATTCAAATTAAGCAACGAAATCTATCAATAATATGGAGTAATTAAAAGTAATTTTGTAGTATTTAAATCTCGTGATCGATTTTTATTAAAAATTTATTAAAGATTATATGTGTCATTTGGATTGAACAGTTTGGATTTAATGTGAAAAAAAGTCGTGACAAAAAAATAAAAAATAAATAGGTCAATTTTGTGTAATGTTTTTTTAATATGTTAAGTTTGGGCTAGTACAATGTTAAAACGAACTTAAATTGACTCACTTTAAAGTTCATTAAAAATTCCGAATTGGAATCGATAATGAACACGTATAAATTTGAGAATATTAGTGAAGTTGGTGGAAATTGTGTGGTGGAAGCACACAAGCGTTTAAGGATGTGTTCTATTGGCGGGTCTATAGAAGCACACAAGCATTGAATTCGAAGTTGGTGCAAGTTGTGTGGTGGAAAACAATGTAGCCTTTGAGAGAGAAAGACAAGGGCCTCATGGTTAAGGAGAGGGGCCTTTGGTCATGGTCAAGGAGAGGGGCCTTAGGGCAAGTATTCGGGAAGAGAGGGATATGCTCAGACATTGAATAAATATAGATAGAGAGTTTGATAGGGAGATAATTAAGTGAGTGAGTTGTGTATGTGGAGATTCACCTCCCCTTTTGTAATTCCTTATGATATAGTGAAATTAGTTTCTTTCCAAAGACGTAGACAAATTGTTGGCCGACCCATGTAAATCTCATGTGTGAATTTGTATTTGTGTGACTGATCCTTATGTTATATATATAACATGAAACTGAACATGAAAACAATCAAGGTCTTAAAAAAACTAAGCAAAATTTCATTGCGTACCCTGATGTTTTGAGTGCAATCTCAACATGCCCTTGATAATTTGATTTTTGCAGTGCAATCCTGGAAGCTCAATTTTTTTGCTTCTAATTTGTCCAATTAACACGTTTTGGTAATCTCAATTGATAGAGCAACAACACGAGCATCATAATTGAAAAAAAAAATCTTAAAAAAAAATGTCATACAAGTATTTTTGTTCTGATAATTAAGATGTTAAAAATGTGTCGATTGGACCAATTAGAGTAAAAAATTAAAACAATACACGTTGAAATTCACGGGAAAGTGTGATTTAAAGTCTTAAAAGACGATCAATATTTTAAAAGGTTTATGCATGTATATACACACACGCACAAAAATTAGAGACACATTCCCTATGCAGACAGGAAGCCCACAGCCTGAAAATGACATGAAAAACATGTCACACACACACACACATATATAAATACACGCGCATTTGGAGTGCAATCTTTATAAATGAAATAACTTTTACAATCAATTTAATTTTAAATTCCGAAAATTTCGTAATCCGAATGTACCATTTAATGTTAGTTTTTAACAATTAAACATATTAACCATAAATAATTATTTATCAATACGTGTTTCAATGAAAAATCATAAGGAGAATCAAATAAAGCATGAGATTTAGAATAAGATTGTTAATATATATGTGTGCCAATATGTGTTTTTAGATTGTGAATATTTAAATAAATAGCCCGATGATTAATATACACTGGCCGATAATACTCTACGTGAACAAAGAAATATAACAAAGGAGATCGATGATGCAAATTCTTGACAAATATTTGTATTTTTATATTGATGAATCATGTAGGGCATCCAAAAACTTAATATTAAAGACAACTCTACCGGTTTGTTAATATTAACAAATTGGTAGATCTTCACCTGCTTTGGTATTGATTAGCTATTTTACGAAAAAAAAACAGGCCATTAAAAACGAAAAAAAGAAACCTCGTAACAATTATCTTGCTTCATATTGTGATTATTGAAGGAAGGAGGAGATTAATTAAATATTCATCAAAAAAATCTTTAAATTACTATTCGGATTTGAAAATGAATAATTTTAATGTACTTAAAAAAATTGAAAGAAAGGTTTGATAAAAAAGAACAAATAAATAAATTTTTGTATTTCGAAACATTAAATGTTAATGTTAAAAAATGTCGCGTTAAATTTTTATGCTCTGATACTCATTGCAATAAAACTTTCAACTGCAGCGTATTGTACTAAAAAAATTCGAAAATTGTGTTCGGGAGGTCCAACTGGTCAATTTTGACAAATTTCAGTCGACTTTTCATTGGAATGAAATCTCTTTTTTTTTTTTTTCAAAATCTCATTAAAAAAAAATATATTAAAATTGAACTCAACCCAATCTATATATTTACTTTTAGTGCACCTCTTATCTCTATCTTTTAACAAATGTAACATAAAATTATTACCATTACTAAAAAGTCACGAGTTTACGCTCTTAAAATTGTTCAAGAAGGTGATTAGATGAGGTGCGCATAAATTGACCTGGACACATCTTACTGAAAAAATAAATGAAAAATGTTTAAAAAAAAAAAAAAAGGAAATTCAAGGGGAACACTATGAACAAAATAAAAACAAGAATTCCAAAAGGTCGAATGACACCAAATCAAATTGTTGACTGTGATTTGACAGCAAAACACACATCAAATTTATAAAATTGCTAATAATAAGTACCACATAATTTACTCATCAATCATTAAAGGGTTAATTGCCTTTTATCCCTTGTACTTTGATCGTATTTTATTTTGTTCCCTCTATTTTAAAAATCTACATTTTACCCCTTTTCCTAATCGTGATAGATCGGAAAACTATTTTTTTTTATTTAACATGAAGAAATATTCTTAAAAACAAAAAGGTGAAATTGAATTTTTATATGATATGAACAAAACTACTATTAATTTTAACATAAAGAAATATGCTAAAAAGTCAATTTTGTGTTGTATTATACGATTAGTCTGGGTTGATACTATGTTGAAATGGGTCTAAATTGACACTCTTTAAAGTTCATTAAAAATTTAGAATTGGACTTGAAAATGAACCCTTATAAATTTGGGAATCTTAGTGAATAATTCACAAATTTATAATTTTTGTCCAATATAGTCCATATGTTGCAATAATTTTATTAAAAATTCGAAATTATCGTACTACATGAAAGTCATTATAATTTTTTCATATGATAAATTACATTAATTTTTATAGTGCAGTGACATTGACATTTTGACAGAATTATTGGACTTTTAAAATAATATCATACTGAATGAATTGGATTAATATAAGTTGTAAAATTTGAAGTCATGCAAAAAAATATCATTCAAGAGAGGACCAGCCACCCAACTGTTTCTATAGCAAGTTTATGGAAATTTTCAACTTATTTATATATATATATATATATATATATATATATATATATATATATATATGAGTATTTGGACATGAAGGAGAAGAGGAGGGAGGGGGGATACTGTAATTGCCTGTAAATTTTTTTAATTTTATGCAAAATCAGAACTAAAATTGCAAAATCGCGAAACCATGAAACCATGAAGGTTATTTAATTTAATATAAAATCAAGACCACCGCAAACCGTTGTCTTTTTATATATAAATAAAATCATAACTAGAATATCAGAACAAATTTGAAAATCCTAAAAATTAGCTCAATTAACCCTAAAACACACACACACACACACACACACACACACACACACACACACACACACACACACACACACACACACATATATATATATATATTATAGAGGTCAAAATATAAATAAATAAATAAAAGTGAGTATATATATAATAAAAATATATAAAAAATGTTGGTTTTGCAGTTCAATTATGCGGTTCAGTTTCACGCTAATTATCTTAAAACCAAAGCCAAAACTGTTTTGGTTTTCAATTTCAAAACCAAAATCGTAACCGCAACCATTTAATCGGTTTCAAAATCAAACTGTTCAGTTTGGTTTGATTCAGTTATCCATTGGTTTAAGCTGAATTACCATCTCCAATGGCAGGTGATTGTTTTTTGTCCACAATTGTAATGGACACAATAACTGTAATGGGATGATTAGGAATCTTTAAGGTGTTATATGTTCAATATATATATATATATATATATATATATATATATATATATTTGAGAATTTGGACATGAAGGGGAATGAGAGAGAAAGAGGATATTGTAATTGTCCACAAAACTTCTTAAAAATAGTTAGATATATGGTAAAGGATTGTTTTCCATCCAAAAATGTATTGGGAATAATAACTTGGACTGTAATGAGATGATTACGAAACTTTAAGATATTATTTGTTTAAATTAAAACTACGAGGAAGATTTTGATCAAACTTTAGCATGATTTTATTTTACTTTTTTAATGAATGAATTGAGTCTTTGGTTCTTTTCGTACAAGTTGATGGGGGCCAAGCATTTCTAAATTCAAAACTCATACACAAACACACCAAAATTTCTCATTCAACAAATCAATTGAACATAAAGACAAATTGAACATCAAAATGTGAAAAATGAATTGAACATAAAGACAAATTGAACATCAAAATGTGAAAAATGCATGTCTTTGGTTTCATCATCACTTGCTTGAATGATTGTTGCCATCATTGCCTCTTCTTTAATGAGTCTATCTATATATATATATATATAAACACATAATAACCCGTGTTTGTGCCTTGTTTCTGTTTTCAAATTTTTGTATTTTTTCCTAAACAAGCAAAAAGACCTTTGAGCAATTCTATTTTGTTCTAAAATAATGGGAATAGAACAAATACATTTTCTTTTGTTTTCACATATATTTAATTCATAGAAACAAAAGTCTCTAAACAAAATCTTGAAAACAAACATGGTCTAATAAAACTAAGATAATTTTCACTGCATTTGTTGATGCTTGAGGGCAATCTCAACGTACCCTTGATAATTTAATTTTTCCGGTGTAATCCTGGAAGTTTGATTTTTGCTTCTAATTTGTCTAATTGACACGTTTTGGCCATCTTAATTGACAGAACAACAACACGTGCATCACAATTGATAAAAAATTTGAAAAAGAAATCATATGTCATACAAGTGTTGTTACTCTGACAATTAAGATAATCAAAACGTGTCGATTGGACCAATCAAAGTGAAAAATTAGAACAAAACACGATAAGATTTAAGTGTGATTTAGTCTTAAAAAATAATCAATCTTTTAAAAGGTTCATGCATGCATATGATGCATATACATACACATACACATCAACACAATTAGAGGCACACATTCCCACAGCCTACAGCCTGAAAATGACATGAACAACATGTGGTTTAGAGTACTTTTTCTATATGTGGCTCAAAGTCATTTAAGGGTAGACCAATCTCATTCATTATGAGGGGTCAAATTTAAACATGTTTTTAATGTTCTAATAATAATAATAATAATAATTCAATATATATATATATATATAAAACGGTTGCAATCTTTATAAATGAAATAACTTTTATAATCAATTTAATTTTAAATTCTAAAAATTTAATTTCCAATTTTAATGTTAGTTCTTAATAATTAAATGAATTAACCATAAATAATTGATCAATACGTGTTTGAATGGAATGCTATAGGGAGAATCAAAAAGACCACAAGATTTAGAATAAGTTGCTGGAGTTTAACAAAATCTAGTAGATCGTTAATATCTATGTCTATTCAGATTGTGAATATTCACACAAATAACAAGATTGTTAATATTCACAAGCTCATAGAACTTTACGTGAACAATGAAATATAACAAATGAGATCGATGATGAACATTGTTGATAATTTCATGACAAGTAATTGTATTTTTCTATTGAACACTTAATATTAAAGACAATTCTACCGGTTTGTTAATATTAACAAATTGGTAGATTTTCACGTCCTTTGATATTGATTAGCTATTTTACCAAAAAAAAATGCCTTTACGAACAAAAAAAAGGAAACATCATAACAATTATCTTGCTTTATGTCGTGATTATTGCAATCAAACTTTCAATTACAGCATATTGCACTAAAAAAATTGAAAAATTGTGTTCATGAGGCCCAACTAGCCTCGGTCGATTTTCATTGGAATAAAGTCCAATTTCAAAAAAAAAAAACAAAAAAAAAACAAAACTTTCAAAATCTCACTTAAAAAACAAAAAATGAAATTGGACTCAACCCAATATATATTATCTGTCTTTAGCCAAATTTTACTGCACTTCTTATCTCTATGTTTTAACAAAATTTAAAATTAGTACCTGCTGCTGAGAAGTCACGAGTTTGAACCTCTTGTCTGTACAGAAAGAAATACCTAAAAAAATAAATAAAGAGAAAAATAAGTTCAATTGAGACAATCATAATTCATCCATTGAAATTTGTAACATGATTCCTTTTTTTTTTTTTAAGAAAAAAAAATCATAAAACCACCGTCAAATTGTACAAAATTATGCAAATTAAAGAGCAGCTAGGAGAAAAGTGTTTTAAAAAAAATAAAAAATAAAATAAGTTTCAAGAACACTATGAACAAAATAGAAACAAGAATTCTAGATGGTAGAAATAGAATCACACCAATTCAAATTGATGGCTGTGATTTGACAGTGAAAACACACACACCAAATTTATAACAGTGGTAGTAATAAGTACTACATAATTTACTCATCAATTATTAAAGGGTTAAATTGCCTTTTATGCCCTATATTTTGATCTTTTTTCATTTTGTCCCGTCTATTTTAAAAACCTACACTTTTACCCATAAATGCTTGCAATGGATTGCAATTTTATTTTATTTTTTGAAAAAATGGGTGAAATTAAATTTCCATAAAAAAATTTACATGAAATGAGCGAAAATATGTTTTGTTTTATTTCAGCTTTATTAGGGGGGAAAAAAAAGCAGAAAGAGAACATGTTAGGTGGCGTTTGGTTAGTCTTTTTTGTTTATTTGTTTCTACTTCTAATAAATTGAGATGGGATGAAATGAGAAGTATGTTTCCATTTTGGAATATTTCGGAAACAAAAAACACGTGGGTTGCAACATTTGTTCTTTTTCTTTTCTTTTTTTAATTTAAATGTATGGTGACTTGTGTGGTAGTAGTGACCGGCAGGATGATAGTTGGAATAGTTTTGTGGGAGTAAATAGAAATCAATACTTTTGATTTTTCAGATTCTTAAAGAATTCAAGATATAATTACTCTCAAAATTTTGGGAATAGAAACGTATTTACCAAACGCATTTCTATACATTAATCTCAAAATTTCGGAAGTAGGAACAAAAATCAGGGAAAAAAACAGTAACCAAAAGGAACCTTAGCTTTTTCCCTTCACTTACCTTCAAATATTAAAAGATGAAGAACAATTGAGTTTTTTTTTTTTTTTTTCCATATATAACGCGAGTTTCTCTCTTTAGTCAAGAGGAGAAGGTCTGGTGTGTAGGTTTTTAACATAGAGGGGTAAAATGAAACACGACTCAAGTAGGGGGGGATAAAAGTTAATTAACCCATTATTAAACCTACTCCAGAGGACCACATAACTGATTCTCTTAACACCAGATGACAGCTAAACCAAACAATGACATACTACTTCTTCCCCCAGAAGAAAGGATAGAATTCACTTTTGAAGAGGAAATGTGACAGTTATGTTGGAATATCCCAAACTGGGAACAAGAGGCTTGTTTATTGTTTGTACAAATGAAACAAACACAAAAAAATTGAAAAATGTTCCTTTTTATCAATATGATGAAAACTTCAATGAAGGATATGTTTATCTAGCAACCCGGACGACTCACAATGCGCCATGTGTTGGGGTGGAGCCTCCAATGGTTTCCCTTAACCGCCCACCGACAACCGATCAAAGAATACATGCCGACCAGGTTTCGCTTCGCCGTCAGGGTAAATTGTCCAGATTGATCACTGAGTAGCGACTACCGGACAAACCCCCCAAATAGCCATATAGGCTCTTGTACCTCCGTGGGTCGGACTCCATCTTCTATTCATTTGGTTGGTGAGCCTAAATGTAATGCCCAATGGCTTAAACCATGTCACATGTCTTCTCATTGGTCATGTGCATAATTACGCTAATTGACCGCACTTAGGGCCCTAATTTTCCGAAGCTAATATGATCTCTCTCCTACAATTAGCGGGTTTAAATGTGCCAGGTATCACAAGAAGTCCCACTTAAGCAATACTGGACTCTCTTTCTCCCTTGAATTGAAGGGATTTCATTAGACATACCTTAATGGGTTTTTGTGCAAGAACAAGCTTGGATCGCAAGAATTTGACCAAGAACTGTTCACTAGACATAGAACTCCGTACTCAGAACTGTCAACTCAGCAAGGAAAATCTCCACGTGGAATCTGATCAGACCAACTGAAAGTATTACCTAATTTTCTGCACCAACATATTTATAAGCTTAAATAGAAGAATTTAAAATAACATGGTGAAAGAACTTATTTGAAATCTATCCTACCAATATCTAATAATAATTTTTTTTTTCCACTTCAAAAGTGGTTTATATATAAGGTCTTAAACGAAATTAGTTCATCGAATTAAACCCTAAACTCTAAATTGTAAATTAGTTCATCGAATTAATTAATTTTATTCCAAAAAAAAATATAAATAAATTTCGAGAATTCATATTTACTATATCAATTTCAACTATCAATAATATATAATAAAAAACAAACTAGTTCCAAATATTACACATCTACTACATGAAATCCATGATGGGAGCCTACAAAATGGGGTACCAAACCTTTTACATGTTTTTGATAAGGGTAGAACCCACAAACCAAAGAGTGAAGGACACCAATAATTCCCAATTAGGAGATTAAAAAAAAAAAAAAAACTTAGTCAACTCAACTAACTTTCATACTAGTAATTATACTCTCTCTCTCTCAACTTTTTTCTTAAAAATTATTATTATTTTTGTTTATTAAAGGTTTTTGCACTTTGCACCCCTAAAATTTTAGAAAAATCTCACTTTAACTTTTGTTTTTTCAATTTAAACCCGTTAAACCCTTAAGTATCCAGATCGTGTCAAGTCAGTCCAAATCGATAATTCCGTCATTTTTTAAGACGAAAACCAACCACGTGTGAAATACAGAATTACCCACATGAGTAAACTTTGTCATAAAAAAGTACACAAGAACTGACTTGACATATGAATATATATTACTATTAATATTTGTATTTTGTGCATTGGATGGCCCCAAAGTTATGTTGTGTTTCATAATAAAAGCTTTTTGGAATTTAGCATCTAAAATCTTAAGTCACCTTGATGTCAGTGCCACTTACAATGGCATTTTCCAAGAAGGATCTTTTGGTGTATGTAGGGTTGGGACATGGGGTAGGGGCTCCCCATTTAGGTGTGTGAGACAAGCAAGGCCAATGCCATTCACTCTTATTTTCGACCAGCTGCTACAGGACCCATGTGTGATGAAATCAATTAATAAGGGACTCCACAAATTAATTTCGATTCCATTCATCTACACATTTCTATACTTGCAAACCAAATAAAAAATAAAAAACATCATACTTAACCCCACTCTAATGTTTAAATTATTCTTTTAGGCCTGTGCAAAGTCATGATTTTCCCGTGTCTAAAAGCATTATATTGATTTCCTAACATATAAGGGTAAAAACATAGTAAATGATGAGAAAATAGCTAATTAAAATACAAATATAAAACTTTAAAGGTACAAAATGTAATTTATTTTAACGTCTTAGAGCTGTGGGCGCGGAATTTAGGAGAGAAAATTTTCTCCCAAAAAACTTTTATAATCACATCTCATCTAGCGATTCCTCTTAAAACAATCCCGACCCCTTAACGAAAAGACATGTAAGAGAACCTTCATGTTTTATTATATAGACTAGCGGATTCCCCGTGTCTAAACGCATTATATTGATTTTCAAATTTATAAATATAAAAAAAATAGTAAATAATAATAAAATTAGTCAATTATATATAAATTTAAAACTTAAAGGATACAAAATATAATTTAATTTAACTGTCTTATAAGTGAGAGTGTGAAATTTTTGAGCTGTAAAGTTTCCATCCAAAAATTTTATAATCCAATCTCATTCATCAATTTCTGTCAAATCAATATCAACCTTAACGGATTTTTTTTTTTTTTTTTTTTTTAATGATTCACAAAGTAAATTAGCCAAATTGTAACTTAATGATGGGTTTAGGGTTGAAAAAACAAGCCTATAACTAGATTAGGGTTCATAGTAATATCCAAAAGAGGAATACAAGGGCAATATATAGATAGGTGTTTCCTAATTTAGAGAAACAAATAATAATTAAAGGGTTTAAGCTAGTGGGATTAAATTAATCAAAGAAGTTAGACTATAGACCAGCAAATCTGGTAT